>CP068001.1:1200000-2400000 GCA_015708445.2 Clitopilus hobsonii | reverse complement strand
AGCACTAACGAGATTCATGAGTCATGAAGCAAGGGTCATACGTGATAAGGACATACCGCTTCGCTGAGCGTACCGCATTGCGATACTGGATGGGGTGCTCCTTGCGGTTCCACTGATGCTGACCACTTTCCCGACACGAGCAGGGTGCAGCCATCCTGTAGCCAGGCTTGACATGGCTCCCATTGATGATCCAACGCTAGCATATAGCTTGTCTATTCCGAGGTGGTCTAGCAGGTGAAATTGTGCGCGGACCATGTCAAAGATGGACAGAATGGGGAATGTTGTAGCGTATGGTTTTCCTGTGGTGGGATCGGCGGACGATGGTCCCGTTGACCCATAGCAGCCTCCAAGCACGTTTGTGCATATGACGAAGTATTGGTTTGTATCCAGAGCCTTTCCAGGACCAATGAACTTTTGCCACCAGCCATCGGCGGGGTTGAGTGAGGTCGATGCAGCATGTGATGATGCAGAGAGGCCCGTATGCAGAAGGATTGCGTTATCCTTGCTTGGGGACAGTGTACCCCAAGTTTCGTACGCAATGTCAAATGAGGGCAGAGGATCACTTGAGTAGGCCAGGTGGAATGGCTGAGTATGACGATATACGTGATATGAGGTTGGACCAGGGCGTGCATAGATTGGTTCTGGACCAGATTCTGTACGAGATGACTTCGAGGATGCAGAGAGAACTTTCTCTTTCAGTTTTGATTCTCGTTCAGCGTGTGCGTTTACACAAGGGAAGGTTGCAGAGCCAGTGGTGTACCGTTGGCGACATCTGGGCCATTTTGCGATGGGTGACTTCAGTAAGACGCGCAACGACCTAGATGCCGTCAAGGACATGATTAACGTTGGAGAAAGAGATGCAGGAGCTTGAGTAACTCACTGGTCAACGTCCCTGCTGAGCGATCTTACTGCAAAAAATGACGTGCTCAGCGTCGCTTGCGGTACAAACCCATTTATAAGCCCTAACCTTACGCTTGCTAACCCTAACCCCAGATAGACATATCCAACCAATAGCACAGCATTTTCCTCTGAACCATCCTCGTCAGGATCGACAAAGGCGACTGCATGAAGCTCAATGACCTCAATCGACGCTCACGATCCTCTGGGTCTTTCAAGTCAAGGCAGCTACGACGACTCGGCATCATCTGCATCGCACTCGCTGGCTCATGATTCTGGCTTTTCAAGCAACGTTGCAAAGCCGAATTCAACCGCGTCCGATTCCTACCAAAGCCTTCAAAGCCGCGAAACACGACGCAGCGTGAATATCCTAGGAACGTTACCCATGGAGGTTAGCGCACATCTATTGTCCAACGTCAAAAGCATACCCGTGGCTAACACGTGTTGTTGGCCATGCACCTCAGATATCGGCCTTGATTCGTTCACACAGTACCTCAAGTCGTCGACACCGTCCCAGCCAACACGTGGGCCTACTTTCTTGGGGTCTTTTCTTTTCATATACTCACTAAGACCCCCGCAGGACCCCGCTGCTCAAATGAGCCCGGAAGATGAACGGCCCACCCGAAATACCAAATCACAGAACAGGGTGAATTGTTTGTACGCTTGAGCGCCTAATTCATCATAATTGACATTCTGTGTTTGCGCCCACAGCTGTATAACTTTATTACCCGCTCTCTAACGCGGTCAAGGTCACGATCGCAATCTCGCAATGGTCGCGTTCCAATGCCTGACCCGGATGAACCAATGCCCAATATCCCCAAAGCTTCCTCTCTTGCTTCTAAACCAGAAAGTCGGATAAAATCACGACCCATCTCTTCGACAACGACCGCTACGAATACTACCATTACGCCCACCAATGTACACTCGAAGAGACCTCAGTCACGTACAGCCGAGAAAGCCACTTTGTCTGACCGTCAATCCAACCCGATAGGCTCCTCTGCTCGTCGGAAGCTTCAAAATTTCTTTAACTTAGGCTCTATATCCCGGAAATCATCCTCAAGACCTAACAGCCTACCGCGACAGCCACTAGATAAGAACGCCCCTCTCCCGCCACTCCCTCCTGAGGCCAACTACAGCTCTCCGAGCATCAACACCACTCCGAGGCCACTCAGAGTTCTAAACGCCGATTCGCGGCCTACGAGCCCGATATCTGGCCCTCTTCCACTTCCATCTCGGAACGCAAGTGCGAGTACGACTGGTTCATCAAACACAAACTCGTCTCTGAAACACAGAATGCTCGGAGGGCCAAAAACGCCGCCTGGTCATTCGACGGACGATGTTGCGGGTTCCTCGCAACGACGGTCTTCGACCCATCACAGAAGGAACAGCAGCTCCAACAGTACAAGTACCTATCACTCGGCTGTCACGGATATGGAGCACTCAACGTCTTCGGCCGCGGACATCTCTGACTCTCTTGCACAAGTCGGGTTGGGACCCCCGCGAATAATCGCTACGCCACCAACTCCAAGTACACCAGGTGGGGCTGACAAGAGCCTTCCTCTCGTACCATCTTCGCCAAGCAGGAGAGCACGTTTCGTAGACGAATTTGGTGAATTGGACGGGGACAAAGTCGGTGTTCTGAGGAGTGAATCAACCAATGGCCAGCCAAAGTCAAGGTTGTCAACCTCCACTTCTGGCAGGCGGTATTCGCATAGCTCGAAACACGGGAGTTTCGACTTTGAACGGCCTGGCGGTTGGAACACTGGCATTATTTCTATGCAACGGTCAACAAGCGGTGGATCCTCGGAATCTGGTCACACGGTAAGCCCTCCTACCGCAAACCAACGAGACAGTGCGATGGGACCTGGGCTTGCGGGTGTTGGCACCCTGCAGAGAGATATTTCGGTGAGAAGAGCGAAGGAACGAGAGGAATTGGTGGCGAAGGCAAAGGAGGAGGAGCGACGACGGAGAGCTGCGGAAAAGCGAAACGGAGAGCCGGAAAAACATGTTGGAACTAAGCTGGACAGGCATAGATCACTACAAGCATCCCACAGGACGCATTCACCGAGTATGGATAAGAATCATGCTCCCGGAGAGAAGACGGGGAGTTGGGGAAAGAGGCGCGGCGGACCCTTCAGCCATAGTACCACAAGCAAAGGAAGACTTCTTTCTGTTGGTATTACGCATGGCGCATTTCCGTTCGAGCCTGCTGTTCATTCGCCGACGTGGAGCGCGAACAACAGCACTGGAAGTGCTCGCGATGCAGCTATCACTTCGTCCTGGGGAGGTGGTGACAAAGTCAAACTGGCCCGAGAAAAGGATGCTGCTAAATCTCTATTGGGGTCAAGCAGTTCACATGGCCACGGGTCAGAAACAGATAAGAAACCTGCAAGTATACGAAGTGGTGACCGTCCACCTGTACCAGTTCCTGGTATCTCCCCCGGACACCGATCTGGCCTGAAGGGACGTTCTTTGGATTTGGGGCTGGGACTATCATGGGCGGCAACGTCAATACCAGGCGATTCACTCTTATCTTCTGCATTCTTCACACGGCAAACGAGTGGCACGTCTTCGCAGAATGGGCACGCGACCCCACCGATAATTGCTAGGCAGGAGAGCACCTCGGAGAAGGATGGTAAACCAATCGGAGGTGAAGTTGCGGCCATGTTCAAAAAGGTGCTGGATGAACAGAGTTACGCACGTTTCATTGCATGTCGGTGTTTCTTCATTTCAGGCTTGTCGCGCAGCCGACTGATATTATTTCAGATGTCAACCAGTGGGATGCAAAGCAAATCGATTTTGACGGTCAAACGGGCATCGTAGCCAAAGCCGATGAGTTACTCGCAAAATCACCGCACCTTACTGAAGACGCACGAAAACAGCTGCTAAGCAGATTCGTCAAGCTTATCCTTCGCAGTATGTGATATCTTCCACTGGAGATCCTCCACCCAAATACCCGCACGATACCTTTTCTTTCGAGGAACTCGTTCACGACTTATGATTATTACCTATCATTGCATGTACCGATACCGATACCAGTTTGAGGCCCATCTTTCCGTGTTGTTCTCCTTTAGATGTACCACCTGTTTTGTTCCTTGGGCTATTGTTGTAACCTTTTCAAACCCATTGCATTTTTACGATGACGTATAATTCCGTATAATCTACACTATTCCTTCTTGGCATGTATTGATTCATGATGTTTACGATTACGATTCCTTTGCGAGTTATTGCTTCGATGTTTGTATGCTTAGGTTTCATGTAGTACGTCTGTATGATCAATTCAACATTCATAGTGACGATTAACAATATGTCAATGGTGATTCTCCTACATAGAATAACTTACGAAATGAGGTGCGAGGGGAATGTGAGGTCTGCGAATAGCATGGCATCCATCATGTTGCAGGTCGTAGGGCACGGAGTCTCTCTGCGAGCTTGTCATCCTCTTCTCGGACCCTCTCCTTTGGTGAGAGATCGGGAACAGCGTCGGTATTCTTTGCTGCGAGATCATGTTGCAGCTCGATGTTTGCTTCTTCAGCTGCTTGCCGTAGAAGCTGATCGACCTCATCTTGCGGTGTAGACGTTGCTGTGGTTGAGTTCATAGCCTCTTCCATATATGACGTCTGTACATCCATATCTGCGAACTGAGCCTCAAACTTGTCCATGACCATCGATATCTAGGCGCAAGAGAGATAATTTCAGCAAATCTAATTCTGCTGGAGCAACATAGGTACGCACCCGCTCGAGGTTCATTCCTTCCATGGCTTTATCCATGCCCTTGACCACGGAGGTCATATTGCCTGTAACCTGGCGCATTGTTACAGCGGTCTCCACCCGACTGGCAACAGCATCTATACGGCTAGATAATCGTAGCAGATTGAGGTGTTCGCTCTTCTTCCTGATAGCATTCGAAGCGTATATCCGTGCTCCTTCATTGTTCCCTTGTTGCAGGGCCTGCCGAGCACTATGATTCAGAGGGATATCTAGCCAGCTAAGTTAGAGCAACATGCCTTCTTTACTTTAGCCTTCTCTGTATTCTCGTCTTTCTGAGCCTTCTTTGCCTGCCTGTTCAGAGTTTTTGCGGTGAACTTGAGATCGAATTAGCAAACGTCCTCCGACAGGTGATTGGTGACAATACCTTGAGCTGAAACAAGGTTTCTAGAAAGAATTTAGGTGCCCATACTGCATCACGAATAAATTGGCTCACTCTCTAGATTGCTCATGGCAGCGATGGAAGGTGAAGCGGATGAAGGTAGCTGTGCAAGGTCGTTGAACTTGGCGCAGCTCCTCCACTGAGATGATGATAACACGACACGGCTAAATGGAGAAGGCAAGCTCACGTGCAGATCGAAGCAATGATGCGGACTCGGTCGTGACGCGAAAGCTTTCCAGCAACATTTGCCTCTTTCTTTCACGTTTATGCTGTGATTTCACGATGGGATTGCTTCAGTATATTAGGTATGCTTCTATAAGGTCCAAATAAGTACTGTGCTCACTGTTTCCAGTTATGTTGCTGTTGTTGGTGCTTTCGCTTTTGTAACACTTTCACTTGGTACGCCAGCATTCCATGGTTCCAAGCAAGGCAATTCACACCCTTTGAAGCAAGCGGGCTCTTGTACGTCTCCGAATTAATTGAAGAGCACAGTAAACTTGCCAAAGTTTGGGGGCAGAGGGGAATTTACGTATGTCCCTAGCAAATTGCTTCCGAGTTAACGCTGAGCTCTGTGACCCGTTTGATGACAGGCAATTATTGGCCTACATGTCGTCCTATTCTTCACAGACTCTCTGCCTCCCGGCCACACAATATTCTCTATAATATGCCACCTCATATACCTGCAGAACTTCTCCGCAACATGGCCTCTTATCTCTTTGAGCTCAGTATCCTTCCTGGCTTCATGTGTTGCTGTCATTGCGGACCACTTCCTATGGTTCTTCCATTTCTCCCAGCTCACTCAAAATGCACGACGCATGCACACGTACACCGCAGCTGTACCTCATGTGCCAGGCTTTACCGAAATCGCATCCTTCTTCGGAATATGCATTTGGTTTGCACCTCTGTTCCTCTTCCTCAGTCTTAGTGCAAACGACCATGCGTTGCCAGTCTCGGCTAGTAAGTCACTTCAATTTTGTCCAGAGTCTGGTTATTAATCACACCCTCCCCAGTTGAGCCCGGTTCACCTTCGACCTCGGGACCTTCGCGAATGCAGATGGCTCAGAATAGAGCCTCCTTATTCCGTTCTCTGTTCTCCTTTGAGGGACTCCCAAGGATCAGAGGCTCCAAACGGACCAAAAGTGAGGGAATTCTTGCCCAACATTCCCCTAGTGCACCCCCTTCACCCAGGCTACCACCTCCTTCGCCAACGATGTACACTGGTGGGCCCCCTCGCTCCCCGTCATTAAGTCAGTTCCAGGAAGGAATGCAATCTGGACGTTTGTCTCCACGACCAGGATCGTCAGGAAGTTTCCACCTTGATCCACCTCCGAAACGTATGGGTCCTGTCCGAAGGCTTGGTTCTGACGGTTCCGGCCTTGGTCTGAGGAGATCCGGGAAGGACAGTATTGACAATTAGGACATTTACGATACCATATAATGCCATCCTAGATTACAACTCGTTTTCCTACCCAATGTGGATATCTTAGATCGTGCACGCTCCGCTACGCGTCGTTGCCAAATATGTAATCTACTCAGATCACCAAGCTCAGCTTGCATTTGAACGCTGTGAGGGATATGAACCACCATGCACTTGTATCTCCACAACAACCCTCGAGTTCTATATCTTGTTACAAGTGTGCACGATGATAGACTAGGACGGCCTCCAAGAGCTCTTGTGTTTCGCTCCAGCCCCAACTCAAACCAAGCTTTCGTGGAGTTCCTAAAGAAGGGCCAGATTGACTTAACGGGCGCAGTACAATTGACGACGAGGATTATCAAAGGATGCCTGGGCCTCGTCTCTGTAGAAGATGGTGAGGGTCATGGTCTATCTCTGCATCATCCTAACTCACAGAAACTCAGAGATATTCCTTGCATTGGTCACAAGCGCTACGGAGGTCGGCAACACGAGACCAAACGGCCCAAGACCAGAATCTGTTGCAAGAATCCACGAAGTCTCGTTCTTCAGTCTGACCAGTTCTCGATGGGATGACCTTTCGGTTGCACCAGAATACTCCTACAATCAACAGGACGGAACAGCTACACCGGTACTCGATCATCCCTGCACTCCTCTGACGAAGATTCTGGCATCGGGGTCATTCTATTATGCCCTTGACCACCCATGGGATATCTCTTCGCGGCTTGGTGTAAGACTTGGAAGAGATAATTCCGACTTAGGACTCTTTGACGAGAGGTTTGTGTGGAACGAGTATATCGTCCGCAGCCTTCTGGATTTCAGGGAGCGGTTGGATGCACAGGAGCGGGAGGATCTGGACAAATGCCAATTTATTGTACGTTTCTAAAATATATCTTCTAGTATTGGTCTACTGACTGCTTTGCAGATTCTCGCAATCCAAGGCTATGTCGGGGTGTTTACTATGTCACTTCCTGCTCCACCTACGAACGGCGCTCCTGTCATTACGACGCTTTCTCTGATATCGAGGCTTAGCTGGAAACGTGCTGGGACCCGCTTTAACACCCGTGGTGTCGATGACGACGGTAATACAGCGAACTTTGTTGAGGTATGCCCAGTTCTTTGGGTGAGGGACACTTGCTGACACACCAGACCTGTAGACAGAGACTTTATTCAGCACAGACCAGCAATGTATAAGCTATGTCCAGGTTCGAGGGAGTGTACCACGTAACTATTTTGAAATCAGGAAGCTGCCAAATGTCACTAATTGTCGGCTCTAGTATTCTGGGAGCAGCAAGGATTGCAAACATTTGGTCAGAAGATACAGATAACAAGACCACATGCATCTCAGCCAGCATTCGAACGACACTTCATGCACCTCATCGAGGAATACAATGCCGTTCATGTTATCAACTTACTTGGGACGAAGGAAAACGAAGCCTTACTAACGAGCGCATACAACCAATCTCTTAGGACTGCCAAGGAGGACATTGGCGATGACCTTGGCATCACTAACTATGATTTTCATGCCGCTGTCAGATATGGCGGTCATGACAGTGTCATTCGGGAGATCAGGTATGCCCCCTGTCCCCCTATTTTAACGGCGATTCTGAAAATACCACCCTAGACAACTCGAGAGCGTCACGGACCACGTCGAGAGATACGGCTTTACGATGTGTGATTCACAATTCAATACCATTATTCTCGAGCAAAAAGGAGTTTTCAGAACAAATTGCCTGGATTGGTTCGTGTTATTCAATGCTTCTCGAAATATTGTGCTGAGATTCTTCTAGCCTGGATAGAACGAACTTCGTCCAAGACATTCTTTCTCGCACCTCGTTGGAGCAATACCTTGTTCTAGTACACCGAGAATGGCTCCCTTCCAACACGTTGTGGACAAACCACCGAGAACTCTGGGCTGAGAACGGTGATGCTCTATCAAAGATCTATGCCGGGACCGGGGCTCTTAATACCAGTTTTACTCGGACCGGCAAGAGAACTCTGGGAGGTTTACTATCAGACGCCACAAAGAGCGTGTCTCGCGCATACATCAACAATTTCCAGGATAAGTCGAAGCAAATAGCCATTGATTTATTCTTGGTAGGTTCCGAGTCCATCAGTTTTAATCTGGTGAACACAGCAGCTAACACAGAGTAGGGAAACCTCAGTACTCAACGTCCCGTTACAATCTACGATCCGATACATGACACTGTGGATACTGCATTGCAGAAGAGGTTAGACCGGCGTCTTGATCAGCAGCTTTTTATAGCCTTTGACATCGGGCTTCTAGGTTGAACGAATATTCGACCACCAAGAATTGCCTCATATTCGTGGGCACATGGAATGTTAATGGTCGCGTGAGTCACTAGCTTCAAACCACGTCGGCCGACGAGCTCATTGTGCACTTAGGCACCTCGCGAATCACTGCTGCCTTGGCTATATCCACGTCCAGGTGGGTAAAAATTAGGACCACGGCGAAATAATGAGCTAACTTTTCGCAGGTTCAGGAGAGTAAGGGCGACATTCATTTCGGGCGGAATAGAGTAATGACTGATACTCCGAAGCCCGGATATTTTTGCGCTTGCTTTCCAGGAGATTGTTCCTCTGACTGCGCAGCAGATTGTACAAACAGATCCCGAGAAGCGGTCCGTGGTCATTTCTCATCCTCTGGCCGTAACGTCGTTTATCTGAGTTATTTCAGGCGCGTATGGGAGAACCACATCCTGGAGGATCTGGACCACCGGCCTAACAAGAAATGTGACTACGTGATGCTGCGCAGCGAACAGGTGAGGCACCTAAACTTAATTACTCCCCGCTGCCGCTTGACTGGATGTCTTTGTAGCTCGTAGGAACTGCTTTGATGATCATCGTCAAGTCGGAGCTGACGTCAATCATCCGCAACGTGGAAGGGGCATCATGCAAGGTCAATTATTGTAACCGAGGCCAACCCCGCATCCAATTGAATGTAATATTTTCAGACGGGCCTGAGAGGAATGAGCGGGAACAAAGGGGCCGTGGGCATTCGACTCGATTACCACGACACAAGCTTCTGCTTCCTGACGGCCCACTTAGCAGCCGGGCATACCAATGTGGTAGAGCGAAACGCGGATTACAATACGATTTCTCATGGATTGCACTTCCAAAAGGGCAAGCAAATTCGGAGCCACGAGTGAGCCTCACACCTTCTTTCATATACCGGGCACTTGTCTGACTTCCGCTAGTAACATCGTCTGGGCTGGCGATATGAACTATCGAGTAGATCTAGACAATCACTCTGTTAGAACCTACGCCGAGTCGGGGGAACTCGACATACTTGTGGCCGCCGATCAGGTATTCAACTCTCTTACAATGAAGGAAAATATTAATGAGCTACACCTAGCTGAGGAACGCCATGGATGATGGAGATGCCTTTTCTGGCTACGCAGAAGCGCCACTCCTTTTCCGGCCGACATATCGATACGATTATGGCACAAATATCTATGACACAAGCGAGAAGATGCGAATTCCTGCTTGGACAGGTTGGCACGAATAGACTTTCTATTGCCGCGGCTGCCTCAATTATTACTTAGATCGGATACTGTATCGTGGTTCGCAGCTGGATCTCTCTGTCTACTCCAGAGCAGAACTACTGGGATCAGATCACAAACCAGGCAAGTCTTCTTCGCGAAGCAATGCATTTCTCTGGAATTCTGACTGGAACCATCTCTGCAGTCTTTGGTCTATTCCATGCCGAGGTCAGAATAGTCGACGCAGCCAAGCGGCTGGCGCTTTCTCGACTCCTTATGGAGAATGTCATTTCAACGGCGCCTGGAGAGAAACTTGATGAGAAATTGTCCAAGCTAGTCTTCCAACCGGTTGCCCCGGAGTGTACGTGGATATCTCAGCAATTCAATACAAACCTCAAACCTAATGCGATTCTAGTGCCACAAGCCAGTACTGACACAACAGCATGGTGGAACACACAAGGCAAGTAGCTAACTTGTCGCGTGGTCATGAAATCTAATCAACCCGCACAGATCTTCCTAATGGCGTTTTGCCACTCCATGAATTTTACGAGATATCTAATCAACGAAGAAACCCGTTTGACTCTCCGACAGACTCGCCACTGTCTGCCTCACCTGCTTCGTCGGTGGAGAAACTGTATACGGATGCCCTTTCCCTGCAGACCCCGATATCCCCTATTCGAAAATCGGCACCCGCGCCCCCACCTCGGTCTACAAAACCGTCAATTAATGTATCTAAACCAACCGACGATTAATAGTAGTAGAGTTTGGCACTCTTCTCAAATTCGAATGTATTAATAAAATTGAGATGTACAGATAGACAATAGAAGAATTGTCTAAATGAGACCCTGCTTCTTGAGGTCCTCATAGGTCTTCCGGTTATACACATTACCCTCGTCGTCTTCTAGCTCTTCCATCGTCTCCTGTTCGAATATCTCGTGCCGACCTTCCTGCTTCAACTTCTCGGCAACTACAAAAGGGTCAATGAACGTAATTTTCCCGGCTGAAGAATGTAACATACGAGCAAGGGCATCTTCTATCTTCGTAATCTCGTGGAAGTGCTTTGTGTTGGGAAGGCCCAACGCCCGCATGCCAAACGCATGTCTCGACTCCTATCGGTGGGATAAGTACATACTAGGGTTGATTATCGGCGTGAACCCACCTGGAAATGTCGATCGAAGTTTTTCCTGCGAACCACATGTTAACTATCTTATCCGTTTCATAGCTCCGTGCCGATTGGACATACCTTCCCATATAGACATGATCAGAACAGATTTCACAACGATATTCAACGCCAAGACCATGAAGCTTATACAGCCAATATGGTATAGGCTTCCCGTCCCATCCAAGCGGTAGTTTGAGTGGATTGTAGATGCGTTCTTCCTCTTCCTCTTCCTCCTCGGGGTTCTCACCCGTTGTTCTAGGAGGTGGCGGCGCGGCCTTGGCTTGTTCCAAAAGCTCTTGCTCACGCTCTCGTGCGGTCAATGAGAATCGGCGTTCGACATTAGATTTTGTATCGTTCAGTGTGGGGGCGAGGGGTACGAGGAGCGCGGTGGTTAAGTAAGTGAGGAGCGCTATTTGCCGTGTCCGGGAAGTATTCGATACCACCTTGGGAGCAGAATGACCATTGCTCGAAGGTGGTCCGTTGGGGTTTGCGGGTGTCGTGCCGGAAGCTGCGAGTTTAGCGGCGGCCTTGACATGTTTCTTTGACGTGAGATGTGCGTCATAAACTGTCTGTTTAGAATAATTCTTTTGACCTATGACAAAGAAGGTCAGCATGTATCTACAAACTCAAGAGGAAGTAGCTTACAGGCAGCACACCAGATACCACCCTCCTCGGCTGGTGGACCCTTTGGCGCAATATCCTCCCAATCTGGGATTTCGCCAGCTTCCCATTTCTTGTTGAAGTCTACAATAGCCTCCTGCTGTTGCGTCTCGACATCTATCAGGGGCTGAGTTCGCTTCGAGAAGGATAGCAGGTAGGAATGCAGGTTCCGGATATAGCTACCCAAATCATCAGGTCTCTTACTCTCATTAAAATAGAGATTCGCACTCACTTTTCAAAGTCTTTGGAGAATCGTATCTCTTTTGACAAATCCCTATGAATCGGTCCATTCTGAGCGGCTAGCAATAGGTCCAGATACTGCAAATAGCCAGGTCTCTTGCCAATATTTTTTATGTTGGTATAAGCGGAATGATTGGCATAGAGGTCAACATATTTTCCGTATGCTTCTTCCCCAGAAAACATCAACGAAATGGCTGCGATGCAGGTCAGGTTCGTTAGTCACATTCAAGCCCAGTCGACAATGTCACTTACGATCTTCTTCTTCCGCCTCTTCGTCCTCCTGATTTGGTTCGTCAAGGAATGCTGCAAGTTCTAGTTCAAGGCCCCCACCTGGCCTTGCATCAGGATATTTCGCGTGATGCTCTTGAATTTTGGTAAGGCGCGAATAGAACTCCGTGAGGTCGTTAGCTTGCGAGGTGCCAGAAAGAGAGTCCAGCTCAGTTTTTCTTGTCTCCTGGTCCTCATAGAGCGACTTTAAAGCCACAGCTCTGGATGATATTCGGTCCAGCATTTGCGAAGCCTTGTGTTCCGTTTGCAAGCGGTATTCATGGGTTGGCTGGTTCCTGGAGAGCAAAGTGTATAGTCCCCGCTCGAACCTTTCAAGCTCCTCGTGATTTTGACGCTGAAGTTCGATGACAGAGTCCATTGTAGTTGACGAAAGAAAAGACGCTGAAGCCGACGAGCTCGACGGAGGCGTTCAAGGTGAGGATCGTGGGAAATTTTGACACACCGTTCCTCTCAACTAAACCAACTTCGAAAAATGGCCGGTATCAATGCTGGAGACGACGTGCGTGGCTTTGCATTCATGGTAGAGAAGACAAATACTGAGAATCCTGTAGAAACTCGTGTTCGAATCGTCCGAGGCAGTTTCAGTCGTCTCGACTTTTGACGACCTGGGACTGAAGGAGGACCTTTTGCGCGGCATCTACGCCTACAGTGAGTTGGCACATCCTAATACTCTGGACGAAATCTAACATTATCTGTAAGATTTTGAAAAGCCTTCCGCTATCCAGCAGCGTGCCATATTGCCCATAACACAGGGCCGCGATGTCATTGCTCAAGCCCAGTCTGGTACAGGAAAAACAGCAACCTTCTCCATCTCCATCCTTCAGTCAATTGACGTGACTGTCCGTGAAACACAAGCTCTAGTCTTATCACCGACCAGGGAACTTGCTACCCAGATTCAGTCCGTCGTACTGGCTCTCGGTGACTACATGAACGTCCAGTGCCACGCTTGCATTGGTGGGACTTCAATTGGCGAGGATATTCGCAAACTCGAGTATGGCCAGCATGTTGTCTCAGGAACTCCGGGACGAGTATTCGACATGATTCGAAGGAGGAGTTTGCGAACACGCAACATCAAAATGCTGGTTCTTGACGAGGCCGATGAACTCTTGAACAAGGGATTCAAGGACCAGATATACGACGTTTACCGCTACCTTCCGCCAGCAACCCAAGTAGTGCTTTTGAGCGCTACCCTTCCTTATGATGTTTTGGAGATGACAACCAAATTTATGACCGACCCCATCAGGATTCTAGTGAAGCGTGATGAATTGACGCTGGAAGGCATTAAACAATTCTTCGTCGCCGTGGAGAAGGAGGAATGGAAGTTCGATACCCTTTGCGATTTGTATGACACCCTCACCATCACACAAGCTGTCATCTTCTGCAATACACGGCGAAAGGTGATTAGTGGTCATCTGCTCTTTTGTATTGTTACTGACTAAGAACCCATCATGGCAGGTGGACTGGTTGACAGAGAAGATGCGTGCTTCCAACTTTACTGTCTCCTCTATGCACGGGGAGATGGTACAGAAGGAACGTGATGCTATCATGGCAGAATTCCGCGGCGGCACCTCGTAGGTCCTATCTGGTGTCAACCATGCGCCGTCATTGACTTCTTCTCTCTTCCTTTCCCCAGACGAGTTTTGATCACCACAGATGTTTGGGCTCGTGGTATCGACGTCCAACAAGTCTCTCTTGTGATCAACTATGATCTCCCCGCGTGCGTACTCGGCGATCATACAATACGAAATAATGGCTCAAACATCTCTATAGCAATCGTGAAAACTACATTCACCGTATTGGTCGTTCTGGCCGATTCGGCAGAAAAGGTGTTGCGATCAATGTGAGTGCCCCCCATCCGCGTAAGAATAACATGTTTCTTATTCGGTTCTTCAGTTCGTCACCGTTGAGGACGTCCGTATTCTCCGTGACATCGGTTAGTCCCGCACCCTTTTCTTACTGATACTACAGTCCTAAATTACATCGTTTAGAACAATTCTACAGCACGCAAATTGTAAGATCTCCCCCCTTTGCTGACGTCATCTACACATGCTAAACTAATCCTCCAGGACGAAATGCCAGTCAATGCAGCCGAACTCATTTGAGGAAGACTCCCTTCCTATCTCACAATTGTATTGTTCGCTAGTTTGTAGATTACGGTTGACATGAGGTCGAGTATTCAATATAATCATCATAAAACTTGCCTTGCCCGAGAACCTGACCGAGCCCGCTCTAAAACCAGTGCCTTATTAGAGTCACGAACGGGTCATGAGAGGAGTGGGTGACAGAACGCAATCGAGCTGCAAACCTGGATTCCGCCGAGGGTTGACAGATGAAGTGAAAACATTCAATGCACATGTGGTCTTCGCTAGATTTTTCAGCGGTCAATCAGCTCGTTTACGGAAGTGAAAGCGGTTTTTTCCTGGAGCCCTGAGTGAAATTGGATCTGAAAGTGGGATATCGTGTCCAACCTGTAACCCGTAGTTGTCGTGTGCTTTTTCGAGTGAGAAAATAGTTGGCAAGCCTGCTTCGGATAAGATGTGACTGCTCCATCAAACGTGCTTCCTTTCGCTTGCAATATTAGGATGGGCCATATGTGTGTGGTCCATGGACGGAAACGCTGACATAACAGGCATCCGAAGAGAAAGATATGGTTTGGGTTCATGTCGACTGCTGCTGGAATACGGAAGCGAGCTGATAAAGTAACGGTTATTTGACGTGGTTCCGCTGACATTGTCAATTAAATCGGCAAGACAAACATGCGGGGCTTTTGAGCAAGAGGATTCCTTGGATGGAGATAGAACAATAGGCACGACCATTATTACCGATCGACTGACTATTTAGCGTCGTGCCGCCGGGATGGGGTGTAATTTTAGGGAGAACTGGAGTCTGCCGTCCAAGACTTTTCTGATGGAGTAAACCTGGTGTTACGGGGCCCGTTGGTCCAAAACGGTCCAATAGAAATCCATCAGAGAAGTCGTGTGGCGAGCCAAGTTTTCCTCGAGGTTTACCCAACAGCCAAGAAATTAGTGAAAAACCCAATCAGCACTGCATATACCTCTAATCCTGATAGAAGTCCTCGAGAGCTTCAGCCAAGAGTATGATGCCATTGTCGAGGGAGCTGAACGTTGACAGCGATTCGGACAGTGGTTGGCCAATGTCTGGCGATCTAGAAGCCGATGGAGGAGCTCCCGGCAGGGGAGAGGCCAAAGCTTAACACCATGATGTGATGGTGGCGCGGGCCAATGACAATCGAGACTCATCTTTGGATTATAATAATTAATTATTCACCACAAGGGCCTCGGTCAAATGTACGTAGTATACCCAGAGCTTTTGAGGCAAGAGCATTCGTCATTGAGGGCGATACAGAGTAAAAGTAGGTCGGAATAATGCCTGGGAGATTAACAAATGCATTCATGAACATGCCGCCGGTGAGAATACATCTACCTGTGTGAGAATCAATCGAAAGCGGCAAAATGGCATATGCCCCGAGCGCGTGGATCTAGACGCTTCTTGACGAGACTCGGTAAGGCCGCCGGTTGTTTGACCAAATCTGAGGTCCACAAAACACGAGGCTTGAGGATGGTGCTAGGCCGCCATTTCGGTTGATGTTGAGATGCCAGTATTTTGAGTCCCCGAGATTCAACTAGTAGATTTGTACCACAAGGACACTCTAGGGTGAATGACGTCCTCCTGACCAGAGAATGGATGAGATTGTAGATGAAGTCCTGGGTTGACCGATATTGCCGCCAAACCTTACCTACTTTCCCATTTGGTAGTTACCTGGATTGTCAATCGAGTAACTCAGCTCCATCATATGAGCCATAGTAGTCAGGAAAGCGGTTAATAGCTACGGATGTGTCGGCTCGCTCAGACGTATAAAGAGGACACGGAACTGGCCCCTGCTTGATGAAAACCCCACATCTCCCTCTGCTTCTCTTCGACATGTGCTATTGGCGTCGGTACGTCATCCCTCGTTCTGTGGCGGCTCTTGACTGAGCGATCTGGTCCAGGGTTCGTCACTTCTACACAGGGTGAGTGGGGGCGATTTCATACAGGACTCGAATCCTGACCCGCAACCCAGCTGCCAGCATGGTGTAGCACTGGTGAGTTCCACCGCTCCCTGGTCGTTCGTCGTCGCTAATGTCGTGTGAGCCTAGGCTGACGAAGAGGTATCTTCGTTGTGGAATAACCTCGAGACCGACCTCTGATATAGCCTCAGATCAAATGCGACCTCATAAACTGCAAATTCAGCCCAGCACATCCAAAGAGCTGTCAGCCACCAAGTTGCACATCAAAATGCTGGCAATAGTGAGTGCCCTTCCCCTCTCTGTTAGAGACGCTGAGACTGATTTTGGGACAGTCGCCAATATCCTCAACAGTATACTCCACATGTTGGCGGTTGCTGTCCGGATTGCACGCAGAAAATGCAGCCAAAGCGGCGGTGAGCTTCCCAAGGGGCCATCCGGGCTTTGTCTCGGCGCGATATTGACCTCTGTGCATACTTAGATTGGTTGCAGCATAACGGAAGAATCTGTCATCAGAAACCGAATCACTTAGCGAGATTGATCATGAAGACACTCTCATGTCGGGGGTGCCCTGACTCGTGCACATAATATATATTGCAGAACCGTGTCTAGAACAGGCACTATATACCTCCATTTTAGCTTGACCAAGGGACAGAATCGACAACCTACATAGAGCTACGAACAAACTAGTCATCTCCAATGTCATGTTTCGCTTTTAAGGCTGCTAGTTCCTCTTCGCGTCGAGCTAGATCAGCCTTAGCCGCTGCCGCATCTTGTTTCGCTGGCATATGATATAGAACCACGATATACCGTTCCTGAAGATGGAAACCGTTCAGATGTTCGAGTGCGTTCTTTGCCTGTTGGGGGTTTAATCGCCGACTTCTATTTGAGAAGCTCCGCGGTACTCACGTCCATGACATCGTCGAAAACCACGAAAGCAGTTCCCTTTGTCTTTGCCTCGTTGCTGATACGTATTTGCCTGATGCTGCCATAACGTCCAAAAAGGTCATACAAGTCCTCGCCAGTAATCTGGTAATTGAGATTTTTCACAAAAAGAATACGGTTTGCACCTGGCGGAAGTTTTGACTGAGAATACGATTGTCAACGGATGCATTATCTTGAGAGAATTTCAGAGCTCACTGTTGGTCGTGCTTGTGCCATCGTTGCTCAGCACGAAGTCGCGGCAAAAGGCAGCTTGACATGTTTGCTCTAACGATGTCATTGTTTGTCAATACCATCTGATCTTTCCAAAAGAGGCAATAGTAGTTATCATTCCTGTTATCTCGGTACACGCGACTGTCATGGAGGTTCACGCGTTCACGAACAACTCATATTCAGAACAAGGAAAGTATTACGGCAATCTGCAGAATAACTAAACCAAGGATACTCCGTTCATTTCTAATTGCAGCGTTGCCTCCTGCCCCGGCAGATGGGGCCGAAGACCCATTGGAAGACCCTGAGGGAGACGTGGGCGTTGCACCACTAGCCCCCGAACCAGTTATTGTTGACCCCGAGATGGAAGCCGTATTAGTTGGGGTCGTCGAATTATCCGGGCCGACAAGGAAGTAGTTGGCCGCTATCGGGATACCGAATCCAACCGAGTTCGCGAAGTTCGTCAAGTTGAAATTTGGCCTAGGGGTCGAAGAATTTACGAATGGCGGCGCTGTCGTCTTGAAGTCATAAGGTTGCTTGTACACAGCGACGACATATCTTAACACAATATGGTTAGGACGACATGGGTTTGTAGATGACGGGACGGTCACCTGTGGGGATCTGATCCTGCTGGAGGAGAAGGTGGGGCATAATCCAGGAGGGCAGGGCTCGAGCTGGACAGTTGTGGGAATGTTGTGCTTCGAGAAGCTACGGTAAAGTCGCCACCCAAAAAGTGGAGATACTGGGCCGAGCTGGCATTCTGTGGGGTGGGTGCGTCGGGGTCAACAATGGCTATGACGAAGGTTTCCGTGCGTCGGATGGGAAGAAGTGTCGCATTGGGAGACAGGAAGAACTTGGGTTCACTGGATGTGTCTAAAAATTATGAGCATTCCTGTGATTTTGATGCGTTTCAACGGCGTACCAGCTTTCGTCAAGAGAGCGCCAGGCGTCACATTCACCGAGTTGAAAACCACGTCTAAAAGATCCGGCGGATGAAAGACAGGTATAACATCGGGTACAATGTGTGAAGAATTAAAGGCAGTCGTCACATTTGAGAGTCCAGACTGGCTAAACTGCGCGAAGACGGTTGGAAGGAGGCTCAATGCGAGGAAGCGGAGCATCTTAGAGCAGGGATGTCGTCAGAATCCTCACCACATGGACAGCCGAAGTATTTATACGATAACGCGATTGCACCACATGTGAGATATCGCCTCCATAGATGGTATCATGGAATGGGCGAAGAACCGGCAAAGAGTTTGGTCGTTGACGAGTTGTGGGAGAAACTATGGGCGCTAATCTTGTCTAGAAGCCTTTATAGTTCATCTGACTGGGCCAAGAGCCATCCCTGTGTGTAAATGAACGCCTTCGATCGGTAGAATTATGGCTTTCTGATGGAGTAGAGGTGATCCCCCAGAACTGCAAGCGAGTACGGAGCCGCTACTGAGTACATTTCAAGCGCTCCTCTCCTCGTAAATAGTGGAAACCCAGGGATCTACATGCATTCCACCGACATACCGAGCGAGAGCGAAAGCACCAGATGGCGACGAACGGGTTTGAGGGCATGAGGTAAAACGCTGATCCCGCGTTTGATGGATTCAGACGCACCAAGGGAGGCGGTGCTATAGCGACCCAGCAAGGCAAGCGCAATGCAATATCATCATTCCCATCGTCCTTAGGTCTTTCTTTCGCCGCTCATCACCTCCTCCCAGAAACGTCCGGTGCTGGTCATCGTCAACCACGACGCTCAAGGCAGGCCCTTGTTTGAATGTTCAATGCAGCTGCCCAAATTCATCACTTCGTTTAAATCCACCAAGAAGAAAGATGAAAGTTCGAGCGAATCAGCAGCAGAGCAAGAGCCAGCGGCGGCGGCACCTCCGAGGGCTGTTCCAAGAAGCATCATGCTCTTCACCTATGCTTCTCTGGCCGGCGCATTCATCACACTGATCATCTCTTTGTTGGACTTGGGATACTTGTCGTTCTGGCTCAACCCATGCGCCTCAATCTATACCCTCATCTACCACATTGGTTTCATCCTCATCGGGCGCCGAAAGCGAGTACCAGACAACCCATCATACTTCTCTACCTGCATCTTCTCTGGGTACCTACTTGCCCTCATTTGGTTCGCAGCGTTCATCGCGACGATTGTTGGACTTGCGGTACACAGCAACCCATGGCATCAAGTGGAACCTTTGCGACAACATGGCCTACCAGCGACGGTCGGTTCACAGAGGGTGCAAGTTGTGTTGGCGTTGTATGAGCTGGTGGTCGTAGCGGGAATGGCGGTAAAGGGACATTCAATAGTCCTCAGGGATGGGCCAGACCCACCAGACTGGAGGTACCAAGAACGAGAGGATGTATGTGATTCTTCCTTGGTTTTTTTCTGATGACTTATTCACTTCTGTCGCCTTAGCAGGACGTGGAAGCTGCAGCCAACCCACCACCGCAAATGATGTCTGTGACAGAAACGGTGATAGCGGAGGAATATGTTTCGGCATACTTAGGTGATTGATTTTCGGGAGAATGGGATGTTGGAAGGAAATAATATAATAACAATATAATTTTGAGTGGCCAACAAGACAGTCTGAGGCAATTGAGTGAGCAAGGAAGATATCAGAGGACCCAAATATGGAATCTCACCTAAAGTACAAATTACTTGGTTTTTGACGGCTTCATTCCTTTTCTCATCAGCCTGTTGACCTCTGCACATTCGTTATCCCCTCGTACGCAGACATAGCTTCCTTCAGCATCTCCGGTATCAGAGTCGGGTATGATGCACTTGACGTCCTGTACGTCCGGACATGGGCAGTCGACTGGATGCTCAACGCAATCCAGAGTGGTCGGGCAGAGATATGCAGAGCATTGGACTGGTAATCAGTAAAATAATCAGAGCGCGTTTGGGAAGATTTTCTGGTAGGAAAGATACACACTTTGATCGGCCTGTGCAACCCACTGTGAAGCACCTGCTCGCTGTTGTTGTCTTTGCTGCTGTTGTTGATGACCAAACATGTTTCCAAAGAAGTCAAACTGGGCTGAAGCAAGCCCGAAGAGAGTCAAGAACATGAGCAATAGCGCACGATGCATGGTGGGCGTGTATGAAGATGCTGAACGCGGTGCAGGGGTCAAGTCTGCATGAAGATACCGCCTTTACTCCATTAGGAAAAGCCTGACGTGTCAACTTCAACTTTTCAAAGTTCAACGTTCCACGACGACGAGGTTCAACGGGATTGAATGTGAATGTGAATACCAGATTAGGTGCAGGCATACATGCAGAGGAACTCATAGGATGGACATATCTACAGGCGCAAATCAATAAGTACATAAAATAGATGACCACTGAAGCATTAATCCAAGAATATGAATACGAACAGAAACGAGGTGGTGGGGGAAAGAGAGACTGGTATGAAGAAGGGAAAAGTGTTCTACACAATAATGATACATAAAAATAGTGGCTGGGTTTTGATAGATTCTGTAAGATATCCGGGAAGTATATGTGCAGAGGTAGGGTGGTATGCGAGGAGGTGAAGATTGGGGGATGGTCGTAATTTCTGGGAGTTTGCGACTGCGGGCAGCATTCAGGGATCCATGGTTCAGGCCTGAATAGCTATTGTGTCCGATTGCAAAGCCTGTTGCCTCCGCGTGTCGGCTCTTGTACGCGGTGGTGTATACATGACGCTATCGCGTATTATCGATCGCCGCGGAGTCGTACCACCCAATCTCTCCAACGAAAAGATACTCTTCGGTGTCGAGGCAGAGCTGCGCAGCTTAGTGGGCTTGTCTATATCAGCCTTCTTGCCGTCAGGTATTGGTAATTCAGGCTGCGAGGTCGTGGGTTCCGAAGGGTTAGAAAGCCTCTTGACTTTTCGCCGTGGTGCTGCATTTTCCTTCGTCAACTCCTTTTCATCGAAATCTTCCCAATCATCGACGTCCATGTCGTACATTGAGGCTTCGTCGTCAGACTGTTTGTCTAGATGAACAAGGAAACCCGGGTAATGGATGGATTGTGGGTCAATGTCCATCGGTTGAGGTGCCTCGGCGAGCAACCTCGATGATTGACTTCGGGGCTTCTTGCTCCTCTTCGGAGAACTCTTCTTTGTTGACTTAGACGGAGGAGAGGGTGACTGCTTGCTGCCCAACCGAGCTGACCGTCGTGGAGTGGTTTGCCCCACAGTGCTCTGGCTTCCACTCGATTGGCTTTGACTCGATGAACCGAAGTCGAGCTTCTTTGCAGGGCTCTCAACGCCATATAGAACATGAGAGAACCGCTCGTATGTCTCCTGCGAGTGAGAAAGAGGACTTTTCATCGTCTTTTCGGGCGTAAAAATTCCCTCCTCGTTGAGAATTCGTCTTTTCGCCGGGCTGTACAGTATTGGAGCACCTGGAGAGTCGAGTGGTCGTTTGGACGGGCGATTCGGCGTCGGTACATTTGGATTTGAAGGCAGGAACTTCTCAAGCGGGAGATCTTGTAGGGGTCCGGGGCGAGGCATGGTGAGGGTTGATAATGATGGGGGGAGCTAAAATGAAAACTCTGAACAACACGCGGCGGCCTCATTGTGAGTCACGATCACACGTGACGTGACACATCGCGAAAAATCGTACAATTAAATTATTGTTGAGACGCGTTGACTAAGGCTACAGTTTCTACGCTCCCACAGGCATAACAACGTCGAACACACCGGTTCCTGTAAGATTTGGTCTTCCAAGAACAATATTTCCTGATGGTGTCGTTAAGTCGTCATAGTCTCCTAGGAGAGTAGCTTCAGACAAGAATGCAGCCGTTGTCTCGTAGGAGGCTTTGAGCAGGGGTGATGGATTTGTTGAGATTCCTTTGCGGTTAAATGGCTTATATCCGCCCTCAAAGGTCTGGAAGACAATGTGAGAACAACACACGAAAATTCACAAGGAACGCACCATATAGTCAGCAATGAGTTCAAGATGCCTGCGATCTACCCCGATGTTGTAAGCACCAAAGACAGAGCTCATCTCCTTCAGGATAGCAGCGCGAGCCATTTCAACACCATAGGTCTTCAGAATTGCATAGATGTCGTTAGTGTAGATCTCATTTTCCTCCACCAAATCTGAGTCGGCAGCGAAACTCCACATCCCCTTCAGGTTGGATCCGTTTGTGGTGAGCTTGATCCCCTGAGGCTTGCCCTTGGCATCCTCCTTGACCTGGAAACAATCCGTGATGCCCGCAATCTCGCGAATCACAGCACTTCGGCAAGTCCTCTCCACAATACCAACCAACAGGAGCTTGGGCATGTCCATGTTGAACTATTGTAGATGCGTCAATAAAGCAATGGTCCACCCACATGGAATCACTCACCTCGAGGTCGAAAATACATCCCGATTCGGTAAAGTTGAAGGAGACGGCGTGATGAAGATTTTGGATGAACAAATTCCTGGTTTTCTTCATCTGGTTGTCGAGGGAGGTATCCTGTTTCTTGGCTTGCTGGTCAACCGCCATTGCATCCTCATCATCTGAGGTGAATGCAGCTTCAATCTCATCGTCCTTGTATGCTCGAACCTCGTCGGGTTCGCTCTCCTCATCTGATTCATATGTCGCCTGCTCTGCCTTTTGTCTGGCCCTCTTTGCGTCATCCGCATCTCCGTCACCTGCCTCGCTTTCATCATCTCCTCCGCTCTTTTTCTTCTTCTCCAGGCTCTCCTCAGATTCATCCTCATCCTGCTCCTCCTCATTGCGTGACTGGACCTTCTTGCCTTTGCCCAAGTCTGCAATCTGACTCCTCAAATCCGAGTCCAGCTTCTTCATCTCCACCTGCATTTCTTTTTTGAGAGTTAAGGGGAACCGGGTCGCAAAGGTGGCTAGGATTTCTGAAGGCTCGACGTCGTATTCTGCCTCATATTCCTCTCTAGGGAAGAATCTGATATCGACCGAGAAACGGGTTCCTCGAGCTTGGCCCTCAGATATCATGCGTTCTTTGACTGTGACCTTGTCGACAACTTGCGAGAGCTTGACGCGACTTGCTCTCTTGCAGAAAAGGTCGATGTCGGCGGTTGGCACATCCGCCTGAACCTTCATTGTCATTGAAGGGGTCTTTGGTTTCTGTGACGCAGTCATAACAATTTCTCGCAGACGAGGAATACCAAGGGTAACATTCGCAGCACCATGTCCTAGGCAGTTGTAAGTTGCAAGGAGCTATAGGCAGATGGACTGTATTCACCAGCAAAATGGAAAGTATTGAGTGTCATTTGCGTTGATGGCTCTCCAACACTAGAGACGTCCTGTCAGCCCCTAAACTGGTATATATGAAATAGGACATACCCTTGCGAAGCAAGTAACCCTACAGCCTCTCCTGGCTCGACCAGACTCCGCAAGTATTTGACATTCATCAATAGCCGGAAGTTCACAGGCAGTATTGGCTTCTTCCGTGATTGGTGACTCAATTCACTTTCCTCGCCTTTCGGTTTGATGAGCTTGTCGGGATTCGTTCTGACGTAGTCGTCGACAGCAGCAGCGAAAGATTCTGACGTGCTTCCCAGATGTCGACTTGGACTGTATAAGGTCATCACGGGATCATATGCATCTCGCTTTGACTTGTCGGCTTTCTTTGCGCGTTTGAGGGCCTTCTTCGTATACTGGACGGCTGTTGCCTCATCGACAGACCCTAGAAGAACCCTAGGTTTGAGTATGTTGACCAAGGATACTTCATTCTGCGCGATGAAGCTGAATTGTTGAAGGTGTTTTTGTTTTGTAACATCCAAACCATCTCCACCATAGTGGAATTGATATATTGAATTGTCACTCCCGCGAACAGTGTGGTCATAGTGAACGCGAATGCCCTCCAAATGTTTGATGAGACAGCGTTGAAGGTATCCAGAACGAGATGTCTTGACGGCGGTATCAATCAGACCTTCTCGACCAGCCATACAATGGAAGTAGAATTCTTGTGGTCGAATGCCTGTCAAGAACCGACTGGCGACATATCCACCTGCAATGGCTTTGGTCTCGAATGGTCTGAAAGAAGGTAAGGTCTTCCCGCTGACCATGACAGGGACACGTCGACCTTCCAACTCCTGTTGGCCGAGACCACAGGAGATTTGTCGTGCATTGACTGCACTACCCTTGGCACCAGACTGTGTCATGGTCTGCATGTGATTGTGAGGGAACTTGCGCCAGAGCTTGTTGGGAAGGCACGCATCGGATATCGAGGATGTCAGCTTGGAAAGCTTGGTCTTGACGGTCATATCAAGACCAGCCATTTTGTCATCATCTCGAAGTACATCTTCAAGCAGTGCGTTGAGGGCTTCGGGAATTTCTTCGGCTGGAGTTGTGCTCAATGAAGGGAAGTTTTCGATGGCCCCTTGTGTCCCTAGATTATTCCCCTCCTCTAGGAGATCCGCCCTCTTTTTGTCACCCTCTGTTGTCAGAATGAGGTCGTCCATACGACAGGTGAAAGCACGGTGTTGCAGGAACTTGGTGAAGAGTCGACTTAGAACACCAAGAAGCTGTCCGGCTATCTCGGCACCGTAAAGCTCGTAAACGGAATGGACCAGACCATAGTCTGAAGCACCGAAAGCGGCCTTGTCAAGCACACCGCATAGGAGCTCCCCATCCATGAATATAACCTTGTCCTCCTTGGAGTCTGTACCCCACAAGTTGCCGGGAACTTTAGTCTTCGCCTGCAGGTTTAGACCCTTAAATTCTCGAGGTGTGATATTCAAGAGTACCGTCGATATCTTGTAAGACAGGGTTAGTGCATATAACGTATGAAACGCAAGGTAACTCACGATCTGTTTCCCGGTCCACAAAGGTGTCGGTTTCCAGACCGTTGGTGGGAGAGTAACAAGTCGTGATTGAGTATCTTCAGGTCGAAGGGCGCCATACAAAAGTTGGAAGTACTCCTCCCGAGTAAAGAAGGCATCCTGGCTTGTCATCCAAACGCCAGCGACTACGTGATCCTGGATTAGGCCACGCAATGGGTTACCAGATGTCGGTACGAGGTACTGGTTGTCTGTGTTGGCGATAAGCATTGCCTCGGCTCTTGCAATTTGGTTTTCTGGCGATGGAATCAACAACGGGGAGTCAGCATTAATTCGTGGTTGCCAACGCACGAGGGAAGTGGATGTTCATCTCTAATAGAGGATTTCAGCACAAAATCGACGGCGACGAGTGAGCAAGACTTACCATCGCCATCAAAATCAGCATTGTACGAGTTACTGAACGAAAGCTGAGATCAGCAACTCGAACATCACATGAATAATTACCAAAAGGCTCACCAATTCGCGTAGTGCATCCGGATTGTCCTCTCACCAAGAAGAACCCGAACCTTGTGCGCCATCATACTGGGCTTATGAAGCGTAGGTTGTCGATTCAGAAGCACGACGTCACCATCTCGAATATGTCGGTAGACCTTCTTGTTAATGGCGGGGGTCCTCGTAGACAATTGTCGCCGACCAGTCCCTCTGTTCTCTTCTTGCGGTGTTAGAAGTTGGTTCGCGAGGGCTGTTCTCTGCTCAACGCTCAAGTGGTCCTAGATGAATTGTAAGCGATCTGGTTTCGAGTAACGCCTGAAGCAATAGAACTCACCAGAGACTGCTGTCGTCCATCTTCAAACTCGATCATAGAAGCCCCGGGATAGCTCCTAGGTCCAGCTATCACTAGTTGTCGCAGTTCATGGATATTGGCAGCGGTCACAGGCTCGGGATACGTCAGTTTTCTTGCGAAGACAGGCGGCATCCCGATCTCGTTGGGTTCAATGTTGACATCGGGAGAAATGACGGATCTTGCAGCATAATTGACACGCTTGCCCTGTCAGGAAACATGTAAGCTTGAATCCCTTCATCTCACAGAAGTGTACGAACCATCATGTGTTTCCTGAATAGACCCTCCTTCTTCTCCAAGCCTTGTTTGACTCCAGCCGGGGGAAGTTTGCCTTGTCGCACAGGCTGAGGATTCTTGTTACTGTCAATGAAACTATTGACATCGACCTGAAGCTGTATGAGCCTCTCCAACAATGCACCCATGATCTTCCTCCTTTCTTCTGGATCAGTCTTTGCAGACTTCTCAGAAGCCGCTCGGAGGTCATTGTTGAGATCGCGCAACCGGTAGGAGGTAGCGAGGACCTTTGATAGTAGTTCGTTCTGAGGATGTTCGAAGAGGGTCTCGTTCATCTTTACGGGTGGTCGGAATCGAGTTGGTGCGACGGGGACAACTTCCATGAAGAACATGTCTGCAGAAGCTAAGGAGAAGCCTCCGTTCGTTATTGGCGCAAATGGACCGTGACGGCCAAAGATTAATGAGCACATCCCCGCTTCATTGGTAAACAGTCGCCGGAGGTGTGCTCTGCATTCTTCAGGTGCCATAACGCGTTCATTCCTCCCTCTGGCAGTCTTGATTTTGCCGCTCGCTGACTTTGGGAGATTCGACTGATTTGTTTGAGGCTCTGGCCCGTCTTCATCCTCGTCCTCCAGGAGATCTTCTCCTTCACCCTCCTCATCTGAACTCTCCCCATCACCCATTTCAATATCTTCGTTCGCCTGCCTGACATTTGGATGTGACGTCCGGATTTTCTCAGAGAGCAGTACGTCCGGTCGTTTGGTTCGGAGAAGGCCCTTCTTCTTAGCAGGCAAGTCATATTCGATGATTTTGGTGTGTCCCTCTTTTCGGAAGGTATATGCGGGGCTGCGATTATCAGCTTTTAGGCAATGTGTATTTGCAGCAAAACACACCTGTCGCAGTCCGAATTCATGCATTTTGTAGCCAAACAAAGCTTCAAGAACTCCTGAATGACATCCTTGCGAGCCTGGTAAACCAATGCATCCTTATACTGATCCCTTGTACTCGTCGGAGCTCTGCTGAGATGAACAGCAACGTAGAGATTTATCCGCATGATGAATTGTTCAGGTGTTTCGTCCGCCGAGGCGGTCTTTTTACTTGAACCTGGTTGACTCGGGTCAGTCTTATCGACCTGCTC
The DNA here is from genome assembly GCA_015708445.2 of Clitopilus hobsonii. NCBI lineage: Eukaryota > Fungi > Basidiomycota > Agaricomycetes > Agaricales > Entolomataceae > Clitopilus > Clitopilus hobsonii. The sequence continues at coordinate 2,372,574 of CP068001.1, read as the reverse complement.
TTTTGCGCTGCCAGCCGTTTTGAGAATAAGATCGTCGACTCCTTGTGCAGCATCAAGGAGACCACGTTCGAGTAGTCGAAGTTTTGCAGCATATTTGGTTAGCTGAGAGGACTTCAGCACCCAGCAAGCATACAACATAGAGAATGCACGTACCACGGTCCGGCTGATTTTAAACCTGTGGCAGAATAGACATGTCCCTCGTAGTAGATTGTACATGTTCGTCATGAATAGAGGGTGGAATACTGGTGCAGGGAGTTCTATGTGACCGAAATGTCCAGGACAGGTGAAGTATGTGAGGCGACATGTTGCGCAACTACATGAAGCAGAAAATTAGACACATGAATTGTAGCGATTATTCAGACTTGCATGTCAGATTTGTCGCTGGGTCCAAGAGCAGGATCGTAGAGTCCTCCAATATTCGGTCGGTTCAGATCATCGAGGAGAACTGGGTTAATTATCTGCTTGACCGAGATCCGTCTAATGTCTTCTGAGGTGAGAAATGAGAAGGAGACTCCGGTCACCGTCGATGGTATTGAGTGCGAGATGTTCATGGCCAACGTCGACGGCGCCTTGGATGAGCTCGAATAGCTCTGGGTCGCAAATATGCAAATCGTCGGAATTCGGATACAAACTTTTTCGGTCACACGCTGTGATGTTGCCGAGAAAGGAAATAATGATGCGGTATAGGATTGGAGGTGCAAAGCTGGGGTTTGCTAAATTGTTGTCTATACTATGGATACAGCAAATTAGGGTATGGATTTAAGGTAACAGCTGTTATCTCTGGGCCCTCCTGACACTGGATGTCCGTGGTTTTCCTGATTTTATCCTCTGCGCCTCCCCCACAAGCTCTGCGATCAGCCCATTATACGTTTCGCTATCCTGCTGTAGTGCATCCTTTACTTGCACTAGGTGTGTCAATAGGGAAGATGTGGATGCAGTCTGGGACCTGATATCGTTTAGCGTCTTCTCAAGTTTGTGAAGAGGTTGCAGTGTTAGAACGTCTGGAGAAGGGCAGTGTGAATAGGTGACCTTGAAAGAAATTTGGGATCTTATTACCGGGCTTCAGATCGAGCAATGAATTGATCTTGACTTGATCAATCTCTGGTTTGGGGCCGAGATGTGTAGGGACAGTGGACCGGTGCCCAGGTTGTGGCGTTCCAGAACGCGAATTGACGGTGGAGGACGGTCTTGAACGACCAGCGAGGTCGTTCCGCGGCCCAGGCGGAGCTGACATTGGACGCGTCGAGATCTCGAGAGGTGGTAACGGTTTGCCCCCCGCTTGAGGCAGCATTTCATCGAGATTGACTGGTATCCCGAGAGTGATCAGATGCTGCCGACGGATTTTTGAACGCGTCCAATTTGGCGGTTTTGTTGGTGGAGGAGATTGGGTTAACGCCTTGTATAGTTCACGACTATGAACGCCATGAGTTCTCTCTAAATAATGTATAAAGGAGAAATTCACCTTTCCCCAGTGACCAGCACTTGGCTAATTCCTTCGACTTCCCGAATCCCCTCGTCGGTTAGAAAAGGTGATTGTTGCCCGGATCCAAACACAGGCCCGAGAATATCATCTACTTGTTCTCTCAACTCTTGCCTCGAAGGCATTGGGACCAGCCGCAATGGATACCATTCTGCACTTGCAGATGGCCCTGGTACACCGAACCCTCCATCTCCAGCAAATCCAGAATGGCTGGTATCCTGTACATCACCAAAGTCTCCGAAATCTCCAAAATCATCATCATCCATCGACCCTTGTCCAGTCTGCACCGGGTCATCGAAATCATCGAACTGGTCGTCATCCTGCTGGTGACTTGATGAGGAAGTCCCAGCTCCAGATGTACTGAGATCTACGGTGTCTGACGCGCCCCATACTGAAGCACCAAAGGTGAAGTCGTCGTCCATCTCAACCGTTAGTAGAGAAGGGAAGGAGGGCCAGGAAAGATGGTGGTCAAGAGAAGGTGTGTCCAACTTGAATTTGGATTTGGCCATATTTGGATCGAGCGCTAACTTCAAGTTCGATCATCATGTCTTCGAGTTATCTCTTTGCCTCGCTCGACTCCAATGAACCTCGAACGGCACGAAAGGTCCATATAAGACGGCTCTTTGACCTCCTGCAGGTTTGCATACATAGAAATGATATTCCTCGAGCAAGACGGGCTTGGACCATCCTGACGCACTGTAAAGAAATTCATTGGATGACCATGTGGAAAACTGGCCTGTTTTTACTTGGAGGCGAACAACAAACTTCGCAAGATAGACTGGAGTATTTACGACAAATGATGTTCAGACATCCAGATGAAGTCAGTTCTCGCCACTTCTCTCTCACTCGCTCTGATATGCTTTTGGAAGCGTCAAGTGGTTCTGCAGGAGCTCATCCAGCAACTCATTCTACATGGTCAACATAGGGCTGCCCTGGATGAATTGGAATTGTTCGTCGATCTCTCCTCTCCTAGCAGTCCGAAGGGGTACTTATTCTGCCCTTCAGATACCTTCCAACGTTCCCTTACCAGGAAAACCCGGTCCTTCACATATACGCCGGGATGATTTCTCTCTTCTTGTCGCAAGATGGAGGTAAGAACCAGCTCGTACCGCAAGTGCGCCTTTATTCACAGCTCTACAATCCACAGGAAATACAGCTTCCCAGCAGAGCTACGTAAGGGACGCAAAGGCCCATTTCGATCATGCTATCGAGCTTGATTCCGAGAACGCAGTGGCAAATGCATTCTTAGAAAAGGTACAAAACCTTCCACCAGACCCAGAATAATCGTCTAATATCCTATTCATAGATCACCTCACCGAACACTACTACCGGACCTAACGAGCTAGACCATGTCGAATCAGACGACGAACATATGAGTTCGGGTGCAAGAAGCCCCAGAGTTACCAAGCGTCTACGGCCAACTGGTTAACCCGCATACCCTCAATCGTCATCCTCCTCTTCTGAATCCGATTCCATGTTGATGGAAGGCATCTCCTCGTCTTCGTCATCTTCGTCCTCGTTTGGCGCAGCCATACTTATCGAGGCCGTGCGAGGCTGACTTGTCGAGGCAACCCGACTGGAGGATGCTTCTGACCCAAAACTGTGGATTTTGGAGGATGAAAGGGGCTCTATGGAAGAAGACAGGGTTGGTGCTGTGTGAATTTGGGAGCTGAAGGTGGCCGTGGGGGGAACATATGAATCTGAACTTGGCTCCTTTGGAGCTGCTCCAGAAGCCGAGGCAGCCACAGTATTGGCCTGGCGTTGCGCCTGCGCCTGTGACTGTATTCGAGGTAGTGATGATTCCTCAACCTCTGCCATCCTAACATCTTCCTCGACTTGGCGGGGTGGCTCAGTAGCATCCGTATTTTGTTGCGCAGGAGTAATGAATGACGAAGCGGTGGGCTCATGAGTCTTCAAACCTAACTCTTCTCGGATCTTCAGCTCCTCTTCAAGTTCCTCTGCTTTGAAGAGGGCCAGATTTTCGACATGAGGCAGTGTTCGGACAAGAGGTGGTACACGGGGATGCAGCATGATCTCTAGCTGGTTTTGAACCTGTAGGAGCAAGGTTGAGATCGTGATAGCCTCAAGAAAGGGTTATGGCCTTACGTTGGTTGTCCTCCCTGCATCTAATCTACAGACAAGCCCAAGGCTCTTGCTCAGCACACTAGAGGTGCCTGCTGAGATTTCTGCGCTGATTTCTTGCACTTTCTCAAGCAATGTTCTGTGCAATGTTAGATTGGGCGAAAGAGTTGCAGGAGGTATTTGCGGCAGAGTAATCAAGAGTGAGAGGACGACCCTTGAGCTCAAAGAATATAATGATGGTGATAGGGAGTAGTTGTGAAGCAGTAACTTCAGGGCTGAAACGAGTCCTCAATAGCTTGGGCGCACGTCAGATATAAGCACTTACTGCCTAGTGCGGAGAGCAGTGCAAGCTCGTCATCTTCAGTGGGACATAGAACTACCCCGTTCAGTTTGAAGATTTCATCCCCTTCAAACGCACGGGCGCGTTTCTTTCCCTTTTTGTCTTTGGCCACAGAGGCCGTAGTATTGTCAGATGAAGACTCGGATTCCCTGTCTAGAACCGAGGCGATTGTGGGTAGAATAGCTCTTGCTAGGCGTGTTATTGTGAGAGGTGCGTCTGCTGGAGGGCAATTTTGGAATAAGGCGCAAATGGCGTCTGTCAAGAAGTGCCTTTGGCGGCTACAATGGGGTCAGTAAATCGAAGGAAGATGGATTAATCGTAGCCTGACTTACTTCGAAGGATTCTGTTCAAGATGGAATATGATTGACGAGAGAATTCTTGTGAGGTGAGGAATGAGATGGGGGCCCACACTGCATATTGTCAACAACAGAAGCGTTCTGTGCGAGGCGATACGTACGAAGTAGCAAGACCCGAAATAATTTGACAAGCATAGAGCCATATATCTGGAATAGCAGATAGCTCCAAAGTTCTTACAGATGGATCGGTCTGAGCAACAATCTGAGGGGATGCTAAGAAAGAGTAATAGGGAATTAGGTGCAAGCTCACTTGGTCATCCCTTGTGCATTGTAGCAAGGCCGATACAAATCGTGTGAGTGCCCCAACTGGAACTTGAACAGGCCGCTGACATGGAGATCTGGAAACATGTGTCAGATCTTACGATGAAAGGGAGGCCAGACGATGCACACTTCAGGAGGTCGCATATAATAGCAGAGCAGCATCTAAGTCGATCCAAGTTCAACGGAACTTGTACTGCGGCGTCTTCTATTGTGACAGGAGACGGTGTTTTGCCTGTAAGTATTCAGCACCAGAATCAAACGGAAGGGCAATGATATGGCATACTGTCTGTCGCAGAGGTAGTTCTGAGTGTATAGAATGCATTCCAGCCGAACTCTAGAGTTTCATCCATAAATTTCCGCCATATACTGACTGCTCCTACCTTTCCTCCTGTCAAAGGTAGAACAGAGAAAAGGCGTGACGCTGCATGTAACAATGCTGCATTTGTTGGATGAGGTGCGTTTCCGTTCAGGTGTCCCAGTGTGAGCTTGTAAATGGAGGCATGTGGTGCTTTGTGTAAGGTGGGGTAGAGGGGTATAAGGAGGGCAAAGCTGGAGAATATCATTTTCTGCATGCGATATCAGTCAAACGAATGAATGAATTCAGGTTCAGAGCCTCGCCTTCAACTCAATATGTTGAGACTTTTCGATCAAGCTAAGCATGGCGGAGGTAAATTTGGGCAGGTGCGCTATTGTGACTTGTCTCTGGAACTCTGGAACGCCAACAGTCTCCGAGAAGATAGTCGTCATCAATCTTATAGATGCCTTCAGGGTTGGAAGCGGTTCATTTCTCTTTGGAAGTGATGTTTATTGAGCATTATGGATCGGGCAGAGGGTATTGGAGTGTACGGACAGCGAGCATTGGTAGAGCAGTTCCGAGCCAATTTTGAGCACATTCCATTAGCAAACCTCGAGCTAGTACCGCAGTCTTCTGCGCTAGGCAAAGCCCAGCCCACCGAGCACCTGCATCCTTGGAATGTAGGAGAGAATTGAGGCGGGTAGTCCATTTCGTCGAATGTGCCGATGAGTCAAAGCATTCCGCGGTGAGTATATGCAGTGTATGGGGTAAATTCACTACAGCTGCTGAATCCGATGTCAGCTGCACTTGAAGCAGCGACTTCAATGGATGGTCCATCGAAATCTGCAATGAACACTTTGAAAAATCGCGGACAGAAGAGGTAACATCCTCCGAAATCAATAAAGGCAAATAGATTCGATCAAGGTTTCGTGGTTTCCATTCGCGGTCAAGGCAAGTCTTCAGAACGCAGGCGTTCGACGAAACATGGCCGCACCACGACGAGTAACAATGGAGTCCAACATAGATGAGCATCTGAATTTGACTGAATTCACGGTCAGTGAACATTGAAAATGACTGCCAACCACTGATACCATGGTGATTTATAGGGCAAGTTCGACGTTGCCGACTTTGTAGGCGCGGTTTCCGAGAAACTGATATCACGATCCAAGGCAGACAATGGGCGTACGTAGTGAAGCTCTCTGAAGCTATACGAATCACCCATAGAACCGTAGCCTTTGACCCTCAACCTTTCATCCAAACATTTGAAGCTGCAATTGACAAGTTGATTGCCATTCGCAAGGATGTTCAATCTAAGACGGAACGTCTAGAGAAGAGTGTCCGGGTGTCTGAACGAGAGTACTCAAAGAAGATGGCAGACCTAAACCGGGAATTTGAGGTGCGCCTGGAACATCGGATTCTATTCTCAGTCAAGCTGAGTTGGCCAAATAGGCTGTCGGTAACACCTTCTCTGGGATGGAGGATAGGATGAACGAAGTCAGCAGCACGGCTGTACGAATAGGTGCCGCTCATATTTCACCCTGTGCCGCTCTCGAGATTGACTAGGTTACAGGTGAACAGCTTGAGACGGTGCATATTGAACGCCAGAGGGCTCAAGCAGCCTATGACTTGATCAATTTCTATAATCAAATGAGCAGAGGCGACACTGCGAGCCTTGACACTATGCGAAAGGAAGGACGAGCAGGCAGACGACAAGTGGCTGTGATTCTAAGACGGTTGAATATTGTGGCCAAAGAAGTGGATCTACCTTCGGCAGAGAAGGTACATACACACCGTTTGTGCCCCAGGAGATATTATTAACATCCAAACAGACACGCGAGCATATAGAAAAATACTGCGAGAAGTTTGAAAAGGATATGCTAAATCTATTTGATCGATGCTATCGAAAGGGAGACCCAAAGATGATGCATGTGAGTCTTTCCGGTCCTTGTATGCGTCTTTTCAACCAAACATTCCGTAGCATTGTGCACAGACATTGCTTGAATTCAATGGCGGCGCTTCATGCGTACAAGTATACGTGAATCAGCACGATTTCTTCATAAACAACGTGCGTGCCAACAACATGGTGGACGACAGGGTGCTGTGAGTCCCACCACTCTCACTCGTAACTTCATCGTTCTGACTATCGTAAAGATGGGATGCTCTACCAGATCCCGACACTACACCCCCAAAAAGTGAACAAGGACTCACAGACCTCTTCGCAGAAATCAGGACGACTGTTGAGACCGAAGCACAGATTGTCAAGGCGGTCTTCCCAAATCCTTCAGTCGTCATGCAAGTATTCCTTCAAAGGGTGTTTGCCCAATCCGTTAGTCGGTTCTCTGTGTATATAATCAGACCTCTGACCTCTCTTCTGCGATCAACAGATCCAACAACACATGGAACAGCTCGTCCATCGGGCAACCGCTATATCGGATCTTGCCCACTTGCGTGTTCTTCAACTTGTTCACGTACAAACGTCCACTCTCGTTGAAGATCTCAAGACCTACGAACTCCCTCACATATCTCCTCGGACACCTTTCGAAGCAACGGAATTTCGCAAGTCTATGGCTGCAGGTTCTACATTGTTGTCATCGGCCCCAGGGACCTCGGCCGCTGTTAGCACTATGCTAGAAACGGCAATGGAGGAGCTGTTTGTTCCGTACACTGAAGGTCAAAGATATCTGGAGAGGGAAAGCAGTAGCCTTGGTGCACTGTATGCTAGCCTTCTGACGAACTTTACCAGATACCACGTATGGTTTCCATCCGATCGATACCTACATATATGCTAACAATATCTGAAGGAACGGACACAAAAAGGAAAGGCGTCAATATTCGACCGTGTCGTGAACCAGCTCAGCGCTGCTGCAAACACCACCTCAACTGGAGCAGTCTCAACAACATCCGCTCAAGCTGCTGCTGCACTGATGAGATTTGGCGGAATCAACGCGGCAGCTCAGGATAAAGCGGGCGAAGAGCCGATCAGGGAAGAGGATGGTCTGTTGAGTGTTGCTGTCGCGGAGAAGATGCTTAGGTGGCATGCCGAAGCTCTTGGAAGGTGTATGGAATTGAGTCCAGCTAACGATGTGTATGTGTCTTTTCCCCTTGCATTTTAGGCAAAACGTCTGATGGATGTTACAGAGCAAAGAATACCTTTGTTCTGCTCCGTGTTCTTGCAGAGGCAATAGGCAATGCATACGTTGTCTCGGCCATAGAAACGTGAGCCGATTGATCTATTATTTGGCCTTCTATGGATTTAAACTCCTTCATCTAGTGCACAAGTGCGCGTTGAAGCAGCTGATGCAAAAACTGAACCCAGCTTCCAGCCTTTGGAAACTCTGCGCTTGGTTGACCTCATCTGCCATCTTTGGCAACAGTATGTCAATACTGCCCTGCTTCCTCTAGCCAGCTCTTCGGTCACTACTCGTCGTGAGATGGTAGTTTACAACAACCAGTCCGTTAGCCGGCTTGAAAGTGGTGCTAATTTGCTGTTGCAACGGATAACTGATTGTGAGGCTTGCTCTCTTTATTCCAACGAATTCTGAACTGAGAACAATTTTTCTCAGCTGTTGTATCCTGGTTGACTCTACAACTGACTAAACAAAAGCGAAATGATTTCAATCCTCGAGATGATGACCTCTCCTTTGCCAGGGTGAATACAGAACCTTGTATTGCATGCTGTGATACGTTGGAGAAGGTTCGGGATGCAGCCAATCAGAATCTCAGCGGGAAGAACTTGGAGGTATTTTTGACGGAAATTGGCATTGCCTTCCATAGGTGAGATCTGCCTTTCCCCGTGATGCCTGGACTAACAAGTAATGGCGAATTCAGTGCTCTGTTAGAGCATCTGCGCAAATTCCCTGTCAGTGCAACTGGAGGCTTGATGCTGGCAAAGTAAGAACACAATTTTGTTTTTCGGATAAGTGTTCATCTTGGATCGTAGGGATTTGAAATCATACCAAGATACCATAGCAAGCTTCGGGATACCCCCGCTCCACGAACGCTTCGAGTTCATACGACAACTGGGCAATGTCTTCCTAGTACGACCTGATATTCTGAAGAGCTACATCACAGAGGGCTACCTGGGTCGCATTGATGCAAGCCTGCTCAAGCCATATCTTATGCTGCGTAGCGACTGGGGTCAATTCGGGAAGATGTTCAACGATACTCAGGTGATGCAGGAGGACGGAGGGGAACACAGGGGTCTGAAAGACCGCTTTGGAAGGCTGAGCGTGATGATGAAGGAACTGGAAGGTCTCAGGATATCAGAAAGCCTTAATATACCAGCCACTCTTGCTGGAGGTTTTGCAGCCAAGGGTGCAGTCAGTTGATGGCTGATTTGTCGTTTTGTCAAAATGTATAGGGTATTTTTCGAGAGTAGTATATATTATTGGTTTATTCTCCTCTGAATACTGGAGCTCTCTTTTCCCGGAAGGCGTTTAGAGCTTCCAGCCTATCCTCCGTCTTGAGAAGGGTCTCATAAGTTGCTCGTTCAAAATCGAGCCCTGACAGGAATGTCAACATCTACGTACGTCACAAGAGTGAATGCACTCACCAGTCTCAAGGGCCAGGTCTTCCGACCTTGAGATAGCTTGCTTAGCTGCTCGGAGCGCGAGAGGTGCTAGCATGATGGATAATTAGCAATAGACTAGGCTGCTTCTCTGGCGGTCACATACCGTTCTTTGCTATTGATTCCGCCAAAGTCAAAGCACGGTCGAATCCAGTAGTTTCTGTGGTTGAGATGTAATCTACAAGCCCTATTGCCAAAGCTTCCTCTGCGGTCAATTGCCGGCCGGTAAAGATTAGGTCCTTTGCCTTGGAAGGGCCAAGCAGCCTTGCTGCTCTCTGGGTACCTCCTGCTCCAGGTATGATTCCGAGGCCAGTTTCTGGGAGACCAATCTTCTTAACGTCCTGACCTGAATGCGGAATTTATAAGTTATAATAGTCGCCCTATTAGAACACGACTTACCAGCGACACGCAAATCACAAGCCAAACTCAACTCCAAACCACCACCCAATGCAGGTCCATCAATAGCAGCAATGGTCGGCATAGGAAGGTTCTCCAGTTTCCCAAGTGCGTCTCTGAGGTCAGAGAGGAACTTGTTGACTTGCATCTGGGACATACTCCGCCTTTCTATTAGGTCTGCTCCAGCGCAGAAAGATCCTACGGTCGTTGAACGAAGAATGAGGACGCGAGTGCTGAGCGGCTTTGGTGAGCAAGGAGGTTCAATATGGGTTGATGCACCATTACCCTTGATCAAAATGTACCTCTTGGAGGCAGTTGCGGAATTGCTGGGGTGGCAAAGGGTGGATTAGTTTGCTTCTGTAAACTCAAAAAATTGTGCCCACCTCCAACAATGCTACTGAAATGGCATTCTTGCTCTTTGGCCGATTCAGTGAAAGGCAAGTGATCCCAGGGTGAGCAGATAGACGTTCCAGGAAAGCTTCCTTCGGGGCCACAGAGTACCACCTCTTGGCGAGGCCAGCACGTTGAACTTGAACAGCAGTTCTGAGCCATATCATCTCGTTGAGGGGTTTACGGACGTTCAAGTGCCAGTGAACGTTGAACGGATGCAAGTGTGGCGGTTCGGATCTCGGTAGCCGAGCCTACAGGCGCACAATGAACTGACGTCGACATGCCCATTTGGCCATTGGCATCTTCGGTGGCATGAAACCAATTTCACGACAGATCCTGGCAATGTTCATCTGCCAAGATGCTGGCTCGATCCAATGACTTCCAACAATGTAGAGAATGTGTATTGAGGCTGTTGCTATGTGTGCTGCGACATTGAATGTAATCTACGTACTAGTACTCCAGTGATGAAACGGGAAAAGATCGAAAGAAAGAAAAAAACAAGAGGGCAAGGGAATAAGTTAGGTTAAAACACAAGCAGAAAGGGGTCTGGGGGCGAAGAGAAGAAACAAAACGGTGGTCTCGGATCACAGGTTGAGAACATCGCAGAGAATCAAGATGCGGTAACGCAAGAAGATATAAGGGCCAATTGAAGCACTAATATGCTGCGCCGTAGAATGAATCTATTGACGGTTGAACTGATGTTCGGGCTAGGACCTTTCGGGTTGGTGGTGGCGGTAAATCCGTGGTGGTAGCGTAGTATCCCAGATACTGATCTCCCAAAGAGTGCTGAGAGCTTTGATGAGATGGATAGTTATATGAGGTGTTTGAGTCCGCAAATGGGTTGGCTTGTTCTTGGGTGGAACCATGGTGGGCTGTAGCAGGATAAACAGGACCACTTGTGGCGAAGGGGTCCATGGGTGTTTGTGAGTTGAGGTCGGTATTGGTATGATCCCCGTGGCTATAGAAGCTTTCATGACCATTTGAACTCTCAGCCTTCTCAGGCTCGACCATCGTGAAGTTCTTGAATGATTCGTCGTCCCTCATCAGGGCCGCACGAGGACGGAATGAGGAACGCTTCTTCCACAGGGTAAACAGTACCACGAGAAGAACTCCAAGCCCGACCAAGCCAACCACTGAGAATGTTCCTGCCATGGCGGCTTTGTTTTCCAAAAAGCTGGAATGAAATCAACAAACTGCCGAAACAGACCAAAAGATGGTTCTTACCCCTTTGCGGAACTGGACTGAGTTGTCTCCGTTGGTAACGTAGTCTGGCTGTCCGTGGTCAAGGTACTTGGTCCCACCACGAATGGCGTTGTGGCTAAATCACCTATGGTCGTTTGGACTACCGGTGCAAAAGATTGGGCAGTGAAAGAGACTGTCGTGTGGGATGCTACTGATGAAGGCGACGAACTGAAAAAGATCTTCGTCAGGATAGAGGGAATTTTGATCAGGTTAGAAACCTACGAAGAACTTGATGACGAGCTCGATGAAGTGGACGTGATAACCGAGGATGTACTCGAGGAACTCGTGGAGGTAGAAGATGTGGTTGTGGTACTTCGCACCGAAGAAGTCGAAGAAGTGCTCGAACTACTCGAAGACGTGGTTGTCTGTGTACTTGTATGACTAGAACTCGTAGAAGTGGAGCTTTCAGTGGCTGAGGTAGATGTAAAGGTTGGGAAGATCTCCGCGTTCTGCGAGCTCTTGGCCCGCTGCGGAAAGCCAGAGAATTGTAAGCCAGATGAATTGCCCTCTCCGTCGTCTCGAGGGAAAACGTCCTTGTGACGCTTCTGAAGCCTTGCTGGAGCCCCGTGAGCCATGCTAACCAAGAATTTGAGGACCACTGGAAAGAATGCAAGGGATAACGAATGTAGGGCAGCTTGAAAACTGCGGCAACAAGGGGACCAGCCTGTGAGAGGAGGGAAACAGCAACGAAGACGCAACCATAATAACCCAAGATCCAGATACTTATGTATGGTTAATCCGCAGATTGTCCACTCCACACGAATCGAGGTGGATTCCCTGTTTCGTACGGGCATCGGGCCAAATGCCCGTATTTGAGCTGTCAAGCGATATCAGTGATTGATTAACCAGGAACTGGCCACATGGGCGGATTTAGCGATCATAGACCGTCGGTAGGTTTGGGTGATAGGACGAGGCTATTATAGACCGGGTAATGCCCCTTTGTCACCATGCAAAGGCTTCTTTTCCATACAATATCAGGAAACACATAGACCCCTGCCAGAGTACGAAGTTACAAGATTCCAAAGTACATGAGAACAAAGAAAATAACAGAATCTGAAGATTCGATTTCCTGAGAAATGTTGCCATGGTTGTTTCCAACCGCCGCAAGATGCCGAAGGCACCGAGGGAATTATTAACGGACTCGTTCAAAGGTCCCGTCCTCAGTCATCTCTTTAAGCCCGGGAAAGCCCAAACGCTCAGCCAACGCTTTGGACTTCTTGATATGTTCTTCAATCCCTCGCCCAGAAACTTCCCAAGCCACTAACACCAGGTCTCCGTGGTTAATTTCTTCTTTGACTTCTTGCTCACTCAGATCAGGTGCTACACGATCGTAGGCTCTTTGCAATGCATTCTTCCGGTCCTGACGAGGGATAAGCCTTCAAAGGAGCTTGGAGGGTAAGAATCTATCGCACCGTGGAATCCAGTGATTGCCATATTGGGCCAGGGTTTGCGCGCTTCCACAATAGGTTACCAACAAAGCACCAGGCTCCCTATAAGCAGTACATTCAGCCCAAAGATCCAATGCACAATGAACTCATGGTACCTCTCCGTTGTTGGGGCAAAAACATGTATCGAAGATTTCGGGGTCAGCTGGTAAGTCATTCAAGCCTTGCTGAGTAGTCCAATCGAGAAGATAGCTTTGGCCCGATGGTGCCTCAACAACCATTGGATCAAAAGTAAATGCCCGAGCCCCCACCAAGACTGTCCTCATAGGAGGATAGTCCCTATTATTCACCAGTCTACACAAAATTTAGTGGTCGACACAAGTAAGCACAAAGTGATTCTCACTTATCGACCTCCTTAATCTAGAGTCATTCGATCAGCATACGAACTCGCAAGAAAGAAGAGTGTGCTACAAACCGTTGTGTGGCCCCGGACGAGTTGCTTCAACTTACTACGACTAACGGGGCGGGCTAAAAGTACTGAATTCACTGGGGGCTGGTCGTGGAGGTACCATGAGTCGGCTTTGTCGCCAAGGATTGTGACTTTAGGTGGCGAAGTAACGTCAGACAAGCTCTTAGAAGGTCGAGGACTCCTTAGGGCACCGGGGTGTCTACTTGGACCAGGTTCACTGAGGTTGGCCTTGATAGGGCTTACCACCTTGGGCCTGGGTGTAGATTCCCGGGAGCTAGAGCTAAGGGATTTCGGAGACGATCCACTAGAACCGCTAGAAGACGAAGCGGGAGATCCCTCCATTTTCATCTCGATGAGTTCTCCACGGCGTGCTTTGCGCTTCTGAACTTTGGTCAATGGCATGTCGGGTTGAGGTAAGCTTTCTATCTCAAGCTTCAATTGCTGTGAAATCAACTAAGTAGGAGTTGTCGATGTTACAGGGTATTGGCTTGCCTTGTCAATGTAGCGCAAGAGATCACGAGTTACCTGCCCGCGTAGGCGAAGTTTCTTGAAAGCTGCGTCACGAGCTGCAATGGCGTTCATAGTTTCTTGGGCATTACCAGAAGCCGTCAACATTCGTTTCCGTAGACGGTCGTTTTCACGTCTTAATGCTTCTGCTTCCGCTTGAACCGCACGGATCTGTTCATTGTGAGCGTTACCAAGCTCGGTAGACGTCTGAACCAGCCTTTGCATGGTTTTCTGCATTTCAAGGATTTCATGAACTAGGTCGTTCATCTGACATAAGGCGTTCAGCATCCGTTTTCTGATATGTAGATGGCGAGATCTGTTAAAATATACCTTATTACTGGTCGCCTGGACCTCCTCCTGGAAAGTTGGGCTAGTAGTCACCATTGTAGATGCCAGCGAGTGGTTTATTCGGAAGAAGTTGGTCGTGTCCAGTTAACAGGGCTGGATGAACCGTTTACGTTTGATTGGCCAAGATTGGTCTTTCGCTTGGAACATTGACGCCCATTGAACTTACCATATCCGTCTCAATCTCCCAACTTGCTAAACGGGAAATATGGCATCCAGACTCCTTGTGGATATCCATACTCACGTTTACCTTCCTCGATATGCTTCATTGCTTCGTTCACGCTCGAATGTACCTCTCATTCGTTCAATTACAGGGGCAGACGGAAAGTCGAGTGAACGCCTACTGATCCTGGAGCATGAACCAAGTGGTGGCAGGCCTGTTGGGCCACAATACTGGGATCGTGACGAAAAGTTGCAGTTCATGGACAAACATGGAATCGATGTCTCTGTCGTGAGGTATTTCCAAACGCTCTCACCTGACCGTGTTGGACGTCCGACTCACACCCTCAGCTAGCTCCGCGAATCCATGGCTCGACTTTTTACCCGCCTCGCAAGCCCACAAGCTTGCAGTAGAACTCAACGAAGACCTCGAAGACTACTGCTCGACGGGTCCCCTTGTTTCCAATGATACCTTGAAGCGTCTATACGGTTTCGGCCTTCTCCCACTTGTTCCCGAAATCACTACCGAATCGCTCCTTGAAACCGTGAGCCAGATATCCAAGCTTCCACACCTCCGAGGTCTTATCATGGGCACTCGGGGTGTTGGAAAGGGACTCGACGATGAGGCTCTTGACCCTGTCTGGGCCGCCATCGAGAAGGCAGGCCTCGTTGTCTTCATTCACCCTCATTACGGAGTTGATGGCAAGGCCTGGGGTGACAAAGATAACGGACACGTCCTCCCACTGGCTTTGGGTTTCCCTTTCGAGACCACTGTGGTGAGTCTCAAATCCTAATTTTTTACATTATCCCTACCAACTCATCCTGACCAATGTCTTCCAGGCCGTGACTAGGCTAATTCTTGCAGGTGTCCTGGATCGCTTCCCCTCCCTCCGGCTATTACTGGCACACTCAGGCGGAGCCCTACCACAGCTCTCATCTCGCCTTGCCTCCTGTATTGATCATGACCCGGTCGTGGCATCCCGGCTAAAGCACGATGCTCGTTTCTATCTCGGGAAACTCTATCTGGATGCCGTTGCTTACGGACCGGAAGAACTTGGCTTTGTGAGCGACGCCATTGCTCGCGCAGAACGTTATAGGGATGGCTCATCGGTCACTACTCCGGCTATACGTTCTCTGGGAAGCCAGAGAATGCTATTCGGAACAGACCACCCATTCTTCCCGCCCCTCAGTTCTACGGAGAAGTGGAGAAGTGTGGTCGAGAATCTGGAAGCCATCGACAACGTTCCAGGCTGGAGCCAGGCTGATAAGGATGGTGTGCGGGGAGGGAACGCTATCTCACTGTTCGGTCTCAAATAAGGGTAGATGTACCAAATTTCATTTGATCAATTCATCTAAATGTTTTGCTCGTGATGCCCTACTGATCCTTGGGTATTTGAAGCTTCAGACTGAAATCTATGTGCTGAACAGATTGGTGGACAACACTGGTGCTCAGGATATCGATTTCTGCAAAGCGAATCGTCAGCCGCATACCATTCCAAAAAGGCCGAATGATCATACCATTGATCGCACGTTCCTGCAAGTTGGCCTCTGTGATATTACCACTGGTCTCGAAAAGGAACTTCCGCTTGCCATTCCACTTCTCCCGCAAACGACGAGATACGTCGACTAACGCAGAGCCCTCGATATTATCCAGCATGATGATATCAGCACCTGCATCGATAGCCTCATCCGCTTCGGCCTCGTCGCGAACTTCGACATCCAGAAGCAAGCTGAAGCCACCCACGGCACGAGCTGCCTGTATGGCCTTGGTTATGGAGCCTAGAAGGGCTGAGTATATGCGCCCCAGGTAGCGGGTATTTCATACCTGATGACCAGAGATGATTATCCTTCAGCATAATCATGCTGGATAGATCGTGCCTATGGGCATCTATACCACCCACGATCATACCATATTTCTCAACCAGCCTGAAGCCTGACGAGGGTCAGTCAATTGAGTAGTAGGATCAACCGTTGGACATACCTGGAGTAGTTTTCCGTGTTCCCGCGATAATGCCATTGTACCCATAGCCCCTAGCTAAGTCCTTTATCTTCTTCGACCTGGAAGAATCCAGTCAATCATGGACATCTGAGAAGAAGATGGGAATCAGACCTTGTTGCTATACCGCTGCAGCGAGCGAGAAGGTTGAGGGCAACTCGTTCGCCGAGAAGGAGATGTCGAGCTTTGCCTCGGACAGTAGCGACATGCTTGACTGGCTCAAAAGAGTCCCCTTCTTTGACATGCCATTCGACTCTAGCAGGTGGTCAGATCTCAATGGGAACTAGAACAAGCCTACAAACGTACTCGCAGCCAAGCTGTGTAAAGATTTCTGTGAAGAAGGGCGAACCTGCCAAAACGGCAGCTTGATTTCCTTTTCCGAGGAGAAAAGCTTCCCTTTGAGCTTCACCGACAACGTATCCACCGTAGTCAAAGGAAGGAGTGTCTTCTGCAAGCCACTCAGTGATTTTGGCCTTCCAGCTTGGTGGAAGCAGATGCTCGTAGGAGTTGGTCATGGTGGGTGAATGTGAATGAATAATCACTTGAGTCAGGGAGGACCCGCGCGTCAAGGACGCGATAGAAATCTGAGAGCATGTGACGATATGGACGGAACCAAAGGGTATATATTGAATGCAATCTCCTCTGCTCAACAAAGTAGTGCTACGATAAAAGTCACTACAACCACAGAAATGAAAACCACAAATACACGATAAGGGGTTTAGAAACATCGGCGAGGTGGAAAAATCACTGATAGTGCAATATGCAACTAAGCCAAGGCAAAACCAAGGATCGCAAGTAAAGAGACGAGCCCATAATGCGCATTCAGAGCAGGTGCAGAATTATCATGACCTAGAGCGTCAGTCGGGCTGCTCGAAGTTGACGCGGATTTAGAAGGGGTGACTATTGTTGGGTTTGCGATGGGGGTTGTAGTAGGGGCAACACTATAAAAAGAAATATCTCAGGAACGAGGAACATGCTGATGCCGTGAACTACTTACGTGGACTTTGAGGAAGACGAGCTGGTGAGGTCAATGCCGATGGTGAAGTCGTCGGAGGTGGTGATGATATCGTTCAGCTCAGAGGCAGACTTGGCCAGTTGGAGGTGGAAACCATCTCCTACAGGCCAGCCAGTGGCAGGGGGCAGGACAGTAGTGCTGCCAGAGGCATCGGGAGCTGGCGCGAGAGCAATCAAGACCAGAGGTCCGTTGGGAAGAGCGGTGGCAGGCTGAAGAGCTCATGGTGAGTGAATAGAAAGGGACTACTGATGGTTCACTTACACCGGTCAAAACAATGGTGAAGTTTTGAGGGTCAGTGGCAGCAGTCTTGACCCATTTTACCCTGAAATGCAAGAAAGAAGGGGGAAAAAACATAAGAATGTGGAAGAAACGGCCTCGCGGTGGAAGACATACTCTTGTGAACCGGTAGATGGCCAGCCTTGGCCAGGGCTTGGGTAGGTGACCGCGAGGGCCAATGCAGAGGCAGCGAAGGACAAGGCGGCAAAGATAGAGCGCATTTCAGGTGGTGGTTTGAGGGAAAGGACTGTACGGGTTGAAAAACTCAAGGAACGTGGACAACGAAGCCAGCAAAAGGCTTTAAACTATAAAGGGGGCTAGTACGATTCTTTAATGGATGCGGGCACGTGATCGCGATTCTTCTGTCAAGCCGAATGAAATCTTGTTCCGCCGAGGCGAGAAACCATCACGCAAATGTCAATGTTTTTATGAGCATGCCGGAAAACGTGCGAGCCTACTTACAATACACATGTATCATTATGAAACAGTACCTTCATTTTGAACATCAGGAAGGTCCTTCAAAGCTTCCTCGGCATCCATCCAGAGATCTCGTTGAGCCCAGACGCTCACAATCGTCTGTACAATTATCCAACATGAGCGCACGCTAAGTTTTTCTCCTTCATAATTGGCTGGGTCGAAAGGGTCGTTGCTGGGTTCATCTGACGGTGGCGTTATTACCGACTTCTTGACGAGCGCAATGCAGGCACGAGCTAAATTGCGTAACAAGCTCATATCGTCACCCGAGAGGTGCTCTCCTACTTTGGCAAGAAGTGCGAACATCCAACGCCCATGAGACTCGACTAATCGGCTCTTATGGTCAGGGGTCTCTAGGTAAATGTTAATCCAGTGAGTAAAATACATCAATAGATGCAAAGCAGTTCGCTAAGGAAAGAATAATTAGCTGTCTGCAGAGGTAACGAGTATACGTTCGTACCTCGTCAATACCGTGTAAGAGGTCAGGCCGAGGCTCTGGGGGTATAGTCCGTTCCACGAAAGTATCGACCTCTGAGTAAACAAGAAGTTCGACTGGTTTCGAGGGTTCAGGTGATCCAGAAGGGGTTGGTAGGCTTTCTGATGGATCGGGGCACAGAGCACGTTCTACTTCACCTTCATCAACAGTTTGCGTGGATTCTTGCCTCATCACCGAGGGCTCCCTAGATGACGGGTTTAACAGTCCCATACTGATGAGTCGTTTCTCTGTGGCCTTTCTCTTTGGAACTTTGGGAGGATTCCATTCCTCTTCTGGTCGACCAATTAGGTACAGCCACCAGAACAAGCGTTCTTTCTTTTCAGGAAGTGTTGTCCTCGAACTTGCTGCAGCAGGTAAGGAGACATCAATGGTCGGCTGCACAATATTCTATTTGAGAGTTAGGAGATCTTGACTAGCGTATTACGATATCAAAAACATGACTTGCCTTACGGAAGTTCTTTATCCGCATCTCGAACTGATCTCGCCATTCATCTGAGGGCAAAGAGATGTGGGCCGGAGCGGTGTGTTGAGATGGAGGAAGTGGTGCAGGGGCGAGGGTATATGGGTTCTCCACTCTAGTAATGTGTGGCAGGCGCAGAGCATCGCGTCTGTTTGGGTGTTAGGTCTCGCACTGTAAAAGCAGGTTGTGGTCATACCGAACCATAAACAGGTATTGCATGCCATCCATAGGTTCTTCATCGAAATCATCTGGGAGCGTGGCTACTGGAAGAATTTGCTTTCCGTAGGCAGGTTCTTCTTCATCTGAGTCCTCGTAATCAGCCCTCTTGCGTTTTCCCGGAGCCATTCTGCAACAAGTGACTGCTAATATGTCGGTGCCGTGAGTGTCAAGATCAAAGCGCGTTTATGGACGGTTGTGTATGTAATCACGACACTTTCCTCCCCTGCCCATAATGTTCAGGTAACTCATTCATGTCAAAAACCATTTGAAACTGCTTGGAATATCTCAGAAACGCGATATATGTCATAATACAATGGACAATCTAGAGGACGAAAATGCCATTGACCTGGAGACTCTCCAGGCGCAAATTGATCTATCCATGTCCTTTGCTCAGGATATGGTATCTTCTTGGATGAAGAGCAACCACAGACTTCCTAGCCGGGCTAAGGATGCGGAAGCCGAACTGAAAGACTACCTAAAGCGTCCACCAAGGTATTTCTACCGGGTTCGCAGTGGCTCCTTCTATTGCTAATTCTCGAACGAAGGTTAGGTGTCGGTGCGGCTGTTCCGGAGAACGCAGTCTCCTCTCGTGATGTTGCCCGCTTGAAAGGTCAGCTCACGGACAAAAAGCGGCTAAGAGACGAAGAAGCGCATGTGAAGAAGGAGGGATCTGACGACGAAGAGGAGAGCAGGGGAGGCGCAGTTAGGAAGAAACCTCGAATCGATCCCTTCCAAGTCGGCGGAAAGAAGAATAAAGAGAAAAAGACACTTGCTTCTCCCTCGAAAGAGCCTGCACCTACTGTCAAAGTGGAACCTGAATCATCTCGGGCCATACCAGAACCCACCGTACAAGTACAGTCCACACCAAAAAAGAGCAGGAAGCAATCACCTCCGTCAAATAGCTCTCCATGTACGTTTTCCTCCGGAAACTCTGTACAAAAATTCTAATGCATTTCCCTAGTAATACCCACAAGTCTACCCCCATTGGATCCTAGCCTGTCAACATCGCCTAGCTATGCTCGCCGACTTGCGCAAGCTGCCGAACTTTTCAAAGGTCCGGTCCTGAACCTCGACGAACCGGGAACTGACGGCGAAGGTTCCGATGACAACACAGAGAAGGGTCCCTCAGAAAACAGAAAGAAACGCAAAAGAAGGAAAAAGAAGAAGCACTCTATTTCAAATGACCCTAGTGTGGCTTGAGCGTCTAATTTCAAAGGATCGGATTCCGTGCCGACTCGCTCAGAAGCTTTGCCATTTCGGGACGCAGCCCACCGATCTCTTGTACATCTTTCATTGTGATATGAATGGTACAGAGCACCTCGACAACTTGTCGTTTTCACGTATCTCCCGACTCGGAGCAGTTGTACAAATATCAATTTCATTATACTACGTAAAACGTGTCGTGGTGCCCAAAGATATAAAGATATGTATAGAATTGTCCGTGAAGGTTGTAGATACATGACCCCAGGCGAGATAAATTAATGCAATGTGGCGTATAAGCATGCCCAGTGCCCTATTGGCAGTTGAGCTGGTATCGATGGTGGCGAACAGTCCTACCGAGTGGTATTGCGCCTTCTAGCCGTTGGTCTTGACTGGTGTTGTTGTGTGGAGCTCCTTGTGAGATGAGTGCGAGTGCTGGAGCGACGAGGGGCAGGTCCAGGCCTGCTGGACGGTTTACGGCTAGGCGGGCTTGAACGGCGGAGGGCCTGTGAGCGATGGCTCTGACTTCTCGATTGAGAAGGTCTAGTTGGAGCCTTTTTGCCTGCGAGGAAAGCGCCAAGAACGCTGCGTCCCCCTCTCGCTTTCCGTGCCTTCTCCTTCTGCCTCTGCTTATAAACTGTAGCATCTCGCATTTCTCGCATACCCTGATGAATGGCGATCAATACAAAGTAGCGGGATCAAGGGCAATATGACTTACCCTACTTCTAAGCTTTTCGTCCCCCAACAACGTTCCTCTCATCTTGGCCAACCAGCCATGCATTTTGGATGGAGCTGGCTTCTTGCGAGATCCATCGTCATTAAACTGTGAAAGAATTGTGAGCTTAAGCTGCCACAAAGCAGAGGTGCTGAAAGATTTACGTTGGAAGCCCACTCGATCTTCATGGTATCAGTGTGTCTAAACGATGTAAAGTGGAGAGAAACAACCCATTGATTGACCTTTATACAGGCTTGTATTTGCTGTCCCCAATTGACACCGAATGACTGCAAACGGCAGGCAGTTTGATTACATCATCGGGAATCCCTTGATACACGCGCACAACATGCCTGCTTTTGTGTTTTATGCCTGCTCGAAGCGTTTTTCCCTGGCAGCTTGAGGGTGGAAACGGGCTACATTGCTAGTAGAACTTGTTAGAAGTCAAGCATGAGTCCGCATGTTTGGCATACCAAGTTCATTTCCCGCAATTGTTCTTCAGCCACCCAAGTCGCCACTTCCCCGAGAGCCGACTTGTCCTAATCCCCGTCGGTATGTCGATGACTCGATCTAGATTATTGAAAGTGATTAAGCTTGAGAAGCAACCAAGGTGTCTGTCGACCATGACGACATGGAGACGTATAATGAACTGGATTAGATCGTCGCTCTGGCTCCGACGATGGTATACCAACACTGCTTAGAAACCAGGGTTGTGTGCAGAGCATTCGCCAACGAGAAAACCTGGAGTTTGTCATCGCAGAGAGAATGACACAACCTTGCCGCCCCACTCGATAGTTCTTATTGCAACGTTCCTTGGGATGAAGGAGAGCACCGGCTACAACGGTACCCTAATACCCGGACGCGTCTAATCCAAATGCCTTTTTTGGATTGCGATCAACCAGGGTTACATTGATCCGACAGAAGATTGGTGATGCTGCCCGCAGGTGCAATCAAGCTCGAAACACAGCCTTAGCAAGTACGATGCCCCCCGGCGGCTACCTGAGAGGAACAGAAAATATTGGGACCTTACACAAGAGACGGACGGCGGTGTTTTCCCATGTTTAAGCATGTTACCTTTCAGGCAATATAGCGCCAACACGTGGCGCATCGCATTCATTTCGCGTCAACACTGGTTTCTCCTCTACGAGCTTAACGAATCCAAAGGTCATGGAATGGCGCAGACGGACACCTTTTGCACCGAATAATTCAACCTAGCACGGATATCTTGTGCTGCCGTCTTTCACTGCAAGTCTATCGAGGACATGTCGACTTAAAATGGCCTTCGTTCCGGAGAAGATTCGATCGAGTCATCCGCCGCATACCCTTCAGAGATGCCTTGGAAGAATGTCAATGCCGTCATGGGCGAAAGGCTCTTTTTAGGAAAGTAAGTGATCATCCAGATTGTTTACCCCGCCCGGGGTACTTCTTCTCGAAGCAGTTTTAACCTTTTACCTTCAGCATCAATGCGGCGCGCTCGACCCGTTCCTTGTCTGAGCGTAGCATCACTCATATCCTTTCTGTCTGTACAGAAGCAGTTCCCGCAGAGGTTCCTGAATCAGGTGTCTGCCATATGCGTATCCCCGTAGAGGATGTCGACTATGCCGATCTCCTGATTTATCTCCCGGGAGCTTGCCAATTCATTGAACAAGCTATCAAAGGCGGCGGGAACGTCTTGGTACATAGCACTCAAGGTATCTCTCGAGGTGCCGCGGTCGTTGCGGCTTACTGTGAGTGTCCAGATCTATCCGTCGAATTTTCTTCGAATTGACGGATCCCAACTCAAGTCATGTGGAAGCGCAGAGTCAACAGCACTCAGGCTATGGAAATGGTCAGGGCAGGTGAGTGGTAGCTGTTATACGTCGTAAAAAGATCCAAATAACCTGACGTGTACCTAGCTCGAGACCAAATGTGGCTCAAAGGAGGTTTCCACGAACAACTCGTTTTATTCGAACTTTGTCAATACGCCCCTTCCCCCGCGAACGGTCATTACGCGGCCTGGCGCTACAAGCTCGATCGAAAATTGAAGGGCTTGCAATAAATATCGTACGCCGCTCATAATTGCTTCTCACTTATACTTCCAAAAGTTTTCTCTTTCTCCATCTCCACCTGTAATTGCTAGATTTCTTTCTTTGCATCCTTCCCCTCGTTACTTTCATCTCTCCTCGGTCTGCTTAACATACATGCTGTGCGTAATGTGTACCAGTCTGGTCAAGCCACCCTAATATATTCTCTTGATCCATACTAACATCCTGCGTGAGATACTGAGATATGGGTACTTTCGACTATTATTGACTCGGCTTGCGTCATCATTCTTCGATTATTTTTTAGAGTGCAGATCTTCTATTCCTACCCGTTGTTACGGTGCCGTAGACGTTTTCACCACTGTGGATCGTTCTGAGGATAGGTCCAAGGGATGTCACCTTCATCAATTTCGACTTGGATAGCCCGTCAACGAGGGCTTTTGGAATCGGTATAGGATTGGCGTGGACACGTAGCCATATGCGCCGCATTGTATCTTAGACAGTCATTCAGAGTCGAACTGCTTGCATCGACCACGTAGCCAGTTGTCAATACGTGTTCGATAGGAATGCTGTGAAGAAACTTTAGAGAATATATAAAGCGCGCCCACTGGCGTTGTTTGGTTGTCAAGCAGAAGCCATACAGCGGGATTCGAAATTGCATGTCACACTCCCACGTAACTGCAAACTCATCAACCTCTAACTTGACCACCTTACACAACCTTTACTCGTCTTTCAACTCCTTCGTCGTTGCAGCCATGGGTCTTTCAGTTTCTCGCCTTCTTTCCGGCCTTTTTGGCAAGAAGGAAATGCGTAAGTTGGTTTCCTAATTTCTCCGGAGCCGTTAGAGTGACTCAATGGTTGCTGCGTTGTACAGGGATATTGATGGTTCGTTCAACTCGAAGCAAGATACAAAGGCAAAACGAGCTCATTTTCTTCCTAGGTCGGTCTTGATGCCGCTGGTAAAACCACCATCCTCTACAAATTGAAGCTCGGCGAGATTGTCACCACTATCCCGACAATCGGTGAGTAACGTAGCGTTTTGAGCGGACATCCGATACTCACATCTGACTAGGTTTCAACGTTGAGACTGTCGAGTACAAGAACATTTCCTTCACCGTCTGGGACGTTGGAGGACAGGACAAGATTCGCCCTCTCTGGAGGCATTGTACGTGGCTCCAAAAACTTCCGCTTTCCCAATTTGGCTTACCTTGATGATTTCTAGATTTCCAAAACACTCAAGGAATCATCTTCGTTGTTGATTCCAACGATAGGGAGCGTGTATCTGAGGCCAGGGAGGAACTCCAGAGGATGCTTAACGAGGATGAACTCCGGGATGCTCTCCTTCTCGTCTTCGCCAACAAGCAAGATCTACCAAATGCTATGAATGCTGCTGAGATCACAGACAAGCTCGGTCTCCACGGTTTGAGGCAGAGGACTTGGTACATCCAGGTTAGTACACGTGCCCTTAATTTTGCTATATCAAATTAATCTGTGCTTAACAGGCCGCTTGTGCAACCTCCGGTGACGGTCTTTACGAAGGCTTGGAATGGTTGAGTGCCAACATCAAGCGCAGGAACACGTAGAGGCTTCCTTTCTTGCATACGACTGGCGTGTTGTACGACCTGTTACGCCCTCGGAATCTAGTTTCGCTTCTCAATCCCCTCTTCTTTGCTCTCCGATACGTTTCTTACGTCTGTTATGTACGAACATGGCGATGGGCGCCACACTTAATATTAGGCTCGTGCTCGTAGACGAATGATCATATCATACCACTATGCTACACTGGTGATGCAGACAAATTTATCGACCTTCACCTGGGTATATCCTTCCAACTGCATCAGCTTCCCTCCTACGCCTGTCACCTAATTCCCGAGACGTTGCATCTCGTTGTGATGCTCCATATCTGCCGAGTCTCTCTAGTAAAGCTTGTAAACGTTTGTTCTTCACCGAGCCGTATGATGCATGGCGGACTGCTGGGACTAGATAATCCTGAACTGTGTTGCTCAAAGGAATTGAAGTTGTCTGCACATGAAATGTTAGCAATCGTTCGATTTCCGAATAGTGGCTGTGCTTACTGATCTCAACTCGACGAAGACAGATGCCAAATGCGGGCGTCCAATACGCTTCAACTCGTCTTCAAGGAAGTCAACGTCAACAAGAATATTCGAAATGGCATCTTCGTTGATCATAGCAACATCCCTTCCAGTCAAGAATTCCTATAACAGTCTGGATTAGAGCAATGTCTCCCAGTCATGCAAATGGGCAAACCATCAAACATTCGGCGATATATTCCATAGCGCCTTTGTATGCTTCATCCTTGTAGGATTCTTTGATGACAAGGGAGTCCACCACCGTTGTCAGCCAATTGACCAGCTCGTACAAATACATGCTTGGTGTATTTTCACGAGACCTGGGTGTCCAATCGAACTCGGACAATTCAAAGAATTGGTCCAATTTGGACGTGATCAACCCTGTAATGCGTGCCAGCGCCTTTGTGAGGGTTGATTCGAAGGACGTTCTTGCAGTCAGGCGGATAGCACCACCTCGATGAACAGAACTAGTATTACACCAATATGAGAAAGGGAGAGCATGACGGTATTGATATCTCACCGAAGAGTTGTGAGAGACCGTTCCAATTCTGAACAAGCTTGTTGGAAGTGCTCTAAATTCATGATAATCTGGGCTATCTGTGATAGAGTAGATGTCCCCGCCAATCTATGTCCGACTGGTTCACTGATGTGCTCCACTAGCAGGCTGTCCAACGACTGCGATAGGTTTAGATTTTGTGATTAGGTAGCAGTAAGAGGCCGACCTTGCTCAGAAGGTCATCGATATTGCGATGGTGCTGTGAAATTCCCTCAACGAAAGCATAGAATTTCTGGATGAAACCCCTGATCTATTCCCGGCAGTTAGTGCATGCCTTGAGAGCAGATGGCCTGACATACATCTTCGCAGCAAAGATAGAACGTCTGCGACCAAGGCAGAGCAAGCGGTGGAAGCGTCTGCAATATCTCCGACTTCTCGGCTTCACTGATGAAGACTACGTTCAGGACTGTGTCAGCATCCGTGGGTCTCTCCAATTGCATTGGAAGATGATCATCTTGGTGAACAATCTTGCACAGGGTGTCAGTGCTATTTCTGATCCCATATTGTGCGGAGGATACTCACGGACTCGAAACGTCGGCTGAACTGTGCCTCTAGCAGACTGACGTACTTCTCGAACAACAAGAGCAGGAATGAATGTAGTGCCTCTGTAGAATAAGAAGATGTCTGCGGATGTGATTAGCGCCACATAGCAAGGGATGATGTGAAGGAGTGGCAATACCTCCAGTGTCATCACAAATCCAATCACCGATTCCTTGACCCGCAGGAACTCCTCAGGATCTGTTTCCGTTGACAACGTTTTAGTGATCGCTGTGGTCAGTCCTGCCACGACTGAGTTCCACAGCTCATCGACATCTTGCTGTGAACGGAAGTCCCCAGTTGTTTCAAGAACATGTGTCTCCACGATAAAGAATCCTGATATCTCCTGAGTGAGTGACGGTAGAGCGGACAAGGGTAACGGATTGGGCAAGATCAGCGCCGATTGTGCCTTGGAAGTTCGACAGGTCAGTCAATCTCACAGAATCGACACGGTGATAACAAAGGTTCGGTACCTTTCTGTCAGCTTGGTAAGATCTTTGCAGCTCATCCAGCGAGTTTAGAGTCGAGTAAATGTGGATGCACTCAAACAGAGGTTTGAAATCGACTTGCAAAGCCTCGTGTTCCAGGATATTGGCTGTGTGCTGTTTATCAGATCGACGATAGCTGGATTGTTCGGAGGGCGCTTACACTCTGTTTTTTCATATGTGATCCTTTCAACAGCACTTCCAACCCGCGAAGCACGGAGAAGCGTGTCCTTCTCTCTCCTCGAGCGCCAGCGTCTAGTTCGAGAATCCATTGCTTCACTTGCAAGCCGGCCAACCTCTGTGCTGATATTTCGTATCTCCAACAGCCATTGTTTCACAGAAGCAGTGACGGCGTCTTTGATCTGAGTCCGCAACGATGGAAGCGATGATAGAAGGTGTTGAAAGAAGGGTGTCTGTGCCAACGACGCTGGTGGCATGCTCTGAATTTCCTCAAGTGACTACAAGAAATTCCATATTACTATTTTGAGATGGTGCAACTGACATGAGAGCTAAACGACGGACCCTCAATGCACTCCAGTATTTTCCTTCCTTTATCATTTCGCCAATTCGATGTACAACATCCAAGACACGCAAGCATGATTGCAGAGTATCAATTGCCTCGTCAAGATTAGCGGCTGTTTTCTTAGATTGAAGAAGAGACCGCTTCTTCTCTACGAGACCCCGGCCCAGTTGCGAAACACTCGAGTCGAGTGACGAAATGTTCTCCTTCATTTTGTCCGTATAGGACTTGACAGTGAACAATGTCGAAACGGATGCAATAAAGTCCTGATAGTTCTCGCTGCATATCTTCTCGATCTCGGCATCTTTTGCTTCGACAAGACCGTGTACAGTGCGCAGAAAGACCTCTTGTTGTCTGTTGCTGTGTATCTGTTTGATGATTGGGCCAAGTTGTTCGAGATTTTCCGAAGAAGACGAAGGATCAAGCAAGTGGATCTGCTGGAGCTGTTGGTCGATAGTCTCCTGTGTAAACTGTGGGCGCCTTCGCGGAGGCATAATTTGGCCGACAAGATTATGGTTCCTTTCAAGAAAGACCTGATGATGGCGCACGCTGACAGTGGTTGCTTTGTTTGCATCGACCCTGTTCTCCAAACAACGCGTACGGTGATCGGTCGTACCGGTCCGACGTTCCAATGAATTAACCTCGTTGACTTGACGCGGGTCAACCGTAAATTTTGGTTTACTCGACAACCGCCTCGATAGACTTTCACTTGAACCCTTATTTCACAGCTTTCAGTTACACTTTCATCATGCCTACAGCCACTTTCACGGTTGACGCAATGTAGGTCGAAATCTCCGTGCCAAGATCGCATATTCCGTTGTAAAACATACCATCTCTCCGCAGCCTCTTTGACATGGATGGAACACTGGTTGACTCGACAGCTGGAGTGGTCGGTGCTTGGGAGCTGTTTCGTGAATCCTACCCCGGCATTGATGTCGGTGAAATCCTATCGAGCAAGTCTCCATGATTCATTGCTATTCTTTATGGGAGCTCATCTCTCAATCATCTATCCTGTCAGCATCGCACGGTGTACGAACGGTCGATAATTTGAGGCTCCATTGTGGCATTACCGATCCAGACAAACTTGAAGTAGACATCGCCCTGCTTAGCCGAAACGACCAGTGTTGATTACTTGTGTAGGCTGAAGCGGAGAGATTCGAGAAGGCTATCGTGACGACATCCACTTTGAATGGCCGACAGGGAATTATCCAGCTTCCCGGCGTGCCTCCAATCATGAAGGAGGTGAATGGCATTCGCGGATAACCGGTGATTTGCATTGCTGAACAATAGAACCCTTGTGTAGCTCGCTCCAAGTAGACATCTACCTTCACCTAGTTGGGCAATTTGCACATCCGCTACGCGCGAATATGCATCGTCTGCCCTCCGGATAGCCGGCATTCCAGTTCCCGATGTATTTGTGGCCGCAGAGGACGTGACTCAGGGCAAACCCTTGTAAGTCAAAGTTGATCAACACGCTTCTTTTGACATCACCCTCATGGCCAAAAACAGTCCTGATCCCTACCTTCTTGGAGCAAAACTTTGTGGTGTCAACCCGGAAAACTGTATGTACTCTTCTCTGCAGATCCCTACGGTTATTGACGTTACCGACCAGGCGTCGTTTTTGAGGATGCTCCTTCTGGTCTACGAAGCGGGAAAGCAGCGGGCTGCAAGACTATCGGCTTACTAACGACGCACTCCCGCGAGCAGATGCTCGCTTGCGAACCTGACTTTCTCGTGCCTAATCTCACAAGGTATGGTCTCGGTGTGTCGGGTATTAACATCTACTTATCATCCCCGGTACAGCGTTTCGGTGAGGCGCCTTGAGAAAGGCGTCGAAATCACCGTCAGCACAGACTAAAGGTACTACTGTTCATGAATTAGAAATAGAGTATGTAGTAGAGCACCGGATCTCATTGCACTCGGAAGTATAGGATAAACAAAACGAATGAACAATATTCCAGAGATACTGAACGTAAATATTGATAATGAATGGATAACAGGTCAACGTGCGCCAAGGTATTTGCGGCTGGACGGAAAACATTCTAAGCCAAAAGTGCTGAATTGGGCGAATAACCTTAGTATTCGTCTTGTTCGTCATCGAGCGAGTCGGTTCCAACTTCTTCATAATCCTTTTCGAGGGCAGCAAGGTCTTCGCGCGCTTCAGAGAATTCACCCTATATCACGAATTAATATTGCCTGCCTTAGTCCAAGGGGACAAAAAAAGGGATATACGGACCTCCTCCATGCCCTCACCGACGTACCAGTGCACGAAGGCACGCTTGGAGTACAACAGATCGAACTTGTAGTCTGTAGAGGTAGGTACAATACATGAGCAACAACCTTAAGCTGGCCTCTTTCAAAACTTACCAAGACGAGCCCAGGCACCAGAGATAGCCGTAGTGTTGGAGAGCATGCAAAGACTGCGAGTAGTCTTTGCGAGATCACCACCGGGAACAGTAGCGGCGGGTTCGTTGCAAACACCAATCTGCAGTTGGTAGCTATTGATCAATGCTGAAAGATCTGATGAAGGGAAATCATACCTTGAAGCCAGTCGGGCACCAGTCAACGAACTGGATGGTCTTTTTGGTCTTTACGCTGGCGACGGCGGCCTGAACATCCTTGGGGACGACATCTCCACGGAACAAAAGACAGCAAGCCACTGAAACGAGTCATATTAGGAGGCTGAGAGAAGAACATACGCCATGCCACCCACTGTATTTTCCTTCCCTGGGATCGCATTTCACCTGTGGCGCATATCAGTAAGGCACCTGAAGTAAAGCCAAAATAAACGTACCAGTTGGTTACCTTGCTCGAAGCAAGAGTGAGTCATTTCGGCAACAGAGTACTGCTCGTGGCCTGCCTTGTCCACAGACAGGAGAGGCGCGTAGGTAGCCAGGGGGAAATGGATACGGGGGAACCTGCGAGGCATTAGGTAACGTCAGACAGTAATTCGCTAACAACGTACGGAACCAAGTTGGTCTGGAACTCGTTAAGATCCACGTTCAAAGAGCCGTCAAAGCGCAGGGAAGCGGTGACAGACGAAACAACTTGAGCAATCAAACGGTTGAGGTTGTCGAAGCTTGGGCTGACAACACCG
The DNA here is from genome assembly GCA_015708445.2 of Clitopilus hobsonii. Classification (NCBI taxonomy): domain Eukaryota; kingdom Fungi; phylum Basidiomycota; class Agaricomycetes; order Agaricales; family Entolomataceae; genus Clitopilus; species Clitopilus hobsonii. Next base: position 2,342,146 of record CP068001.1, on the reverse strand, counting down.
AGCCTCTTCTTGCAAATATCGTAGATAGCTTCATTGTCAACCTGCACGCTGTTATCAGACCCGACTGACCTCAAAAGCAAACGCTCGGGTAGCTTACCATGAAAGAGCAATCGGAATGCTCAAGGGTGGCGTGGGTCGTAAGAATTGAGTTGTATGGCTCGACAACGGAGCTGGAAAGTTGAGGTGCGGGGTAAACGCAGAACTCAAGCTTGGACTTCTTGCCATAATCTGTGGACAGCTTCTCAAGCAAGAGGGCACCAAATCCAGATCCGGTACCACCACCGAAAGAGTGGAAAATGAAGAAACCTTGAAGACCAGAGCAGTTGTCTGCAAGGCGGCGAAGCCTGTCCATGACGGGATCAATCAGTTCCTTTCCAATGGTGTAGTGTCCACGAGCATCTGTTGGTGAATTGAGAATGGTGTCATGGTTGTGATGAGACGGATACATACAGTTGTTGGCTGCATCCTCCTTTCCTGTAATCAAAGTCTCTGGGTGGAAGAGAGACCTGTAAGTTCCGGTTTTAACATCATCAACGACGCCTGGTTCGAGATCGATGTAGAGAGAACGAGGAACATGTTTTCCGGAGCTGGTCTCAGAGAAGAACGTGGAGAAGCCACTATCTTCATGAGCGCCAGAATCAGCTAGGACACGGCCGTCGGGCTACGTAAACGCGTCAGGCACTACCAAGGGTCGTCAAAGCACAAGAACTCACGCTCAGTCCGTGTTCGAGAGTATAGAGCTCCCCTAGTAAAAGGTTAGTAATGAGTTGTGACGCGACTTTGCAACGCGACGAATTGTGCTCGACTTACAGCAAGCATTTCCAATTTGAATACCTGCCTGGCCGACGTGCAGAGAGATAACTTCGCGCATGATAGAGGTCGTAAAAAAGTCGTTGCCTTGGTGGTTGTGGTGGCAGAGGAGCAATCACAACCAAAAATGTTGCCCCCTGCCCACGCCTTCCTTGTTTGGCACTTCAAAACAGTCGCTTGACCTCTCGCTTGCGAAAAATGGTGACTCAAAAAGTTGTACGATAAGCTACAATGAACACATATACACATTCGATACAGGATATAGCGATACTAGGCAGAAACTAGAGCATGTAGATTATAGATCTCACGTCTTACTAAGTAATATACGTCGGAAACATTTCCTTCAAGTTCCACCTTGCCTCTCGCCGTCTTTCTTACAGCAACCATATCATCCAGGCTATCGGAGGCTGAATTCCTCTTTCCACAGATGAGAACACCCTCTCCTACCAAGTCAGCCTGTATACCGATGGAAGATAATCTAGCCTTGAGCGCGGTCAACTTAAGCTCTCCAATCATGGTTGATTGCGGCAGTTTAGCTGTTGGACGGGATCCGAGTATCCTAGGTTTTGGCGCTTCAACCTGTTTCTGCGCTTCACGGGTCGATATGGGACCAGACAGGGGCTCCAAGACGGGTATCGTCGAGTTTGAGTGCGACACCACTTGACCTGAGATGTACGCAATTTCATTGTCCTCGAACTAGATGAAACGATAAGAGGGGGGACAATGACAAAAGAATGTACACACTCTTGACATTCTCAGAGAAGAAAGTAGTTCTTCACTGATTGAGATGGAGAAACTATTCGTTTGCTGGCCTATCTGGATGCACTCGCCATTGGCAGGCGAGAATATCTCCTTGGTCATTGCGCGAATGTTTGCACAACTTTCCGTGAGGGCTTGAGTGGCAGCCGGGGAGGCTTGCACTATAATCTGGCAAACAGTTAGGCGTTATCGCAGGAACGTGAAGAATTTGTAAACACCATTTTCCTGGGATTGATTTGAGGTATAATGGTTTTGACTGCTCGTCCATCATTCAATCCTTCCATGTCGATGAAGAGTAATCGACAGGCTAGCTGAACCTCAACTTCTGAGGAAACGAATTTCGATGGTGGTTCAGCGATGACTTCCTGTGCCCAAGTCAGTGACCTGAGATAAGGGGGAACATGAGTATTTACCTCAACATCTTCTTGGCCGATTTTCTTCTGCTGGTTTTCGACCTTCTCCTGGTCTTCATCGAGCATCTTGCCCTTCCTTAACCACATACCGACGTCGATCATCTCACCGTATTCATCCACCCGCCGTTTCTTCTCGACATATGGAAACATCCTGAAGCGCTGCGTCTGTGTCCCAGCACTCTTGAAAAATGTGTTTGCCCCCTTGGAAACATTGCCCTTGATGTAGATATCAAAGGAAAGTAATTGTTTGGTGACTCCTTCATCAACGTCCCAATCCATCGTCTCTGTATTCTTCTCCGACCTTCGTTTACTTGGCCTGACAACGTTCATATCCGCAGAATCATCTTGAAGAGCTTGCTGCACTTCGTCTTCCTCATCTGAGTCGGAGTCGCTATCGGAATCACTTTCGTCTTCATCGGCTTCTAACATCCGTTGTTCACGAGCAAGGGCTGCTTGGTGTGCAGCTTCCTTCTCTCGAGCCGCTCGCTCTTCGGCATAAAAGGCTTCGAGCTCAGCACCTTGCAATGGTATTTTTTCGTTCAGCTAATCTGTGTATCAGCTCTGTCCCTTCAAATAATCTGAATTTGGGCGCATACCTTCAGTCTCAACGTGCCGTCCAGCATGACGTTCCGACCAATCTTTCCACTATCCCACTTATCTTCCGGTCGCTGGGAATTGTTCCATTTCTCAAACAGATCCCGTCCGAGCGTATTGTCTTCACCGCGCCCAGTGAGCAAGACGACGTTATCCGGAACGGCAGCAAAGTCGGCGAAAAGGTGCCTTGAAGGACCATGTGAGAGAGAGGCGGGTACCGCAAGAATCAGCTTGGGATCCTTGGATGAATATCTTTGTGTCAAAGCCTGTGGATGAGGAAAGAATTCTAGGTGGCTAAATCGATAATGTTGAGACCCAAATATAAATCCTGTTCATAAACAACTTACGGGAATCGTAGAGCCATTGCGCCTAGAGCGTCGTCCTCCCCATCATCATCTCTCTTCCTCCTGTTTCCATGTCGATTCTTGTTGGTGTCTTCGCCGACGTCTTCCTTGCTGATTGTTCCTCCTAGCCATTCCATCATACTTCTGACAAATGTCAACATCTCCCTCCCTGTCCTTGATAGGAAGCAAATCGGGAACTTCAGCTTGTGGAAACTCCAATGTTGGTCGAGTAACACGAGCAATTCAAGAACGCGAGTACTTGAGTCGCATGGGAGGAGCAGAGATGAGCGAGAAGTAAGAGTTGCTGCAATGGCATCTAAAGTTGAGAAGGTCAGTTTTTGCGTCTCTGGAGGGGAATGGTGTTTGTACCAAGAAGTTGAACATCACGGTCCTTTCTCCTACTTGTGATGACATTGGCCCTCTCGGCATCGGTGATGAGAAGGTCAGGTCGGGCAAGCGGTTCGAATACACCTTTACCCGCTTGTCGCATAAGCACGGTACGGTCCAAATGTCGTTCTTGCATGTGGTTTATGTTGATAGCATACATTATCGTGCCAGAGGATGGAGAACGAATTTTCCAGATTGTTCCTCCAAGAGTATGGCCAGCATTGAAAGGGATGATAGTCAACCCTTGACATTTCCCTACAACTATATGTGAGCGTTAAGATTAGAAGCGGTCGACGAATGCCAAACCTTGGAGATGTGTAGGTTGAGAATATCGAAGGGTATTGATAAAGTCGAAAGCATCTTGAACTTCAGTCAGCTTGGCAATGAACTTTCCCTTCTTGATTTCGGGTTTGGGCGCCGGCGTCCTCTCTTTCTCTTCCTCCACTACCATAGCAGATTCGTCCGCCTCTTCCAGTGTTTCCTCGTCTCCAACATCCTCCTCGTCCCTAATGCCCTCTACATCTTCAGAAACGGCTATTCTTCCCGTGGATTGCACCGGTAATGTGGCATAGGCAGGGGCTTTGAGGCCCCATTTCGAGTATGCATAAGGGTACAACCCAGTATGAGCAAGGTCGCCATGCGAAAGCAACACAAGATCTATTGAGGGAGCCACCCTGTTATGTATTTGTTAGAAAATTTGCGATTCGTGTCGTTCAATTTCTGACATACTCTCTCAGTGCGTTACAGTATGTCTCCCATGCGTACACGGGTTGGTCAGAACCTTCAGGAATTATGACATGAGCAGGTTCTGGTGCCCAATCCGGTGAACCACAATCCAGTAAAATTTTCACGTCATCAATCTGCAGCAAGTAGCACACCGGTCTTGTTTGCTCGGCGTTGGCAGCGCCTGCCAGGGGGGTGAAGGTGATCATTGCATTGACCAAGGCTTGAACGCCGTCGACAACAGGCTTGCCAAATGCGGAGAGGCTTTCTTTTATTTGGTTTTTGCCTTTGGGGCAAATATTGATCGATCGTCCTCGATACATCTGACGTCAGCCAGTCCGCACCACAACACATTGACAATGGCCAGACGAATAACATATAGTTTGCGCCTCCTTTCCTCATGCCAGTCTCTACGGTATCAGCTACGGTGCACATAGCACCAGGTACCTCAATATCATCTAAATTTCCGCAAATACTGACCAGAATGCACCGATATAGTCGTTGTCAAAACATTCTTTGAACATTCCCGAAGAAAGGCCAAGAAAAAGAAGGTTGGAGAAAAGGAGGAAGAATCCAGGGACGAGATATTTTATGACCAGTTTGTTTTTTACTTGCGAATCTCTGTATCTACTGACCCGGAGGCTCTTGTAGGGCATTCAACATCGTGAAAGGTCTGTCTTGACTCCCACCACGACTTCGGCAGATCGCTGAACTCTTGGGCCCCCTAGCTTTCATTGAACTTGGCACAAATAACACAGTAGAATCTCTACAAGCATTGTACGACATTCTTACTCGGAGTTACAAATGAAGCGAACTTATCTTTTGCCAGCACAAACACACATGTGCCGTCTCCGCCATGGGCAGCTGTCGCCCCTGTAGTCATCCCCTTGCAATCGTGCAACAAAGCTGCGGATGCACTCATCGAATGGTTCGGCCCCGAAGAATTGAAGAATGTCGTAGGCGGCGAAAGATGGTGGCAAGTTCGTGGTTTGGACGGTATTGACGCAGAATGGATCACGGAAAAGGAGTATCTAGCAGACGAAGACACCCTTCCAAAGGGGATAAAGCTATCGGAAGAGCAGCAGCAGATCTCACGCATGGCGCACCTGGAAACTGTTATGGTAAGCACGAATGGATTTTTGAATCTAATTTTCTAACGACTCTCTCAATAGCTCTATGTCCACGGAGGCGGGTACTTCTGGGGATCAATAAGTAAGCCTTTTCAGAGTGTGCGAGATGCGACAGAATACTGACGAACTAATAGACACCCACCGCTACCAGATCATACGATTTGGTCAGTCTACAATGCCCACCTTTTAACTATGACTTAAGCCCAACAGCTAGAAAGTTCCGGGGTCGGGCATTTGCAGTTAACTATCGGTGAGTGTCGCGGCGTCGTTCGTCTCTTAAGAGAAGATAACCTAATAACATGCATAAAGGAAAGCCCCGCAGTATCCATGGCCTTGCCCACTGCAGGATGTGATGGCTGCTTGTTGGTATCTTCCTCGCTCGTTCATTGTGTTGTACTGATTGAAACCTCAGATTTATATCTCATACAGCCACCAGAAGGCTCTCCACACCAGCCAATACCGCCTAACAAGATTGTACTTGCTGGAGACTCCGCAGGCGGTGGCCTTTGTGTCACTATCCTCACTGTTTTAAGAGATCTGGGCCTGCCTTTACCTGCGGGCGCTGTTCTTATAAGCCCCTGGGTGGATCTTACGCATAGCTTCCCGAGCATCATGAGCAACACAGAAACAGTAGGGCGACATCCCGGGCTTTTGAACCGTCGTTGTTAATTGCCATTTCAGGATATCATACCTCGTCACGGATTCGTAGCCAAACCATCCACTTTATGGCCCATGGATCCACTTCCGCCGGGTTCTAGATCTCGCATCCCAAGAACGCAGACGAATCCGCCGCCTGATCCAGGTCATCCCGACTCGCTGAAACCTTCTCAGAACCGGCTACAGCAAGCAGAGCAAGGGAGAGATACGGAAGTTCCTGAAGGAGGTGCCGACACGCAGAAAGAAATGCTGCATGGAGCCGACATACCTATTGAAAGCTCCAAGGCGACGTCTTCGAGGACTACGAGCAAGAGCAGGTCAAACGTTGCGGAAGACTCCCCGGATTATAATTTAGATTTCTGGGAGCCGAAACCTCCAAAAGTTCTAATGAACGACCCAGAAGCTGTACCATTGGAGATTCTCACACAGATCCAGATGTATGCTTTGACGGAGTGAGTGAAATCGTTATAACGGGTATTATGTTTCGATTGCTCATCACGGTCAATAGGCAATTAACGCATCCATTGGTATCTCCCATTCTGCAAGGTTCCCTTGGAAATCTACCTCCACTGTATATTCTGGCAGGAAATGACGAAGTTCTGCGAGACGAGATTATTTATTTAGCACACCGAGCTGCACACCCCGAAAAGTATCCTACAAGAGGTGGTGTTCTCCGAGATGGACATAGGCAGAAAGAGAATGCACAGAAGTTCACGAAACCTACCAAGGTAATAGCACCCGAACTCCGACGATCTTTGCTTCTCACCACACGACATTCTAGGTTCACCTACAGGTGTTTGATGGTGTGTATCTATATCCCTCGGGAATTCTAGATTGTTTCTGGAGACTTACTTTCCTCGTTCACAGGCATGTGCCACGTTCTCACTGTTTTCAGTTTCACGAAAAGTGTATGGGTTGCCCTCCACTTCAATAAACATGTGACTAATACTTTATGTTAGGCTTCATATGCCTACCGATCTATAGCAGAATTCGTCAGACATGTGACCAGTCAAGATGCGCCACAACTGGATAAGGATCCCTTCCCAGAATTACACCACCCACCTGATGTTGAGGTCTCAACAGCGCCGGATAGTAAACCTTCCCGGACATCAGCTGTAATTCCACATCCCCATCACAAGCAGGAAGGCAACGATGTAGAAATCTACACTATTAATCGAAACCATGCTGCAGTGGAAGAGACGAAGGAAGGGACTCTAGAATTGATCACTTCTTCCGAGGACGGAAGTGAGAATAGTTCCGCATCATCCGGGGTGAGTTGTCTTCGAGCGAGCCGTTGTCTCGCCTTGCTGATTCTCTTCTAGTCTGCAGACATTCAAGTTTCAAGCGTTCGAATGATCCGCGAGCGGGTTGATATCCACGGAGCAGTAAGGGCCATGGAGAGTGTTGAAGAGATTCCGGCCCTCAAACTAAGACCCGGCGAAGTTGGAATCATCAAGGAAGGGCCCATTCGGAAGTGGTTGGACGGGCAAGAAGGATGGGACCAGAAATTCCGTGCTTCTGGAAAGCGGGCCCTCAAGAAGAGGCGCAAACTCGAGTCAAAGGCAAACCTTCTCCTTCAAAATGCGCGGGACCAGGGTCTTCTGCTTTCTAGGGAGTATCAACCAAAACCCAAGCTCGGACAAGGTGCAGTCAAAGAATCGGATAGAATTCAGAACGATCGGAGATGGGGACCACTTGACTTGGAGGACGAGAGGCCTCCTCCAAGTGCTATTGCGAAGCGCATTGACACAGTAAGCCATATATACGCCTTCCTACTCCCTGAAACCTATTAACGTCAATATCTGCAGCCTGAGGCCCTTGCACTACTCAAGAAGTCTATCTACCACACAGCGCCTGTAACTCATCACACGGTACCGAAATTGAAGGCCATTGATGCCGTTCGAGCGGCGTTCGACCCCAAGGACGATCCCGTCAGACCCCCACAACAATCGGTCTCCGAGCAGCAAGTCCGTAACCATATCCTCCCTGTTCATGGGTTGCGAATGTGGGATGGGATTCTCAGGTCCGTTGTTGATCCGTTGACTACGAGCAAAAAGCTTACTATCAATCAGGTATTTCGGGAAGGAGACATCAAAGAAAGCGGTAAATGGGACGAAACAGATCAAGGATGGACTTGGATTATAGATGAACGTTGAACTTTAGTTTACTTGGATCCTCCACGTTTTCTGGACGCATTTAGCGTTGGCGGGAGCTCTACGGCAGGTTTCGCCGTTTGTCCATTCGCCTTGGACTGTTTACGCCTGTTTGAGAGGGTCGTCTTGGGGTCTTCCAGGTGTAATACGGGGATTTATCCATTTAAAAACGTGAATATACGGGGTCATATGTCTACTAAACGTATGAAAATGGTAAATGGCCGATTTTCTAGATTTCCGTATGTCAGAAAAAACATATGGCTCTTCGCCACTGGGCTGAGTTCGAACCACCATCAGCCGACGTCAGCCGCCGCATTATGAGGACCACCACAAAAGCTATCGGTGTCCCGGATACCTTTCTATGCTAAGAGAAAAACAGAAGGAGCATCTTCACGTTCATTGGGAGACATATAGACTGTGGGAGGCAGTATATACTTAACGAAGCTCAGATAACTTATCGGTTTTTGCGTGCGATAACTGCTCGCAGAATCGACGGAAGGCACCCGATAAAAAACCACCCATTTAACGGGTATCTCAAATAGGGATCAAGAATATATTTTACCCACTTTGAAGCTGGATAATGTCCCAAGAAGACCCTCGAGACAATCAAAACGAATTATTCGTCAGCGGGCTATGAAATCGGTTTGACTTCCGCTTTCGGCACAGGTCTCCGCATGTTTTCTGACATATGGAGATTTTTAAAACTACCTTTCCTAGACGATTTGAGTGCCAAACACTCCGAGAAGATGCCAAAGACATATATATTACCGTAGTCCCAAGCTAAGACCAGGGGACGAGCATTTAGTGCCTCCAAGAAAGTGCAAAAAACAAGGTCAAACAGCGGAAGTTCGTTGGACAACGGCAAATCCTGCTGTAGAGCTCCCGCCAACCTTACGCATTACCTACTATATCCTTTTTCACATTCTTTGGGGAATATAATTCGGCTTTCATCAACGCGTTTTCTGAACCCTTACGCACAGACCCATGCCGCGTGACAGCATCGTGGTGCGTGGGAAGACATGAGGACGCCTTAATTTTGTGGTTTAGAGGCCAACCGTCCTTTGTTCTGCCATCGCAGTCCTTCTACCTCCATCTCAGTTTCTTGTAAGTGTGCAGACGACGCGCCGCTTGACTTTCAAAAGGCTAATTTCTGGTCAACGCAGCGTTTGTCCTCCTTCAAAAATGAGAGAAGTCATCTCTGTCCACGTCGGTCAGGCTGGTGTCCAGATCGGTAATGCATGCTGTAAGTTCCTCTGGAATTCGTTTGAATACTGTAGTCGCAATGTTATGTTTGAAACGTACCGTAAAACGCGTCTTTCTTGCATGCTTTGCTGGCACATACTACCAAAATCAAATGGCGTGATGCTAATCCGATTAACACAGGGGAACTCTACACCGTCGAGCACGGTCTCAGCGTGAGTCTAGAATTTACAAAAGTCACCCATAATTGCCCTAACGCACTCCGTTTTAGCCCGATGGTCGCCTCATGGAAGGATCACCCTCAGCCAATGATGATGGCTTTAGCACCTTCTTCTCGGAGACCTCCTCAGGGAAACACGTTCCCCGCTCCCTATACGTTGACCTTGAGCCCAACGTCATTGATGAGGTTAGGACCGGTACCTACAGGAGTCTCTTCCATCCCGAGACCCTCGTCACTGGAAAGGAGGATGCCGCCAGCAACTGTAGGGCGATTTGATTTCATGGTGAAGCAGTCGAATTGACCGCATGATTTCTATAGATGCTCGCGGTCACTACACGATCGGAAAGGAGCAGATCGACACTGTGATGGACAAAGTCCGTCGATTGGCAGACAACTGTTCTGGTCTTCAAGGCTTCTTCGTCTTCCACTCTTTCGGAGGTGGAACCGGCTCTGGTCTTGGTGCTCTCATTCTGGAGCGTCTGTCCACTGATTACGGCAAGAAGTCCAAGCTCGAGTTCTCGGTGTATCCCGCACCCACTCTTGCTAACTCAGTTGTCGAGCCCTACAACTCGGTCTTGACCACGCATACCACTCTTGAGCACTCTGACTGCTCGTTCATGGTGTGTTTTCAGCTGATCATATAGCATATATCCCGATCTCATGGCTTCTTGCAGGTTGATAACGAAGCCATCTACGATATTTGCAAAAAGAACCTCAACATCGCTTCCCCCGGCCTTGTCAACTTGAATAGGCTCATCGCTCAGGTTGTTTCATCCATCACGGCTTCTCTCCGCTTCGACGGTTCCCTCAACGTTGATTTGAACGAGTTCCAGACCAATCTTGTTCCGTAAGTAGCTAAAATTATGCTTCGTATAATCTCATTAAACCCCGCATAGTTTCCCCCGTATCCACTTCCCTCTTGCCACCTTCGCACCCATTATCTCTGCTGAGAAGGCTCACCATGAGCAGAACTCAGTTGCAGACATGACCTTCTCATGCTTCGAGCCTGGCAACCAAATGGTGAAGTGCGATCCCAGGGAAGGCAAATACAGTACGTAATGCCAGGCTTACCTCGGTAGTATTTCTTTGCTAACGTCAAATATAGTGGCCTGTGCACTTCTCTACCGAGGTGACGTTGTCCCCAAGGATGTCAACGCTGCCGTTGCCATCATCAAGACCAAGCGCACCATCCAATTCGTTGACTGGTGTCCTACCGGTTTCAAGCTTGGTATCTGCAATGAGCCTCCCGCACACGTCCCCGGTGGCGACCTCGCAAAGGTCTCACGCAGCATGTGTATGCTTTCCAACACCACCGCCATCTCTGCTGCATGGAGTCGCCTCGACCACAAGTTTGACCTCCTCTATTCCAAGCGTGCCTTCGTTCACTGGTACGTCGGCGAGGGTATGGAGGAAGGCGAATTCTCCGAGGCTCGCGAGGATCTCGCTGCTCTTGAGAAGGACTACGAAGAGGTTGGCATCGACTCTGCCGAAGCCGAAGGTGACGAGTACTAGATGGAATGTGATGATGGGATTATTCACCTTTTAATGTTTACGCTTTGCTTTTTACCCTTTACGAATTCACGGATACCATTGCATGTGCACGAATTTTTTCAAATGGAACCTCTTTTACTTGACTTCGTCAATTCCGCTGGCCTTATAAGTCTCAGCCCTTGAGTAACATAATCTACATATATGAAACATTGGTGAGTGAAGTTACGCTGTTTTCCCCGAATCTTCCTTCAAACTGACGATCCTGTTGAGTACAATGTAATCTCCTTCAGCTCTCCTGGGTTGGATACCATCAGCTTCCTCCAGGCATGCGATCTTTGCATCCTTGTCCAAAGCAAAGTATGCAACGCGAAGACCCTGGAATCTAACACATTCCTTTCCGACTAACTGAGCACTCGTTGCGTGAGGTGTGCTATCGTCTGTCGCGATCTCGTTCTCCTTCGTCGCCTTCGCTGTCCTTTCTTCTGCTTCCTTTCGTGCGAGTTGCATAGAGCGTTTGGCAAGAGACCAGAAGCCAGTCTCAATCAATGCGCCGCGCACAACTTCCAAACTGTCTGCTTGAAGGTCAGAGATTTCGCCCGTCGGACGGTCACTCTTGAACAGCCTGTGGAAGATGCGAGTTTCGTCGATGCGGACAGGGCTTCCGGAAGGCGCGTGTTCTGCAACCCATTGGATAAAGGTTTTAGGCTTCTTCGCATTCCCTTCCGTCTCCAACTTGCAGACTACCTCTGTCACTTTCCCAGTGGCGGGATCGGTGGAATGCGAGACGTAACTAATGGGAGTGGGTAATCCGAACAGGCCAACGGCCTTACCTGGAGCAAGGCGGAAGTAATCTTTGGAATCTTCCGTTCGGAAGTCGTCGGCGTCGATGTAAATGGTCTTGGTAAAAGGAACAGTAGAAGACCCAAGCTCCGGCATTTTTGGATGCAGAGGCTTTTCTATCATCTGAACATGATCATCTGGCAGATTTTCGATGACAATTTTGAGCGGTCGGAGGACCATCAAGAGACGGAGGGAGTTCTCTAGGTATGAGCGAACGGCTTGCTCAAATCGGACGATCTCGATATTCGAGGCTGCCGTGGATACACCTAAAGTGCTGACGAAGGAGGTGATAGCACCAGGAGGTACGCCTCGGCGACGCAAAGCGATGAGCGTGTACAGGCGGGGGTCGTCCCACCCGCTAACGTATCCTCCCTGCACAAGCCTTTGGATCTTGCGTTTGGACATGATCGTTCCTTCCAAGTTAAGCCTTCCGTACTCGGATTGCCTAGGCTTGTATACATCTAGAGCATCACAAAGCCATTCATATGACTGGCGAGAAGAGATGAACTCAGTCGTGCAGAGTGAATGTCTGTGGGTGGCTTAACAAGGACATTTGTCGAAGAGATGAAGAACTTACGAGATATTCTCGAAGCTATCGACCAGACAATGAGTGAAGTCGTAAGTAGGATATATCCTCCACTTGTCTCCAGTGCGGTGGTGTGAGGCTTCAAGCACACGATAGGCTGTCAAATCCCACATCTGAGGATTACCATCGTTCAAATCCTGCTTCATTCTAAGGTTGGCTTCTTTGGGCTTGTACTTGCCATCCTTCATGGCCTCGAACTCCTTGAGAGATTCTGAGATAGGCCGATCACGGTGGATACAGGGTCTTGGCTGAGCTTTCTTCTCTCCACGATCCGCCTTAATTTCTTCCTCTGTCAAGTAATGATCAGCCGGGATTGACTCAAATATGAGAAAATGTAGAATGTGCTCACGAGTACAATGGCAGACGTATGCCTTATCTCGTTTAATGAGCTCGACGGCGAGGTCGTATAGCTCTTGGAAGTAGTCACTTGAATACGTGATCTTCCAAGGCTCGAATCCAAGCCAACGGATAACATCCAGGATGCTCTCAAAATAAGCTGCTTCCTCCTTTTCCGGGTTCGTATCGTCGTACCGCAGGTAGCACTTGCCCTTGTGGTATGCAGCATATCCGAAGTTGACAAAAATCGCCTTCGAATGTCCAATGTGCAGATAACCATTGGGCTCAGGAGGGAAACGCGTCCAGACTGCGCCACCCGTTGCTTTCAAGTGGGCTTCCTTGAGTTCAACTTTGATCTGAGGATTTTCGCCAGGTTTATGTAGCTGACCAAGGAAGCCTTCCTCAAATACAGTCCTAGGTGAAGGGGCGGCTTCAGGAGTGGCTTTCTCTGCTGGTTTCCCCTTTGCAGGTGCGTTTCCTTTAGGCTCCTGCCAGTTGGACGAAATCAGAGGTAGTTCAAATGCGTGCTAGAGGCCTGCTGACCTTTCCCTTTGGCGCAGCGGCCTGCTTTGGCCCGAAAGCAGTATTAAAAGCAGCATCGACAGCGTTCTTGACTTCCAAAGGATTCGCCCATCTGAGGTCGGCCGAGTTCTTTAAGGCGCTGATTGTTGTCCCAAGACTTGCCCAACCAGCGACAGCGTTCTCTGTAATGTAGTTTGATATCCTGGTCGAAAGTTGCTCCGGGGTTATGCTAAATCCTGAGAATCGTGAATGTCAGACTCCGTAGCTGCCATTTAGATGATTGGACGTACCAACACCGCAATTCTCATTGAACTCTATCTCGTTTATAGGCGAAGTATGGGTCTCAGTATACTTTACGGCGGCTAATCAGACAAGTAAGAACAAGACGTAGACTGAAGCAATCGAATACCTACCATTCACTTGGTCTACAGCTTTCAGATCTCCTCCGATAATCTTGTCAATTATGTACGCCCGTTCATCCTTGCCAATACCACTTGACTTTGAGATTGCTATAGCGGTAGCTCCTATAAGAGTAGCTTGTTTCTCGTCAAGTCCGTGTGTTGCTAATACTGGGAAAGTGTCGATAAGGTCCTTGAGTACGGTGGCGCTTTTTGGAGATTTCGTCGCTTCTTGCGCTTTTGGCTTTGGTAGCCCAATTGATTGGAAGAGTGCAACCAGTGCGTCGACAGACGGGTCGGACGCTGGTTTTGGTGCCATTTATCGATGTTAGGAATGGTTTGAGCAGCGGTAAGAAGTATGTTTAAATGAGTCAGTCCAGGATAGCCTTTATATCCAGTCTGACGACAGGTGGAAAGGGTTCAATCAAATCTTCTAGCTAAATCAGGATATTCTTGATAAGATAACACAAGTACAGGGTACATTCCGACATTCGACAAGAAATGCCTAGGGCATGTATTTACAACCAGGGTTAGCATTGAGACGAGCCATCTGGGTAGCGGGGCCAGGCTGATCACCCATAAGGTGAGCTAAACTATGAGGGCCATATTGCGAAGGTGGGGCGTTGAGGAAAGCTCGGCCGTTCCATGTATTTCCCGAACCTCTGACAAGAGGATTCAAAACACGACGGAAGTCGGGTTGTCCCGTCTGTGACGTGCCCTGTTGTTGTCCAAGAAATTGGTTTATCGCAAAAGCACGGTTTGCGGCCTCGGGGTCGATCGGTCTCTCGGGTGCCTTGGACGCACGGCGAGTCCAGAAGTCAGCGGAAGACGGGCGATCGAGTTCCTTTCGAAGGGTCTTGACAGTCTTCAGTATCGCGTCACGGAAGCTGGGTTTGTCCTCTCCTTCGTAGTTTGCGAGTTCAACGAGTGTTGAAACACTAATTTTCTCTTAGCTGTCTGGGAAAGGAAAATGGGATAGTGCTGGCACTTACAATGCTTCCTTGAGGTAGGCAAAGCTAAAGCCATCGGTAGATTGAGCTATCTCTTGCACGAAGTCGTCAGGGAAATCAATCTTGTCATTATTCTTCAGCTTATTCTGCCAGTATTTAGCATAAAGTGCTCGCTCCTCAACGTCGGGATCGTCGAATTTGCTGGACAGCGGTCAATATATATGAAAATTTCGACAGGAATGTTGCAGGCTTACTATTTCCTGTCGAAACGGCTTGGGCGGCTACTTAAGCCAGGGTCAAGTCTGTCAAAGTGGTTGGTGGTCCCGATCAAAAGAAGTCCATTGTTCTGGCTTAGACCATCCAGTTGATTGAGGAAGAAGGATCGATTCTGGTCATTGATCAAGCTGTCCAAATCTTCGAGAATGACAACGCATGGTGCCATCCGACGGGCGTGATCGAAGACCATCGCCATCGCAGCCTCTTCTCCCATATAGCCTACCCACAGGTCAATCAATGGATAGCGCAAAACGTGAGATGGCTTACTCCTGAAGGACTTGACATACAAAGGCAGGAACCCTTTGTCTTCACATGTCTTCATGATAGCTTTGATACTAATAGTCTTCCCGTTCCCTAAGCCGATAGTCAGAAGGGAAAGCTTGGCGTACAAAACTGAACTAACCAGGAGGACCCCACATGATAAGACCACGCTGGAATTGAGTTCAATGTGCTGACATTCCGACAGCTGCGTAGTAACTTTACCTTCCAGGGGATGGCAAGCTCCTCGTATATTTCTCTTGATTCAAAGAACCCATAAATGTCTTTCTGTAGTCCTTTCTTGAAGTCTTCTTTCAAGATGACATCGGCCCATCTGGCCTTCTGGATTTCAGCCCAAAGCTCATGGCTCTTGGACCACCAGCCATTGTCAAAGACCCATATTTCATCGTGAAGTTGGTTGGCCCATGAACCCAACGTGAGAAGGAGAAGCTGAGCGGGACCTTCCGATTCAGAGTGCAATATGTAGCGAGCTGTCGTCATTCCGAATCCAGAGGGGTACTAGTAGGAGATTAATTGTCCGAATTAAGTATCAAAGACGAAATGCAGGCTCACAGAAACCTGGAACAACAAGAATTCATATTTCTGGGCGACCATGATCAGTTTGACAACCTGGTGGAAAGGAGAATTGAGGCTAACCTCCCACAAAAGCTTGAATCCTCCAATGAGAACGGACTCGGCAAGTGTTCCTGGAAGGCCAGAAGCCCTCGCAAAGGAAAGGTAGTACGTCTGGGTCAACAATGGCAAATCCTCAATCGGTGTGTAAATAACACCCGGGTAATTCAGAACATCCAACGCGTAGTCTGTGGTGGCCACGATATGGTGGTCTGGATAAAGGCTCTTCAATGCATCTAATCTGCATATATTTAGCTTCGCGGCCATTGTCGTATGTCTATAGGACTTACCCTGCCTGAACTGGGTTGGCAATCTTCGCTGAAGCTGTTGACAGTCAGCATGTTAGCGCGCATATAGGGACGCAATAGGCTTGCAGTCGTACTTTGATCCAACCATTTCCCATAGAATTCGCCTTCTTTGGAGTGTGCAGCTCCAGGCTCTTTGGCAGGTGCAATTGCAGTCTTCTTGCTATCCGACTTCCAGATATTCACAAAGTCGTCCATTGTCAAGAATGAGTGTGAACCGAACTAACGTGGAGGTTCAAGCTATATAGGTGTATAGTCCGCAGTAAAGCACGTCGACCATCTGTTTGATTCCTTGATATGAATCCCAGGTCGGGCACAATTAGCCCTAGCGTCTATGCCAAGGACGTCGTCACTGCCGTCTACCCCGGACTGAGCTGTCGAGGACTGATCCCGTGACTTTTAGCAGCTTTATCCTTTTCTGGACCTTTAACCACCATGGCTTTGGCTGCCTCTGCTGCAGATGTCCGTAGTATCCTATCGCTACCTGAATCGTCGTCAGGTGCAGGACCATCACAGCCTCAACCAAAAAAGCAAGCCCATCTACCCCCAAAGAAGCCCGAAGGAATCTCTAGGGAGCTGTACTCATTGATTGGCCCCTCTGTTCCCTCTTTGCAAGCTCAACTCCAGAAACCGAAGTTTAAGCAGAAGCCGAAGTTCGGGGGTGGCAACAAAGTGAAATGGTGCGAGTCGATGTGTCTTGCATGGCCTCTGGCGAGTTTCTGACCCATGTTCAGGGAGCTTCGTCCCTTCAAAAATGGCGGGAGAACAGATTCGTTTGAGCTAAAACATTGGGTCAAAGCTACTGAGCCCCAGGATACAGGTGTGTGCTAGAAGCCACAACACTAGCCTTTGTATGGCTCATGGGTCTGGGCCATCCTCAGACTACCCCTTTGCCAAGTACAATGTCCATCCAAACGCGTACAAATTCACCCAGGAGGAATACACGCGATTCCTAGAAGGTATGGTTTCCCTAAGAAGCTTCTCTTCCTTTGACTTACTTTAGGCACTCTAGATAAGGAATGGACCCAGGATGAGTCGGCATATGTCATGGACATCGTCCAGGAATATGACTTGAGGTGGTATGTTATTCACGACCGGTACGATTATACGGGCGGGAAAGAGCGATCTATAGAGGTTCGTCTCTAGCACACTCTTACTATGGCATTCTGACCATCTCCTGTAGGACATTAAAGATCGCTATATGAGTATATGCCGGAAACTGATACGGAACCGACCTTGGGATGGTGACGAAGCAAGTAGAACCCATGCAATCAACAACTATCAGTTTGATAAGGGTAAGGGTGCTACTTTCGACCATGAAACCACACCTCTCACTTCTTGCCACAGACCGAGAAGAAATGAGGAAGAAATACATCGCCAATCTTGAAAACCGGACCGCGGAAGAACTTGCAGAAGAGGAGGCACTGTATGTCGAATACAGGCGACTGGAACAAACCGAGCGCAAGTTTAGGAAAGAACGGGATGACCTTCTGCGAATCCTCGCCGGTGTGGAATCAGGTCTGCCGGACGTACTGGACGATGAGAATGGGATTGCGAATCTCTCGATTGACGCTGGTACAGCAAGGAAGAAGTTCAAGAAGAGTGGTCTTGACTTGGACTCACCCTCGACGCCTATTGTACCGTCTTCATTGCCTTCGTCGGTCCAAAAGAGGCCTCAGACAGCCAAAAACGCTGCATTCGGTGAGCCAAACTCGATGGATCGTCTCCCTTATGCACACTGACCAGTTTCAATAAAGATGCTGCAAACTGTATCATCCGCACAGAACCACCTTCCACAGTCTCTGCCACTAAAGCAGCACACGGTGCCGCTCATCTACGGTCTTATAAGATTCCTGTGCCGAAGGCAGCACATTTACCAAAAGTCAACGCTGCTCTTGCTGAAATTGGCATTAACCCCAACCGCCTGGTCATGCCTACACGGGACAACATTCTAAGCTTGGAGTCACTCATCGAAGCCACAACGGCACTGGTAGAGACGAAGAAGCTCGTTGACAAGGCCGATTATGACATTCGTGTCATGAAAGGACGTCTTGGGATATCGGACGAAAACAACGATGCATCAAATGGTGATGCTATGGTAGTTGACGAGGCTGCAGATGAAGAACCTGTTGGTGAAGAAGGACGGTCCGCCAGCGTGGTCAGTGCCAGGAGTGGAAGTGCACGAGGCAGGAAGCAGGTAAGCCCAAGCCACACTTTAATTTGGAGGCGGCGTGTCATCTAAAACGAGCCAGTTCTGATCATGTACCGTTACAGGCCCGGCGTTCGATGTCGATATCTTCAGTTGATACCTCGGGAACTACAAGAGCTGGAACTAAGCGACAGAAGCGTAATTAAAGAACGTGCTGGGGGCGGGGATGGTGACGTCTTGCTTGCTTCTTCTTCTTGGGTTGGCAGTCAGGCGGGTATGGATTACACGACCAGAGATTATGTACATTATCTACGCACGTAATCGACGATAATACAGTGAACGGTATAAAACATTGCAAAGAGTGCGATACAGGTCCATGAGGTGTAGCGGAGAATGGAGACAGTAGGACGAGGGTATGTTGAACCAGGTGGATTACGGAGCATCCCCCGACGTGAACCGAAGAACAAAGTTGACGATGACGGCGACTGAGAAAGGAAATGTAAATTATATGCGCAAAGGGTGAAGATGAGGGTGTAACACACCTAGAAGTGCGATGCACAGGATTGTCTGTAGGTAGTCATGGTAAGGAACGGAACTTGGAGGGTAACGTCGAGTGAGACTCACCGGTCCAACCCTGTCGTCGTATGGACCTCTTCCACCGCGACGGATTGAGTTTGCTCGCCAGTGATATGTATATAGAGCATAGACCATGATAGCCATGGCTGAAGGATGACGCAAGGGTCAGGGAGAGCAACACCCGCAGTTGAGACAAGCCGAACTAACCAACGACAGAAAACATTGCAGCGCTAATCTTTCCGACCTAGACGCTCGTTATAAGCACTCGGAACATGCACCGATGACCCTTATCGCACCTTGTCACCAAAATTGAGTAACCCCACTGCCAAACCTCCCAAAACCACTGTGAAGTGCAACCATGATAGGAACGTTCGTTCGTTTGCAAATGAAACTTTTGGCTCTACTCGAACAGGCAAAGCGATGCGCTTATTAGCTGTTCTCTGTAGCAACGGCTGAGTTGACATAACTAGATGTCAGCACTGGGAGAGAAGAGAAGAGAAGCGTTCATTCCTCAGTAGCTCGGACTTAAATCCAAACAAGTTATGGTTTAGCCGTACCCGAAAAAGGCAACTGACATAGCGCACGTTCGTCGATTGAACCTGTTCCGTTATTTTTAGCCAATCACAGTCCAAGAACCTACTCGTGTGCCAGGAATATGCCAAGTCAGGTCCAATACACTCCTCGAAGCACACGTGTGAGGTTTTTGACTGAACACTGTCAGTAGATGTCTTCTCTGACGTACAAACCATCGATTAGAATACAGGATACAGAACACATGAACTACTACAAAGATATGGTTATCTAGTTTTTAGTTGCCCAACATTCGAAGCCTGTCAGGATGAATACTCGGCCCGCTTCCAGGAGGACCAGGAGGGCCCTGGTTGGCTGGTGGAGGTGTTTGACCGGGAATTGGTGGGAACCCACCTGGAGGAGGTCCACCACCAGGAGGGAAGGGTGGCATGCCAGAACCATTAGGAGGGAAAGGCGGGGGTCCTGAGGTGAATTGAGTCAGTTGTCTTATCGGTGAGAGGGAAAGGCATTGAGTATACCTCCAGGGAATCCTCCAGGCGGACCAGCCATTCCTGGTGGGCCACCACCCGGTGGGAATGGCGGTGGTCCACCCGGGGGCATCATACCAGGAGGAAAGGGACCAGGAGGGAACGGCGGCCGAGCTGTAGATGGATCTTTGGCGTCAACTTTTTGATTGATTGGCAAGAGCACGGGTTACTTACGACCACCGAAGCCCGGGGGAGGCATACCGAACCCTCCACCGGGGGGAGGGGAAGGGCCAAAACCTGGAGGCCCTTGGTTGGCTAGATGTTGCGGTCCGAACCCGAACCCGCCTGGAGGAGGTCCTCCGCCTGACTCGTAGGCGGAGGTAATCTGGTCGATGATACTCTGTGCCTTATCGTGTCCTAGAGCTAAGGAAGAAGATATGTCAGTATCTTGATTAGTATATGATGGTACAGATAACGTACACGCATAATAGTCGCGAACATTAGCGAGGTGGTTTCTGCCACTATTATGAGCCTTGCGCACAGAAGCCGAGTCATGGGTCAAAAAGACATCACAGTAGTCACAATAGTGTTTCTGTAAAGTTCAAGATGTTAGTGCCGTAGACAATTGTCCCATGAAATTATGCTCACCGGCATGACGATACCTGGGTGGGCCTTGTCGTTGTGGTTGAGGACGAAGAGCTAATATTTGTCGGAGCTTGAATGACAAATTCCTGGCCTTTGCTTTGCTGTGCCGCGACTCGGTCTTGCTCAACTCTGGCTTGAGTCGATGGACACCAACACAGGTATTCAAGAGCCATTCGACCTCATCCGGCTGTCGCTCAGCGAACGAGTGTTTGTGAAGCTTAGAGGTGACAGGGAATTAACGGGCATTCTTCACGTATGTCGTCGCAATCGTCTGCTATTATTATTTCGATCGCTCAAATCAATGCAGGCTTATGATGGACATATGAATTTAATCCTGAGCGATGTTGAAGAGACTATCATGCTTGTGGATGTGGATGCAGCTCAGGCAGGTCAGGGTACTGTCAACGTGAGTTTGGCTTCTAAGTTTACAAGAATTAATATACTAAATGTCTGTCTATTACTAGGTAGCGAAGCGTAAAATGGAGATGTTGTTCGTGAGAGGGGACGGTGTCATCCTGGTATGTCTAAATATTTGAACATCCTCTTTAAATCTCAACGCTGTTGTGAAATAGGTATCTCCACCATCGCGGTCATAAAAATACAACGCGTCTCCCTCTTTGTGACGCAATCTTGACGAGTTCGAATGAAGACTACGCTGGCGATACGCTCAGCATGACTTACCATCAATGGAACTGGATCCTCACCTACTCACCTAGAAGACTCGCACATCTGAATACCAGTTGACGTCTCCCTAGAATGAGCAAATGTATCAGCCCACAGTGAGGGCGACGAAATTCAAAAGTCTCTTGCAATTTGATCGAGTGACAACTGATTGTGGTTATTCTGTGGTACTAGCCAGGGCGATGTCGCTCCAGATGTCGCTTCGGGGGATTTAACATGGGTAACACTCGGTATATCCGGTAGGACGTCGTCGGGTTCAGGGGCGACTGCACCTGCTGGCCACGTAGAATCCCGTACCCAAGCCATATGTATTATCTTCATCTTTGGGATATCAATGAGTACCATAATCAGTGGAGTATCCTCCTTCGTCCCCCAAACCGTATGACGCACCAAAAGTGACAAAGGCATTGGTTTCTTGAGGCTTCCTCCAGCAGCCAGGTTCTTCCATATCCGTTGAGGTCCATTCTGCCAGATCCGATCATCTTCTATGGCATCTGGCCGGTCCAACTGCTCCTTCAATGCTTTCAGCTGTGGGTGTAATTCGCGATTCTTCCTGTGAAGATTTGGTTTCGGTGTGAGCCACAGCCGTCTCCGAGCAAGATAATGTTCAGGACCTGGTGGTGGGAGATCGGATATAGCCAAAAGCTCATCAAAGCTGAGCGAGGCGTCGTTGCCAGGCATTTGCTTTTCCTTTTTGTCCAGAAGAAAGGACTGAGCAACCGAAAATACATTTGATCATTGGTCGGTCATCACGTGATCATAAGGGGCCGGAAGACCAGAGCCAATGGCCGCAATGGCTACTCTGCCTCTTGTCCTCTAACAACCATGACGATCTACAAGCACGTAGTATCATCCTCCACTTCATTCTCGGACGATGACATAGAAGATGATGAAAGGGTCGCCATGTTCTACGCTGGTACTAATCGCCAGCCGCTAGCTGCAGCCCCCGCGCAGTGGTCTTTGAAATCAACCCCCACGTTCCCTGCAACGGGCAAAGGATCCCCGATATCAACTATACCAGCGGAAATTCTCATTCAGATCCTCAAGAATCTCCACAGCACCCGGGATCTCCTCAACTGTTTGCGTGTCTCCCGCAGATGGTGCGAATGCAGCGTGGAGCTTCTGTGGCACAAGCCAGCCTTTCCCCAGCCCGAAACCCTGCACAAGATGATCAGGTGCCTCTCCAGCTCCAAACAGACTTTCACATATTCCAAATTTATCCGACGCCTCAATCTCTTGACCCAATGCAACATCATATCGGATGAAGTCCTTGCGGTGTTCTCAAAATGTGATCGCATGGAACGCTTCACCATCGTCAATTGCGACAATATCACTAACAAGGCTTTGGCCTATACCCTCCCCTGCTTCCCCAACCTCGTCGCAATTGACCTCAGTGGCGTGGTTAATACGAATGATAATGCCGTCATTGCGTTCGCCAAAACCGCTAGGAACCTGCAGGGCATCAACCTCAACGGGTGCAATCTGGTCACAGACGCAGGCATATTAGCATGCGCTCAATACTGCCCTCTTCTTCGGCGAGTTAAGCTCAGCGGGATCACTAAATTGACCGACGCGTCCGTTACGGCACTCGCTAAGAATTGCGCCCTCCTCCTGGAGCTCGACCTCAACTATTGCGCCAATGTCACCGACATGTCAATTCGCGAGATATGGCTCCGCTCTACCTACATGCGGGAGCTACGAGTATCTCATTGCGTCCAACTCACTGACGCGGCGTTCCCCTCCGTAAAGCAGGATCTGAGTGTGCCACGAGAGGGTCCGAACCCGTTCCCCTCCCAGGACAGCCTCAATGCTGAGCTTCCCCCGCTCAGACTGTCACGCCCTTTGGAACACCTGAGAATGCTAGATTTGACAGCTTGCTCTCTGATCACAGACGATGCTGTTGATGGTATCACAACCTATGCTCAGAAGATCCGCAATCTCGTCCTCTCTAAATGCTCCCTATTGACTGATCGCTCAGTTGTTAACATCTGCCGCATTGGGCGGCATCTGCATTATTTGCATCTTGGACACGTTTCTAGAATCAGCGACAATTCGGTCCGCACTTTGGCTCGGTCTTGCACGCGACTGAGATACGTTGATTTTGCTAGTAAGTACACATCCTACATCAAGATATGTCAGACATTAACGTCGTATAGACTGTTCACTACTCACGGACATGTCCGTATTTGAGCTATCAGCTCTACCAAAACTCAGGAGGATTGGTCTGGTTCGAGTCAGCAACCTGACCGATGAGGCTATCTACTCTCTAGGAGATAGGCATACATCTCTGGAGCGCATACATCTCTCTTACTGTGACCAGATATCGGTCATGGCCATCCACTTCTTGCTACAAAAGCTTCACAAGCTGACCCATCTCAGTCTCACCGGAATCCCGTCATTCCGACAACCTGAACTCCAGAGGTTCTGCCGTGATCCCCCAAAGGTATTGATTGTGGCATCTTCTTCCATTCTTGATTGTTGATGAAGATCTTCTAGAACTTCAATTCTAACCAAGCCCTTGCGTTCTGTGTGTATTCGGGAAAGGGTGTCGCTGACCTTCGTACATTCCTGACGGCACTCTTTGATCACATCACTGAGATGGATGGAACTGATGATACAGAATACGAAGAAGAGGATGATGCCTACAACGCCGAGGAATCCCAAGAGCCCGACGAGGGCGACGATGATGAGGAAGGTGATGAGACGTTTGAAGGCCAGCTGCAGGCTGTTGATCAGACGCGACAAAATATACAAGGACTACCCCAACCACCTCCCTCACACGAATTCATCTTCCGCAGAGATCGCCCGATGCGTTCCGCCACTATACCACCTTCCGGCTATGCACATTCAGCATCTTCCTCGGGAACCGCCCGACCCCGCCGTGCAGAGCCCTCGCCCTCCTATCTGGGTGGGCAGGCCTACCCAGGCCCTTCTAGAGGGGAAAGCTCTTCGAGTCAGCAGGCGCATCTAGGCTCCTCATTATCCCGCCGGCACAATGGAAACGGACATGTACAACAGGAACGCTCATTAGCTGATTTGCTTCCCATTGTCGAATCGTCTTCCGGCTCTTCTCAAACCCACCTGAGTACCTCTAGACAACCTTACGTGAACACTGGCTCATCGACATCACAAAGTCATCCCTCATTTAACTCTACCCAACCTTTGGATCCTCCTCAAATCATTGCTCCAGAGATACGACCATATTCTGTACATGACACGCCCGGTCCCGCTACATCCAGTCGGAGCCGTGGTCAGGCAACATCGTCGAATTTGACTCCGGACGACCGAGGGAGGGCAAAACGAAGCAGTTTCCGAGAAACTCTAACTGCGGCAGAGCATTCGGTCAGCTCATTCTTGTTTGGCCGGTCGAAGAGCCGCCACGATGGTCCTAGTTCCTGATTCGGTGCAGGTTCATCGGTTTTCACTTTCCTGATAGCACGCCACACATCTGTCTTTCCTTCTCCTCATCGGAGCCTCCATTCCCTTTACGAGACGTCATTCCTGATTACATCTCATATCGCTGTCTCTCTTCCTTTCTTGAGTCAAGATTACCCATCTGGGTTCTTTCGCTTTGAGAGCCAAAGCTACAAGCACATCTTCTTATTCCTATATCTCGGTTTATCCTTGGTTTTGAGTCGCTCGCTCGTATTGTATTGCACAACATGTCACAGACTGTATATTAATATATAAATAAGATGGGGTATACACATCTATTTACATTGACAGATAGAGTCCCAAACCCAGGAAAGCGGCCACGGCTGAGCTTATGAACGAGGGTAACTGGAGGGAAGAGGCGTGGTTGCCCTTCGTTGCGTTCGAGCCTTTAGCGTTGGTGGTGGTGGTCTGATTAGAAGCGTTGTTTGCCGTAGCAGAAGGCGTGTAGGTGTTTGCACTGTTCAAGAAAACCACAGCGAGGGCGGTGGGTGGGACCTGGACAGTACATCCGTTGGTACAGTCGAGGACCTTGTTTTGCCATGCCCAAGAAGCATCTTCGCTGACGAGTTTGCCGTCACCGACGCCATCAAGAGTCTCTCCACCCCAGGAGATCTTGCTCTTCTCGCTATAGCTTGCACCAGCCAGATACTTGACGGTGACTTTGTTCTTCTGGCTGCTGGAAGAGAATGCGCTAGCAGGGAGTGCGAAATTGGCAATGGTAGTTGTGGTGGAGCCGTTTGCGAAGTTGAATAGAGCGAACTGATTGATGGTAGTGCCTTTGGAGTCGTAAATGGCATATCCGACAGAAGTAGCGTCTTTCTGAGACATTGAGTTGGCAATGTTCAGGTCAACGACGATGGCGCCGTCCTTGGACTGGAGGATTTCGGTGGAAGCGAGAACGGCGTAGTAAGGGGGGTTGGTGACCCAGGGGCCAGGTCCACCGTTCGGCCCTTCAGGGGGTGCGAAGAGGTTGTAAGAAATACCTCGCTCGCGAGTGTGGATGTATGCTGCGGTGTACCCGATTGAGGCCATTTGAAGGGCGTAATCGATGGTCCAGAGGGATCCGACAACGAAAGTATCGGAGATTCCAGGAATACCACCGCAAGATGCAGAGTTAAACTCTGACATGATCATCTTGGGGTTGCTATCGTTGGAAAGCAGATAGGTAATTCCGGGTTTGTTCCAGGCTGCAAGGGTGACAGCTATATGTCAAGTTTTACTAATGAGCCAACATAAGGGTTGTGAACAAATCAATAAACTCACCATTGGCATGTTGGGCGTAGTATGGGATCTCATACTGGTGGTAGGTACCGGAACACAGATTTTGGGGGTAATGCTGCATGCTACAAACATTTTCCCCCAGTCAGCATTCAGCCAGCGTTTGAAGGCTAGTCCACTCACGAGACATATTTTAAGACACTTGAGAAGGCGGCCAAGTAGCCATCACGAAGGATTGTTTCCAGGTCCCAAGCACAGCAAATTGTCGGACCCCCGAGATTCTTGAGTTGCAATAGGTTTCCGTCGTCGGTCGATTGGAGCTTGTTGGAAACTTCCCGCCATTCCTGATCACAAGTCAATAAACTGTGAAACTTCGACTGCATTTACTCACATTGATGTAGTCATCAAGGGTATAGTTGGCGATATTGGGTCGCTGTTTGTGCGATGTATAAAGATCAGGTTCCTAAAGGTGGCATCACAATCCATTAGCGCTCATCTCACGCATTGCTAAAAATAACGAAGTTACGTTTCCAAGCAAGTATCCATCCAAAACATCGCCGAGGGTTTTGTGGGCAGCAGCTGAGAAGTCGTGAGCCTAGCTCACCGGAAGAATACGGCGTGTCTCTGACCTGCGATGACTGGGACACTTGGATTATTGGGATCCAGGAGTGATAAGCCTGTCGAAAGGTTCACAAGGAAGTCAAGGATCAAACTCGGGGTAATCACCGATGAGATACTCTGCCCCTCCCATCTCGTCAGAAACTTTCTTCATAACGTCCCAAAGAACAGGACCGTAAGTGGCTTGTTGATTATTTGCATTGGCAGCGCCGCCTTGCAATTGGACCATGGGGGAGCCAAGTGTTGGATTGTAAGTAGAGCTATCCATTGAATTGCCTCCAACTCTGAATTTGACGGGAACGTTCCCCGTACGGGCTCGTAGCGCCGAAAGATAATTGACCATCGCAGGGGGTATTGTTGAGGTATCATTGCCAACTTTGAGTCATTTCAGCTAAAATCGAGCGCTCGATGAGCGAAGTTAGATACGCACAGTACTCGTCCATGAAGCTAAGCTCCCAGCTTACACCCAGAAAATTAGACTGCACAACATTATGACTAGGTGCTGTCCCAGGAACGGTAACCGTGATAGGGGGATCTGCAGCGACAGACGAGAATAGAGCACCAAAGAGGCTCAGAAATATCAAAGGAGTGGAGACTCGAAGTCTGGTCGGCATATTAGAGAACGGACAGAAAAGAATGAGAGGAAGGGAAGTGCGTCCGCAACGCGCTTGCTTTTATGAATTCTGAGCGCGTGTTGCAAAGGAATGGTTACCTGCCGGCGTATGGTGACCATTCGCCGTGTTTCCCATCCCTTCAAGGGGCTTTCGTTCATATCACACGGGCGTTATGCGGTCTGTCTCGACCGCGCCCAAAAACAAACTTTCATAAGAGCAAGATAGATTACGGTCCGTTGCCATCATCCCGCTAAAGATAGCTTCTGATTGCATCAGGGCCTGGTCGCATAGCCACATGTGCTCGTCGAGGTTCGTAAGCCCGGCAACTTGAATACATTGATCCGACTCATTCAAGGGTCTCCACTCATCCATGACCATCTTCAACTTGCAGGGACCAGACGGTCCTTTCCTCGTTGGCTCGACAACATTTACGACGCCTGAACGACCTGTTAGAAACATAGGCTCTGTAAAGCTTGCTGGCTCGAATTCTGGTCCCGGTTTACCTTTACAAGAGATATCATTTACTGCCTACTATCCCGCAGCCGTCGATGCAAAGCATGCCCGAAGAGGCGTGGAGTGGACCCTACGGTGCGTAGCTTGAAACCTTTTCATATCAGTATCAAACTTATCTTCTACCGCCCATGAAGTCCCCTGCAGCAGTCGCTGAGAGGATGGGCCAAGTTCCTTAGTGAGCATGCAGGCTTCATTGCAATACATTTCATGTGATACTAATCGTCCTCGGCACCTCTGGATAGACGTTTCCCAATGGATCCTGAAGCCAATGGTATACCTCTATGCCTCGTTTCTTAGGGTGAGTGTGCTTATTGCAGGTTCTTTCGCCACGCACACGACTCAGTTACCCGACAGATACCCGTATACCCGAACGCACCACTACTCCACCCGTCCGAAGCGAAATCATACAAACCTGACTTCACTCGTGAGCAATGGCCATTAGTCATATTCTCTCATGGGCTTGGAGGTAGCCCAAAGATTTACAGGTTGGTCGTTGGCACAATCTGCGTTGTATCGAATATCTGACATCATCCATTTTGCAGTCAAGTGTGTTCACGGCTTGCTGCCACCGGCAAGGTTGTGCTTGCTATCGACCATAGGGACGGTTCTGCGGCGGTATCTCTTCCTCGAAGATGGGATGCAGAGAAGAAACCAATCGATCCGGTGCTTTATCGTTTAGAGAGCGATGTCGTGTATGTTCCTCGTTTGAAATGTCATGCACCACAATTTCTTAGAAACGAATCAGCACAGATGAAGGAGTGGAACCAGAGCGGTGGCTTCTCCGAACAAGCCAACTGGAGTTTCGTAGAGAAGAAGTCTACAGGACATACCAGACTTTCAAACGATTTATTCAGAAGGATTCTACTCTCGAACTTGATTTCCCCGATGGCGAAATTGACCGTGATAGCTGGACCAACGGAGCGGAGAAGCCGCCGATACATTTTACAGACGAGATAACCCTTGCAGGCCATTCTTTCGGCGGATGCACAGTGGTGAGTTGGTGGTACCTGTTACTTCGCCGTTTGTGATTTTAACAACGTCGAGAAGCTGTCTATCCTGTCAAATCCTCCACCTGAAGGACACGAACCTCTTCCAGTATCACATGCTCTTCTTCATGATCCTTGGATGGAGCCTTTACCAGATCCAGGACCTTCTCCCTTGTCGGACTCCGCCCTGTCCTCGTCAACTGCTGTCGACATGTCAAGAGAGGACATTTCAAAGCATGGCGAAGAAGCTGTTGCAGCCAAGAGGATTGAACTACCAACAGTGCTCGTCATAAACTCAGAGACGTTCACGATCTGGAAAGACCATTTTGCGCGACTCGTCGGCTCTCTCAAAGCATGGGAGCCTAAAGGCGGCAGGCTTATCACATTGGGTGAGCATAATGTCGGGCACGCCTGATTATAACTTGCTGATGTGCTGTCGCAGTCAACTCTAAGCACATAGCATTCTCAGATTTCCCAGTGCTTCCTCTTATTCGAAGCTCCAAAGCTCGCAAAGAGATGAAAATAATAACAGATCTTTCTGTCGGTTTTCTAGAGGGTGATTTAGAAGGCGTTCTCCGGTCGCAATCCGTAATAGAGAAGGAAATCAAGGTTATTGGCAAGAAGCCGGACGGAAAGCCCAAGCGGAAATTGGTGGGCAAAGTAGGTGATATAATTGTTGAATAATATAGATGCTATTCCAATGTAGTTGGTTATTGTATATTCTTATAATTATAATGTATTCTTGCTTGTTTACGCACTCGCCCGTTGTGTGCACGGGAGCATTTCCTTGCAGAACAGGACCAACATTATTGATCTCTTGCAGGTCGCATTGATCGACCTCGCGTCTGAACTTGTTTCGCTCCTTTCCCCTACAGCCTCGGCTGCTGCCTGTCTCCTCCTTCATTATGGTCAATATACGCGTGGCACGGGTAACATGTAACGTTAATTCATTCCATATCCCTACTGATGTGCAGAAATAGGTCGAGGACCTGCAGGGCATGCAGGCATGCAATTTGCAGAATCTGCCAGAAAACTACACGATGAAATACTGCATGTTAATCCACCGTCTTCTTTAGCACAATATGAGCTGACACGCTTCAAGACTTGTATCATGCAATGACCTGGCCAGCTCTATCTTACGTAGCAGAGGATAACAAGGGGAGAATTGTTGGGTATATTCTTGCGAAGATGTGAGGCCCACCCTGTCTTTCATTCGGTCAGGGTTGACATTCCAAGCGCTTAACAGGGAGGAGGACCTGCAAGAAGGAGACAAACCTCATGGACATGTAACGTCAATATCGGTTCTGAGGTCGTATCGACGGCTGGGACTAGCGAAGAAGCTCATGGTTCAATCTCGTGGGTGCTTCATTCTGAGCCACTACTGTCATTCGTATTCAATGGATTTCACAGAAGAAGCTATGGCTAACATATACGACGCGTCTTATGTATCACTTCATGTGCGAAAGTCAAACAGGGCAGCACTTGGTCTGTATAGAGACACACTGGGATTTACGGTCAAGGATATCGAGAAGGGGTATTGTGAGTGCTTTTGCATGTGAAATCACTGTCCAAATCTTGACTTTCGTGCTATAGACGCTGACGGAGAGGATGCATATTCCATGCAACTGACGTTCAAAAAGTAGCAATATAATACAGATAATTAGGTATCCTACACTATCCACCCACGGACCGCCGTTCTATCTTTCACTCAGCATCAATCAACGACATCACCTTTTCCCTCTCACCCCCTGGTGAAGTCTGTTCAGAGGAAGCTTCGACAGGATCGGCCTCGTCGTTGGGAGAAATAGCCTCGCGTATGAGCTTGGCCGTCTGAAAGCCTAGGGCGTAATACCCGTCGTTTGTCCTCGCACCAAACATGCCGGTATGGGCTTGCAATTCATCTGGAGCAATACCATTTGTGGCTTCAATGAAATATGTCATTTCCGGTGAATTCTTGTTCGGGAGAACTACGAAGGTTCTTGCTTCTGCGAAGGGTGGTATGGGCGGTATGAACGTGTAGAATCTAGATCCACCAGTTGGAATTGGTCTATGGGACTGGAATCAAGCAAGAGGAGACTTACACTCTGAATAGCACACCACTCTCCTTGTCCGCCTTCATCAGATCCTTCACGCGTCTCTTCAACGCATCCTCATCCCAAAGAGTTCCAACATACTTCATATGATCAGTTGCCCAGGTCAACCCTTGTGTAAGATGGTCTCGTTTGTAGTATACACCACCAGCTGCAGCACCAGCAACAAGGGCTCCACCAACAGCGTAAGCTGCAGGAGCCCATTTCGCCCATCCTGAGGGTTCTGCCGCTATGGGCCCTGTGACGGCGCTGGAGGTACTGGCTGCACCGGCACCGGCACCAGCAAAGGCGCCCCAGATGGCTGAGCCTACTGTCTTCGCTGCGTCTGCATATCCTGCAACTTGAGTCACGCTGTTCTTGAAGACATGAGGGTGGAGGCCGAGGTACTATTGTGTGGTGTGAGCGAGGACGGAGAGATGAAAGGGTCTGTCACTTGCAGGTGTATCGAAAGCGATGCAAGCTACGATGTTGGGCCAAAGAGGACATGTCTTGTCCGCACGAGTGTTCATAAACTCGAGAAGTGTGTCTGCGATGAGGAGACCTCCCATACTATGACAAGTGCGTCTCAGTAATAACTTAAAGCAGATACATCGAGGACATACCTATGGCCGCATAGTGCTATCCTTGTGCTTCTCGCGCCGAGTCCCGTCTCTACCTCTTTCTTCACCGTCAGTTCGGTGAGCCAGTCCGCGAATCGCACGACTGCTTCGTTCTGATCAAGAGCTTAGCCATATGCAGATGAAAGATAGACGTCACTGACGAGATCTCCCTTAGTCTATTAGCAAGTCAGCGATTCTACCCGTAGCTAATTCATCGAATAACGCACCTCGTAAGCAGGAAACACATTGCACTCTACGGCCATATCATCCACCGTTTCTGTTAGAACATGTTGTAGCCTTTGTGGAAACTGGCCGAAAGTATCATCAGACCCTTTAAATCCATGCACGAACACTACCAGTAGCAATCCTTTTTTGCTGTCCTTCTCTGCATTGGGTGTGCTGGACATGGGTGATTGGAAACAAGCGCTGAGCTATCGAACGTCACGGTCGATCATGTCATTGCTTGGGTATTTACGGTAACGATTACTATTTTTGGAGCGCCATGTACACTACACAGTAGGTCGGTAACGATAAGGTATGGATAGTCTGAGCTGGAAACAGGGAATCATTGGCTCTCGCTTTGACTGCGATAAGGAGCCTGCGTCTGCAAAGGGTACGACTGTGACTGGAAAAGGTTGTCTTCCTGAGATCGGTCTGGTGATAACCACACCGAAGCCTGTGAAAGCTCTGGTTGTCCCCCAGGGAAGTAGTTGTAATCGGTAGCAGTTTGGATAGGTGTGGTTATAACACCAGAACGGAATCTATGTCCTTGTTGATTTTCTGCCTCGCGAGCGCTGGTACGGCTTCGAGGTTTCGGGGTGTGGGGGTCTTCTTGCTCGGTAGGTTGTTTCCTGCCATAGGATTTCTTCTGGCGAGGAATGGTACCATACCAGCTTTGCCTCATCGGTGTCCCTTGTGAAGCATTCGACGGTTGCCTGCTTAGAACAGGAGCGGCGGGTGTTGCTGCCTCTTGCTGAACTGAGAGGTCGGTGGAGGAATCAGGAGGTATGATAAGGTCCAGTGTGTGGTCCTCCATATCCTCATCCTCGTCTTCATCGTCATCCCCTATGTGCTGCGTCAGATGCGCCTCTACAGAGCTTTGGGATGCAATGGAGGACCGTGATATAACAGGCTGAAGAGCGTACTGCCCTTCCTGGCTTCTGAAGGGGTCCATTTGCTGCTTGCCATCGCTCATGGCCTTGTCAACCATGTCTTCGAGGGCTGGGAAAGCACTCATTGGCAGGTCACGGGAGGGCGAGTTTATTGGGGAAGACAGCGATGCGAAGCTGGGTGTTCTGGCATGGAAGGAACGCAGAGCAGTAGGGGTAGCGGGCATGTCGGCATGTAAGTTGGGGAAGACGGATCCACCAGTCTGTAAAGATGTCGAATTCAACGAATGGTTATCGGCATCTTGGTTCTCTGATAGCATTGGAGAATCATGGATACTCGATCTAGAAAATTTCGAGGGCCACCCTTCGTTGTGTCCATTTAGAAGTAGTGAGAGTGACTCAGGGCGCTTTTCCGGGGGTGAAGGTAGTGATGAAGACAGTTCTGGGTCATCTGCACCAGGGCATGAGGTCGGTAAAATCGCTACCCGGGTGCCCAAGTAAAAGTTAAAAACTTACGATCTTTTGGGTCCAGCGAACCACCTTGAGGCGTCGGCCTGTAGTAACTCTGCAGGCTCAAGGTCAAACTTTCACCTATGCCTTCTTCTGCCCTTCTGAGCAGCGGAATGTCCCGTCGACGAACCGGTACAGCGAGGCGCACATGTTCTTCTATTACGTGGGAATTGAGCTCTGCGTTGGTGTAAAAAGTATGTCGGCACCAGGACCATCGACAGCTGTATATCTCTGGGTGAATTTGGCTTTGCGTAACGTAGAGGCTTGGACCTGAAGCCGAGTTGGACGACTGCACCATCCCAGACTAGCAAAAGACTGGTGATGGCCTAGTCGAAAGATTGAAGAATATTACATGAGCGTGACACAGAGAACAAGGGGGTCATTTCCATAATTTCAGCATAAGTGAGAGGTGCAAACACTTCTGCATCTCTATAAACGACACCATAAACTCTCAAGAACCTGCTCTGAACTAAACCAGCGCTGCACAAGGCATGCAAACTGCGAGGACTTCATTCATGGCAGCCACACGTGATGTGACCCTCCCAGATTAGATAGGCTTTGTGCCAATGTGACTGAGGCTGCTAATGGCCAGCTTCGACAAGACCATCGCCTTGAAATACCTGGGCTTGCCCAGCGACTACAGCCCTGACCCATCTGAGTCTCCCGCCGAATTTCTAGGGAAACATCTAAACCAGCTTCCGCCACACATTCTCGTGCAATTTGGCTCCATAATCTCGCCCCAGAATCGTACAGTCATTCCCAGAATTCGCAATCGACGTCTGAAATACACCACCAAGAAACCGACAAATCTATCATTCGGTGCTGCTAGGAATACATGGCCAGAATTATGGCAAGGGAGAGAAAGGAGGGGGATAGAGGAAGGTAGGGACGAAAAACGATGGGGCGAAAAGGATTTCTTGAGCGGGGGCAAGCAACACGTTGGAAAGCTAGGAGGCCTTCTTGGTGAATACGAGGAGGAACGAGAAGCTGAACGCGTGAGAGCAATCCGGAGAAACGTGACAGATGACTTCATTCCAGAAGAGGAGGATGATAGTGAGGAGGAAGATGATGAGCCTCAACCTGTGACTGAGGAAGAAAGTCCAGAAGAGGCACGTATGTCTTTTGAACGGCTGATTAAAGAGCGGTTTATCTATGGATTGTTACATGTAATTATGCCATTTCTCAAATTTCACCATATACTAAGCCTTGATTACAGGGTTTTGAGTATGATGAGGTCGATTGGGATGAGAATTTGGACGAGGATGACGATAGAGAGGCTGAGGACCGGTGGTTTGACGATGATGATGAGTAGGGTAACAACTACATAGATGTCACACTGTCACAGAATTTCATCGCCGCTTGCCCTGCCCTCAATTCCCTTTTACATTCCCTGCCCACCCTAAATGGCGATTGTCAACGCTTCAACTGAGCATCCTCCCGCCAGCGGCGCTACGACAGTGTCTAGAGAACATAAGAAGAAGAAGAAACGTAGGCGCGAAGAGGATGGCGAGGTCGATGCTGGCGATGGTCGTCCAAAAGACAAGAGGAAGAAGAAACGCTCAAAGCACAGCGAAACATCTGCAGATCCTGTAGAGCAAGAAGAACCCGGAGAAGGCCCCTCTGAGACTGTGACAGACATTCCCACTCCATCAGAACCCTCTAGTGAAGGGCACAAAAAGTCGAAGAAATCCAAGAAGAAGGACAAAGGAAAGCAGAAAGAATCTGTCCATGCTGAATCCTCCCAGGGAGATCATGCCCCCTCTGCGAGCTCTGCGCAACACCAGGATCCCGACTTAGAGGCAGCCGCTTCGCTCTTATCAGTGCTCGTTGCAGCTGCATCTAACTCGCCAGATGCCCCGTCAGCACCAGCCAACACTACGACTGCGCCATTTCATCCTGGCCTCCTTCAGGGTCAAGCCAGCCTGGCCAACCTGGGATATCCTTTTGCTCCGTATGGCCCCGTGCCACCAGGGCATTTCCCTCACCAGCATCCCCCTATGCATCCTGCACTTTTTCCAACTCCCAATGCAGCTCTCAACGAACTAAGCTTTGGATCTAACGAAGATGTCCTTCGTGCTCTCCAGGCATTAGACATGTCCAAGATTACGCACGCATTTAGGACTTTGGATGCGCCGATAGGACCCGATGGACAGCCAGCTCAACTGATACCAGCTCCTCGTCAAGGACCTTCGATAAGTATCCAGTCAGATTCGAGAAACCCGGCAGGTCATAAGAGGACCCTTGACATGGCTTTGCCTGGTAAGGAACACCTCACAACACCTGATCACGCGTGGGCTCTTGCAAACAAGTGGATGAATGCGTCCAAACTGGCTGAGTTAGTCAGGTCTGAAGGTGAAGCATCATCCTCCCGCCCTGAACGATCACATTTCTGACCTCAAAATCTAGGCTTGGTCTATAGGAAGGGCAAGTTTTCCGCTATCGAGGAGCAGCAACTTAAAGCGGCTATCGACAATTACAAGAGTGTATGTCAAAGACACCTAGAACTTCTTGATTCCGCTAAATTTAGGACTAGTCGAGAGGGTTCAGCGAAGACCAGATGCAAGATCTCATCTTTCCCAGCAATGAAAAGAACCGCGACACCGCATTCTGGTCTGAGATCAGTTCGTACTTAAATCCAATACAGTTATACCTAGCCTTACCCCCTTGATTTTGTAGCTAGTGCAGTGTCCCAGCGGCCGATCATCGCAGTCTATCATCACGTTCGCCGCATCTATCACCCCTTCAGAGCCCAAGGCAAATGGTCTAGCCAGGAGGATCAATCACTGAAGCAGTAAGCACCTCCTTGGACCTCCTTCGAGCCCGTTGTTGACGTTTTATAGGGCTGTGGCCGATCTAGGTCAGCAATGGGAGAAAGTAAGCCACAGAGTAGGCCGGATGTCGTCGGATTGCAGAGACCGGTGGCGTAACCACCTCGCTAACCGAGACCAACGAGTCACTGGTAAGGGCTTTAATCCAAGTCAATGGCCTGATACTTATTTGTCTTGAAGGTCCCTGGTCGAAAGAGGAAGAGGAAGAACTCACAAGAATTGTTACCGACCTAACGGTCAAGCAGGGCAGAGATATCGATAATGATGTTTTCTGGGGTCGTGTCAGTGAGCTAATGGGGGGAAGGCGAGGCAGGCAGCAGTGCAGAATCAAGTGGTAAGGAGTTGTTTATATGCTCTTTCCTCTCCCTAACTGATCTATCTCAGGACTGATGCTCTTTCCAAAACCGTCAAAAATGATGGGCAGAAGCCACGTTGGAGTCAACAGGATGCATATATCCTAATACACAAGTATGTGCAATGGTATCTACCTGGTCTCAGCATCTCACGTATTTCGAAAGAGTTGATGCCCTAGACGTTCGAGATGATACTGAGATCGACTGGAAAACGTTGCCTGATCCTTCATGGCATCTATGGAGCGCACATACACTCCAGCGTCGCTGGCTCACTATGAAACGTGGGATCAAAGGCTTCGAAGATATGACCCACCATGGTAAATATACAGATCGACCCCTCGAAGTATCATACTAATACATATTTGACAGAAATCATGGATATTCTTAGGGTTAAGAAAGCGCAACCGCCTGCCCCTCCCACGACAAACCCTCGCAAACGAAAGCCTAAGAAGGTACTAAGCTCCGCTGCGGTCGTAGACGATGCAGGTGGTGAAGGCGAGGCAAGCACGAGTCGAAATAGGCAAGAGGACCCTGACTCTGAGACGGACTCAGATGACGGCGAAGAGGAATCTGCCGATTGAGGGGCGGATGAATCCACAACCACTCACATATGAGTGAACGGAGCTCTGGGAGCGAAAAGTATGATAATTCATGTCTTCCATACTGATATACTATTCGACCAGAATAATCAATGTGCCAAACACGATTGACCAACGACTCCAACCAGTCCAGCACTGCCACTTTTGACATCTGGTATACAGGAGCCTGAAGCAAGGCATCCTAAGGACATGACATTTTCATTTACAGTCTCAGAGGCACCTCGAGGTCGGCATGCCCGACCCTCTAAGTATGCTACAGGGTCACAATTTGCAAGGTTAACAGACGTCTTCCACCATGCCCTCCAAAGAGGCCTACTTCGAGCCTGCTCATAGGCAATCTCCTCATTGGCGGATTTCTCTTCGTACAATTCTGGTTGCGTTGGCATTCAGCTCAGCTATCTTGACTGTATTTACCACCACGCTACTTTCAACGCCCGGAAGCTCTTCTGGGATCCAGAACGTGCCTATAAACGCCCAGCGGATCCTTGACCGATGCAGGTCTCTGCATGTCACGCCTCAAACATCCTTCCCATGGCCTGGAAAGAGTCGAAAGGAGTCTGACCGTTATGAACCCGGTACAAATGCAACATACATCAAGAATGCAATCATCTACACCGGGGAGCCTGGGGACAATTCTGTGATTCATGGAAGCGTCTACCTTGACAAGGGAATTGTGAAGCATATCGGAAATGTCCCAGATGATGTATTGGCGGACAAGAATCTGCAAGTTATTGACGCGAAGGGAAACTGGGTTACCCCTGGTCTTGGTATGAGGATTGAGTCGATTTCTCTGTACGTCTGACTAACCCACTTTAGTCGACCTTCATTCGCACATTGGACTTCAAAGCCTGCCGCTGACGAAAGGTTTGCCTGCCAAGATCGCATTGGACTTCCTCCCTCTGACCGTCTTCTTTCCAATCATCACAGGAGCTGACGATTTAGACTCGCCTCATGGTCCAGTTGCTCCCTGGCTTCGCACCATCGACGCTTTCAATACACATGATGAAGCATTCCGCCTTGCGATGGCTGGTGGTGTAACGTCGGCTCAGGTCCTACCTGGGAGTGCCAATGCCATTGGTCAGTAATCTATATACCCCAGGGGCCAAGCTCACCAGGTCTGTTCAGGCGGGCAGGCATTTATGGTAAAGCTTCGGAAGACTTCCAAGGGCACTCCATTCTCTATGATCATCGAGCCACCTCGTAACCTAGTTGGGAGCAACACCGCTGAAGATAATACCCGCTGGCGTTATCTGATGTATGATACACTCTCTACTCCGGTTGTTCGGGCTCACCAACTACTTACAGGCAGACTTGTGGCGAGAATGTCAGAAAATATGGGGGAAGAATGGATATTATCTGGTCGCTTCGAGAAGCCTTCAGCAAGGCGAAGGAAGTTTCTTTGCAACAGGACCAGTACTGTGCTCAGGCAGAAGCCGGTCTGTGGGGTAGTATCCATGACTCATTCCCTGAAGAGTTCAAGTATGAGGCTTTGGTAGATGTCCTCCGAGGAAGAGTGAAGGTATTCAGTCATTGTGAGGAGGTCGTCGACCTGGATAGCATCGTCAGGGTAAAGAAGTTTGATAAACTTTGACATCGGGGTATTGGACTGACCGATGAACTTCAGCTTTCGAACGAATTCAAATTTCCTATCGCCTCATTCCATCATGCGTCAGAAGCCTGGCTGGTGCCCGAGCTTCTGAAAGAAACGTATGCTTCGGGCTTCGCGGGGTTGGACTGTCCACTAACCGAATTCTAGTTATGGCGACAAGCATACCTCTGGAGCTGCCCTTTTCGCAACGAATCACAGGTATAGGCGGGAATCATTCCGAGGCTCCGAATATGCTCCAAGGGTTCTGGCAGACGCTGGTATTCCCGTAGTGATGAAAGTGAGTTTTAATATGCAGCACGGGAATCTCGGGCAACTGACCAGCAAACCACACAGTCCGATCATCCTACAATCGACTCCAGATACCTTATTCATGAGGCCCAGCAAGCTCACTATTTTGGCCTCGCTCCGAACACTTCTCTCGCATCTGTAACCTTTACTCCTGCCGCGATTGCAGGACTATCTCATCGTATTGGAATCCTCAAAGAAGGGGCAGATGCTGATGTTGTTCTGTGGGACTCGCACCCTCTACGAATCGGAGCGACACCTCTCCATGTCTGGATTGATGGCATTATGCAGATACCCATTTTGACGAAAGACGGACAGCCCACTCCTGTCATTATCGGAAAGGGCAAAGAAGATGATAGTTGGAAGCGATTGCCCGATGTACCCAACTGGGACAAAGAGAGGAAGGAGGCCATACGATGGGATGGGCTTCCACCGTTGAAAGGAAGACCGAGGAACAGAGTTCTGTTCACCAACATCACGAGTATTTGGTCAAGGACACCATCTCAAGCTGTGGTGAAGACGTTCAGTGCTGAATCTTCCGGGAGCTATGGTTCTGTTCTGGTTGAAGATGGCAAGATTGTTTGTTCTGGCATGGAATGCCCAACGTCCCTCCACGACGTCGAGGTTGTGGATCTCAATCGAGGAGCATTAGCTCCTGGTCTTATGACCTACGGATCTCCTCTTGGAATAGAAGAAATTGCTAAGGAGCCCTCAACTGGGGATGGGTACCTGTATGATGCATTTGCAAGTGATGTACCAGATATTCTAGGCGATACA
Organism: Clitopilus hobsonii; assembly: GCA_015708445.2. Classification (NCBI taxonomy): domain Eukaryota; kingdom Fungi; phylum Basidiomycota; class Agaricomycetes; order Agaricales; family Entolomataceae; genus Clitopilus; species Clitopilus hobsonii. Next base: position 2,302,969 of record CP068001.1, on the reverse strand, counting down.
GGTGGTATCCTCCGAACTATGGATGCCTTGACATTCGGTACAAGGAATGCCCTGTAAGTATTACGCATCATCCAGCGACTCTCTGACCAACATCCCTGCAGCACCGCATATCAATCAGGGGTTACCTTTGCAACATCCTACCTCAGCGCACCCTTCAATACCAGCGGGCATGGAGGACCTGTCATCGCTGGTCTTTCTACCACTTTCAGGACGGGAGCTGCGCACGCAGTACAACGTGGTGCTATTGTCCAAGATATCGCTGCTTTGCATATTAGGATTACTCGACCCAATTCCATCGCAAACCAAGGAATCAGTGTGAGCACACAGATCGCGGGTCTGAGGCGACTGTTACTCGGATGGGAAAACAGAGAAACGGAGACAGGGCAATGGTTCAAGAAGGCTGCTGAGGTCAGTACTGTTTTCAACGCTGACACCAAATGGATGAACATCTGCCATAGGGCGTTGTTCCTCTCGTCATAGAAGTCGAGAGTGCAAATGTCATGGCATCATTGATTCTGCTCAAGGCGGAAATCGAGGATGGCATTGGTTCCAGGATGAGGATGGTCTTCAGCGGAGCAGCAGAAGCACATCTTCTCGCCAAAGAAATAGGTATGTCGATATTTTGACAGGAAGTCCCTTCTCAATAAGCACAGGCGAGGCTAGTATTGGCGTGATATTGAACCCAATCAGAGCTTCCCCAATGACCTGGAGCCAACGTGAGGTGTGAGTATAATCACATCCCGGCCAAGGTGACGATACCTGACAGACCGAGAAGTCTCCCAGGACCACCTCTCAGTAACGACACTGCTCTCGTAAAGCTTATGGAGAATGGTGTGACCGTTGGTATTGGCGTACCACAGGCATGGCAAGCTAGGAATACGAGGTTTGACATCCGTTGGGTAAGTGGGATCATTCCTTGTAGGAGCCCTATTTATTCGAGCACAATAGGCTGCATTGGACTCCAACGGGAGAATTGACGAAGACGATATGTATGCATTGGCCCATTCCAACCTACAAACACTCCTAGGCATTCGTGGTCTGGAAGAGGATGTCCTTGGGGATTTGGTGGCATACGAGGGTGGAGGTGCATTCGATATGGAGAGTAAACCCGTTGCAGTCCTTTCGCCGTACAGAGGAGTTGTTGATTTCTTCTGATCGTTCATGTTTCGTTTCTTTCATGTTGAGACAATGATATTTATGATATTTTCCATTAAACTGGCTTCATACAACTCCAAGTAGCGCAGCGCTGGATCTAATTCCACGACCTCTGGCAGCGAGTAAACTGATCCCCACACAACTCAGAAGCCACCCTGCAAACCTGGCAATGGTCAGGCTGGGACATATTTGCACCTGCAACGTGTACACACCTGAAGAAAGCTATCCTCGAGATCGAACGTTCCTCGTGCGGTGTGCGTGAAGACGCGAATATTGACCTGAGGACAGCCGGCGTTACTGGGAACTTATTGGTGTCAGATGGTGGTTGTTGGATCGGTACGACGTGTGTGGGCCGAGCAGTGCGTGTCGAGGTCGTTGACGCAGAGGACATGAGGGGCAAGAGCAAGGTCACATTTGGGTTTGACGTGACCAGGGTGGGTAACGTGAGCCTCTGCCCTTGATCACAACAGCTGCTCGAGGTTGCGGCGCAACACTTCGGAATCTATGTCTTCTGTGCGACAGCAGTCTCGAATCTGCCTTATTTTCACCCTTCCTAAATCGACCACATCAACCCCTGGCCGAGGACCCCAGAGAAACCCTCCATATGGCCAAAAGAATTGGATTCGCTGGTGTGCCATCTAACGATGAAATGATTACCATAACAGACAGGCTCCCCACACGAGAGGAATGCCTTCGAGTTCGCCAACTGAGAATACAGGCTTCCACATTGGCCATTACAGATGACGAATTGGCAACCATACTCTCCGCATGTCTGCACCTTGAAACTGCGATCCTCTCTGGGGTTCCTGATCTCACTGACAGGACTGTCGGCATCCTGGCAGAAAACGCACATAATCTGCAAAGCATAAACTTGACAGGTTGTAATAAAATCACAGACGTCGGAGTCCTCCAACTGATTTCCAAATCCCTACCCTTACGCTCGATCTGTCTGAGTGGAGTGTCCGCATTGACGGACCTTGCTATATGCGCTATAGCAAAGACATGCTCAAGACTGGTTGAGTTGGAGCTGTGCGACTTACCTCTGGTCACATCGACCTCTATTCGCGATGTCTGGTCATACTCGAGGTCAGTTGATTGCAATCGGTGAAGCCGAGAGAGACATCTAAACTGACTGCAGGAAATTGCGTACACTTCGATTGGCACGCTGCCATTTAATTACGGACAAAGCCTTTCCTGCTGTCAAATCAGAACATAGAGATCAGCCATTGCCATCTCGCCCACCATCTTGGCCAGGAAGGTTCCCTCCACTCATCCTCACCCAATACACGGAAAGCCTTCGTGTCCTTGATCTAACTTTTTGTGAAATTTCTGACGATGCCATCGGGGGCATAGTTGCACATGCACCTAGGATCCATACACTCATCTTGGCGCACTGCACCGCGCTTACAGACAGATCTCTCGAGAATATATCGGGCCTTGGGATGCGGTTGACCGTACTGGTGCTGGCCCATGTATCAAATATGAGCGACCATGCTCTCGTCAAAACCATCCGGGCTTGCCCAAACCTCCGGTCTGTAGATGTTGCATGTACGTTATTTGATGACTTATTCGAGGGGACCCGATTCATCATTAATAGTTTGTAGGGGCATTACTGACATGTCCATCTTCGAGTTGGCAGCACTCAATAACCTTCGTCAGCTTGATCTGACCCGAGTGCAGAAGGTGACAGATATCGGCATCTTTTCTCTGGCTGAGCAAGCTTTTACGTTGGAAAGGGTATATCTTTCCTATTGCGATCGAATAACACTCGAAGCCATACATCGCCTCGCCAAAGGTTGTGTGCGTCTACGATACCTGAGTGCAATCGGGGTACCAGCATGCAGGCGGATAGGTTTGAGACGCTTTTCGGATGCCCCACCACCGGTGTGTTGTATTCTCACACGCCCAGAACCATGAGCCTAACCTTGCATGATAGAGCCATGACGGGAATCAGCAGGCCCACTATACAGTTTTTAGCGGGGAGAACATCGAGAAGCTGAGTCGGTTCCTTGACAAGGAAGGACAACGCAAGAGAGAAGCTGAAGCCAAGAATATCCTTTACGAGCCACGTTCTGACGATGTCCTCGACCTCTATTGAAGTTGCACGACATGCAGAGTTGCAGAAGAGAATACCCCGATCTTTTGGACCTTCCTGGGGCCTTCTAGGCGCTCCTATCGTCCGGAAGGGAACAAATCGCGGTCAATGAGTTGACGAACGACCTCAAGAACGCTTAGCTCACCGCCATCAAGGGGCATTCTACGGCTAGAAGAAGCGTAAAAGGTCGATCAAATCTCGTCAGAGATAGCGAGGACCATCTCCATTGGATAGACACAAGGTCAGGTTGGTCTGTTCATATGTCGCAGGAAAAGATATAAAGAACGATGAGAAGATTCTTACTGTCTAAGACAGGAGATAAGAAGGCTTGTGTTGGTGAATAGGGTAAAATGTGTTTTGGTTTGGATATAGGGATCTGGACGTGATCTCGACAGGGGCTCATTAATTGATGCAAGCGAACGCCATGCGGCAGCAATTGGTGACCGTTGCAATGTTGCAAGCTCATTGGGTGGAGTCTGGGAAATGACGTTGAATATGTTGATATACTCGGGAATATAAGGTCATAGCCCAGGTTAAAGGGAAATCCTGCTGTTATTAGGATGCCTCTGTAGCAATTCTCAGTGAAACGTTCTAATTCTATTCGTAACCGCGGCTGGTTTGGTTGGCGATCTCAAGAAAGTCAGACGGCTGACCCCCCTACTCCATTTATTATTCTGCAACCACCAAGTCTAAGATCTCGCCATTGCTATCTGCAAACCGCCTTTATAACACTTTGGCTGGTTTCAAGACGTCCTTCCTATACCCCCACCCGACGTCGGGAACGCCTGTTTCTTGAAGCAGCGTTGTAGTCGGATACACCTACGGCCCGGTAAGTTTTCTTATTACGCTCATGTTCTTATGCCTGAAATTTTGGAAACTCTCTGACAGATACCTTGGAAGCGTTGAACGACGCGTTTTCTGTCTTTTTACCATACAGGACACCTAGCGAAGTTCATGGATTATCTGGTCATTTCGCCTTCGGATGAATGCCTCGACCCTGAACGCCCTTACCACACTACTCGCTTTTCTTCGCCATACACGGATTCTACGAATTATGATAACCAAGATGATTATTTCACGACAGAACACCCACATAGCAAATTCATTATTGGGAGTTTCATACCTTTACCCTCGATCATTGCATCCCCTGCATGCACACCGACCACATCCAGCTCAGGCTCAGGCGACAACACATTCACTGACGGCTCTCTATCTCCCCGCAGTAATGATGACTTCAAGACAGCGCCTAGCTCTCCTGCCGATTCTCAATGCTTCACGGCACCCACGTGCATATATACGCCGCCAACGCCACCGCCGAAGATGGCTAGGCGCTCGGTCACCTGTTTTGCAAGTCCCCCTTCCGTACTCTCGTCTTCTGCCTCATTGCCTGCCTCGATTCCGCCACATGAGAACCGTCATAGTATGAAACGGAGTGCTTCGGTACCTACAAGGTCACGGCAGACGCGGTATGCAACTGGTGAAAACTCTGCAGTCGGTGACGCCATGAACCCGAGTGGTCCCGCCAACCTCCTACAACGGACACTCATCGCGACTTTCAATGCTGGCATCGTGAAGGCCTCGACATCGCGTAAATTATCTATGCGACGTTCGAAACCTATCTTTCATCTTGCCACTGACGTAGAGGAAGATGTTTCTCGGGCAACCACCACCAGTCCCGAACCTTTACTGGAGGAAGAGTCAACGGAAGACACCAATTTCATTGATAGTGATGCCGAGCTGAGCTGGCTCTCGGAGAAGTCGAAGGATGACTTGCGAAGATACTATGGGCTCAAGGAGCTTCTAGCGACCGAGGTTGGATACCTGATGGACCTTCGGGCTTTCGTCAATGTTTGTTTTTTGCTCGAAATTTTTCGTCGCCTTTTGAGTAACATCCACCTCTGTCAGATATACCTTCGGCTATTACCTTCCCTCGTCTGTCGTTCAACGAGTGGCACATCATTCAGCCGAGCATCGTCCTTCACCTCCAATCCTTGGGCTTCATCGAACGCGTCCCAAATCCATGGGATCACCACGCTCCCTGACACCAACACCACTTCCACTGTCCCTACTACACGGCCCGCCGCCACCCGTCACATATTCTCCGAACAGGACATTGATGTCCTAACACGAAATGCCCACGAGTTGCTTCAGTTACACGAACAATTTGTTGAGGAACTTCGCGCCGATCTGCTCCCTCTCGGCTTCCATATGGACTCTGATCAACCGACAGATGATTTCGGAGATTTGAAGCAGACCCTTCAAAACACTGATGCTGCAATTCATTTGGTGTCAACAAAATTCGCAACTGAGGTAAGCTTATTGCTCTCGCTTAGCTGTATTATGCATCGGCTAATATATTTTCCATCATATCAGGCCTCCCGATTTGCGTCGTATGAACTCTTCTGTGTCGGTCATCCTGAGGCTCTTGACTTGGTCAGGAAGGCACAATCTCAACACCCGGTCGAGTGGGATGCGTTCGAGCACAAATGTGCGCTCCTGATCCAGAACATGGAATTGACACTAGGCACGCCTTCACGCGCAGCATCTGAACACGACGGCTCGAGCGAAGAGAACGGATTGATTGAAGAGCAAGGAAGGGACCGCACACGCGCATCTTCTCTCTCATCAGTCGAGGGGGCAGTCCGTACTCTCCGGCGACGCACAAGCAATGTCTCCTCTAAGGAAGGCTCTCCCATCACAGAGAATTACAACAAAAAGGACAAGGGCTCACGATTAGCTTTCGATGACTATCTCATCAAGCCGGTCCAACGGATCTGCAAATATCCCCTGATTATGGATCAACTGAAGCACGGAAGGTCGCTCCGAAGCAATTTCCCTGTTCATACCCGGTCAAATACACAGGTTGTGGTAGAAAGTGCTGCTCAAGCCATGCGACATGTAGCAACTGCTGTCGATGAAGCACGCCGTAAGCAAGATGTTGCCCTGCAATCATCAAGGATTGCGTCCCGCCTCGTCCTCTCTATACCCCCTCCCTCCCCTGGTTCTCCCATCCAAGCCCTTAGCCAGTCCTTCATGTCTTCTCTCGAGACCTGTTTATTGGCAGGGTCCCTTGACGTCATTCATATACATTCTTCGAAACAGTCCACGACCAGCATCCACGCAAAATACCTTGGAGCCTTTCTTTACCCAGGTGGCTATCTCATCTTAGCCAAAGTTTCCAAAGCGAAGGTCTATGAACCGAAACATTGGTTTGCGCTTGCAGATTTTGATATCGTTGATGTCGAGGAAGATGACTGTGAGTCCCTTCTACGTTTAGATGCGCATATAGTCGGTTCTAACCTCTGTCATAGCCATGCTTCCTTGTTCCATTCGTCTGACGTCAAAAGAGCACCACTTTGAGTTAGCAGCTGCCTGTCAGCGCGAGAAGGATTTGTGGTTTACCTCGATTCATGAGGCACTCGAGCAGCCTCACGACTGGATCAACGAGCCTATTTCAAGCATACGCTGCGATGGCAAAGGTGATCTCATCCCATCAACACTTGACGATGGCCCTTTTGAGCTCGTCAATGCGCTCCCTACTATCCAATCCATCCCAGAGTTGGCGAACAGCTCCTCAGAGCTAACCGAGCCCATGTCAGCAACGAGCAGTGAGAGTAGCAAGCAGAGGTCACCCAAGCTGGAGGCTGCTTCCACCCCGAAGCGAGAAGTTGAACCCCCCAGCCGACGCTCATCCACTGCATCAGTCAAAGCCATCTTCTCTCCCAATCCCACCGAGTCTGATACAATCATTATTCGGCGTTCTTCCGCTTCAGCTCGTTCGAGGGTAGATCAAGGCTTACAAGATGTCATTTCTCCACCCTGTCTGAAGGCCCGCTCGCACGCGTTCATTCAAGACGAGGAATTATTCCAGGTGCCTAAAGCCTCGAGGTCGAGCTTTGTCCGTTCTCAATCTGGGTTAAGCGTAGCCTCTCTTGCGAAAGGACGGCTGACTCGCCACGAGAGCTTCAGAGTCGTCCGGAGGAAGAGTCTCCTTGAAAGTAATGAATCTGCAAGCAGGCGACCCTCCTCGATTGCTGCCATGGGAACCATGCCAAGACGTTATTCTCGTGGCCTTCAGCTCACCGCGGTGCAGGGTTCATCCTCCCGAGGCTCGCCTTCTCCTCAATCAGCCAGCCCATCGTCTTCTTTCCTCGTCAGCTCCCTATCATCCCTTCACGGATCGTTAGGTCGGCCTCCCACGAGATCACCTTCCCCTTCACCCCAGGGCGAGCCTCTGGGCAGCACCAGGGTGGAGCTACCGATCAAGCCCTCACGATCTCTCGTGAGCAACGTCAGAGAGTTTTTCTCTTCCCGGTCGTCTTCGACGGCCCCTCCATCGCGGACGAACTCTGCACAAGGAATCGTCTCGAATGAAGTTATCTCAAAGAAACAGCGAAAGGCGCTTCACCGCCGCACTCAGAGTACCCCCGACTCTCCTGGGGGCTCAGTTTCGTTGCCCGCGATTGAGAAGCTTCCTCCTCTAGACCTTGGTAACGCGATGGCAGTCTCTTCAACCCGTTCACCACGATCTTCGCAGGACAGATCATCGGGACCCAAAAGCCTGTTGACCGCAACGATTCGCATTTCGCCTAGCGAGATCGATTCGGATCGCGGTGCAAACCAGCATCGTCCTTTACTACAATGCATGACGGCTTGAGCATCTCAGATAGCACACTCATTCTCTGTTTAGATCTTTTCGGCACTTCCATTGTACAGTATACATTCATTGCGTATTTTATGATAGCATACCCAAGTTTTATTAGTCAAAGTATTATTTCAAGCATTCCTCGCATTATCTTCACAATACAATTGCGACAATCCGGAGTTGACGTGGTCCTATCTGAACAAATTGCAAGAAATCGCACTAGATACGGGTAATATACACAAATACCTGGAGTATAAGTAATGAACAGTACAGATGAACGTCTGAGATGGCAAGAATAAAAGCACGACAACAGGATAACACCCCAGCTCAGAATCGAAAGAACTCAAGGTATCAGGCCATGAGTGCGCAAAAGAGAGCCCCACCTAGAATAATTCATCAGCAATGCAAAACTTCTGCATCTGGTGACTACTCACTCTTGGGCCTGGAGCTCGAGTCCCGCTATGCGGCTTCGTAGATCGCTGCTCAAACTTAGCAAACACTCGTAGCAGAAGAAGTAGAGCCCACTCACGTATTCTCTCTAGTAATGTTATTCCGATCTTCCTTGGTCTGCCGGAGATCATTGGATAACGCAACCCAGGCCTCATCATCAGGGAGGTTTACGTCGTTGTACATGCCATCGAGTTCCTCATTGAAAGCCTGTTTCTAAGTGAGCATCTACTCGACATCCATAATATGAGCTTCTTTACCTCGTACATGATCTCTTTCTCCGCAGTCGCGTCAGCTAGAAGACTCTTGACTAGTTCGCATTGCCTCTTTGCGTTGTGGAGGTCCGTTCGAGCCTTCTCGAGTTCATTGGATTTCTATGGATCATTTAACAACCGCATATATGCACCTCCAAACTCCGTGCTTACCTCTTTGAGCTCGGAGACCACCTGTTTCAGATGTTCTTGCAAGGTGACCTGATGAGATACAGCTCTGGAGAGCTCCTGATCGGCTTCCCCAATGAGGTTCTCCGCAATTCTTGGGGTTTCCACAGTCGGAGACGACTCTCTCGCAGGCGTATCAAAGATGGCGCTTCTATGACGGATGCGGGAGCCACTCTCGAAATCAGCGTTTCTCTTGCCAATTAATCTCTGCATCTCCTCCATACGCTCCTGAGCAGCTCTAGTCTAGTTCACCGAAGAAATGTCAGAAATGTCAGAATTAGGTCATGGTTGAATTTGCATACAGGAGCGCCACGTAGTGGTGTTCGGAAGCTCTTGTCAGGAGATGATGGCCTTGAGATTTCACTGTCTATGGAGTTTGAAGAGCCTGAAGGGCGTAAGCCTTCATTATGAAGCTTGATACGTTTGATGGTTCTTCGAGAGGATTCAATCTATATAAAGGGAATAAGCATTCAATATCCGATGGACAGGTTTTAGGACTTACATCCTCGCAAGTGCTTTGAGAAAGCTGCAAAATCTTCTCTATAGTCTCCGAAGGCTTTGACGTCGAGGTTGAGGAAGAACCGCGCGTCAGTGAACCGTGTTTACGTTTGGTAGTTTGTGTTGCAGGAGACACCCTGCGGGGAGATGCGACTCTAGGGGATGGTCGTGAAAGCGGAGAATTACGCGCATATGTTTTGCGAACTGGTGCTGGTGAGACGATGCCGTTGGTTTCGCTATGAGTAGATGATTCGCTTCTTACTGACGTCTTCTTCTTGATGGAAAGAGGCACGATAGCGGCAGGGGTAGAGGACGGTGGTGCCTTTGAAGTAGATTCTGTGATGCTATTAGCCGCAGAGAGAGGTTGTCGCTTGCTTCTGGGGATGCCTGAAGGACGGGTGAAAGCACTAGGTGGTTGAGGTGGGTACGGGTTAGGTATCTCGGGGAAATCTTCCTCATCGGAATCGGGCAGCGCTGAAGGAATAGTAGGAGGCGTCTTGGGAGGTAAAGGAGAGGGGCTACGAGGGCCAAGAGGTCGTCTATCGACTGAATGCAAGGAAGGTGACCGAGGTTGACGAACGGGAGATGTCAATCCTCCAGTGGGCGTATATGATTCTGGGCGAGGTGTTGTGGAGCGTTGACTATACACAGCAGATGATTTGTTCGAGGCCCGCGAGAACGGTCTTAGAAGGGGTGGGTCCTCTGTAAGAATGAAGTTCTATCAGTTGTGTCTCTAGTTAGATGATACCCTATCTACCTTCGAGAATGGTGTCTTCAACGGGTTCCTCAATTGGCAGTTCAGGTAGTTGCTTCTTCGCCTGTTGACTATTTCGTCGGGCTAACTCTAGTTGAGCAACAAGATCCTGATCCATAGGATCGAGTTCCCTCGATTTATTGAATGAGAAATCATCTTCATCGTCGTCACTATATGCTCCAATCCGCTCTCTAGAAGGTGACCGGGATCGTGTCATAGAGAAGGAACGAACAGACCGACGAATGGAACCCGTGAAGCCCTCTCCATCAGAAGTCGATCCTCCAGGAGACTTGTTGAGTTTGCTGATCTTTCTAGACCTCGACGACCGTGAGTGGAAAGAAGCGTCATCATCGCCTAGTGAAGTCGCAGCAGTTGAGGTTGACCGTGACGAGAATTTAGCCAGGCTGCCGTCGCCGCTGGTGCTCGTATGAGACGTACCAGAGGATCGGCTTATTGTGGACTTCACACGCCTGTGGCTGTTGATAGAGCCTCCGAAGAGGTCACCCATGGTCGAACCCGGCCTACCGGCGAAGAGGTTCCTCGAGATGGCATCTAGGCCAAAGATAGCTACGCGGGATCTCGCCGTTGGCGTGGAGGGCATCGAGTTCCTTCCTGTGCGGAATTCGAAGAAACCAAATTGATGGACTGTGAAATGCGTTGAGCAGAATTTTCCATCCCAAGCTCAGTTTACTTACTCGTATTGACAATTCGAGATGGAACCCTCTCGGTTTGAACGATATCCTCCTCCCCTTCATCAGTAGGGTCACTCGAGCTGACTGCGTATCGACACAGACCTCCAGCAAGAGGTTGTATTCGGATACGTGCAAAAGGTGCCGTATTCATGCCAAACGGAATTGGATCGGCAGAGCCCATGGGATCTATATGTACAACGATCTTGGTCTAGATGCGCATATAAGCAAGGAGTTTCCAACAGATAGACAAGACGAACCTTCTTTGGCTCTTGCAAGAAAGCAGTTCGTTGGTAAACATTGAAATAGGTTCGTGCAAGCGTCACTCTGCCAATCTTTGACTCAACCTCCTGCTCATCAGCACAAAGGATCACAGATTGACCAGCTCTTGACCTGTATGTCGCCTGAACATACCAGAGGTTTTCCAGGAACCTCCGTTTGGTCGTTTCAGTTCGTGTTGGGTCCAGGTTGATCGGCTGAGGAGGGTGAACCACGGAGTAAGACCGTAGTGGGCGTCCGGACCACTTGTCTCCGACATCTTGAGGCGGAGTCTCCAGGTAGACGTTCATCTCTACAACGGTCTCTCAGTCGCCCTCCAGGATTGTAGAGTATTCCGAGCCCTACCTGCGCCACCAACATCTGTAACAACAATGTCCGTGACATCCAAGGCACCCTTGAAAGACATCCCGTTCTTCTTCTTGCCCGTCGGTAAACCACCCGCTTTGGTCAACTTGTCTATCTCGTCCAGCCCTGTCAATGCCTTCCCGCTCTTTTCACCGTTTCCAGGTCGCTTGACAATAACCAGCTTGTCATCGAATAGAAATAACGTGCAATGTAGGGGCGCCAACATTCCAGATGATGATGGGACGGATTCAGTCATGATTTCTTGGACATCTATGCAGTCAATGAAACGCCTCTGATTTGAGAACATGTCCGCTGGGAAGTCCTCGATGGTAGCAGTCAAGCAGTAGAATATGGCGGCTCGTTTCGTCTGTTCATCTGTCTCGGCTTGAGCGATCTTGCTCGCAATATCGTCGGCTTCGATTATCTTTGCACGCTGAGGGTCGTCCGGGGCCATGTATTTGAGCATGGTGCGGAAAAGGAGGGTGTATCTGGGTATCCGCTGGACTGGTTCCATGAGCAGTTCCCTCAGACCAACTCTGTTCTTGGGATCTGTCGACTGGTATTTGATGTGCTAGAAGGCAATTAAGAAGAGCACTTGATATATGATATGAGGAACACTTACATCAATATAAGAAGCAAAACGAGATGATCGCTTGGAGCACTCCCGCTCAAAAATCATCTGCGCATCCTCGCGTTTGTTGTAATACTGCTTGTACTGCTCAAAGCCTCGCAGCTCTTTGAAGTGCCGGAGAGCGACGTCTCCTACTCCTCCGACTGATCTTGTGCTGTTGGGAGCTATCATCTTCTCCAGATCCGTCAGGAAAGCCTCATTGACGGGTAGGAGGTTGTCAATATTCCCGAATAAGGTCTTGGCCTCGTACGCGGGTATGATTGCAGTATCCTTGCTGCGGGCGAAGTTTCGCAATGGATCTGCATAATCGTTCTTGAGTATTTGTAGCCTTCTGACATATGAGCGTTCGCTGGTCACTAGCTCGTTGACAACGGAGGATAGAGCTGAAGCATCGGTGAGCGCTCTCTTCCTTTGAGTGGGATCATTCTAAATCGGATAGAGTTAGTTGGATGGAAATGAGTTCCGAAGCTCTCAAGATAGATGACCACTCTCGGAGATGGAACGATGTGTATTGAACGTAACGCAGTGCTTACAGTATCATTTAGAGATTCTGACGAGGGTGAACTCGATAGGACATTCCCTGAGGTATTTGGAAGTGGGCTGCCGAGGGAAAGCACAAGATCCTGTATGTCTACAGACGTCAATTAGCAGCAGAAGGTTATTTAAGCTCTACCGCATACCATCCGGTAGCCTTCTGCCATTCTCCGATCCTTCTACTACGACGCCGCAATAGAATACGCGTTTTGTTACTGTTGGTTGTGAAGGTGCTCGATGGTGTCTTGAGTCGTCATCTGGCGGTAGTGGGACTAATTTGCGAGGTGAAGCGCTGAGTGCCATAGACCAGCGTAGAGGCCTATCCCTTTCTGATTGGGGACGGAGACAATGATAAGGTCAGTATCACAATGGAGGAGAAACGAGGCCAGCCAGTTCTTCACGCCAACTCCAGCAGGCGGTTCAACGAATCGCGATCACGTGATTGAGACTGTTGATAGAAAGACGCGTCCATCGTCATCGACGTTCTCGAAGCCCAAAAGGAAGTGTTCAGGGTCGAAGAGAACGTCAGGGAACGTCATATAGGACGGAGACAAGGGACATATAGCAGCTGGCCTCTGTTACAATTAGGCGCACCCACATAAGATCATGATATGTTCTTGTGCTGGGAACTTCGCCGAGTCATCTCAATTCATTGCAAATGACATCAAACAGAGCTACACAAGGTCAATGTGGCAAGAGATAAGGTGCGTAACGCTCAGAAGGCTCTATGTAGGTACTTTTCGCATCTTAAAACAAGTCCTTGTCGATTAGGGGTTAAATCACATCGTTGTGGCATAGCACCGATGAGCCGGAAGTTCGAATCCTCCCTGGGACAATATTTTGGTAGCGATTTCCTTTTGCCTCTAGCACTCATCTTATCAAGTATTGTTGTCACCCTTCAAAGGTTTCTGAAGCTGTCTCAATACGGTCCCATCTCAGAGTCATAACTCTCGCTGCCGCAATTTCCCTGGCTGGTAACTTAGGCAGCGGTTGCACAGGTTTCCAAATCTAGAATATGTCATCTGCATTTCTGCGATTGACACGACAGCGAGTCATCTTCCAACCTCTGTCCTCACTACCACGACGAAGAATGTCTGCCCAAGCTCCTAGTCGCTCTCAGCTTACTTCCGTCAGCGTAACCTTTCTCGGAACAGCGTCTGCCCAGCCATCTTCCACCCGGAACCATTCTGCACTTGCTCTGCACCTTGCTGGAGATGTCTGGCTGTTTGATTGTGGAGAGGCTACCCAGCATCAGGTCCAGAAAAGTCAGGTCAAAATGGGGAGAATTGAGAAGATCTTCATAACCCATACTCATGGTGCGTCTCCACTTCATTCCTAGTGCACCGACTGACTGAATTTCATTACAGGAGACCACATCTTCGGCATTGGCCCTCTCCTAGCATCCTGCCTCAATGGTGCAGGTGGCCTATCAGAGGGAGCAGCAGATCCAAGAGCCAATGTTGACACATCTCAAAACCCGATAGAGATATACGGACCTCTCGGCACACGAGCCTACATCCGTTCCACCCTAGCATACACCCATACACTCCTTGGTTCACCATATGTCGTACATGAGCTACGGGCACCTTCGGATCCTGTAGACGGCGACTTCACGACACTACCCCCTCTAACGTCCGAATCCCCTCATGGGAAAAACATACCTCAGGTGGATGGTGTCTGGAAGGACATCTTCAAGGATGATATTGTATCAGTCTCTGCGGCACCGATATACCACTCGGTACCGTGTGTAGGATTTGTGGTTAACGAGCTCCCCATACCTGGGAAGATCGATCCGAAGGCATATATCCCCCATTTGAAGAGGACTAATACACCCATGTCGGCTATGCGTACTCTTCAGCAAGGCGAGAGCGTAACGTTATCGGACGGAACAGTTCTGCAAGGCCCAAAACGTCGACCTGGAAGAAAGATTGTTATTTTAGGAGACACCTTCGACCCATCCCCTATCGTACCGCTTGCGTCGGATGCAGATGTGCTCATTCACGAAGCAACGAATGCACATTTACCTGGTATCGACCCGGCTACAAAGGATACAGACACATACGAATCCGTGGAAGAACGATCAAAATCAAGAGGTCATTCAACGCCTCAGATGGCTGGCAAGTTTGCGAAGAGGATCGGAGCAGACAGGCTCATATTGAACCACTTTTCCGCGCGTTACTCTGGCGGCGATAATGAGGAAGCTGTCAACATTATGGAGGCCATCCGAAAACAGGCTGCAACTGAGTTTGATGACAAGAGCGTAATATGTGCAAAGGATCTCATGAACATCGATATTCCTCTGCCAGCAAAAGCGGAGAAACAGGAATAGTGGGTATATGCATAGGACGCTAATCATCAGGTAGGTCTGTCAATTCACTCTCGTCACTTGCCTCACCCTCCTCCAGGTCCTCCCTTGGCAGCTTCCTCAACTTCGAATTGCTGGCCCCATTTGAGCTCCCGGAAACCGCAGGTGGACGTTCCTCCTCAACCTCCCCCATCTCAATATCGTCGTCGTTCACCGAACCCTCATCTGCTGTGACCATCGCAGAGGTAGACGCGGCCGTTCCTTGATCCTCCTCCCCTTCCTCCCTTTCCTCAGCAACAGGTGCCGCCGACCCTGGTGCCAGTCCGGTACTCTCTGTATTCGCTCCATCTGGAGGGATTGGCGTTGCTACTCGAGACGGCGCTGCAGAAGGTGACGCCGGTAAGCCATCCTTGTCAGTCTCCTTTCCGAGGGAACGAATAGAAGCCAGGTCCGCAACGACGGCATCTAGAGCAGACTTTTGAGCCCGTATGAGGTTCTCTTGAGTTTCATGCTCGGAGCGTATGGCAGACATATCGTTTTCTAAGGCATATATAGCCCTATGTAGACTATTAGCTGTGAATCTATAGGAAATGGTTGATTATATGCTCACTGTTCGAGCTCCTCTCTTGAAGGCAGCGTATTGACTCTTTCTGCAATGAGATCGTACTCTATTTTCCGCCGCCTAACAATTTGGGCTTCCTCTAATGAGTTTTTGAGCTGTTCAATCTGTTCCTTGAGGGTGACATGTTCTTGCTCTAAGGAAACGATCATCAATACACCAATGCTGGGCGTAGAGGCCACAACCTACGTACCAATGCGTTCTTTCTCTCCCCGATATTCCTCCACTTGCCTGGTCTCTGCCTCGCATATCATAGCACTCTTCCGCAACGACAACTCGAACGAGCCTAGTTCAACCAAGAATGCCTCTCGTGCATCCTCCAGCGACATCAAAGGTTGACCTGCAGGTGAAGATTCGGCGGGCTGAGATGGGGGTGTTTGCCCATGCAAAGAGTTGTATGCGTTGAACTTCTTCATTACGCGTTTTATATGGCGTTCATCGTTCGTTATTCGAGTGAGAATAACCTGGTCTGCATGGCTGGTCAGCAATGGTCATATAATGTTCCCGACTGATGACTGACCCTCCTCATCTGCTGTTAGAGGCGGTATGCCTGCTTGTGCTAGTGTTCGCAGTGCATTGTTAGCCATGTTGTTCAACGTAGGCAATGCCAGTGGTTGTGGTCGAGTCGTTTAGCGCATCAAAAGGAGTTGGTCCCAGTTTAGCAGTTCTGAGGCAGTCAAAACATCGAACACAATAATATTTATCGAGTATCGTAGCGTATATTGGATGACTTTCCGCAGGGATGGTCATGCTAGATATAAATGTTAAACGCTAAGCGAATGATGGCGGACTGGGAAATGTTAGAAATATTCAGAAATACTCTTTCCGTGGGCGAATGCATTCAACTGGGCATTTTTTATAGACAGTGGTGCATGGAAGGCACCAGACACGGCCAGAGTGATGCATCACTCCCTACAATTGTACCGTGGGGATTGATGCATCATTTGCTGTGATCTGGGTTTCCTTTTTAGGGTTTCGGTTAGTATTCCCGCAGCCGAAGGCTGCGTTGCGCGCTGCAAGCGCGCTTTTAGGGGTTAGGGTTTTAGTGTCCGGTTTAGGGTTTAGGTTTAGGTTTAGGGTTTTTTTAGGTTCGGGTTATTGTATATATTTTTCAGAGGCGGCGTCAGCCGCCGGCATGTGCTCCCTTTACATAAGCAATTATTTGAGGCCATAATACAACAAGAATGGGGCTTCAGCTCGACTTTGGTGACATTCCTGATTAGGAAATTGGTTGAACTTTGCGCTTCTGACTCAGACAGACCGAAAAACTCATTTATAATTCATGTATAACTCTTACTACGCTCAAATCAACCCGATTATGTAATTGATCGGAACCTCCCAAAAGGGAAGGTTCCCTGTAAACGACAGGAAATGATGCATCAGAGGCCGCTGTACAACAGCAGCAAACTGATGCATCATTATGGCTGCATTGACTGTGGAAGGACGGGATTTCCTCGTATGGGATGACCCATCAAGGGACAAGCAGCAGGCTAACCAAATGCGGGTCGCTAAAGGTTTAACATTTATTGAAAGCTAGATATTATTCTGAAGAGAGGGGTCGGACCCTCCTCTCAGACTTAGAATCTAACAGAGGCCCCATACCGTCCGAATAAGAACATTTCGTAGCCGATGTCAAGCGGCAAGCCCGGCATCGCTCGCTTAACCCTCTTTTATAACTAACATTCTAACATTCTGAAGGACGAACCCTGTGGAAAGTCATCCATTAGGCTACATCGACATGAGTATTCTACATAAATATACATTCCAGCGATTGAAAAATTCCCAATTTAGTTCCCAGTCCCTATGTCCAACCCAAAGTCAAATCCCTAAAACTCAGCTACAATCTAGCCCCAGTCTTCTTGTACGAACGGTGTAACAAGCTCATATGTGTCCTCGTTCCCTCCTCTCCTCGGGCGCGTGTTCCTGCCGTTTCTCCCCATAACCCTCTTGAAGAGTCCACCCATGCCCTGGCCACGCTCTGGAGATGCTGGCTGAGGATCCTCGAAATCATTTCTATAACAAGTCTCAAGCATCCTCGCAAGCCTTCGGTTCCCGCTCGAACTATCATTCATGTACCTCCGTGACTCTTCCAGAGCGGCATGCAGATAAGATGCAAGGCTAGGGAAAGTTATGGGGAGAGTAGGGAATGGGACAGACTGAGAGGCCGGAATGTTGAAGTACTTAGACAGAGACGTCTCTGCGCCATCTCTAAGTGGTGCTGGTAACTGGGAGAGACTGTATGAGTACGGCAATTCGTTGGTGTTTTCAACGGCTCTTTGCTGCGGGTTCGGAAAGTCAGTGGTAAAGTAGAGAATTGTGCGCCAATCCCCTGAATTCTGGTGAGGCTGAGAAATGATGATCAGAAATTGTGGGTGGGGTTTACTGGCAGCGACTCACTCTAATAACTTGGACTACTGTCCGTAATTTGAGCTCATTCTTATTCACAGCAACAGCGTCCATTGTGGGTTCCAGCCTTGTTCCTATGAGTTTTGCCATCAGCTTGAGTAGGTGTCTCCAGCTTGGCCCTTGAAGATGTAAGGGTGGACAGCGGCCGTATGGCAATGAGATGATGTTGGGCATAGCGTCGGGCATAGGAAGTAACTGAGGGGATATTTTGGGTGCAGTAAATCCGACAGCTAACATGCACATGAGTGCGAAACTTAAGAGGGTAACAGGAATACACTTACTGACTCCAATGAAGAGTTCTTGCTCCACAAACGCATTCATATTGAGCACTCCTTGAGAGCTGGCAGAGTTCTGGCTAGAATCTTCGATTGGAGATTCACCCTCCGAGATATCAGAGAAGGATGAAGCTCTATTTCGTGCAAAATTGCGAGGCGGGGCTAGTAAACCAGGTATCTCAGGTCTACTCTCCGCCCTAGGGCGATGTCCAACTGGGGAGACAGTGCTCGGAAACGCCGTAGTAGAGGTAGAAGTAGCAGATCCATGCCCGCTTGTCGGAGCCAGAAGCGAACTCGAATCACCGTGACTGGTAACTGAGGCAGACGAAGGCAAAGGCTCATTGTACGGAGGTGGCGTCCTCTCAGCTGATTCTGCTGGTGCAGTGGCAGGCCTTGGCATCGGGAAAGGAGGCGCACTCTGTTCCTTACTTCTTCGTTTCATACGAGGACCTTTCCTGTCTACCAGAATGACAGGGGCAGAATCATGAGGAGGCGGTCTGTCGGTCTCCACGTTGGGAGCATCAGCGGTTGCTGGCCGGACGATTCTTGAGGTATAACGAGGTAGGTCTGCACCTGAAGTTGAAGATGTGGATTCTTCCCTCCGATTGAAGGGGGTCGAGGGAAGGGAGGAAGATGATGGAAACTGAGCCGTGGACTGAGCAGGCTCCCCCTCCGCGGCCAGCCGACGAGCAAGTTCTTCATCGCCGTCGATGTTAGGAGTGAAGGACAAATCAATGAAGCTTTCCCCCGAGTTTACCGGCAGCGATAGATTGTTTGCACGAGGAGATCTCGATGATGGCGGATCTGGGGGAGGGGCAGAAGCCGCAGAAGCCGACTCATGGTCGGGAAGGCGGTTAAGAACAACCTGGGGTGACTGGTGCACCCTTGGAGGTGTATGGACTGGCGGAGTTGATGGAAGTCCTCGTGGTTTGGACGGTCCAGGGGATTTGGAAGGTCCTTCACTGAGCCAAGCAGCGACGGTTGAATTTAGTTCTTCTTGGGTTCGCTGATCACTCAGCTGAGCTTCTTTCAACGAGGCTTCGAGTGCCTTCGCTAGATCGTCATCTTCCTGAGCCGTGAGGTCATCTCGTTTCTGATCCTGAGGTGTTTCTTGCTCTGACTGAGACAAGGCAATAGCAAGGGCAAGGTTTTTCTCGTCAGTTGAGTCCGTTGGTCTGTGAGAGCTCGATGGCACCGGCACTGTTGTTTCTGGCTCTGGCTTCGGTGCCGGTGTTGGTGGTGTGGGCCCAGTCGGCGCAGGTCGAGCAGGCTGATACTGTGGGAATGGTTTGCTGAATGTCAGTGAAGGATCCAGTTTCGGCGGTGTTGTTGGGCGAGACATGGCAGGTTTGGGGGGAAGGGGAGGTGGGCTCGTATTCGTTCTTGGGCGTTGAAAGAACATACTTGGTCGATGTACAAGATTGGATGAAGCGGGAAGTGGTGGCTTCGGTGGCAGCGGAGGTGGTGATACTTGAGATTGGGACTGTGAATGGGGTCGCTGGAAAGCACTAGCCATATGTGCAGGATACAGTGGTACTGGTGGAGGAATTTCAGCAGGATGAGGATTTGTATCTCGAATGTCGTGGGCAATGGACATTCTGGATGCGCCCGCAAAGAAGTAGTCATCTCTTCCATGAGGATTGCTGAGATTATGTCGAGGCATTAACGACCTTGGATGCATGGCTGACGCTGGGCTCGTTGCTGGGGCAGTCGAAGCACGATACACGTGCCTGCGAGGGTCTTCGTCGTTTGTATCGTATTGGCTCCATGAAGCTGTGTATCCAATTGAGGTGAGCTCGACGCCCCTGGTGTAGTCAGATCAGGCAACGAACCGTTATTCATCACAGCACCGTAGAAAGCAAGAGTGAGAGAGCTAAAGTCCGCAAATATTCACCATAAGTATGAGCAGCGTGCCGCCAGGCCTCGCGGGTTTTCTAGTATCAATCGTGGTAGAACTGAATCTGATCACGTCCCTACACGGTGCTGTATGTACACCTCATACTCCGCACTCGACGTACTTTCGCCTAGTTACTATGGCACGCTTCAGGGCAAATCAAATTTATACAATCTAAGCCAGGGGCTATGCGTTCGATGGAAACAGAATGGTACATACAATGCGTGAAATGATGGAATAAAATGCTCGAATGGTGTATGCTATGCCAAGAGGGGGAAGAATGCGAGTGTGTATGCATAAAGGACATGTCGAAAACGTTAGAGGATATACAATGGGCAAGAACGACAACAGATGAAAAGGTGGGTCATAAAGGGCGTGAATAATCTGGGGAAGTGTCATGAATGCGAAATAGTTGCTTGGGCTTTGGCGCCTGGTCCACCTTGGACTGTTGAGGTCTTGAATCCCAGTTGACGCATCACAGCTAGAGCGCAAAATGTAAATCTCTCATAGTGGTAGAAGAAGCAATGTACAGACCTAAAAGGTCTGCCTTCGCCAGAGGTTTGGAGAGCGAGGCAGCGAAGCAGCTGTTACCCTCGCTTGGATCCACGCCGCTGTAGGCACTGACAGCGATAATTGGCGTATTGGTATTCTTGCCATTTGTGCTCTTGATGTACCGAGCAGCACTTTCTCCATCCACTAGTAGAGAATTAGCCTTCTAAGTGTCGAGCAGGAAAGTTTCACTCACGAATCGGCATTTGGAGATCCATCAGGATGCAGTCGAACTCTGCAGTGACAGTCAGCGCTATACACAACACCAACCATTGCCCACTCACTGATATCACCCATGGCGACACTGACTGCTTCTGAGCCATCGGCTACGACGATAACCCGACAACCCAGTCGGTATAGGAGGGTCTCAATAATCTTAGCAGTAATCGGATTATCCTCAGCCAAAAGGCAGGTCACTGCTCTATCAGTCGGATCTGGTCCTTTCTTCAAATCGATGGAGTACACGGAGGAAGGAGGAGTGCTGTGTTCGGGCTGGCTACTGCCATGGCTGCCATGTCCAACAGAAGAGTTGTCATCGTTGCTCGAGACTGAAGTAGAAACCGAAGCCGTTCTCAGGCGACTCGGCATGGAGTTGCGCCTTTCTCCGCCTTCAAGGTGGTTGAGCTTGAAACGTTCGACAGCACCAAGTTCGGAGGGTTTCCTGACATGTGCCTGAGCAGTGGTAATAGGTGTAGGCGGTGGCATGCTGGCACGAGATGGAGACGATGCAACGGAAGATGTTGATGTAGCTGGAGAGGGTGGGTTTGTAGGTATCTGCCTGGGGTCCGAAGTAGGACTTGTGATCACAGACGGAGGCTTCTTCATGCGTGTTGACAAGCTACGCTTGCGTCCATGGCTCCCTATACCAGGGTCAGAGAATGCTTGCGTGATTGGGGCCATCTGATCTGTCTTCAGTTTACGAATGACATCGTCGTTCGCTTGCTTCAAGACTGGAATATTTTTGAAGCTGAAGGAACCGTATTCATCGCTACTTCCAGGAGTCGTGACGGGTTCCTTCTTGCCAAATGGAATGGCCAATGCAGCGGGGAGCGAGGCGGGGCTGACAACAGGACTGTTTGAACTGGTTTGTCGACCAGTGATAGCAATAGCCTCATCGTCGTGGAACAACTGAGGAATGGCGCCGCGGGGATCGAAATAGTCTGTTGATTCCGGATCTGAGACTTGCGGGATGAATGCAGCCTCAGTGGTCGTCACTGTATCCCAATCAATACCGTCGAAGAATGGGTGTGCCTTGACTTCTTCTGCACCGTTCGATCCCAATCGCTGGGTGGGGTCCAAGTTGAGAAGGGAGCTCATAAAATCACGAGCCTCATCTGTGAAGGAGATAAAGTCCTCGTGCCATTCAACGTGCCCAGAAAGGATGTTCTCGAATACTTTTTCAGGTGTGTCATCGTGGAAAGGCGGGACGCCGTATAAGAACTCGTAGGTAATGACACCCAATGCCCACTGTGAAGAGATGTTAGAAAACCAAGTTATAAGCATTGGGTAGAACTCCTACCCAATCAACGGCAGCGTCGTCTCCTCGCAATCCAAGGATAGTTTCCGGGGCAAGATAATCTGGCGTTCCAACGAACTTCTTTTCTCCCGGAGGAGTATTTCCGCTCCCGTTTGAATGTGAGCGAAGATCCGTCGTCAGCTCCGTAGCGAACGACGCAAGGGGACTGTCGTTTGGCTTGAGAGGCCAACGACTGTGTACCCCCGACAAGCCTTCAGAACCACTGGATTCGACATCGTCTCCAATGGACTGGTATGGCGAATATCCTGAACGTGAACTCGTTTGTGATCTGGGCGCAAAGTAACCACCAACCGGAGGAAGATCTGCATAGATGAGAGGAGAAGCCATATGTGCGGAATCCATCGAGGGTGGCCGCGATCGCATTGAATTAGATCGAGCGAAGGGCCGGCCACCCAACTGACCCTCACGCGTTTGACGACCCAAAAGACCGATCCTACTCAAACCAAAGTCAGTGAGCTTGAGATGTCCGTGCTGGTCAATGAGTAGGTTATCAGGTTTCAGGTCACTATCAGCGCCCATGAGTGATCAATCAACGTGAAGAGCGTTCACAAACACATACCGATGGACAATTCCCCTTTGATGCAGATATTCTAATCCAAGGACGACTTCTGCGATATAGTTCTTCGTCCACTCCTCCGGTAGGCATCCTATAGATTTGATCAGCGCAGCGCAATCTCCACCATTGAGATATTCCATGACAAGGTATAGATTATCCTTGCTTTGGAAGGTGAAGAATAGCTTCGCTACAAACGGTGATTCCGCCTGCTTCATGAGTATCATGCGTTCGGCCTTGACGTTTGTGATTTGATTCTTGGCAATCATGTCTGCTTTCTTCAAGACCTTGATGGCAAAGTAGTCGCCAGTTGCTTTTTTCTTGGCTAGGAAAACGGATCCAAAGGCGCCCTTGCTGATGGGTTTGATGATGTCAAAGTCCTTGATGGACGTGGGTTGCGTTCGAGTGATTGACGTTGTGGCAGTTTGCCGCGGTGAAAGTGCTCCCGAAGGGCTCATGAGAGGGTTCATAGTTGATTGTCGACGGTGGCCACGTTTGACGGATGGCGCACGTGTGACAGTAGCTTCATTTGCCTGAGCAGCGGCGAAAGAAGGCGAAGCGGGAGGGGTGACAATGACTCTAGGTTCTAGAAGGCTGGCATTAGACTTCCTATTCCTAGGTTTGTTGGTTTCATTGGAGTTAGGTCCGTCATCGAGAGCGAGGATGGACAAGTTGCCTTCTGGAGATGACGGTGCCACAATCGGGGCTGCCAATGCGAGAGGCGATGAGATTGAAGAAGGAGTAGAGGACCTCGTGTGTAAAGAAGATCGCGGACCGTGTCCATGGATTGGTATCGGGGCAGAAGGGTGAGGCAAGGATATAACTCTGCTCTCTGGAGGTGTAAGAGTTGGCGCGGGTGAGGCAGATGCAAGGGGAGTTGGACCTGAAGATGTGTCACGGCTAACCATGAGGTTCGTCTTCGTGCTGGAGCGATCATCTTGGGCGAGGACATTGTTATTGTTACCATTGTCATCGCTGACCTCTTCCTCACTGCTTTCGCTATCACTGGATCCTTCTTCATCAAGGGCTTGACCAACTCGCTCTTCCCACTCATGCCATATCTTCTCTGCGTATCGGATGGTGTTCTGCATGCGGACGACATTGTCAATTTTCTGGCGCATAATGCGTTCGCCATCTTGAAGAATTTGTCCGAGAGCTGCGTCCTCCGTGACTGGCTTCGACCAAGTTCTGACCTGGGTAACTTTGCGCTCCGAACTAGGGGATAGAAGGCGCTGACGCTCGATGGGCTCCTTGGCTTCCTCCTCCTTGAGAGCGGGAATAGCGATCTCCAAAGCAACTTGAAGGATATCGTCGAGTTGATCCAATAAGCGCTTTTGGATCTTCCTAACTCCGAAGCGTTGCATTCGGTTAACTCGGAATATTTGCAGAGGTGACGTTGATATAGGAGAGGCTGAACCCGTGAAGATAGGCATCCCACGGTACTCCAGAGTTGTACTTGACGAATTGCGATCAAGGGCAGTGCTGAGGTCGCGGATCGTGTTTCGCAGTTCAGAGATTGATTCGTTGCATTCGACAATTTCAGCCTCGAGTCTATGTGTCTCTGCACAGGTTTCGCTATGCTTCTCGAAGTACCATTGGGGGATTTGACTTTCACAGATGCGGCACAAAATGGGATTCACCATGATTGGCTGGCTCACATCTACCGCTTTGGATTCGGTAGACTCGCCGGGCCGTAGGACTGCCGTTTGGCCAGGAAGGGGGGCAAGATCCCGCTCATAATGAGGTGGTGCGATAGGTTTCACCACCCACATCGTGTGAGACGCTTGTGCGTCTTCGCGATCAATCATGAGCATTCCTTTGCCTTCCATTGGTTGGAAAAGGCGCCCTGCTGAGGGATCTCGGTCGCCAGGAGGCTCAACTTGGAGATTGAAGCGAGCCTCAACGGTATGTGAATCGTCTTCCCTCAATCTTTGCGTGGCTTCCTTGAAAACATTCCAGTCATCGGGTGCAAGTAGCTCTGATACCCTCGTTCCAGGCAATTCATCAGGCTCGGTTCTACAGCAAAGTCAGTTCGTTCATCCTCATTGATTACAATGTGAAACTTACCCAACCACAAATCGCCAAGCGTGGTTTACCCAAATGAAGTGATCTCCATCTAGACTGAGTTCGATGACGATGTTCTGGTTGTGAGCCACTTCTGCCTGCAACTTCAGTCGTTCGGTGGCAAGTACTCTGGCTGATTCCGTGTTTGCAGCAACATTTTGGCCCGGGGGTGGCAAGGGAGGGGTCTGCAATGGAGGGGTAGAAACTGGCAGCTCCTTCGGCGGCTCCTCCCTAGGTTTCTTCGGGCTATCCATGACACTGGGGCGTGTGGATCCATCATCCTCGTCGTTGAGGCGGAAGTCCTCAAGCTCCAAGTCGGTGCCAGCAGAGTCTGTGCGGTCGACAGACTCCTCAGCCGGTTTCATGACGAAAGTGAGGGGCTCGTCCTGGTCATCTTCATCATCGAAATTCCAAAACTGCTTCTCAGCTTCCCACCATTCGACAACTCGACTAAGGCTGGCAACTGCAAGTAGAATCTGGACATACCAGTTCTTGCCATGCCAATCGGGATGATCATCCCAGGCCTTGCCGATCGTCTGGATCCTCTGAACGAGACCTTCGCAGACCTTTGGCTGGGCGGTGAGCTGAGTGATTGACATATCCGAAACGTCAGTCGCCACTGAAATCAACTCATACAGTGCCGCCATTATAGGATCAATCGGGTCGTCAACCAGGATTCTGGAAGAACGACGATTAGCGGGCGAGGGAGCTGACATCCCGAACTCTGAAAAGCTGGCATGGGTGGACAACGGAGGTAACGGGGATCTCGAACGGGATGTGGAACGAGAACTTTGACCAGAGTGAGGTTGCCTGGGCGCGATGTTTATCGCACGTGAGAGTCTTCGAGAAGCAGAACCTGTCGTGGGTTTCCGGGCCAGGGAAGATGTTTCCGGAAGAAGTATCGTGGAAGAAGCTGGGCTCGAGGTGACTGCACTCGAGGATACGGAACTACTGAGGGGACGATCCCACGGAGCAGTGTTTTGCCGACGAAGTGAATTGGGGCTCATTTGTTGTGATGAAGATCCGGAAGCTACAGAAGCAAGGCCAGGAGAGGAGGCATAACGAGTTAGACTGGATGCAGACATGCGCGGTTCGTCTGAATACGCACGATTCCTATCATGCCTGTTGAACTCGACCTCTGCCTCATACCCCCCATCAGACGAGTAGTCATCTGAAGGTACCCCTGCACCGAATTCAGAATAAGCCATTGATTCGTGAAATTGCTCTTGATCGAGAGCGAGAGCATTGGAACCGCGGCGAGGGCCTCTGCCTCGTTCACGATCTCGGTAGTCACGTTCGCGCTCCGCTTCCTGTTCGGCCTCCCTGAGTCTATCCTCGAAAAATGTGGTGATGTTGTTGGTGACACGTTGCAATTCCTTGTCGCACTCTGCCTTTGCAGCCTTCAAACGCCTGGTGACATGCCTCCTGACAAACGGCATTGATACGGTGTTTGTGCCAGAGCCATGGACAGTGGAACTCATGGTACTCTGAGTCTGAGGGGGCGATAGGACGGTCTCAGGCGAGAACACGAGTGGACTAGGAGGTTGTCGACGATGATACATTGACTCTGCCATTGCAGACCAGTGAAAAGCCAGTAACTAGCGGGTAGCAGCGGTATCACTGATTGCACTGACTGAGTCTAGTACGTATTAGCAGGACCGAAAAGACAAATAGAGAAGAGTGGAATTGTAACAGGATGTATGTTAGATTCGCTTTGGAATACTAGCGCAACATTGAGGACGGGAATTGAGGCAGAGGCGTAGGAAGGAAAGGGGGATGTGGCGGAGAAGGGGAGCGGGTTCTTGGTGTTAGAGATTATAATATTGGCCAGACCCTGATCACATCAGCAGCAAGCTCAAATGTAGGCGACTGCATCAATTACACGGCTCAATTCTCTCAGATTACAGCTGTTCATTCTATCATCATCACCGTCGAAAACAGCGACCAATTAACCTCTTATACCTTGCTCATCGTCTGCAACAACGACGAGAACAGTGACTACACAAGAGGTCACAAGGTTTCTCCGGGTCCCCTGATTTTTTCAGAAACTTCGGTTATTGCCGACACTATCCATTTTGGTCGACTCAACTCCTTCGGAACACGGTCAGTGTCACCTGTATAATCAATACGTGAGCAATTTATATCTCCAATTCAAGTCTCAAGCTGACATACCGACAGCTCATGTTGAGCATTCTCCGTAATGCTACTCGCACCTTGAGTGTCCCTCGGTCGTCCCTCGCTGCTTCCTACTCCCAGCAGCACAATATGGAGGGATTGGTCCAACTCGTCTCTGACGTCGGAGTGCAACACGATACTGAGAGGACGAAGCTCAATGAGTACAACTCGGCCATGCCTTGTAAGTCCATCCCCGCTATCAACATACCTTTTTCTCAGCAACTATCCAGTGCGTCGTGCCAAGTTTAGGGCGTTCGCTCCAGGACATGTGCGTTACACCCTCGGAATAACACCCAGTTCGAAATACTTATTCCTTCTACAGCCAGCAACTCTGAAGATGTTCTCATACAAGTATGCTTCCAAGGCACCAAAAGAATACCGAACTAAGAAGAGTGTTGTCGGTCCATCCCCTTCCGTCGCACGGCCCAACGATCTCTTTCACCAGTTTAGCCTTGACCCAGTCAAACTCGTTACAAACCCCAAAATCCTCAGCAACTACGTTTCAGAAATGGGCAAAATCTACGGGCGTAATGTCACCGGCCTTACTTCTAAAAGCCAGAGGAGGGTCGGCAAGGCTATCCGACGCGCAAAGATGATGGGCATAATACCTGTACTCAGCCGCTGAGCCCACCACTAATCTCGTATACTTCCCGTAATGTGTATTTTCCATAATTTCCGACTATAGAAGTCTTTCAAGATCATCGTATGTTCCAGAAGACCCGAACGGTCCTCAGTGGAAGGTCCACAGAAGCGCCCTAGGTCCCCTTGCAGAGGTCATATGAATAAGATATCATTCAAAGCATCATAATGACTCTCACAGTTGCCCAAAGCAGCCCACCATCTCGATCCCAGAAACAAGGTTAGGACCGGAGAGATACTGGTTATTCTCGTATGGTAATTCAATAGGAGATAAGGGGTCTCGTGTCACTCTCTGACGTCCACCAAGAGATGGACATCAATCTCTGCATACAAGCTAGTGGAGAAAACCACCACCGCCCAAAGCAAAGCTACTCATGTGGACCGAAATTTTTGAAAATTGTCGCGGACCCTAGTATTATACATGTAGACGGCGTAACTATGCATGAACAACCCCACCTTTCTCCAACTCTACGGAACTATTAAAATCTTGGAGGCGGACAGCGCGACACGATATGAAGTCTTGTGACACGGCCTTTGATATCGAAGCACCCTTCGCCAAGATCCATTTGCAGGCTTACAATAAAAGGAATCCAGACCTAGAAGCTGCACTTCGGAGCTCGGCTAGATCCTGCGTGGATGGCCACGCCTAGGTCAAGCTCTACAGCTCAGCGAGGAGCATCGTGCCCAAATTCTGAACAACTTGATCCCCCATTGCCTTTTCCACTGCTTCCTCCAAATGGCGTTTTGGATCCACCTTTCCAACGTGCCTAGTTTTCAATTGCTCAGCCGTCAAAGTTGACTCCTCTTGGACAGATTTGTTGTACGCCTCGGACAGGTTGAGCATCGCCTGATACATCACAAGTTCCATGAGAATTAGAACATCTGTTGGAAAAAGAGCTCATAGACGTACCTTAATCGCTTTCTCGTTATCTTCTTTGTGAACGTGGAAGTCACGCAACTTCAGTCCCTCCGTCCAATTCCTCTTATGGAGATTCATCAACATAGACTGTTCTAGCTCTGTCTTGCGATAGTTGACCGCAATAGAGTAGTAATGACGATTGAGTCCGTGGATCAGGGCCTGTATTGAGGGTTTATTGATATGGCCAATATTAGATGTGGTCTGCCGAGGTTCGCGGCCAGCCACAACGGTTTGAGGATTGATCAGGCGGAAAGCGTCAATGACGACCTTTCCTTTAACGGATTGGATGGGGTCAATGACCACGGCAACGGACCGAGCATCCAGGGACTCAAATGACTGTCGATATAAGGGTGAGCTGCAGTGTTTTTGAGATTGGAATAACCGTACCTGTTGCGTGTTAATATCTACGCTCGATAGCCAACACCCAAATCCGGGATGCGAATGGTACCAGCCTACAACCATTTCTGGTCTATGGGTGCCTGTCAAAACGGGGTGTTTGAAATGTCAGAAGTTGAGAGCTCACCTTCCTGTCTGTTTTAGCATCTCCACCATCTTTGTTTGGAAGACGTGATCCACAGATTCGACCGTTACGGTGGTGCCAGATTGAGGCATGGCGAAGACATCGACAACCTGGACTGTGTATTCGTCCACGAACGCGCCAAGCATCAGGCCCATGACTTCCATAGGTACACCCGCTCTCCCATGTTTCAGCATCTGAGCATAGCCATAAGATTCGTCTAGTCCGAGTGTTTTGACCAGTCCTCACCTTCAACAAAGCGAGAGATGAGATATGAATGACCTCGCCACTAAAAGTAGCGATACATCAGATCCTGGTCAATATCTAGCCAAGGAGCACTCACTTGTCTGGAGTTGGCCCTTCTGCCTTCGCCTGACCACCTGCCCGTCCACCCTGAGCTGCAGCTTGTTGAGCGTCCATTGCAGAAGCGTTGATTACGACTGCTCAAAATCCTGACGCGCGTCGTTTCGCGATTAGTTCTTTATTTGTCTCTGTGTGGCAGGCCCTTCCTGTCTCTCCTCGTGTTATCTCCGGAAGGTCGTTCGACCCTTGGGCTCGATGCCAACGAGCGAACTCAGTAATGCCCTCAATCCTTATGCGAACCAATCAAGGCAGCAGAATGTAACGATACAATATGAAAGCAATATTCAAGTACAATATCAGCCTGTAATACAGCAACAATATCAGCAACAGCAACAACCACACCAACAGCATCAGCTGCAACAATATCCTCAGCAGCATGTTCCTCATCGCAGTGAACTTGAGTATGCCATGACTCAACGACATGCCGTGGTGGATCCGTATGTTCTCTTGGATATCTACGAGACATCCACTGAGCTGACGATGGACAAAGTCAGACGCAAGTTGCCCACCAAAGGCAGCCTACAGCCTCGAGTGTCCAGGTCGTACAGGAGCTCCTCCGCATGGTTGCTGCTACTCGCGATTCACAAGAAGAGGAGCGGCGTAGGCGAATAGAATGGGAACAACAACAAGAAATCAGGAATGCAGAACGACAAGCGCAACTTGAAAGGATGGTTACCGAACTTCGCCAGGAGGTTGCCTACCTTCGAGGAAACAACAACCAGCCTCCTACCCAAGCATCTGGGTCTGGTCTGCATAATCACACTGTACCGACACCTCACAATAACTACTACCCTAATCACGGCCAGCCAGTCTCACCAGTCTCACCCATCTCTCCTCCTGTGAATGGTCTCTATACTTTTGATCAAGGTCCAGATCCAGACCTCAATTTTACTCAATCCTACGATGGAGGCTACGGTGGCTCAATGGGATTCGACATGCACTCAATCGAACCTCCTGCTCCTTCCATCACACCATCTCCTTCGCCACAGGTGACTTTTGTCGAGCCATCTATGTTGCACTCAGAGTCACCTGATCCTATACCACCCCCTGTGCAACGGTCAAGGAAGAGGACGATTTCAGCTCTTTCGAGCGAGGATGAACAAGGTGATGACGAAGAAGAGAGCGAACATTCGGATGATTCAGATGCGGACTCCTCACGGCCGAAAAGGCAGAGTCACCATGATACACGCATTATCACTATCAATGTACGACCTACTGTCTATTTTGCGGTCTCTGACTGAACCGTATTATCTTTCCTTTCATCAGGCGGCAATGCGGAAGCATATTCTACGTATGATGGACATTACAGATGACAGGGAGCTTCCAGCTAGCCACACGGAAGGGCAAACACTCTCAGCAGACGATCCCGTGCGGTTTGTTTGGGAAAAGACTTCAAGGCAGTCGGTGCACAATTCGAGGATGAAGAATCGCATCCTAGAAGATATCAAAACAAACCGGAAAACTTACAAGCACGTCCCCGACAAGGACTTCTTGAAGAAAACTCTTGAGTCTGTGTTCGAGCAGGCATTCACAACTCTCAGACAAAAGTATCGGGCCCAGAGTGATCAGAATGCGGCTTCATCTCAAAAGCGTAGAGGCGATGCAAAAGCACAGAGATCTCGACGCGTTTCTCGCAAGAAACTGGTGGGTCAGCCCCTTTCTATAAGCTGAACAGTGACTAATAAATGCAGAAACTCAGCAATCGGTCGGAAGCGAGGATGAAGCTTGAAGCTTTTGCTCATGTCGTCTTCGATGGAGCGCTACAGATCGAATGTATGTCCTCCGAAGAATCTGATCAAGAAGCGGATCCTCCAAGCAACGTCTTGCGAACCAGAGGGCATCGCTGGCGAAGCACCCGTTTAATTCGGTTCTACAGCATCTTGGATGATGAGGAAAGGGCGGAGAAATCTTATAAACAGAAACGAGGGGTTGGGAAGAAAGATAGAGAAGTGGGGAGACCGAAAGAGGGATTCCATCTCCCTCCCGAGGGTATAGCCTCTTGGATGGTCAGCAAGAGATGGGTTCACGAGTGTTCCGTCCAATTCCCTGATCTGCCTGAGGCGCTTGAGAAGCGGCTGGATAGCTCACACGACTTTGACTGGGATTTATTTGATACTCTTGGAAACGAGACAGACATATCTGATGGTGAAGGTGACAATGGCTTCGAGGACAATTATGGACTTACACAACATCCAGTTGCTAGAAATAATGTCGGCACTGGATCTTCGTTAGACTTCGCATTAGTGCATCCCTCTTAGCAAGTCATCCTCCTGAATATTTATAGGTAGATATCGGACTTTTGGATAGCATATTTCTAGGATAATGTATCGTATCAGCTTTTACTACAGTCAGTGTCGAGAAACGAGTAAGCGCCCAGACAGTAGGCCTTCTTGATCGTTCGTCCCAGAAAGGAAGCCACATCGCATCACCGCCGCGGCCCTCATCCTCACTGGCAAGCTCACCAAGAACGGCGCCGCTGGCGTGAAGGGTATTGGACATGGCGACGCCCCGTGAGTGCTTAAATTATAGAGCAGCAGAATACGACTCATAAACTCGTAGAAGTGCCCGAATCACATTGTATGTCTGTCCGCCCGAACTCTCCATGCCTAACGCCTCACTGAACATATATTGAAGACAGCAGGCGAGCGAAAGAGTATACGGAGTTGCATGACCAAGTACAGGT
This sequence comes from Clitopilus hobsonii, assembly GCA_015708445.2. Lineage (NCBI taxonomy): Eukaryota > Fungi > Basidiomycota > Agaricomycetes > Agaricales > Entolomataceae > Clitopilus > Clitopilus hobsonii. Next base: position 2,270,959 of record CP068001.1, on the reverse strand, counting down.
ATGATTGAATCTCACGGAAGGTATTCTCTATACTCAATGAGTCTACTGTCAATTCTAGACTAGCGTCAATCTACTCGACTCGCTGGAGTCTTTCCTCTCCACCTTTCAGAAAGACCTCAGTGCTGTAGCTGGCCAGATATCGGAACTTCAGGATAGGAGCAAAGATATCGAAGGGAGACTGAAAAGCCGACGAGTATGTTGACCCTTCTCGTTCCATATAGCTCACGTCTGATGAACCCTTGAACAGAGGATCGAGAAACCCCTTTCCAGTCTGCTCAATGACATAACAGTACCACCTGCACTTGCGACTATGATCCTCGACCAACCGGTCGGAGATCCATGGATTGAAGGGATTGAGGAGCTTGAAAGACGGTTGGACACAATCAAGGCTCGATCGAGGGTGAAAGCTGCTCGAGACTTGGGTGAGGTAGCGGAAGGCTTGAGGATAGTGGTACGTGACATTGCATTCATTCTCTGATTCACGGTCCTCATTCTCCAGGAAGGCTGCTACAAAACTTCGGGCCTTTTTCCTGGCCTTATTCCAGCCAATACGAGGCAGCGTGACGACGAATATGCAAGTCATACAGACATCTGTACTACTCAAATACAAAGGACTCTACGGCTTCCTCCGTCGGCAGGCACCCGCTGTAGCGCAAGAACTTCAGAGGTCATATGTTGGGGCAGCGAGAGTTTATTACGAGACTGGCTTTCGAAGGTATATTCGTAGTCTGGGTTGGATCAAGGTGAGCCTCTGTGTGAAGCACAATCCACTCTTTATTAAACATCATCATAGGCTAGGACAGTTGAAAAGCACGAGTCGATAGTAAGCGACCAGCCAGAGTCTGGTTTGGATGATTCCGCCAGGCTCTCGCATTCAAAAATAGATGGACCTGGAGTGACACTTGCGTTCTTGGGAGACAACAAAACCTATGTGAGTCTGGTGTTTGGACTCGGAAGCCTTCATAATGAACATCTTTCAAAATATCCAGACGGAGCCGGTGGAAGCCCTATATCGGTCTCTTCTCCTCGTTTTTATGGATAACGCTACCGCAGAATACACTTTTATCAGAGCGTTCTTTTGCGAGACACCACCACCACCACCGTCGGCCGAAGCTACACCCAGTGTACAGTCTCCAACGACCGCCCTATCACCACATTTCGACGACGCCCGATCTATCACAGGCTCAGTCTACGGTCCAGGAGATCACACCAACAATGGTATTCACTTCCAGGCCCAATCCAAAGAGGAGCAAGTTGCTCTGGATACAACATGGAAACAAATCATGGACCCAGTACTTACTTACACTGAGGTTCGTTTGATGTCTCAGTCTCTTCGTGCTTATCCTGATTGTTGTGTGACAGACCTTCGTACAAGGCATACTAGAACCGATGCCCGCCGTCGTTCCTCTGCTCACCATGATCCGACTAACTGAGGATGTGGTCCTCGAAGTACAGAAGAGAAATGCTTCGCCTGTGGAATTCTTTGTCTTCAGCTTACGACTGAAAATGTGGCCGGTCTTCCAGAAGGCTATGGCAGACAATATCCAAGCTTTGAAGAAGCTTGCCGAGGGTGGCGGTGGTGGCTATTTCTCCCGAGCCGCATCGACTACAGACGCCGGTGTTCAGAATGTATGCTTTCTTTCTTTTCGTCTGATTGGGCCTGGCTGATATTCTCCTAAAGATATCCAGACGATATACCTTATTATTCAACTCATTCGTCGCTCTCACTGAACAAGAGGAGGAAACCATGATATTCTCAAAGTATGCTATCTATCACAATAAGAAGGCACATTTTTTGACTATTTTCCTAGTCTACTTCGATTGCGACAGGGGCTCTCTAAACTCATCCTGAGGCATACTAACAGCATTGGAGATGTAGTCTCAAAAGCAAAAGGTCAATCGGCTGCATACGAGGCGCTTGTCCAAGGACTCTCTGTACGTTATCGTCTCACTATCCTTGGGGAAAAATCGCTAATTTAGTTCGCAGCGTGGTACCCACCATTCTGCACATCCAAAGTCTCAACAAGAAATAGCTTACTGGGCTAATTTGGAGGAAGAAGCTCGCAGGAAGATCGTGACCGCTAGCCGGCCAAGACATCCATAGCATGATATTAATGGAATAATATAGAGAGACTGATACTAATGAGTGGCTTGCTGAAAATAAGAGGATGATAAACGTGCAAAAGAACGGGGAAAGAAGGGTATGATAAATAAGGTCCATGATATGTCTGATCAATCAGCCTTGGGAGTCTGCGAGAAGGATGCCTTCAGAAGGCTGTTTCCTTGCTTTCCAATACCAAGTTTGTTGAGTACATCGCGAACTTCCGCAGGTCCTCTCGGTGGAGGGCGTTTCTTATTACGAGACTTGGACCGTGTACGAGAAAGTTGAAGGGCATCCAAGGTCGATGGTGCGTGATCCAGCGTCGACAGCGAGGGTGGCCTGACCAGAGCCGGGTTCGACATGCTATGACGACCTTCAAGGGCTCCCCTGAGGTCAGCAACACCGACTCCTCGTGCAGAACGAGCAAGACTTTGCTGAGATATGTTTTCGATATGCATCAGCGCCGGAGATATCTTGAGAAGGGGCGCGATGCCATCCCCACGAACCGTGTTCTCGAAAGATGTAGTTTCCATAGCTATCCGAGTTCATCGTCAGAAGTATATCAATCTAGGAAGAAAATGCACCGACCATCTTCGAGTGCAGTCTCTGCGGTCCATTTAGCAGTAAGTCTCCGCAGCAAAGCGGCTTCATCGAGACCGGTAGCTTCATGAATAGCAGAAGCAGAAGCAATGATCCTTAGGGCTTGTTGTATATTCACTCCTTCCCACTCCGAAGCCAGCTGCTCAACCCCAGTAAACTTGACAGCATCTCTCTGAGGCATACGAGAAGTAAGCCTTGACGAGGTTATTTCTGGTAGTAAACTTGGACCACTCGACAATGCCTATAAACAGGGTGTGTCAGTACACAAAGTAGGCATGATAGTGGAAAAACCGGGTACGGACCGACTCAGCCATATCCTTGAGCTCCTGAAGACCCCACACTTTTCCAACAATCAGCCATACTCTCGTGACCAATTCTCTGATGGCAGCTAATCGATGAACGACGGTCTTTGCGGGATCTTGCACCTGCGCCGTATGATATAGTGCGATTATCATCGGTATCCCAGTCAACAGCCCCCGAATAGGAATCTCTTCATGTATGGCCGTTATCACATTCAGAATGGCTGCATAATCGCCTGGACAGGCTGCAGATTCATCATGGTGAATGCTTAGGGGGTCCTGTAGCAGTAAACGCCTTGCAACGGAAAGCTTTCGGGCTCTCGGCCGTGCGACGGAGAAAGAGCGACGGCGATTATCTGGAGATGTGATTCGCTCCTTGTCCGGTTCTTCATCATCCGCCGAAGTCAGTTGAATGACCAGGGGGGGATCCGTTAGGCTAGCTCTGGAAGGAGGTGTGGAAGATCCTTTCACGAGTCCAAGTGGTGATCTCGTCGCAAGGATATACAAATGGGCGTGGACAGCATGTAGGAATTTGGTCCCTGAGTTCCCTGCATGCAACAAGACATTCAGATCGATAGCTTGGCGTATCGAACCTTCCGTCGCTTTTCTTCGTTTGACTCCAATGTCAGTGACCTCGACGGGCTTTGACATTTCTTCTTTGAGATAGAAGATGAGCAAGTCGGAATAGTCTGCTCGTATCGAATAGTCTTGGTCGCATATGAGACTGAGGGTGTCTTGTAGGAGGTCGGGAGGGACTCGTGAACGACGTGAGCTGCCCTGTTCTAGCAGATCTCTCTTTGAGCTTCTGATAGAGGCAGTATCCCCCTGTTGAACATCATTGTCATGGCTGTCCGCAGTCTGGAGCAATCCGAGTAATGCAGCAAGTAGAGAGCGAGCTGCCTGAACTCTGTTCTGCACGCCTTTCGAGCGACTGGCACCTTGAGCTTCAACAACCATCAGCCTAGTTATGAGCTCTCCCTATATTTTCCGAATGAATACTTTTCTGACTAGAGTACGGAAAGGACTCACCGCAAGATCCTGTATTTGATCGGAATAGTAAACATGACGACCCAACGAAGCAATGCATTCCACCAAGGCTGGAATAAGGTGATCATCCTCGTTTTCAGCGCGACGTAGCAACATCGACGTAAGATGCGAAATCATATCCGACGTTGAAAGGTTGATCAAAGGGACTGGAGAATCAAAGACCGTGGTCGCCATTGCAGCAAGAGCACGATACATGACATCGTTGGATTTCGCGTCGTCTCCTTTGCAGAGTCGCTCGACCAACCAGGTAGGAACGGCAAAACGGTACTGGTACTGGGACCATTCGGCCATTTTTAGAGAGATCCATGAGCAGTGCTCGATGTCTTCCCAACCACGAATATCGTCCAGATGTTCGAACGTTGCTTGCATGATGAATCCGAGTTGCCCGGCATTTGCATGGCTGGCGAGGGAATATAATGCGTGGATAGAGACTTTGGCGACGTCCTCAAGTGAGGGACCATTTTCTCCATCTACATGGACGTGTATAGAAGCCGCTCGGCGCTCGATTGCTGGTCGTGATCTGAATTCAGCCAAGTATGGCGGGGCCGGTGCATCCTTGACTGCACCCGCTCTATCAAGATAGGATGCTCGTGAAAAGGGCCTCTAGGGAATGAACGTGCGAAAACTTACAATCGATTGAGAAGAGCTATTTCTGTCTGAAAGATGGTGAACAGAATAGGCCGCATAATTGTGTGGACTTGCGTCTTGTATTGTGTCGTGCTGTTGTATAGCGCATCCGAGTTGATTGCACCAGTAAGAGCAGCAAAGCCAATAAGTCGTGTCCTAAAGACGGAAGATGAGAATTCCCGGAATGGATGGAAATTGCAGCCGACCCACCTATTTCGTGTTTCTTGATCAGAGACAAGAGAGCTGCTCAGTCCAGCGAAATGTTGTAGGTCGGCCAAGTATGAAGTCGTCGCGACGCTATCGGCGCCAATGAGTTTGCCGTCAGTATACGTGGTGAATGTCGTAAACTGGACAGGCACAGGTCAATGGAGTTTCGGACGGCGCTAATGGGGGTCAAACTTACAACACTAGCCACCCTGGCTGTGACTTCCAAGTCGACGGGTAGCGCAGTCAAGGTTGTTTCGATTGAGGATGTTAGAAATGACGCCAGTAGTGCGATATCACGGCGGCATTCTGTTCCTAGGGCTCGGTATATGGCGAAAGTGATCAGAAGAGACCTATGCAATCCGTGTCATTAGAGGCAAAAAGAGCCAGCGCATGAGTAACTCACGCTCTGGAACGAATATTCCCTCCTTTGGCTTTCCGTGAATCGTGCTTCACTCGTTTCTCAAGCTCTGCTCCAAGCTTCGTCAACTTGCCTGGGTGGTTAGATCTGGTCACTTCCGTAAGACTTCTGTATCCAAATGCTCAGTTATGTTTGGCACGTACGCATAATAAGTTAGACGACTAAGTTCCTGAGAATTTGGCGAATAGTCAGGCCCTGCAGTCAAGAGCGCCGAGGTGGGTGGATAGCAAGCATTCAATAGCTGCACGTGATTGGGTGTGAAGAGATGCATTTAAGGAAGGATGATACTGGACTTTTGGGAAAGAATGAGGCGTCTTTTATATCAGTACAGCAATGTTCAGCTGGTCATCGAGGAAACGAGTGAAAGGGCAAGCACAGTGTTCAGGGAATTACACAAGTCGGCAGTCAACTGCGTCAAGGGAGCTGATATTTTCGGTCCTGCCGGGTTCGGCTACCATCGTCATATCCTGCATGATCGTGGGAATTATCACTGAGCTCATCTGGGCTTCCAGAAAGAAAAAATCTTTTCCTCAACGAAACTTGTAGGATGGTGAGCATTCGATTTCTTTTGACTTTTCTGATGAATCTATTGCTGTGCACCAGTCCAAGTGCTTTTTGTGCTCTGCAGACAACTTATCCCTGGCTCCTACCATACGCTTTGGAGTCCTGAACTTTTTTTTTTACCCTTCCGCGATTTCGAGCATTGTACAAGTTTACTGACTCTTCTCGTTGCAGGTCGTAGCATTCATGATAGGAGATCTACTCTACTGTATAAATACTCGAATAAATAATCACTTCAACATAGAAGCCATTGTTCTGGCATTCGCAGTCCACACAATTGCGTACTCTCTTTCTGGTTTCCTCTTCCCAGCTTCGATGCTGTCAAACACCCATTCAGGCTTGACAACGTGCAACTTGCTACGTCTTGCTGCTAGAAATTTCTGGGTCTTTGACCCATTCAGCACCATCGAGGTCACTATATGTGTACAGCCCGACGGCGTTCCCCTTGATCAATAGCATGCTTGAGTCTTCTGCGGCGGAATCTCATAAACAAAACATACGATATTTGGCCACCAGCATTGGTGACGATTCTCTTCATCTCGATATCGGTGGTGTCTTCAAGATAACCATCGATATACACGCGAACAAATCTCATCACTTGGGATTCAGTCTCTTCCTCCTCAGCCGCCTTGCGTTGATTCCTGAGCTTGCGTTCTCGGTCCCTCATATACAAGCTGTGACCTCTGTTGACATCGCCCACTTGGTGACCCGTAGACGTCGAATTCACAAAATCTGGCATATTGTCTGAGTTTGCAGAGTTCACACTGTCGTCACTTGAACTTCTCACCGGTACGCTCGGCGATATCTGAATTGGTTATCGGGTTGATTCCATCCTTCAGAGTCCCAATCACAAGTCTTGACATTGAAGTCTTTGACATCTTCATATCACACACGGGGTGCTTGTCACTCTCGCTCTTTGGGGTTGCTTGACGCCTTGGTTTTAGAGGGACATCTTCATCATCCTCGTCTTCGTTGGGAAGGGGACGACCAGCGGTGTATGGTCTAAATTTCGTTGCAGAACGCGCTTTCTTGCGGTCTTGTTCTTGCTTGCATGCGCTTGAAGGTCTTGATATGACAGGGAAATATCTTTCCATAATGAACGCGAAATGGGGGGCCAACTTCGTGAACAGGCAACGAATTTAAGGAAAGTGATTGATTTCTCCAATAAATGAATACCAGATTCAACGGAGGGGATTGGAATGTCAAGGCAAATATATACAGCAACAGCAAGAAGAATGACAAGGAGTGACAATGAATGAGTCTGTTAGCATAAAGTCAAGGACGTGTTGTTCCGATTCCGATTGGACCGAGCGCGTAAATAAACATTCACGTGCCAAACGCGTGATTTCCTCTCAAATTAGGCAAAGCCCAAAAAATCGACCTGCCATTTTCCATTTTGGTGCAAAGTGATGCGGCCAAAATTCCATTCGTCCTGTCTGCCATCGATCTTACGGCAAGCTTATCCTCATAGATATCCCTTCTTAAGACAGGGGTTCAGCCAAATGTCGACAAGATCTTATAAAGAGGCTCTGGAACGTTTGAATTCGTTGCAGACTAATGCTGCTGTCTTGGATGCTATTAGGGCCTCTGGTGGGAGGTCAAGCGACCTAGCGATACCTGAAATGATTGAATATCTCAACAGGATGGGCTACTCGGTGAGCCAGATAATTTTTGGGGCTTCAAATGGCAGTCTTATGCTGTTGTTTTAGACCAGTGACTTGAACGCATTGAACGTCATACACATCACCGGAACTAAAGGCAAGGGATCCACCAGCGCCTTTACAGACTCGATCCTTCGACATGTACTACCTGGGCAAAAAGTTGGTATGCAAACGCACCACTCAAGTCTATCAACATGACTAACACTGCACTCACAGGTCTCTATACCTCTCCCCACCTCGCTGTCGTCCGTGAAAGAATAAGAATAAATGGTGCACCTATATCCGAAGAACTATTCACTAAGTACTTCTTTGAAGTATGGGACAAACTTGAGACAAATACAAAGGTGCGTATTACACTTAGCTGAACATTATGTATCCTAACATTGATTCTAGAGGCAAAATGAGTCAACTTCTCTGATGCCAGGCTACTTCCGTTTCCTTACCCTGATGGCCTACCATGCCTTCCTTGACCTCAAAGTCGATGCAACAGTTTTGGAAGTTGGCGTTGGTGGAACATATGACAGTACCAACATTGTCCCGAAACCAGTTACAACTGGTATAACTGCCCTCGGAATCGACCATGTAAACGTTCTAGGGAATACTATTGCTCAGATCGCTTGGCAAAAGGGCGGCATATACAAGGTGAGTAACAACGTTGACCCTTCATATCTGCGAGCTGACGGAGAACTATAGAATGGTGTTCCCGCAATCACTGTCGAGCAGCCGGAAGAGGGCATGAAAGTCCTAGAGGAACGCGCTAAAGAACTCAAGGTCAGTTAACCGCCAGATCATCGAGATAGGATATCTCACCTCATTTTTGATCAGGCATCTTCGTTCGAAGTTGTACCCAGTACACCAACTCTAGAAGGCATCCCACTCGGCCTAGCAGGATCCCACCAACGTCAAAACGCCCGACTTGCCGTCAAGCTCGTCAAATCTTTCCTCTCATCAACTGGTGTCAAAACAGACGATTCGGATCTTCCTCAAGGATTTGCTGAAGGTCTCAAGAATACTAAATGGCCTGGTCGGTGCCAGACTGTTGTTGATCCAGCTCGAAGTGGAGTAACTTGGTATCTTGATGGTGCACATACCGTTGAAAGTCTTGAATGTTGTGCAGAGTGGTTCCTTTCGCCTGGAGTTGGCCTGGATGTAGATGGACCAAAGTACGGGGTTTTCAAACCTTCCAAGCTCGATATCTAACCGACTGGTTAACAGACGTCGCCGCATCCTTATATTCAACTGTACAAGAGGTCGCTCTGGACTTTCATTCCTGGGAGTTATCCATACCGCCATCTGTAACCAGATCCACAAACTCAAACTTGAGCAAGACCCCTCAGCTTTCTTCGACCATGTTGTCTTCTGCGCCAACGTGACTTATGCAGATGGTCATTTCAAACCAGGTTCGTACTCTTGACTTTCGAGTTCCATACTTGTACTCATCCAATATAGACCTGGCTTCCAGTATCGTCGATCCAAAGGACCAGGTCCTCGCAGACCAACACCAATTGGCGTCTGCTTGGTCAACACTTGTGCCAGGTTTCCCAACTTCGAATATCCATGTCCTACCAACCATTGAACATGCCGTCAAAGTCGTCGAAAAGGTCAAGTCGGACGTAGGAGAGGACGTCTCTGTCCTAGTCGCAGGCTCACTTCATCTCGTCGGTGGCACGATCGAAGTTGCTGGTCTCTCAGATGTTGCTCTCTAAACCATATCGTTAACATACATCTTTCGACCGGCTCCTCCTGGTATTACAATTATAGACTGCTCTATAGACCCTGGATTTATACTGGATGTATCCTTATGCAATAATGATAAAGATAAAGATAGTAGTAAATAGTATGTATGGATTCAACTCCCTGTTTTTGTTTTGGACCGTGAACGACGACGACGACCTCCTCGGGGTTGAGGTTCAGAACCGTAGAAGTGGATTGCCTATGAAGGAGGTCAGAGTGGGTCATGATACCAAATAAAAGTTGACGGTTTACCTGTTTATCGAGGAACTTTCGAAGCCTGGTCCTCTCCTTGGCCGGACATGGTTCTTCGATTCCAGCAAGAGCCACGAAAACACCAAAATGGATAGGCTGCACAACAATAAAGGTCAATATCCAGTTCATTTCATCCTATATAGAAAGACACGAACCTCGTATCGAATGATTCGGCAATACAACTCCTCATCTCTCATAATAATCCCCTTCATCAAATGCTCCCAAAGTGCCTCGTCGGCATCATCGGAAGGAGATCGACTCTTCCTCTTTTTCTTCTTGGTCTTGGTAGTAGCTGTCTTCGTAAGAGGTGATTTAGGGGTAGATGACACTCGTGGTTTTGGTGTAGGTTTCGCAGGAGTCAGATCCAGAGACTTTCTCTTTGCACGGGGCCTGGATGGTCCAGGAGTGGCATTGGGTATCACGTTGTCATTCGCGAGTGGAGGTGAGGGTATCCTAAACATGTCATTTCCGCTGTCTTCCAGTGGCTCGCCAGCAAGCCTGGGTTCGAAATGCAAGAAACACTCGTCCACGCCATCATCCATACCGAAATAAGCATCCTCATACTCTTCACGAATGGACATCGGAGAGTCTGGCACGGGCGTGCTTTGAAGGCTCCTCATCTCCAACTGAGGAGAAAGGTCGCTTTCGAGATGGGGATGTGGATAATCCTGGCTACCGAATGATTCCTGCATATTATCAGTCCCATTCCGAACCATATGTGGAAGATAACCTACGTCGGAAATGTCAATAGCTTCCCCCGTAGACGCTTGAACGAGTCTGCTTGGACCTGCTTGTTGTGCTAATCTGGATGGACCAAAGGGTTGGGTGGCAGGTGGGGGTTCCGAGTCTGATTCAGAACCAGAGTTGATACTGGTGGAAGCTAGAGGCTGCGTGAGCCCGGATGAGAAAGCGAGGGCAGTTCCGCCGTATCGTTGTGCTAATGAACTCTGGCCAAAGTTCTGTGTTGGAGGTTCGGTGGATTTGGTGACTTCGTTGTCAGGTAATTGAGTAGTTCGGGAGGAGGAAGGGCCGAGAATCATTTGAGCTTTGTTCAGGATCTGTTTCCGTGACTCTGTGTCGATCCCTTGAATAGTCTCCGTCACTTTCTGACGACGTCCTCTCTTCTTTGGGGCGACGACCTTGAGGACATCTTCAAGATAAGTTTCCGGTTCGACTTTACTGGCAGCTAGCTGCTCCTCTTTGAGCTCATCTTTGACTATGAGATCGAGTTCCTTTTGGATAAGTACTCGTATCGTTTCATCATTGAATGATTTCTTTGCAGAACATGAAAGGATATGGGTCATCTTCTGGGCTCCTGTCTTCTTCGCCGTCCATTTGAGGCTACAGGCAACGCATCTGGCGATCTTGGATAGTTCAGTGTCTGAGAACTCGTCGGCAAATCGATGTGTTGCTTTCTTCTTTGGTTTGCGAGGTTGTGCAGAGGTTCGTTGTGCCCGTTCTGGTAGACTTTCGGTGCTTTTTGCTCGATGGTTTGGAGGTGCTATGTAAGAGAAGCGAGCAAACTGGTTCAATGCTGGGCCAGGCGCCACTGGGGGTGTGGGTGCGGGATGTGAAGTGGTAGTGGCAGGAGCGACTGTCAAAGGACCTGTGTTTAGAGGATGAATTGCAGGAGTTATTGGCCATTGGTCTCACCTGTTGTGGTTTCCAGTCCTGTGGTTGGTTGGCCTGAAGTACTTGCATCTGATGCAGATTCACTGTCTGTATATAATTCAGTGTGGGGTAACACAAAGGATTGACGCATCATCTCACCAGAAAGATCATGAACTTTTGCTGTTGTGGGTTTCGTTGCCTCATCAGATGAGGATAGCTCTATCACTTGGCGTACACCTGTCGTAGGTCGTGTCACAAGTCGTTTTGTGGGTCTTTTGCTCTTCTTCAAGGTTTCACGAAGTGCTTCACGCTCTGGTTCCGAGTCCTCGACCAAATCGATGCTTTCCAACCTTTTAAGAGGCATTTTCAGATACAGGGCCAGTCCAGATGTGCCAGAAAGGTGGGCAGCATTGATACTCCGACGAATAGCAGGCTTTGTAAGAAGAAGTTGACGCCAGCGAGAGAAAGAGACGTTCATGTAGTTAACGTAATCAAAATTTCAGGGCCACACGCGACGCGTTATTTGGTTTCCTTTGGCTCGCCGATCAAATAATGCGGCAAACTCATAATAAATCTGTTCAGCCATCTCCCGCTACTAGTCCTAATACCCAAACAACCGAACTTGCTCAAAGGTTCTTTTCCTGACTTGCTTTTGCTTAGAGTGCTGAATAGCCATGAATATGAACCGCCCTCAACCTACGGGCAACCAAGTCCAGACTGTTTCTCCCGAAGAGTTGTTCAATGTCCTCACCGCTGCATCGTCACAAGATCCGGCTCTCCTACAGGCTTCAAGTACAAGGCTGAAGCAAATGCTAGACATGTTTGGAACATACGACGCACTACACGAAATTGCTGCTACGAAAACAGTCCAACTAGCTGTCCGTCAACAGGCCATCATTCAGTTCAAGAACTCGGCCTTGAGCCATTGGAAGTCACGCAAGTGAGCCAATATTCGCCCTATTTCGTACAGCATATCATTGAAATACACCTCCAAGGGTCCTCAACGAAGAGCTGAGAGGGCGTATAAGGCAGCGTTCTCTGACCTTCCTTGACGAAGAGGATGAAACAGTGAGAGCCCGAGCTGCCACCTTCTCTTGAATTTTCAAGGCTAACCAAGCAACTCTGAACAGATCGCTCAGTGTAATGAAGTCATTATGAGCAAGCTCGCTAGGCAGGATTACCCTCAAGCCTGGTGAGTGGTTTGTTCATCACACCTCATTGCAGAATGTGACGTTTCCAGGGGAACTCTCCTACAAGACCTCATGCAAATCGTCAATAACAACTTGCAGCAGCGTTATGTGGCACTGGTGGATGATCCGCGCCAGACGTTGCATTTGCGTCGGACTCTGAGGGTTTTGAATAAAATCCTGAAAGAACTAGCAGCTATGAAGATGCTCAATGGTGTGAAAATAATGGGCAAGGTATATAAGTTCGTGATCCGGATCTTCGAGTTCTTACATATACTTTTTTCAAGGTGGTCGATGACCTGAAGTCTGTGCTATATGGATATTACACAACTATGGCTGCAACCGTGGCAGGATCTTTAACAGGACCTTCCCTGTCATCCCAAAGAGTCCACGATGACATTGTGCTCACGCACTTGGTCTACAAGTGCGTCGTCAAAATGACCGTCTGGCTCTGGAACAAAGTGGACAAAGTTGCGAAAGACGAGCAGGAGAGGTGTAAATCATGGGTATTCTATATCCCTTTCTTCATATTCAACTCGAACTGACGACGTCCTACTCAGATCAGCGAAGTATTCCTCTTCTCAGCGAACCAATCCAAGACGCTCGTCGAGTCAAGAACGAAACTCGTAGCTTCTGCAACCCAAGGAACAGGGCTGGACCCAATCGCACGCCGCACTGTCACCGTTCTTACTCGGCACATTCGAACGTTTGGCAAATTCTTCCGTCGCCTGCAACAGCTGCAAGCTGGCCCATTCGTACTTCTACCAGAATGTAGCGAGCTCATCCTATATTACTGGTCGAAGGTGGTCGAGGCAACGAGTGGACCAAATGAGCTGGTTGGAGGTAAGCTATCTAGTAAGGTTCGAGATATGATGACTAGAACGTTTATTAGATGCGGATGATGCTGTATACCCCGTCCGATATCTTGTGCAAGGAATGGTCCTATTCAGAGAAAGCCTAAGCCAATGGACACCCGTCCGCAAGAATGGTGCTCTCAACAGTAACTGTACGTTTCTTGTCGTCGTCTCGACGTGAAGATCCTTCTGACCTTTACATAGCTCTCTCACCAGAGTTCGTGCAAACGGCCGTGAAGCTTCTCATAACACGGTTTATGCCTCTAAACCCAAGCGATCTTGAGAGGTGGATGGAAGATCCAGAAGAGTGGGTCAATGTGGAAGATAAGGAGAATGATATGTGGGAGTATGAGATCAGAGTTTGTCCCTTTTCATTCTGCTCAAGCAGTTGAAATGCTGAGACATATATATCTAGCCTTGTAGCGAGCGGGTGTTGATGACGCTGTCGAGTCAGTATCCTGATCTCGTCACTCAACTTCTGGTCACCACGTTCCATCAAATCGCTCGTAAGTCATTCTGTCGATATCACCTTCGCATAGGCATTGATTAGCTTTCAGCCCAACATCCAAATGATCTACAAACCGTCGTTCAGAAAGAAGCTTTGTACTGTGCTGTTGGCCGATGCGCGGCGCGCCTTAAAGATACAATTTCTTTCGACGATTGGCTAGCAAATGTAGTTCCCCACGAGGCGCAATCCACCGATCCCAAGTAAGTGCGAGTAGGCTATTAGAGAAGGGGGCAATCCTGACTATGCGCACCTAGCTACCCTATCATCAAGCGGAGAATCGCCTGGGTGATCGGGAAATGGGTTCAGGAAGACTGCACTTCACCGAACAACTCAAGGATCTGGGAGACACTCGTTCATCTACTCAAAGACCGTGGACCAGGTACCGATTCAGTTGTCCGACTCACCGCTGTGGTGGCCTTGAAGGAATGCCTTGACGTAAGTCCCTCAAATATACTCAATAAGCACCAATCTGACAGAATCTCTAGTCCCTGGAGTTCAAGCCAGAGTCTTTCGAGCCATACCTCTCGACTGCAGTCTTGGAGCTTTTGAAGTTGATGGGCGAAGCGGACTCGTTTGAAAGCAAGAGACGTGTAGATCTTAGTTTGAATGTTCTCATTGATCAAGTCAAAGAATTGGTAAGGGCTAGGACTTTGGTTGGTCACCTATTCTGACCGCCTTCTTAGATCATTCCGTTCATATCGACAATTACGGCACCAATTCCAGAGCTCTGTATGTGCCTCTTTTGGTTGGCCAGGTCTCTAAGCTTACTCTGTCAATAGGGACAGAAGCAGGGGACCAGTGGCTATTCAAGAGTTCCTTGCTCGACACCGTGACCAAGCTAGTAGAGGTAAGTTATCAAAGATTCTTGCAGACTCAATATACTAACATCGTCCTCCAGTCGATCAAGGCGGAATCAACCAATCTTGGAAGCATCATAATTCCTCTAATTCAAGATAGCCTCCAGCCTGGAGTAAGTCGGTCTCGCGCTTCAGCTTTCAAGTGGACTTATATCATGTAGGCAAGCATCAATCTAGATGAGGATGCTCTGGTTCTTTGGCAGGCTGCACTCCGTAACACAATAACGATCGCCAACGTCAACGGCGCTCCCGGTTTATGCGACCTCTTGCCACAAGCCATACATCTGCTATCCACTAACTTCGACTTACTGGGCTCTGTTTCCGGGATCATCGAATCTTATTTCCTCTTGGATGGCGTTGGAATCCTCAAGGTAGGTTGATTGACGATTTTACTGGCTTGATGATTGACTTGCTTGGGTAGACGTACAGCAACCAACTAATGGCGGCATTTGTCGCTTGCTTCAGAAACGATGCCATCGTTGTTATCAACTCATGCGACCTTCTGAAGGCACTAAATTTGCTATTCCAAATAGCGCCTTCGAATCTATGGGGAGAGGCGCTTCATACCTCTGGACTCTTCGACTATGCGATGACCACCATCTTGGACGGAGAAGCAGTTTCGACGCATATAACTGAACTCATTTCCCTCGTCGCTCGAATCGTCATGTCCGACCGACAGATGTTCACGCAATTGGTTGCGGCCATGGCGAGTACAAAGAACATCAAGGAGAGTTATATCTATGAGACCCTTGTTGATCAGTGGTACTCCAAGGTAAGCAGTATAAACACGCATCTCTTCTGTTAACGCCTGATGTTTCTCTATAGTTCGACAACATGAGTGAACCTCGTCATCGCAAACTTGCTGCCATGGGCATTGCTGCTCTTGTGGCGACTAGTCGACCTGAGGTTCTCAAGAGTCTACCTGTTGAGATCTTCAACCTATGGATTGACGTCTTCTGTGAGATCAAGGAGGCCACTGTTCAGGTTGAGGGAGATGACATGAGCTCGTGAGTTCCGCATATATCCATCCTGTTGATATCTAGCTGATGTGGAATCCCATAGCCTACGCTCCCCAGATAACCTTAGACGGCACTGGGAACTAGATCAAGCGCCCACCTGGTATTTCCGGGAAACAGAGGGCACGCCTGAATATGATCGACGCAAAGCAGTGCGTAGATTTCCTGCTTCGTTGATGCACCTAAATTGAGATCCTTTCCCAGGTATACGATGTGGATCCCGTTCGAACAATCCATCTCGGCGAATACGTTGGTCAGAGCATCCGAGAGGTAGAAGCCAACGTTGGAGCCGCGGCTTTCCAAGCCCAATACCTGTCGAAAGCAGAACCAGCCGTTCTCAGTCAAATCCAAGCAGAAGTAACCCGTGTCTTATCTCCACCTCCAGGATCTATTACACTATACAAGTAATTACTATACAAGGGTTTCAGGAAGAATTCTCATCTGACCATGTCGACTCCGAATAGCTACCTATCGACGTAGACATATCCATATCACTGCTAAATTCGTAATCGCTTGTGTTATCGCTTTGCATTTCTACCTCCATCACGTATCTCTCGGCCCCTGTCACCTCGAATGTACACCTTAGACACTCCCAGTAACCTTCGTCGGCGTCGGAGGCTTGCATCATACGTTCTGCGATGCAGTGGTAACAGTAGATGTCTCCGCATGATGCAATGTAAGGGTTATAGATGGGGAAGGCGGGAGGTTCATTCTCTGAAGTGTCGGATTCCTCTAGAGGATGGTCGGCAGTTGATGTTGAAGGAGTTGCAAAGGAGGAAAAGGCATTTGCTGGTTGGGATATGTCCAGACTGAGAGACGCATTTTCTGCGCATATTGCACATTGATCCTGAGGTAACGCCCAATATCGACCCTTCTTTTGCACAGATTTGCCTGATGATTGTGAAGAACTCTGGGGGAAGATGGTTGAAGATATGGTGGAGATTCCTCGACTTATTCGACGCTTTATACTTCGCGTGTTGATAAGTGGGAGAGCGAAGATGAGGAATTCCTACAGATGTTGTGAGTCAATCTTCCAGAAAATTACAGTCATATAAACGCACGGTGAAAGCGTGCCAGACCATCTGGCGATTCATGAACTCATAGCTGACTTCTCGTCTTATTAGAGCTTTTGTAGGGGTTAACCGCATCCCAAGCAACCTGTCGGCATTTGACCGATATCTAAGAGCAGATTAGCTCAGGTGGCAAAGAATAGATGCCTATTCCCCACCTTCCATTCCACAAGAATAGCATGAATGTGACCACGCAAAGAGAGGAATATGCCGTTTCCAGGCTAGTCATAGCTGCCCAAGCTCTCCTTTTATTGTTTCCTCTTGGTGCGTCAGGCCAAGCTCTCGAGAGGGCATAGTTCCGTAACTTTTTGTGTAGATATGGCACCATTATTGTGAGGGTTCCATGGATCACGAGGATACGTCGAGGAAGACCAGAAGCTTGTTTGTGTGAGTTACGTTGGTATCAGAGAGACAAACAACATACGAGTTGAGGGGCTATATTTCTTGCCCGGTATGACATAACGTAGGTCCTGTAGTTTGGCACCGTAGCTCGCCCCAGTATTCCAAACTGATAGTTTATACAATGTCATTTGTATCAGCAGCATGAGTTCCGGCTCGAACTTGGATTTAAAGGATGCCTAGAAGGTTCACATTAGTAACCTTTGTACCTTAGCTCTGCATATTACTTACATCTATCAGTGAGAGTGCTTTAGACAAAGGCTCCTGCAGCACCGAAACCAGCTCCTGGTCCAGAAGTTCCGAATCTAGTTGCCCGACGCGTAATACCCGAGCTAGTGAAGCCGTCGACGGGTCAAACGAGTTCCTTATGGCTGCTAGTCGTGGTTGCGCAGCGTTCCAAGCGTCTTCCCAGACGTTCATAGTGTAGAAGTCGAAACGAGGTCGAAGGTGCAATATGAATTCAGCTGAACGCATTGACAAGCACAATATCCGGGTATCCGCATTTAGCAATTTTGCATGTGATCGATAATTAGATTTGGTCGACAGAAACGGAGTCACCAAAGTTCAGTTCAAGATCATTCATAGAAAACAATGGCGGAGGCTCTGCAGCAGCTCATCCTAGATACCCTCGATGCAGAATCGACAATAAAGGACACACGGACGTTGAAGTTGCCTGGTCAGGCCCAGCCGGCTGCTTCAAGTGAGGACCAGATAGTCATCCTGGGTGCTCTCAATTCACTGCTGAGTCGAGAGGTGCGCTGCTCCAATATAAGCTATTTCAGAAGCTCACTCTATCTTGTAGATGATTGCATATGAGACTCATGAAGTCTTGACGCATGCCCCTACTGCCGAAGGCGCGCAGATCATCAGTGAAGGATCTCACGAGGCTCGAGTATGGGCTGCTCTCCCTCTCAAAGGAGAAGGTTCGCCAGTCACTCCAGTCCAGTTGAAGAAAGCCGTTGGAGATGAGGCAGCAAAAGTTGGTCAAGGGAGGGCTTTCAAAAATGGATGGATCGGCAAGGAAGGAGATGGGTTGGTCAAGCTTGTCTCCAGTATAGATGACGCGACGCAAAAGGATCTACTCGAGATATCTTCAACCGGAACCATAAAAGCTGGAGAGAAGCTTCTAGCTGACCTCAGGAAACGAAAGCTGATTGCTCAGAAGTATGTTCCACCCGTGAATGGTCTTCTCCATCTAACCCGATTACGCAGGAAAGGGCAATGGTTCACAGTAAACAAAGGCTCAAACTTCAGCACATCCACCGCAAAACCGGAAACAGATCTCACAGCAGACATGCTAACTTCGTATGTCATTTGGTTTTCTTTCATATTTGGCCCTTCCTGACATTTCCCAGTGGTGCTTGGAAGACCTCCACCTTCAAGAAGTACAACTTTGATGCAGAAGGTGTTCCCACATCCGGAGGGGCACTCCATCCGCTTCTCAAAGTAAGAGAAGAGATTAGGAACATTTTCTTGGAGATGGGGTACGTATTCTTTCCTCGAGTATGGGCTTCCGTGACTAACGGTTATTCGGTCAGGTTCGCAGAGATGCCTACATCGTCCTTCGTTGAATCCGGATTCTGGTGCTTCGACGCATTGTTCGTGCCTCAACAACACCCAGCAAGAGATCTCCAGGATACTTTCTACATCTCCGGTAAGTAGTCAGCCCGCTCGTTGGACCAACTACTGACAGTGCCTGTAGACCCAAAGAAATCTCTACCTCCCGAAAAAGAGTACTACAAGCGTGTCTCCACCGTTCACGAACACGGAGGCTACGGCTCTATCGGATATCGCGCTCCCTGGTCAGACGATGAATCTAGCAAACTCCTTCTTCGAACACACACCACAGCCTCCTCCGCCCATATGCTCTATAGACTAGCTGCCAAATGTCGAGGAGAAAAGGTCGAGGGCGATGCGGCTGAGTTCGCTCACGGAAGCAGCACCGTCGATGAGAACGATGATGGATTCAGGCCTGCGAAGCTTTTCAGTATTGATCGAGTTTTCAGGAACGAAGCTATGGATAAGACTCATCTTGCCGAGTTCCATCAAGTAGAGGGTGTTGTGGCAGATCGAGGACTGACACTCGCTGATCTTATTGGTTCGTATCAGACTCATTTTATCACTCTCAAAGCTTGCTAATGACTCTTTGAACAGGTTTCATGCGAGTCTTCTTCTCAAAAATGGGCATCAACCAAGTCCGTTTCAAGCCTGCGTACAACCCTTACACGGAACCCTCTCTGGAGATCTTCGCTTTCCACCCAATGCTGGATCGCTGGGTAGAAGTCGGCAACAGTGGCATGTTCAGACCAGAGATGTTGGAGCCCATGGGATTCCCCAAAGACGTTCGTGTGCATGGATGGGGGCTCAGTCTTGAGCGTCCCACAATGATTCGTTATGGAATCAACGACATTAGATCGCTTGTTGGCCACAAGGTACCCATCGAAGGAGTGGAGAATTCCCCAGCAGTGATGTTCTAGAGTATTTTCAAGGCGAGAAATGTACTATTTACATGAACTAAACTACATTGTCCCAGGATCGTTCCGATCAAACAGAGAGGAGAAAAAAATTCTAGAAAGAAAACATGGCAGCATTCTTCCGCGTCCCAAATGCATATACAAGTGCTTGGCTCATGAAAAGTCCTACGGTAATTCCAATTGTCACCGCAATCATTGCACCTCCAATGTCGATGCCTCCACCATTCGCCGTGATACCACCGGCTTGCGAAAGTCCCGACTATTATGATGTTAAAATCTATCACACGAGGAAAATGATAGCCACATACGGGGACAAGAAACAAAACGCCAGGGACCATTGAGGTAAAAGCCGTCCCTCCCATCTTCCTCGAGTACATATTGCCAAGTAACCCAACAGTAAAAGCTCCAATCGCAGATACAATATCAGAGCGGTTGAAGATATAAAGGTTCGCAATCTTGTTTGAAGCGTAAGAACAACAGGAAATCACAACCATGACTGGCAGCTGCTTGCTATGAATTGGTTGCAGGTTCGCGAGAGATAGGCATAGCGAGAAAAGCGGCACAGATATGAAGGAGGTCCACCAAGGGAAGGGCCGTTGATACCAGAGATTCTCAGAGGGTCTGTAGCATCCATTGACGATATCGAAGTGGCTTTTTGTGGAGGCCCGAGTGAAGGTCCAGGTTCCGACTAATGGAATGGTGCCATCGCCGCCGAGAAGTGTTCCACCCGTAGCGTTGTCTGATACCCAGCTACCTGTTAAGACAATAGACCTCGTGATGACCGATGCAAGCGTCGCGAGCTTCTGCTTTTCAGATCTGTCGAACAAAAGATATAAATCTGAGCCTATCTGAAGACCGAAACCCTTTGGAATAAGTCGGTTAGTGTTCAGTTCTGATTATTGCGGGGAAGACTCACCAGGAAGAGGGTGTAGATTAAGGCATAAACCATTTTGACGCTGCCGCAAACAATATTCTTTGAAGCCAGCTCCAATGAGCTGCTCACTTTATCCCGAATAAGTGTGTGATATGGTATGATAGAAATTGAAGCTCACATATGAGATAACCAGGCAATATGCCGATGATTGCAGAGGAAGAGATGGCAGTATAGCAGAATAACTGATCCTTGATAGCACTGAGACCGCGAGCAGTGAATGAAACCAGGATCGCTATGGTAATCCTGAAGAAGTCAAGTCAGGGAGATGCTACATCCAAGGATGGGGGCTACTTACTCGAAAACATTCGCATACATTGCACTTTTCGTGGCAACATTGATCTGCAAAGTCGCAAGCACCAAGGCACCCAACCCAGCGGCCCACATATCTATAAAAGAACCACCAAATGCCAGGGGACAGATCAACGCAGACAGGGCAAATGCGAGCCCTATACGCGCAGTAGTTCCATATAAAGGAGGCATTCTCATGATTTGGTCAAGTTGGTCAATACCTTCCTTTGCGCTGACTTCGTCGTGCACAACTTGTCGATATAGATAATGAACCTTGTGAAGAGCCCCTAGAGCAAGCCGTCCTGAGCATCTGATGAAGTGTGTATCCGAGCAGCCCAGATCTTGGTCTCCAAAAGAGCATATAATAACGTTCGGTAGATGGATGAACTCGGCTTCGACTTCCAGTATGCGAGCGGCAGATATGAGTTGGGACTCTATGCGATGAGAAGGCGCTCCATAAGTCATAAGAGCCTTGGCTAGCTTGATGAGGAAATTTTGCCGATCGAGCATGGCTAGAGAACCAGTCAGTTGAAGCGGATGATGAAGAAGAATCATGATTACAAGAAATGTTATACTCAATCCGGACCCGGGCCAGGTGCTTTCTTCGAGTCTTGTAATCCATCTTTTTGAGTGTATTCTTCTCGAGGTCTTTGTGGTCTTCAAGTTCTTTGGCTTCACAGCCCGTCACACGCGGATCGTCTGGATCCCAGAGAACAGAGTCATTTGTTAGAACGGAAGCCATAGAGTCTCGCTGACGAATATTGGGTCGTTTAGACAGGTACGGATTCGCAGAATAAGGATCTTTGAAGGCGGTTCCCTTTCCGGAGTCTGCTTGACGGTCCTGGGTGCCGTCGACCCGAGGGGTCTCGGGTAGAGTGTGCAAGTCTATGATATTGGACGGGATCCCCCGCCGTTTCAGAGTCCTTTCGTAAACGGGGTCTACTTCGTCCTCAACCTCTTGCTCTGGAGACTCAGTAAGGGTTCGGGCTGGCTCCCCGGCAAAACTGACTGAACGGCGCCTCCTTGGGGGAATAGCATGGGGTTGATACGCATTTTGTGGCGGAGGGATATCAAAAGGGTGCCGATAGGATGAGAAAGTATATCGCGAGTCATCATCTTGATTGGTCGTCCCAGCGTCAGTCAATGTGACCTCGCTCCCTACAGATCCGCGTTGGTCACCACCAGTCGATTCTCGAGGAACGCCTAGATTGGTTTGAGGTTCTTGCCCTCGGGATTCAAACGGGTTATTCGAGCGGTGGTCAGGTGGGTCGACACCACTCTGGTCAGTAGATTGGTAGCGTGGTAGATTCCAATTATCTTCCTCGCCATATCCCGGGAGAGATCCGGCTCGATTATTAGAAGAGCTTGGTTCAAACGGGTTCAAGGCTCGAAGACGGGAGACGAAAGCGCGAGGGACGGTTCTCAAGGTCTTTGGCGGACTCGCCCGCTCGTCGTCAGACATGGTGAAGGTGCAATGGCTAGACGCGACTTGGACGCGACGCGCCGTTTCAGTACTTTGTTTACAACAGAGGATAACAACAGCAACGCCAAATACACCTCCATCGCCTCTAATCCTTCCAATCCGCGAACTTGATGCCAAACTGGTTTTCATCGGCCCCTTCAATGTTTTTGAATCCTAGCTTTTGGTAGAACTTCCTAGCCTCAGTATTCCTAGGATCCATCCCTAACCATAAACCCTCTCCCTCGATATTTTCGCCTTTGAGATAGTTGATCGCTATGCTAATCAGCCTCCTTCCCCATCCCTGCCTTTGATGCGAGTCCAAAATGTCGATGTGCATATGTGCAGTGGCGAATTTGATATCAGCCTCTGGGGCGGTGTGCATCTTCCTGAACAGATTCGTGTAGTAGACGTCTCCAGACTTGGTCGCGATCTCCGGTGGGTATTTCTCTGCCAAAGGAGGCCACCAATGTTCAGCGGCGTATGCTTCGTATGCGCGAGTGTCCTTGGCTCCAACAATGTATCCCACCACCTCTTTCGTCTCATCGACCTCCATCACGAACCCCCATGTCGTGGGGAGCTTAACGTATGGGACGGCATAAGTCAAGCCAGGAAGTTCCTGGTAATCGTGCAAGGGCTCTGCTGATTTGCCAGCATCTGCGGTCACCAGGCATATGCGAGAGAGTGCGGCTTCGTCGCTTTCTGTAGCTTTGCGAATGGTGACAGACATGATAGTTGGATGAAGATGGTGCGATATGGTAGACTTAGGGGTTGCAAAGCATGATTTTATATCCCATGGGAGGTCGTCAGGAGTATGCGGTCCGGAAAAACTACGGCAACTGCAGCCCGACCATCAGGTGCTAAATGCTCACGTTGGTGAACGCACGACCAAAATGAAGTAATTCTCGTCAGGCTAGCTTTCCGAAGAGTTGCGAATTCTGGCTTGAACTAATGATTGTTAGTTTTTCCGACATCTTGCCGCGATTCATACCACCCCGGAGTGCGTTTGTATCCTGATCATGATCAGTGGCGCAGCTAATAAAAGGTCAGGGCATGGTTGACTCTGGTTATTCCTCACGAGAGGTTTATTGATGTCAATGAAGACTATGCTCTGTATTCGAATTCGATGTAGTAAAAGTGTCCGATAGCGCCAACAGCATTCCAGCGATCCATGATATAGGTTGAATGATTATAATATTACAAACTAAAGGATGGTAAATCAGTGTATCCAAAAAGAATTAATTTATATGAACCCAGCGTCTCTCAAATTCCTCTCCAGTCTTCTATCATTCTCAAGCATCTCTCGATGTTGAGGATTGTTTGGATCAAGGGGCAAGCCCTCTTCCGCTCTCCTTGCAGCTTGGTCATCTGCGCCTGCGTCTTGTCTGTTCCCAAATCCAAATCCTGCACGGAGTAGATCGATGCGTGATTGCCCTTGAAGACTGAAAGTATTTTCCATGCGCGAAAATACCGGGAACGAGATTACTGGTCGTGTTTCCACAGCGGGCGAGGTCGTCGAGTTATCGCGCTGGGAGGCCAAGATACTCCTTTCCCATCTCTTGACGCGCCAGTAGCCAAGTAGGGAGGTAAGGAGGATAAACCAGCCTAAAACGTAGATCAGTATCAAGGACATCTAGAGGTGTGCTGTCGACTTACCAACTGTCATCAGGAAGAACGAGAGCCATTCCTGAGTAGCCTCATTCAATTGCGGAGATTCCACCAGGCTTTTGACATCCCCAGACATGGTTCCATTCCCAAAGTCAATACCGTAAGCCGAGTTCCCGTCGTCAGATGGTCTCGCAGGTGCTGGTTCCCAACCACTCCATGCCGAGTCCACCTGATCCGTGCTATCTCTGCCGCTTCTCAGCGCAAACCCATACTGTATCAACGTGACACCAAGACCCGCCCTCGAGCCTAATCTTGCTGCGTGCGTGGTGTGCAGCAGGTAGGTCAGGAGGAAACCTACGAACTGGAACGAAATAGATACGAGCATATTCCATAGGAAAGAGAACAATGAACCGGTGGGAAGGGAGTCAACCATAATTTCTCCTTCCGTCCCAGGCGCAAAGGGTGCGTGTACGGTGGTCTCCCAGTAGGTAGGCACTGCATCAGCTTGGGCGGCGGCATATGACGGGGGTGCCTCAGAGCGGCTATCTTCAGGAACGACGTAGCTATCGTCACCTACAATCCAGTGAGCATCATTCTTTATACGAATTCTAGGTCACATACCTTCCTGTATCCTTATCGGCCTATTAGGCTTGGCAGTAACATTGGCAAAAACACCATCGTTATTCGTGCCTCCACCGACAGGACCGCTTGGTCGTTGTGGTAAAATGCCTATTCGCTGAGCGACATTGTTGGGTAGGATTGCAGCAGCGGATCTCTGGAACCAATTTCTATTGGGATGGTGTGGTACTGCATTGCTTGACGGTATGAAGCCATTCGAGTTACCGATGTCATTAGGTAAGGCCGTCGCAGAGGGAAGTGGTGGTGAGCCAGGTGGTGGGTAGTCATAATCCATCCTCTCAAAGTCATAGGTTCCAGGTGTGTGAGTACGCGCAGCCGGTGCATTGAACCGTGTAGGAGATGTTGGTGTCGGATTTAGGGGATGAGATTCGGAGACTTGTTCGTCGTCTTCATCGTCTGAGTAATCGAATGCAGCCTCCATGTCGTCTCTTGGTGGGGCATGATCCTCATGATCTGCCTCTGCGCTGAGGGCAGTATAGCGAGCAGTTGGCATAAGTTACAAGAAGAAAGGAATAAAGGAATGACAGGACTGTTCTGACAGAAAGTGGGCTCAAGAGGAATGTGTTGCGTTGTATGTGCGGGATGATTTGTCAGCAACCCCACACTGCCTTTTCGACGTGCACAGTCAGGGCGTCCATGCCACTGTACATGCCGTGCTACGCGTTACTCAAGCTGATGAATCATGAGCACGAGAAGTGCGTGGAACGCCATGGTACAACTTCGATATCGCCCAAAATCCGACCGCGCCTGGATTGGACACGCTTGCTTCGGTCTTCAGCTCATTTTGACGGGTAATCTCATTGGCTTCCGGAATGAAAAATTGGCTACCTCGCTGCGGTTGACGATCTCCTGCCGTCGGATATGTTTCCGAAGAGTGTGTCTCCAAACTTTATCACGAAAGGTAGTGGTATACATGTATTCACCACCTGGATCTCAACGACAGAACCATCCAGGCTGCGACTGGGCCCACGAGATCTCTTCTCTAATTGGCTATTGCTACTTTTGGACTACACTGCCACCGCCACAGAGGTTCTGGCCAATCAGTAACACTCTGAACTTTGGTTTGTTCTCCGCAAAGAGGAACCGGCTCACACCTTTCACACTCCCAACCCAAACTCCGTGTGACCACCTGATGATGAATCTCTGACAGTTCCCCTTGAAAGATGATGGACGATTATAGAAGCAAAAATGCAGCGAAACTATTATACATCTGCAAGAATAATAATGGGCGTGTTTGTAATTATTGCTGCAGTCTCCTTGAACTCTATCGAACTAACACACTCCCCCTTCCCCACAGATGTCGCGAGCCTTCGAAAAGACGTCCAACTCAACGCCGTGGGTGCGCTTAAATAGTAAATGCTGCTGAAGTGGAGGCTATCTGCAAAAGTTGATGGAGGCTTGTTATTGGACGAGCAATATCAACCAATGAAATCACTTGCCGAGAACCCCGGTAGTCAGGGTCAGAGTCTGGGCGGTTGGCGTCTTTCACCAGACACAGAACCCTCTCGCAGCTTTCCAGTCTTGTCTGCACCATCCTTTCGAACATCGCCGCAATGCGTTCCTTGTCCCGGGGAGACACCTGACGACCACCTCCTGGTTTGATAGGTGGCTTGTGACCGACTTTGCGGTTCGCCATCTCCACCAATTTGGAAGCTGGGACATCCCTTAGGATTGCAGATGTTACAGATTTTGCGGGCGTAGGGCATTCGTCTCCTATTTCTGTTGCAGGAGGCGATGGCCAATGGTCTGACGACGACGATTCTCTCATAGCAATCTGGTGGAGCTTTGAGCGAGCATTCGATATCCAGATGCGTTCTCTCTGGTAAAACCCAATCAGAGTTTGGAGCATTTGCTCTGTTGTGTCTAGAGAAGGGGATGCCATGGACGGGAGAGCTTTCGCTGAAGCATAAGGTGAGTGGGGGGGAGTTGGTATGGACATTGGGGAAAGGTGTGAGTGATTGAGGGAATGCCGGGCTATATAGTTATGGCAATTTAAATAGGTCTCGAACCGATTCATGACATTTTCTCGATCTTGAGAGCACCTGGCGTAACAGTCCAGGCCAATCAGCGATCCGGACGGATTCCAGGCTGTCGAATCCGACCTTCGTCCAATCACGGGGTTCGGCTATTCCTAGTTTGTCTCCATCCAATCATGAGGCGGACAGCAGCCACTGTGCTTGCGCTGAATGGACTCTTCGCTGTCGCTGCCCTTGCCGCCGACCCTGCTGCACAATTACGTCTCTTTCATCGTGTACATCATCCGCTAGCTTCCCAGGCATCGTGGCTTGAGCGAGGCACGGTTTCTATCGGCGCAAACAACGCGGCAACATTCGAGGCCTCCCCTACTTTCGAGAAGGACTTGAGGTCCTTCTCAGAGTCCCTTACTAGTGTCGAGAACGCTGACCTGCTGTTGTATCAAATTGCTCTGGAACGTCCCGGTGACACCTCAGAGGCACAGTACGATTATTCTTCAGTGAAAGTAGTAAGTCTTGTCCAGGCCGTTCTCGTCCTTATCGTCAATGCGAACTAATTTCTCTCCCAGTGCCATTTATACTCCGCAACTTCTGAAACGGTCTATCTGCACACACGGGACGGTGTCAATCCCACTCCACATTCAATCGACTACTTTGTATCACCGACTCCTCATGATGGCTCCTGCCCCAAGTCCAGCAGCACCCATCTGAGCACTCCATTCCAGTACTTTGCAAGTAACGTGAAGAGAAATTCAACAGTGGTCGTCAAAGCACCCGCTTTACCACCCCTGTGAGCAGTTTCATTGGTCTCAACTTCTTACATTCGCTCATCGTCACTTCATAGCCCCATACTCAAGACTCCACCTCCACTTTCACCAGAAGGAAATCCTGCAGAGCTACCAATAGAAAAGACATTCCTGGAGAAGTATTGGATGTACATCGTTGGAGCAGCAGTGGCTATAGGTGAGCAAATGCTTCCACAGCTATACTTGCCTTCTGATCCCCCACCGACAGCTCTCGCCGCCGGCCCAGAAGAACCGGCGAAAAAGGAGTAATCCCTTCTTATCAACCAACCGACATAGGCTACGGCAGCACCTCATACATGCGGCAATATCCAGACCTCGGTCGCTCTAGATACTTGGTCTGGAGGTTGAATAGTAGAAAACTTTGACTTCTTGCTGAGATGATCGGATGCATTGCAAGTCTGAACATCAATTGGATTGCTAATTCGCTATAAACCCCGGCCCTTATTGCATCTTCTTCTGTCTACAGCTTATATTCAACTCTCAAATATCTCATCCATCTCATCCACCCAGAAAGATTCCACGTCTATTCGTCGTTCGTCCAGATTTTATTCATTTGCTTCTTGAAAGGCTCCAGTGAAAATTCGAGAGCAGAGCATGGGAAGTTGATCTCGAATTTGCCCAGAACCGTCGGATGTAAAATGCCCAAGTGACCAATTTCGAGATCACGAGCGTGAAGAGCAGATTTAATGTCCTCCTTGATTTCTGAGATGACACCAGAACTCTTTGCAGGAGCGGGTCTGTAGTAGATGGTGGCGGCACGTCCGGGGAAGTACATGGAATCTACAGAAGGTCAGTGATCTCCTCAAAGGTAACGTCGAATTGAAACCGACCTTCTCTCTCCTTGATATAGTATCCTGTGGCGGCCTTAGTATCAGCATTCCCAATTCTTGGAATCTCAAGCATCTTCATCGCCCTGTCCAGCATTCCGTGGACAACTTCGAAGCCAGCCGTCTTGTTGCACCATACTGCCGCAGCATGCCTAGCGTTCCTAGCCTGCCTCTCTCTCTTCTCGTCCTTGAAGACCACATCGGAGGTCTCGAAGATTTTCACAGGGAGCGCATGAGAACGGTTTTCGCGAACTGTCTTCAAGAGACCTGGGATGAGTGTGGTGCGGACCACTTGGAACTCGAGAGTTTTGGGGTTGGCGATCTTGACAGCTGTTTTACCATCATCTTTGTGGTTAAGCCAATCAAAGTTCTCCTCCAGGGAGCACTACCCAATCTTATTAGGTGGCGTACTTTTGAAAGATCAAAGTACTCACCAGAATCAGCGGCAGAGCCTCCACCCATCCTGCTAGTGCCCACTCCGTCCTTATAATGTCACTCAGCTTGCTGATGGCAAGAGGTTGAGCCACCGTACTCGTGGGCGGGAAAGTGTGTGGCAGGTTGTTGAAACCGTATCCAATGGCGGCATCCTCCACCAGGTCAACTTCATGGAAGATGTCTGGGCGGGTAGCGGGTATGTCTACGTCGATCAAATCCGGGTCCGTGGTAGAAGGGGTTGTATAAAGTGACATCTTGTTCAACAATGTCGAGACTTCATCTGCCCCCAAGTTCAAAGATGTGCACGAATTGATGTAAGAAGCATGCGCGACGGTTTTACGACCGGAGATGTCTGGGCTGATCTTTGAAGAGCCATCTGGCAAGATCACTTTGCAAGGCTCAATTCTAACGTTTTTGAGACTGTGAGTCTAGAGAGAATTTTCAGGAAATTTGGGTTACTGACGTGTATGCATCTTCGCAGTACTCAGAGAACATTGTGGCAATCACATTGACGACAATTTCGAGTTTCGTCTGGTCGGTCGCCGTCACGTCGATGAAAACATTGCGTGTATTCAGGGTAATCTTGCTATGTTCAGAATTGATGATCGGCGGCATGGACAGAACGCGATCTAGCTTGTCGTAGATGATGGGATACACTGGTGAATCGCGGATGATGGGGAGATACTTGGATAGCTGCCTATCGGACTGCGAAGGAGATGAATGGAAGGATCCAAAAGTTTAGATAGCAACGTACCTCGTACAGCGTCATTAGCTCCTCCGCATTGTATTCCTTATCTTTGTTAAGTGGGACGAACTTGATGTCTTTCGGTGGACGGGCCTCGTAACGGAAGGGAGGTTGCAGAGTATCAAGATCATGAGTTCCAATAGCTACTAGTTGCCGTCTACGGGCAATGTTTTGATGGAGTTTGTCCTGCAAGTCGATGAAAGAAGCATAGGATCGAGGCGTGAATTTGACATTTCGGAGAATCGCGCATGCGAAGTATGGTCGAATCTTGTTCACCTACACAAGGACATTGGAGGTTTGTTCTGGTGTGTGAATATGTGGTGGCGTACCTCTGGATCACAGGTGACCGTCAGCAACTCGGAATCTCCTCCCTGAGGAATGACAAGCTTATATCTCGGTGCCTCCATTTTCCCCAGGAAAACGCGTAGGGCCCGGGAAATTCCTTCTATGCAGAGCAAATCATATCTGTGCAGGTATTCAGTGATTTTCGGCCTTCATGATTGTGGGGGCATACCTATTGGCAGGAACTTCGATTTTGAGTTGCTGTGAACCACCATGGGCTATGAGTCAATTGGTTGAACTCTTATATTCCTCAGGACATACCGGTCGCTCTGTAGGTAATCCAGCCTTTATAGCCTTCTCTACTTCTTCTGTGGTCTATGCCTTATCAGCTTCTGTACCCTTTCGTGATCCAAGGACGCCCTACATCTTCATCGAGCTCCAGGCCATAGTCGAAGCATAGTTTATCGAATTCCTCGGTCGCTAAGAGACGACCCAAAGTCAGTATAATGAAGTGAAGAATTCGACAAATACACACTATATTCCTGACCAAGTCTTTCCCAGAGATCAGCTTTATCGACCGAGATGGTGGGCATGGTAAGAGGCGAGCAGTGGTCTGCCTGAACTGATCGAGTCAAAATCAAGTCAGATCGCCAAATACCTTTGATCACTGTCAGTTGCCTTTTTCGTCCACGATGAAATATGTCGCTCTGCTCAGCGGTGGCAAGGATAGCTGCTTCAACCTCCTTCACTGTGAAAAAAGCGGTCATGAACTTGTAGCTGCTGCCTCCCTTGGACCAGAGGCCGGAAAAGGTCTGCAAGCACTCTCCTGGTTCACGCAGTCTACCTAGATCAATCATTTTCCAAGCTAGAGGAACTCGACTCATATCTCTACCAGACTGTTGGTCAGGATGCAATAGAATTCGTCGCACAAGCGCTGGATGTACCTCTGTACAGACGAGTCATTACTGGGACAGCGATCCAGCAAGGATCCGAGTATGGTGGCAGAAACTCCAAGGACCCAAAGAGCCATGCAGGTGATGAAACGGAAGACCTGTTTGTGCTACTCTCCGAGGTGAAGGTGAGCCTTCTCTTTCTTATCGACGAACACCCTTAGAGAACTCTATATTAGGACAAGCATCCCGACATCTTGGGGGTATCAGTTGGCGCAATCCTGTCCAATTACCAGCGGGTCCGTGTTGAACATGTGTACGTTTCGTCAGAAGTGGCCTTGCTCAATCTACCTAACGAATATGCTCTAGGTGTCGGCGGCTTGGTCTCACCCCTCTGTGTTACCTATGGAACAGAGACCAAATTGAGTTGCTGAACGAAATGATAGA
The DNA here is from genome assembly GCA_015708445.2 of Clitopilus hobsonii. Classification (NCBI taxonomy): domain Eukaryota; kingdom Fungi; phylum Basidiomycota; class Agaricomycetes; order Agaricales; family Entolomataceae; genus Clitopilus; species Clitopilus hobsonii. The sequence continues at coordinate 2,240,143 of CP068001.1, read as the reverse complement.
AGCCGGGATGGAAGCTATCTTGATCAAAGTCGCTGGTATCGGTTTGACTACCAAGCATCTTGGGAAGACATTGGGGCAAATGCAACCAACTTTGCTGAAGCTTGTACGTGTTATCGCTTTTGATTTCCTCACCATTGTGACCCCATCGATTTCAGAACTCTCTTTACGGTGCACATGTCTGTGGCGAAGGCGGAGAATACGAGAGCCTGACGCTCGATTGTCCACTCTTCAAGCGCCGGATCGTATTGTACGTCCTCATCCTCTCCTAAATTTCCTAACTTGGCGTTGACATCTCATCGAAGAACAGAGACAGAGACAGTCATACACTCTGACAACGACTTTGCAACTGTCGCCTTCTTGCGGGTCAAAAGTGCCACACTCGAGGATAAGGCAACACGATCTGATTCTCCAGTTCATGCACCAGATTTGCTTCAGGATAAATTCAAAGCGATCGAGTCTAGCTTCTCTGGTATTGCAGACCGCACCGTGCAAGGGGAACAATCTCCTCGGTCTGTATGCAATCCTCTTGCTGAGCTAGGGATACAGAGCAAGAAAAGCAACTCCTGGGTCTCTGTGGCCAACGTTCAGAGGACATCCTCTGGACATATTTCACTCGAAGATGAAGTGAAAGAATGTTTTCATTTACTAGAAGGTAGGTGTCCACGGCATGTTCAGTCCATCCTATACATACTGAATGTGATACGTCAGATCGACTGGCTCAGTACTCGCTCGACCTCTCCAATTGCTCCAATATCAATATTTTCCTGTCTTCAATTGACCTATTTGGCCCAGTCAATGCAGTGTATGGGACGTTCTTCGGATCTGGGCCTCCAGCTCGTGCTTGCGTCGCTGTCGATCTTCCAGATCATATACGCGTTCGCCTCGACTGTATTGCCTACGACGAGAGCTCTAGCCAACAGCGTACCTCCTTGCATGTGCAAGGGCTAAGTTATTGGGCTCCCGCAAACATAGGACCCTACTCTCAAGCGATCACGGTGAGATTGACACATTGCTCCATTCATCATTTTCGCGCAACTGACCTTGTGCAGGCAGCACAAAATATGTTTGTCTCCGGGCAGATTGGCCTCATCCCTGCTGAACTTTCTCTTCCATTACCCAGGTCACTGGGAACAGAGACAGCGCTAGCACTCCAGCACGTTCATCGTGTCGTCGATGTCCTCAGGCGAACATCTTCTCCTAGTTGGGAGGGCCACGAACTTCTAGCGCTTTATTGGTTTGCGGATCGGGCTCATCTTCGTCAAGTGAAGGAAGCATCTAAGGGTTGGCCCGTAAAGTCTCGTCTTTACTGATACAAACGGAAACTGACGAGGAGAAACAGGAAATCAAAACACCCACGTTGTTCCTGTCTGTGAAGACGCTTCCCAAGGAGGCCCTCATGGAGAAACAAGTTCAACTCCATACCGGGCTAGTACAAGTCCTGGACGAAGATGATACCGAACCGGAGCTTAGACAAGTCCAACCTGACTTCGTCAAACGTGAGTGGCATCAAGTAACACATTTCACAAGGACTGACCGACTTTCCAGGGAAGTGGGCTGATTCTATCACGGCGGAGGGAATATCCATACCAGAGACCAACGAGAAATCTCTTGTCGTCTGTGGAAAAGGTCGAGGTAGGCGTTAATCTAGTAAATCATTAGTCTGGAACAAATCACAACCCTTCTTCAGAGGCGTTGGACCTTTTACCCACTGTTATTCCAGATTGCGGAATCGTGCCCTTTTCTGCACGCCTCTTTCACAGAATCTCTACCTCTATTGCACGTCAGTCAATCATACCTTTTCGATACACCCACAGGCTCACCTTCCATAGTTGATGTTATACCTCAGAAGGCCTTCGGCAAAGAAGCCCCCACGATCACTCCTATCCCTTGCCGCCAGATCGCAACAATTTGCAAAGATGACTGGGACTTTGCACTTTGTATGCTCCAAATGTGAATGATATTACAACATGGTAGCGTAGTCATACAAAGCAAGTGTGCACCTGAGAACAAGAAACCAAAGACAACATGATCTATCCAAATGAAACATACTAAGCTTCAGCGCCAATCGGCAACTTAAGGTGTGCTTTCTTCTCCCAACAGCTTCATTTCCATTAACCTTCGCCTCATGGCCTTCTCTGTGGGTGTTGGGGCAACCCCGCGAACAAGACCGGCTCCAAATAGGGTCATCAGGCCACCAAATCTGAGTACCCAGCCCACGCCTGTTTTGCCAAGGTAGGAAGTGCTGTCTCCCGGGGAATGTCCCTCAGGTACTGCTCCGTCAACAGCTCGAAAGATCATGCTCGTGACAATCGCGACCTATTTACTAGGTCAGTATGGTTGGGCGAAGATGGGGACAAGATCAACGCATACAACAAACTGCGGCATCACGATGGCAAGATTATGGATCCCTAAGACGGTACCACCTGTCATTGGTGCAATGGGACCAGCTTCATCGGCGCCATTCTCTTGGTATTCGTCGAACGAACGGCGGCGCAAAAGGGGTTGGCGTTCGTTAACGGGGCGGCGGAAAACAGGAGGTCCAGAAAGCACACGGGTATGAGAGGGCCTCCTAACTTGAGAGGGCGGCGGTGGGCCTTCTTTGAGAACCTAAGCATTATTTAATGATCGCCAAAGACAATGTATAGATAGTTGGGTTTACCTCCATAATAATAGCGAAGGGAACCCACATCGCGACAGCCCAGCATATACCGACAAGGGTGATGAAAACCGTCGCCTGAGTAGTCGTTGTGATGAAGAAGGTCGAGAAGGTCAGAGCGGTGAACAGAAGCATGGCTCCCATCCAGATGTTCCTGAGTAGGAATGGCATGACAGGCAACCTTAGAGGCTGGCCTTTGGCAGCGGCCTCAGCTCGCCACTCTCTGACAGTGCCACGCAGGCGAGTGAGTTCGGCGTCTTCGTCGACGTCTTCCTTGTGTTTCATCAAACGACGATCACGGCTAGCTAGGTGGGGGAGAATGGTGCCAGTTATGACACCAACTAGGACAGGGTACGTCAGATGGCAAGGCAAATCTTATGATTTCTGGCACTCACCGATGCTGTAGAGCAGCATAGCAAACTCTCCCTTTCGGGTAGCTAGGTCATGGTCTGGCTCTTCACCCAATTCATTTGCCATTACTTGGCCCATATATGTAGTCCTGAGAGCTATTCAGTACTGGCTGAGTTGAAAAGCTCGAGGACATACGAATAAAACAGGAAAGGGAACCATCCCATGAAAGCGAACAATTGCACGTAGCATACCCGCCGGACAGGTCTGGGCAGATTTAGTATAGCAAGGCGGATATTGCCCAGGACGTCCTTCATTTTGCTGTAGGTGTACCAATTAGTGGCTTCACCTTATTCTTATGAGAAGTGGTCGTACTTTTGCTTCTTGACTGCTGATTGAGGGCGTTCTTGTTCCTCGTGGAACCAGCAAGTCATCCAAACCGTTATTACGAGAACAACAATGCATATGATGCAGAACTTTCTGAACTGGTCTCCACCAAGCAACCTGATTATTGGCAACTCTGCAAGTGGGAGGAAACCTGAAAGCCGAGAGTTAACCAGAGATTTGAAATCACGAGGTAACAAATGCATACCGAATCCAAATCCAACGATATTTCCTGCATTTGTCATTCTCCCATGCCATGCATTTCCTGCATTAAGCTGTGCTGCAGGTGCAACGTCGAGGAGGAGATTACGGAGAGAAGCCTGAAGTCCGTTAAGTGCGAAGTCGAGAATGTAGAACGAGGTAACAGCAAAGCCAATGGCGATCTTCCTGGCCTACTCCCTGTAAGACAAAGATATAATCAAAGGAAATGGCGCCATACTGTCTCTTTAGCTTCGTCATCCCAGTCACCAGAGCCAAGGCCAAGAATGTCCACTATAAGTCGCCCAAGGGGTTGGCAGTAGGCTAATGTGAATGTTGAAATAACGAGTGCCACGGTCGAAAGAACAATCCAGAATCGCCTTCGATACTTGGAATTCGATGAGTCAGAGAGAGCACCTTGAACAACTCAGTGACATGGTATGACAACTAGCATTCAGGGGCTTACCTATCACAGGTTGGGCAATTAACCCGCTTATAGGCCCAGCCAACCATACAAGAGAAGTCACTTGTTCGGATAAGCCGAGGTTCAGTAAGAATGGTGTTCCATAGCTGTTAGCTGCGTTAGAATGAGCGCATATAACCAGCTCCGTCGCCTTACCCGAGTTCCACAGTCCATGTAATCTGTGCTCCAGCCATCGATATGCTAAGAGTTATGAGATCCCATGTCGACAGAACTCGTTTTCCGTTTTCCGGAGTCTTTGTCGCTGTAACATCTGTGCTACCGTTCTCTCCAAGTCCGGCTTCGGTCGCGTTGGTGGTGGCCCGGGCCTCAGTTGAAGCCTGAGGCAGAGTCTTCGACCTTGCTGCTGGCCAAGGCATCTGGGTTGTGGGATCTGGGTCCCCGTCTGCAATTGGAGGCATCATGGTTGCCTGAGACCGAGGTGTTGTGGTGGTAGGAAGGAAGAAGACGCTACTTAACGTGTCAAAGGTGCACAGAGCACAATGCCGTACGCATCATTCTAGGAGCTTTCCGATGGCACACTGTCACTGCCTTCCTCATCCGGATCCGACCTCGAATCGACATAACCCCAAGGTCAAAAGAGCCAAGTTTCGTCAAATACAGGTGGAGAGGCGGTACTGAGCCACATATACATAATATATACATCTAAACCTAATAATAACAACAATGCGATAGCAGCAGATGGTGAGAACTTGTGTGTGTGTAGAATATAATGCCTAGTAAGTACAGCATGAAGCATGTCAATGATACACCAGAGTTATGATACAACATTCCGTAACCAGTCCGTGAATCTGTCGAATCTCCAATATACGCCATAGCCCATTATGCACCTCGCACTGATGCTGCTGCTGAAGGTCCTCGCCGGTGGCTGCCGTTTAGATGCTGGTCCAATCCGGGCAGCGGCTTCGAAAGGATGTGAAATCCTTTCCGTCGATTTGCCGTGGCGTTCGTTGGGGTTCCACCACCGTCTTCGATTGACTGCGGTGGATCTGGAAAGTGGGCATATTGACTTGGTGGTCCGATGTATGATTCGTTGGGGTCTTCGCTGAATAATTCAACGGAGGGAGGTGATGTCGATGTTGAGGAAGTCCGTGCAAGTAAAGATGGTCGTTCTGTCCGGGGTACTGGTGTGGTTCCTGCTCTATGCCGCTGTTCAGACTGTGTCGTTGGTGGCATGGCAGTTGAGCTTAGCGGGGGCGAGTTGGTATCGGGAATCGTCCGAAGTTGAGCAGCTGACGCCGAGGGACGCAGTCGTCGAGGCGTGGTGGCGCCGCTCAGATGGTTCTTTATGGCAAGCTCGTCACCGTGTGTAGATGGCCCGGCAGAGGAATAGTTTGACCCATTCTGCGATCTGTTATCCGTCGAAGAGCTTCCGCTTCTATTTCTCTGGTTGTATTTCTCCATAGCGTCCGCATCCCTCTCAAGCATTCGAGTCGTGACGGGCGATAAGGCATTCGAGCTATTTTTCGGAGGATTCAAGAGCTGGCCCTGCCCGGAACCTGACGCCGCAGAGGGGCCGTTCGAATTAGAGTGGCCTGTCAAGTACCCTGATGCTTTCCGGAGTAGCCCATTGACGCGACCGACATGGTGTGGAGGAGAAGCTGAACTTGAGTGGGGGGACCGGCTCAGAGGTCCGGTCGTTATGCCGTTTTCCACCTCTCCTGTTTCCGAGGCTCCAGTGCCGGAGCGACTTGTCCCAGACCCACTTCGCACTCTCGATGCTTGTCGCAATCGTGCAGCACTGTTGGATGAGGACATCGGGATAGGCGCTGAGCGACCCCATTCGTCCCCCTTCTCTGCTGCCTGTGCAAAAACTTGCCGTCTGGCCTTCTTATTCTGTTCGAAGACCAGCCGAGCAGTATCTTGTAGCGTGTCCCGAGTAGAACTTCTAGAAGAAGGTGAGTAAGAGATATTTCGAAATCGTAAGGTCACGCACGAGTATGCATAATCCGAAGCCGTATAGCCCTCGTTATTTCTGGCAGTGTATTGACATCCTCGCTCTATCAGAAGCCGAACAACCTAAAACAGTAAATCAGGAACGTCTATATGGCGAAAATAGACGATGCGCACTGGTAGGCTATTCCATGAACTTGCGCTTTTGTATGCCCCGTCAGCGTCGAGTCGCAAAACCAACAAGATAGACTCACTAATGTAGCGCTGTATTGCCTTTGTTGTCTGCAAGATCAAAATCCGCGTCAAAGTCACAAAGCATCTGCGAGACCAGGTCAGTCAACGTTTTGGGATAAGATTGATAGGGCGTACTCGGACAAGTTCCTCGTTTCCATTAGTGGAAGCTATGTGCAAAGCTGTCTTCCCTTGTGCATTCGACCAGTCCAGTATCCACGGATAACGATCATAGTACAAACGAGCCATTCTCATCGTTGCACCAGACCTATCTTGAGGAGACTCGGACCGAACGGCATAGGGATCGTCAAGTGGCGGCTTATTATCGGCAAGCAGCATGAGGATAGTATTGTTCTCCGAGTCCTACGTGGAAGTGGCATTATTCGACATGGGCTGTCTCCGGAATTGACATGATCGGCATACCTTGCTAAGTTCCTCGTCGTCATGCCCAGCAATAAGCAGGAATTCAAACGTCTCCTCATGTCCAAGTACTGCAGCCCAGGCCAATGAGGTATAACGTTTAGGTGCAGGGTCTATATTGCGCATCTCCGTCCTTTGTATCAGTCGTTTGACTAGGAACAGGTTATTTTCTGTGTCGGCCGTAAGAAGGACTGTTCCAGGGGGGAAATAGCGGGGGAACTTGCCTTTGACTGCTCTTCGCAGCCTCTCTGTGACGTCTTTCTCTGCCATTTCCGCGACGAGGGGGCCACGGAGAAACCTGCACAGAGTTGTCAGGGACTGAAGGAGGATTGGTTGGGACGATGGCCACTAAGGCCTTTTGTGAGTCCTGATCGCAAAAGCGGTCACGTGGAAATGCAGTGCTCATTGAGGTCGAAGCGGCTGTGCCTGGGGGGAACGCCTCCCTTCGACCCTGCATTTGTACTCAGAGTTTTCCTTCCGACGCTGACTTGAGGCCGTACAAGCTTTGTCTTGTGGCGACGACAAGAAAATGCCGAAAGTCGTCTCTCGTTTTGCAGTTTCCTCGTCGACTGACGGTCAGTTCTCGGTGTTCTGTATGGGTAACCTCGTAATGCTCATGACCAGCCTTATTCTCCTCGGGATCTCAGCTCAACCAACCGCATCATCCGCAGCGGCTCTCCGGGTCTACTGTTCGTCTCAATTTACATCATTTGCGATGGGGATACCGTGTACTAATATCTCTCATGATAGATTGTATTTGCGGCGAGTTCATTGTGAGTTTCAAAGGGTGATTTCAGGAGTCCAGGTTTTCAATGCTTCCCTAACAGCTAGTAATCGACAAGAGCCTGGCCTCGTTGCCACGGCGTAAAACTGACAATTCTATTATCATCCGGGCGCAAGATACAGACACCGAGAGAGCGCGCGTTTTCAAGCTAAACGCGGTTTCAGGCGAACCTGTCCTATTGGAAAGGTAGGCTTTCCGAGATTTCCTCGGCTGATGTACGGAGGCTGATCCTGGACCTGCAGGCAAAATGGTCATGAGCGGCAATATCGCTTTGAGTGTCCACGATGCTCCCTGAATATTGGTTATCAAACAACTCCTCCCCCTGTCAAATTAGCACCGTTCTTCTATGTTCTGCCAGGTGCTCTTACTCAGATGCAGGGCCAGGTACCACCTGACGCATTCGAAGGCGAAGCCTCCACCATTGATGCATGAGAAATATCAGAGCGTGTATTCTCGGATCTTTGACAATGACATTCTGTGAGTATATACATGGACTAAGCACCGATATCTGTGGAACATGTGGATGTTAGCTCTGTGGGTCAAGAAAGGCGAAGACGGAAAAGAAGAAAAGCCTCAGATACCGTTGTAGAAAAACTCACGACGCATGCGTAAGTCAACACATACGTTCATACAGTGTGAATAAAGTTGACATCACAGAAAAAAAGAAACGATTTGAATGAAAGGAATACTCACCGAGTGTACTTGACAATCAATTGCTGGATGAAGAACGAAGCCAAAAATTTCGACCTCGACAGCCGAGGTTGTTTGGCACTGTTGAAGATGCCTTATATAAGCATCATCTTCCAGGCTTTCAGCCTGTTGCTCTCCGAAGGCAAGGCAATACTACTATTACTAGTAGAATACATTGAGCCATGCAAGTAGGCTAGCAATAGAGGAACTGGTGCCCACACAACAACGTTCATAATTGAGGTTTTTAGAGACTAAACACGATTTACCCACCTACGAGAAAATATGGATTATCATCCATGATTAGGAGCTTAAATTGAGGAGTTTCTTTACAAACTTCATAGATATAGGGTTTTTCTTCCCTCGGCTCAGGGATACCTTGATAATAAGCTGGATATCTGCTTTCTTCGAGGAGGCCATCAGTGCAGCGGTAATTGTGAGCTCGCGTAATTCCCGAAATGTGATGTGAGCCTCCGCTCCATGGGAAATTGGGATTCAACCTTGTTTTATGATCTCCTTGTGCTAACTTCTCGCTCTGCTCAACCCTGGTGCTCTGAACTGTGGTCAGGCTCTTGGTATCATGGAACTGCCGACAGCTCGAGAGATAGAGCTGGAAACTCTAGTCAGGACGCGTGACCGTCAGGTTGCTGAGTTGACCGTGAGTAGCTGCGGTCATTGAGAAATGCGGAGTGCATATGTTCAAGGGAGCTGATCATTCACCCTTGTAGGACGAACTCGCGCAACTAAGACGTTCTCTGAACACACAGACGTCGGCGGGAGACGATTCTCTCACTTTGCCACCTGCCCTTGTATCCGTTCTACTGCCTCATTTACACACGGGGTCTGCGTCAACTGGCCCTTCAACTTCTCATGGCACAGTAGCGGAATCACTGACACAGAAGGCCCGACTTCTGCAAGAGGAGAACGACGAGCTATATGATCTTCTGAGGCATGGAGAAACAGGTAAACTGAAGGATGAAGTGCGGGGCCTAAGAAGATTGGTGGAGAAGCTTGAAGATGCGCTGCGGGGTGCGTCCTGCTGCTTTGGTTGTGCTCTCCTTTCCCACTTACCTTGATCTTTCATCTTGTCCTCAGAATCGCACTCAGTAATCACGACCCTATCGTAGGCGGTTCTTTTGACTCTCGAAAGTTCTTTGGCGCTTATTGCCCGATAGGGCTGAACTTGACAAGACCAACGAGACTTTCATGGCTTCTGCACGGCCAACTCTGAAATCTCACGACAGCAGGTCATATTCTCGATCTCCAACAAACTCATATAATCCTTTGCCTGGTCATTCGAATGACAGTTCCAAATTGCCGCCGACTGGCCCCAGGGCACACAAGAAACCCCGCATATCCGACGTCCAATCCCCGCCTCGACCCTCACGTCCAAATGGGCCTTCCTCCTCTCATACACATCGTCCATCTAGTTCCTACAATGGCAACCGAGGACCCGACTCGAGGGGCTTCAAGTCACGGGGCCATGGCGATTCTAGAGGCAAGGCCAATAATCACGCCAACAACAACAACAATGTCAAGATGGATGTAGAAGAAGTGCAATTACCGAGAGCACCAACTTCTCCACGTCAAGATAGAGGCAGAGACCGGGATATTGACAGAGATTTTGGGCGAGAACGTGAGAAGGATCGTAGAGGCGGCGAGCGCAACAGGGGAGCTGGCGGAGAGAACGTTAATGGTCCCAGTAGTGCCAATGGGCCGAGGGAGAGAAATGACAGAGATCGTGGTGACCGGGAACGACACAAGATCCAGAAACGAAATGGACATTATGAAAGTCGTGGGGCAAACCGTGGTGGACGTAGGCACGAGCGAGGGCAACCTTCGGTAGCATCGAACGATTCAGCGACGGGAGATCGGACGTTGGCAGAACGGATGGGTTTATGATTGTTTCTTTCTTTCTTCATTTTGGCTATCTTCCATGCCTACCTCTAATGGCAATCCTCGTTATAACTGGTGGGGTGCATAATCTTCTTGGCCGACTTCCTTTGCTAATACATTATTCATCAGTAGTTTTTGTACCCTTCCAGATTCTTCGCTATCCAACATGTTATTTCTTGCCCTACTATGCGAAGTCGACCACGCGTGGAATATATGCTGAACCTGACGAGTCAATCTAAATCCCACCCATTCTCACACTGGCAGCGATCGAGTTCATGTTCCTCAAATGCTCACCACTCTCTTTCCGTGTCAACCGGTGGTGGAAAAGCATGAAAAAGCAGCACCGTACTCTTCGGCACCAGATCGTTGGTATGTTCGTCGATGGACATAGTGATAATGCCATGGAGTGGGTGACGGGTACGGGTAACATTGAACGATAAACACAAGTCAATGGCACTCGGTTCTGGATCACTTTCTACTCTCCTTTCGCAACATGTCTCCTAATTCCCTATGTCAAAAAGTGCCGAACCGGTGACATCGACCGAATGACGACTTGGTTACTTTGCCTCAGTAATTTGCTGTTCAACCATCGCTCGGATGACAAGCTGTGCTGTGACAGGCTGCTCGGAGCGGCATGCTCAAAGTTGATCTGCCTGAGGTCGCCGAGCACAGGCGTTTTGCTAGGTCCGGTTTTGGATATGTTTTTCTGAATTCACAAGGGACCTGCGTCATGGCTGGAAGTGGAGATAAATTAGATGGCTCCGCCGACGCTGAACCGAAGTATGTCCATTAATTAATCTGAGTAGACTCATGAATGTGGCGCATCCAGGTATTCCACCCACAAAGGTGTTATCGACCAGAATAACCAGTCCATCTATCCGAAAACTCACACGTCTCTCTTTTAGATTCATCCACGAAACAAACTGGACTCACCACCTAGCCTCTGTGCAAGGTTAGTCTGTAGTCCTGATTTTCAACTGAACTGGCTTGAATAGACTCATGTTCTATTGACTCGGGTATGGCAAACTCTCACAAGATTTCGAATCTTTGACCATTTTATATTATTTTTAGGCGTGATAACTCTACGAGACAGCCTAAATAGCGCTAGTAAACTGACATGGCGTGGAAGCTGAATGGCTTTCCGTTCCGAACTCCCGAATTTGAAAGGGGAGGGCCCCGGAGGAGGGAACGGTTTAGATGCGCCAGTGGGTGGCATAGAGATGGTAACTCCGATTAGTCGAGGCCTCCGAGATCATGCTTCGTTAAAGACGCTTAAACGAGGTGGCTTTCCGATCCAGGGGGAGTTGGAAGGTATCACGCAATCATCTGCTCAGGGCGACTCCCATGAAAGGGATCCAGTCGAATAGGGCAATCTCCGAGTCGTACGACCATTAGAGCGCTCCGAGGACGTGGTCGCGATTGTACCCTGGCTGGGAATTGCAACGAGGTTGTGTCCTCTATGAGGTGGCACCACTGGGCGCTGCTGAGCTGGCAGTGGTTGGCTGTTTCATGGATAAGCAAGGTGAAGGGCCCTGATAAATTGATGACTACGTCTGCGGCACGTTTTGGTCTTGCCGAGATAGCAAATAAGGAGATGCGGTAGCAGCAGGGTTGGGTGCAGCGATCCCTTCTGGTCCCGATGGCGGTCGTGATAACCGCGTGGGGGAATACAGGGACGGAGAGACTTCCGAGGCCGTGTATAGGGGGACCTCGGCCGGAACGACGAAAAGGAGCACTGCTCCATCACTGTGGGAATGCTCTTGGGTGAGATGCGATGCGCTCGTTGGTGTATGGGGTTGCGAAGCTTGTGTATCAGTAGTAAGGTAGGCAGGAGGAGGAGGAAGGATTGTAAGGTCCTGGCCAGGGTACGGCGGAGGAGCCGGGAATGGAAGCGAATTTTTTCTTGAAGGGATGAGGAGACCCTTGCTTGCCTTCCACGACTTCACGCCATCGCTTTCAAGATCGGGCACGCGAGTGCTCCGAGCAAAGCGGTTCCAGAAGATAGAGAATGCAAAGAGGAGACAGACAAGCACAACAAGCAATAGAACAGCGATGAATGCTACGTTCGGGCCTGCTGAAGCTGAGACGATTTCGGAATCCATCGTAGAAAACTATCTACAGATGATGCATCAAATAGTTAATTTGAGATATCTCCGGAGCAGGAATATTTACGAAACATACCTGTGCAAATGAAACTGAGAATGCGAAGACGAGTCTGAGTCAGGCCTCGAGGACACAATGAGGTATCATTCGCAGTGAATGTGTCCTTTTTATTCCAGCTCGATTGTGAAGGGACAGCCATGATCATGATGAGGAGGCCACAGTCACTTAGTAACGGAGGATCAGCCTGAGCGCTTTGATTGGTCTCTACTCGAGACCTCGGATTGCGGTGCGCACCTCAACCAAGGTGTAAAGTTAGGGCGGCAGAAGTTATCAAGCGTCGGGCATCGCTGGATGCTTGCCAGAACACGTAGATTCCTACTCTAGTCGGCCAAACGGTCCCGTCTTAAATTTGGCCCAGTGAGTCTTGTGATAAAACTGTGATGAGGTTCATGTCGGCAACTGGGCAGTACATTTTCCGAGTAATTCATTATCCATGGAATATTCGAGAGGATATTTTAGCCCAGTCAAGAGGTCTGCAGAAGCTTCTCAGTCAACCTTGAGGCATAGACGAGGTCAATTAATCCGACATCGACGGAAACGGGATAGGTGAGCACAGCCACGTTACAACGTGCAAATCCTTGAAGCTTCCTTTCTGGGACGCAAGGTGGTTCAAGAACACACACAAGATTCAACAATTGACATTTTGTGAGCAGAAAAATCGATACGCAGTTAGTATTACAAGATTATTTGCGAGGTATACCATATATATATCAAGATGGATTGCGAGCGCGAAAACTACATAATGGCTCGAGGTGGTGCGTAGGTAATGAATGCGTAGGGTAAAGCAAACCCAGTAATTAAACAACAAAGCGAGAGTGGGATTTGTGTGAGCGCAGTGCGGAAGAAGTAAGATAGGAACGTGAATGAGTGGATTAAAGAGCGGGGCTCAGAAGAAAGGAATGCGTATAGTAGGTGATGCGATTGTCGTAAAAGCTCGTCCAAGAAAATGCCAGAAGCACGAATATTAATGCAATGCAAGTCCAAGAAGGAAGATCGTTCAAGAAGCGTTCATCATGCAAAGTACCAGTCATTATCTGTCCGCCGTCTGAGGTCTTTGTTTCGAGTTGCGAAGGGTAAAGAATTTCAGGCATGTCATCCCTTTGCTTTTGCCTTTATCCATATCCAGAGAAGGGAGGCTTGCTTTCCGTCCCAACGGCTTTTCCTCGGACAGAGGAGGAAGATTTTCGAGCTCAGGGAGCTGAATGGGCATCACTGGCAGAGGCTTCGGGGGGCTGCTTGTCTTTTTCTCGGCTATGGCATCGAGAACAAAGGCTGGAATTGGGGGGACCGGTGGCGGAGGTGAAGAGAGGTTGGGACTAGGTGGAGGTGATCGACTCCGACGTCGTTGTGGAAACTCTGCTGAGCGAGGGCTAGTAGAGGATGGGACCTGGAGGAAACGCGGCGTTGATGGGGGCGTAAGCGCATTAGTTGAACGCGTCCTTGGTCTTGGGTGTTTGGTTGATGCACCAGAAAAGTCCCGGTTTGTAGAGGAGAGTCTATGCTCTTTGATGTGGTCGAACGAACGCTGAGAGAGAATCGATCTCGGTTTGTTGCTGTGAGAAGGAAACGGCGAGAGACCAGGAGGTGTTCGCGGTGATAGGTTATGTGAGTGACTGCTTGTCATGGACTGTTGGCTGGATGATGGTCGTAGCCGTGCACGCAGGTGAGGTGAAGGCAGAGGTGCTGGTTGTGCTTCGGGCGAAGGAGCGCGAGGGGGAGGAGAATCTGGGCGCTCAAAGATGGACATTCTGGACGGGAGGGAAGGAATGAGTTGTCCTTGAGGTGTGACAGGTTATATATACGCGTAGAAAACATGTCGGGACGAGGACAATGGCGGGCAACCTAATTTGGATCGAGATCTCGAACAGGGGATGCGAGTAGTTTCCACGTGGAGTTAACTTTCCCCAAAAAGGAAAGTTCAGCTACGCTTTTATCCCCGAAATACAGTCCTTATTTGGTCGTCCCTGGATTTCTGCGGTGCGTGTTCCGGCCTCTTCCCACATCGAGTCAACGGTTTCCGTCCTCCTCTCACCGAATATCAGTCAGATGGGCGCAAATGACGACCAGTACCCATCGCTTCAAAGAAGAGGAGAAACCATCCACGTTGATTGATACGCCACGATCATGGAATCTTTAATTTATCTACGCGAATCCCACTTTTTACCTAGGTGATAATTTCTCGATTTTACTCATATCCGTCCAACATCCATGATGGCCTGTGTCCTGCTCAATGGACAAACGTCGAACATTCCATCTGACATCGAGCACTTTCCGGTGTCCTACGTCTCCGTATGTCGCACAAAACTCTCCGTTGGAGGACGGCTAGACCCGCCTTTCCTGAAATCACGCACCTGGCCATATGCCGCGCTTGTTCCGTTTCTTCCTTGACGTGACACCCGTCGAGCGTTTCCATCGTCTCCACCTACAGAAGCACTGGTTCCTTACTTGATATTACCTTTAGTTGCACATCTCGACAGATACTTACCATTGTCCGTATCAAATGGTCACCTTCCTCAGCTGAACCCAGGCAGAAATATGTCGTGCCTAGAATTCAATCAATCTCAGTTTGAATGAGTTCAACTGCGTCATGAATGACATTGCGCACGAAAAAACCGCGTTAAGCTCCACTTCAGATTTCGACCTGTTCGGCCCCGCCTATGTTTTCGCATTTCTGAAATTCGGTGCCGTCACGAATGCACATTCTTGTAAAAATTCTGGACGTTCAATAGGCTTCAATAGGAGAGGTAATCGGACATCGAAATCACAACACCGAATAATAGACGCAAACAGACCCAGAGCAGACCTCGGGGGCTTTGGTTGCCGGTCTAATTACCGGAGTAGCTGTCATCTTCCGCCTCAACCACTACACTAAAACGGTCCCTGACAGTCAACTGTGATAGTTGTTATCCCACAGTTATCTACATGCACTAGCCTTCAATCAACTCGCTGACAGTACGGCTTGTACCTAGTCTTTCTGTCAAGCAGGGACTGCCCCTCTACCGTCGTTCGCATCGTCAACTGACCAAGGACTAGCGCTGTAGCACCACTGTATATCCCAACAGGGCACCCGGCTCCCTTTACGTGATTGAGACTGCTCGTTCCTCATCCCAAATAAATCGAATGACCGCCCACAGCCATACAGGGTTTGATTGAACGAACAAGGACTGTATGGGTTGACCTTCCTTTTTTCTCAACACTTCTAATAAACTCTTCGCAATATGACTCAGTCGGTCACTGTTCGGTTATGCATCCTTCAATGTATCGAGAACACTGGCAAAAGAGTCACCAGGAGCCAAATGAATGTTCAGTGCACTCCGTCATTGCCCACACGATCCCGAAGAGACTGCCAAGCCTGGGAAAACATCGATATCATCCGAGAGTCTGCAGCCTCGTCTGCGGGTTGAGGCGGACTTCAGATTTTCTCCTCGGATAGTTGGTAGCACAACCCGGAATACGATGCGAGCTTGATTCAATGGAAGCAGGAGTAGCACAGTCATAGAAAAAATTGTTCGAAGAGTAATGAATAGACAATAAAATGACGCCTCCGACGAAGATTCCAAGCCCACTCAGATGACAAGCTGGCAAGATCCGAGATCAGGCAGGAAGTTTCTTTCGGGAAAAGTGTTACTCACAAAAGCTTGAAATGACTATTAGCCATTGTTGCACGAGAAAAGATCAACACTCACCTAAATGACCACCAGCGACAGGGCGCGCTCGGAACCCCTCAGCATGCCCATCGGTGGTTTCATACCAATCACCGAAGGGCTGAGAGCTAGTCCCAGAGGAGGCGAATTTAGTGACCGAACTTATGAACAAATCACGAGCAGCGGTATCAGTCATGATTGCGGCGGTCCAGATTTCCCAGTCTATGGTAGATCCATGAGTTTTGCCGCCCACCGGTGGCTGCGGAGAAGCACTCGCCTGTCTTCGTGTAAGTATGCCTTACTCAAGGTGAGACACGATATTTCGGCAAAGAACAATGGAAGCTTGAGCTTACCGAGTGTCAAGAGGAATACCGAAGGACCCTATGGAAGGTATGTGATTATGAACTTAATTTAGGCGCCGAGGATAAAGAGAAAAATCGGGTTCTTACGTGCCACAGACTTGTACCACGCAGTTTCTGATGAAGAACAATGAGGACCCTGTGTGATGATCGAAAGAATTATGCTTACGCATCTGGTATACGGATTGCGGGAAGATGCTAATCTTCAGGAGCTTTTCAGCAAAGAGATTATAAGCCAAGCCCCAGCTGACGACGACGGTCAGTAATTGCATTTGAGCGCATACAAGCCAGAATATTACCTAGAATGGTCATTGTACTGTTGTAGCAATGCCCTCAGGGTCAATGATCAGGATTCAGGGTGGCTCATCTGTCATGACGTACGGCAAGAGTAAGATGCTGTCCAGTGTTTGAGGCGGCCAAAGTCTGCCAGCGACTAACATAGTTCGCAGCGATCGTCTACTCCATTCATTGAGTAAGGTGAGAAGTAAATATATGCTTGGGTCCGCACCGAATAGTTAGCGCTTGTTGCGGAATCTCCAAGTAAGGCAGCGATTTCAGACATTGCCTTAATACCGATAATGCCCTTGATTGCGAGATTTGTCTGGTTGGCTAGGTGACCTGCGAAGTCATCGGTGCTGAGTTGATTGGCAGGGATGAGAGAGTCGGTGATGAGGAACTGAGTCCATTGATCGTGCAAGCGGTTCTGCCAAAGAAGGTTAACATCGAACTCCTCGAAGCGGTGGAGAGAATTCGCCGGTGAGACTAACGTATTTTGTGAGGTGCGACTTATCTCCCGTTCTCTGAGCGTAACTTAATGCCATGATCAACATATTCCCGCTCTCTGGTTTCGTCAGGTGAGATAGGGTGGATAGGTCCTCTTTACACACCTTCTACAGACATAGCCTCGTCTCCTCCATCGTTGTGGCCAAGGGCTTGAGGGTAATGTGCACCTATAGGTTGAGTGAAGATCAATGGAGAAAACCTAAGGGAATGGGAAAAAACCAAGACATACCGAGATCATGGATACTCCATTTGTTGGGATATTGTCCACTTTCTTGGTACCTGTACAGCGCTTCGAGCAGGTACTTCCCGAGTAGTGGGTTAGTGTACAGGAATCCTGGCCATGCGGGGAATATGACATCAACAGTGTTCATATTCTATTCAACCAACTGTTAGCACTTTCCAAGCTGGACCTTGTTTCACCTACCCCATTGGAAGAAATTTCTGAAATGAGCAATCGACGGTTAGTGGGATATCGCATCGCGGCCGAAATGAACCACTTACCTTTCATGAAAACGAGGGGGTCAGCAGTGTTCCAACTACCATCCGAGTTCTTCACGATCGTGATCTCAACGGCAGCGAGCGCCTGGCGAACCGACAAGGCAGTAATCCCGGCATAGTCAGCGGATACTTTCCGGGAATCTGTATCGATCTTGGTATCGAAAGCATTTGCGCGTGACAACGCATTGCTGTAATCTCCCAAGAATGAACTGATCTGAAACGGAGGGTTACCACACAGGCCCATATCACGGGAGCGAGTTGCGCACCATTGCACCGACGGTCGCATATTTACTCCAGAAATAACCGCTGCGAGATTGGTAACCCCCGCCAGAGACGATATACTTAATTTCGGGATCACGTACGTGACCGACAGAAATGACTACGGGAGCGGTGGCGCCAGTGACGGAGCCAAGGTCATGGGCAAATGCGAATACGGGCCAGTTGTTGTTGATTGCTCGGAAATTGGTGTCCTTGGTGTTAGGGAGGCGCCCATTGTTGATGAACTGAGCGCGGACGGTAACGTCGGCACCAGTCTGGTAGGTTGCACCGAATGCCTGCATTCATTGGACCTTCGTAAGCGTAGCACAGGTATGATCAATGAAACGATATTCACGCTCGAGGTGGAATAGTAAGCAGAGCCATCTACGATTTGTCCAACTTGAGTTAGGCAGACAGCCAATGGAGGTGCATACAACACGTACGTTGTATGTGATCGTTAATCTCGGAGAATAGAGATTGACTTTGTAATTGTACTTGGTGCGTGAGCACATTACCAGTCGTGGTGGTCCAATTAGCGACGAGCCCATTATCTCCAGAAACCCATTCGGCACTGATGTCAGAGTATAACTGCACGGCGTGCGATCCTCCGTCCGTGGACTTAGCTGAAATGGCCATGTATGAGAGAGGTGTCGACTGCTTGACAAAGTCGTTTGGCTAGTACGATATGGGGGTAAGCCTTGATCCTCGTGCCGAGGCAACAAATGCCTACCTCTACTGGACTCAGGAAGTTGACTGTGAGATCCACGGGGCCAGCCGACATTGTGAAGATGCTTTGTGTAGCGGTAAACTACCAGGCTACGTTTCAGTAAACAATTTCTCCAAGAGCGGTATTGTATACCTTCGAAGATTTCTGCACGGCCTTGCTGAAAGAAGCACCAGGGACATTGGGAATGCCGAGGAAACTATAGGCTTTCCCATCCACCTTTACGAGACCTGACCATCCGAGGATCTACAGGTAGCTGAGGATTTGATTGCTCTGAGTGGATAGTCTTGCCACGTACGGATCCAGTCCAGAAGGTCGGCCAAGCGTCGTTGAGGGCAGCGCCTGGTGAGTGTACGTTGATTGTTTGATGGAGTTCGAAAAAGAGGTGCACAATAAGCACGACTTACCACTCCCTTGAGCGAGCCAGGCCGACAGATATGGTGATCTGACGGCGAGTGGGATTGCGGGTGGATTGAAAGGCGTCGCAGTCCATGTGATAGCTTGCGCCACACCGAGGAGAATGAATAGCACCACAGATGTACCAATGTACATTGAGTAGAGAAGTACTAGAGCTTGAAGGGGACTCCGGCATGATCCATAGGTTTATAACCTTTTTATCGACCATTCCTTATTTGGCCCAAAAGTTGGAGCGAAGAGCCTGTAGCAAATGGAGAATCATGAGACGAAACGGGTGACCAGAACCAAGAGCCCAAGACTGTGTTTCGCATCGAATCTTCAGCTTCGATGATTGTCGTCGAATGGTCGAGTGGTTGGAATTCAATCTGGAAGGAATGATACATGCTGGACCCGCTCTCGCCATTCAGTTCGAACCCCAATTGATATATGCTTGGCGAGTTGCGTTGAATGCACTGCTGAGCCGGGAGCTCGTTTGACGCTTCGTTCAGACATAGTAGACAAGCTCACCGAGGTCTTCAATTCTGTCTGTGAAAATCGTTGGAAAATGTGTTCAGTTGGCCACAAAGGTGTTCGGAAAATTGTGTTAGGCATGTAACTGCTGGGCCAAAGACATCAAGAAGCAATATCACGATGGACGATAGTTGATCATTCTCAATCTTGGCATCGTCAATACACACATGCTCGTTGTTGGGCTACCGTGAGTCGTCGGAGGCCAACAACTTGAACAAGCCCATATTCGCCTGAGCTGTGTCGCATTACGTGAGCAAAACTACCTTGAGGAGGATTGCTTCCGTTCGGTCCTTGGCGGACGCGTTCACGTTTTCACATCTAGTCATCCGGCCTTGGCGCTTTTACAGGTCTTAACGCCAGACTCTCAGGTGCTGTCCGGGTATTCCAATGGAAAAAGACCTTTCTCGGAAACACGGATAACATGCACCATAGCGTGTCAGAAAATTGTCATAAAATACCCTCAGTATCCCTGGATCACGACCGCTGAAGAAGAAAATGGCGACTTCACAGTATTCGTCCTGAATTGCGCACAAAACTTCCCTGTATAGCAGGCTACCTACTGAAAAGAATATACTACGATGTAGCTCTACACTGAAGGAAGCCCCAGCCCCTCCCGTACCGCATCCACCAAATGCCAATCATCCGTGTCCCCATGGATGTCAAACATATTGACACCTCCCATGCCTACCTGCTTTGCAAATTCGGCTTTGATTCGGATTGACTCTGGATCGTCATATGTTATGACTTGCTGCACGCCACTGGAGCGCAAGAATGGAGTCGCAGAGCATTCATCCCAGTATCGAGTAAAGCCACCAGCAGCTGCGTATCTTTTCGTTCTTCCTCGAGAGCTAAGAGTCTCGTTGAGCACCAAGGCGCCTTGTTCGATGAGGTCTCTGAATTGCACTTGGGGGCCATCGTCACTTTCCAGGTGAACGTCGGCCGATTCAGAGTTCGAGATCCAATCATCCGTGGTAGCTCGACGATGGGTCCAGGAACGCTGGCGGAGTCTCTCCGCCTTCGAAGAAGAGATATACCCATATGAGGGAACGCCCAAGACTAATTTTTCTGCAGGGAACCCCGCATTCGTCCAACTTTGAAAGCCAGCTAGCGCGTTCGCTTCTGGTTGTGTCGAATTCTTGCAGACATCCATCAGAGGGGCATTTGGACCCGGGTCGGAAGAAGCTGAGATCTGTAAGTAATCGCTCCCCCATTTTGAGAATCCTGCGCTTACCTCCCCAGACATCATAGTTCATCAGAAGAACCCAATCCAGAATTTCGGCAAAGTCAGCAACATCCTTCGTAGGCCGCCTAGATTCATCATAGAACGGGAGGGTCTGAACAGCAGCAGTAATCTTGGCGTCCGAAGGTAGCTTACGGCGGAGCAAGCGAAAGAATTCCAGGAGGTTGGCAGAGTCAAGCCCGTTGATCTCGTTACCATCGAAGCCTGTTTGTCCAGGATATTCCCAATCGATATCGATTCCATCAAGCTCGTGTTCGTTGTACAGAGTGACGATATTGTCGGCAAAAATATCCCTGCTTTTTTCAGTCGCGACCGCAGAGGAGAAGAAGCTGGAGAAGGCACGAGACACATTAGCATGTGCAAACATCATTATTGATTGAAACACGATGGTACGCACTTGCTTCCTGTCCATCCACCTATACTCAATTTGACCTTTTTCCCGGCAGCATGAGCTGCTTTGACCAAGCGATCCAGTAGTTTGGGTCCCTCGTCTGAATCCCACACAAGTTTCTGCTCCTTATCGGGCAGAGCAAATGCGAAATCGATCCAGTCAATCCCCTCGAAATAGACTTTCTCCGGGGGCAAAGTTCCGGCTACCCAATCCGGGTAATATGCCATCACTAGAGGAGACGTCTCGCTCGGTGATATCTTGTTCGATGTGGTAGGCCCTAGTGACGTATGTTGTGGTGGTGGAGCGGCTTCCATGCTGGTCGGCTCCGGAAGCACATTGGTTACAGCAAGGAAAGCTTGACCGTTGATTGGGCCTTGCCCATTCTGACCAGTGAGATCCAGCTCTTGAAAGGAATAGGGTGCACATTGGCACAAGAGGAAAAGCGGAGATAGTGGGAAGAGTGCAAGCGAGACTTTATTGGACATCGCGACGACAACGAATAAGAAGATCGAGTTTTTGAACAACCACCAGGGTGTAGAGAGGTTTCGAAAGCAGGAAGGAGGAAGAAGCAGATGATTGCAGGTCAGCCCACATGCTTTCGGGTTCAATTCTTGACTGACCGCTATTTTTAGATCCACTAGTTGCGATCGAAAGTCACGCGTCATTCACCAACCCGCACCTATTACATTCTCATCCAAAAATTCTAACATCTCGTCCATCTCATGATCGTCTCCACCATGGTGCTGGTCATCTTCAGTCACAGCTTCGGATAAACTTGAAGTATAAAAGCTAGCCATATACAGCAAAGCAACTTCGGGGAACCGCTACACAGTGGTCTCAGCAGCTGAATGAAGCTACTCTTGCCAACTCTCCTCTCCTTCATTGCGCTGGTCCAGGCCTTTTCCTGGACCGCGACGCCTTTCAGCCCTCCCACGTATCCCTTGGCGGTGCGCACGCCTTACCTCTCGGCGTGGTTGCCTCAAGGAGCTGGTAAATTGTGTTTTCTTCAGTTTCCGTGCATCACACCCAATGTCCGTTACTAGGAACGGCTTTGAATGACGCATGGCCGACTTTCTGGACTGGTTCCGTGGGTGACTTTGTGTTCGTGTCTATATCACGATTTGACCTCCGTATTAGATTGTTGGATGGGCTGGTTTCGTCAAAGTTGATGGCACTGCGTACAGCTTCCTTGGAGCCTCAGCCGTTTCCGGTGCAAACTTCAACAAAGCCGTTCAGAAAAGCGCTACAGTGAGTTACTTTGCGAACTTGCATGCTCTCTCTGACCTGGACCTCTAGTTCACTGCTACTCAAAGCATCTTCATTCTCTCAGCTGGCCCGGTTGATATTACGGTCACTTTTTTGAGCCCTGTCGAGCCGACGGATCTTGTCAAGCAGTCTATACCATTCGCGTATATGGCTGTTTCGGCCAAATCAACTGACGGAGGCTCCCACTCAGTTCAGGTGTATTCAGATATCAGTGCTGAATGGGTGTCTGGTGACAACAGCTTGGTGGCAACCTGGTCTACATCAACAGGCAACATCCTCACACATCAAGTTCAGCTCCAGAACCAAGCGGTCTATACCGAAAAGAACGACCATACTCAATGTACGTCGCGTATGCTTGCATATGGAAATTTGCTGATCCCAGTGTAGACGGTTCTGCATACTACTCGACTCCCAATGTAAGCATCGCCTCACTTTCACTTCCAACACATTGTTGAATCACGACCTTACCTCTGCAGACTGCCGGTGCCACTTATCAGACTGGTGCTGACGTTACTGTTCGAGCTCAATTCATCAACAATGGTCGCCTTCCCAACACCCAAGATACCAACTTCCGCGCGATCCAAAACAGCTGGCCAGTGTTTGGACTTGCCCATGACCTCGGTTCAGTTGGGACCAGTGCTACAGCCCCTGTTGTCTACTCTGTTGGGCACATCCGTGACCCCGCCATCAAGTACATCGTTAAGGGTGGTGGAACCCAAGACAGGAGCCTCTACTTCTGGAGTGCATTCAAGACTCCTGCTGATGTTGTGCGTTGCATTAACACTCTCTCGATCATGTTGATTTATTGTCCACCATCGTCAGATTTCTTCCTTCCTCGGAGATTACAGCAATGCCCTCTCTCGTGCAAACGCTTTCGATGCCAAAGTTAACTCTGATGCGAGCAAGATTTCCGCTGACTATGCTTCTATCGTCAACCTTTCCATTCGGCAATCTCTCGCAGCCAATGAGCTCACCATCTCGAAGAACTCTGACGGATCCTGGAACACCGGCGACGTTCTCCTCTTCCTCAAGGAGATCTCCAGCGATGGCGTAGGTGATATTAAACCATAAGAAGTAGCCTACTCATCGCTATACAGAACATGAACACCGTCGAC
Organism: Clitopilus hobsonii; assembly: GCA_015708445.2. NCBI lineage: Eukaryota > Fungi > Basidiomycota > Agaricomycetes > Agaricales > Entolomataceae > Clitopilus > Clitopilus hobsonii. The sequence goes on along the minus strand of CP068001.1, from coordinate 2,216,797 downwards.
GTCATCTTCCCCGCATGGCCCATCTACTTGTACACCAACCCTGCTCTCGGCAAGTACCTTCTTGAAGGTCTCTTCAGGTATCAAGCGAGCGGCCTCTATCCCAACAAATGGAGTGTCCATGACTTGGGTAAGCCCCTCACTTTGCTTTTGAAAGTCGCTGGCTCTGAGGCGGTCTACAGGTTCAAGCTACCCCAACGCACTAGGTCATAACGATGGTGGTGACGAAGCCATGCCGGTCGAAGAGAGTGGCAATATGCTCATCATGGCACTGAGCTATGCTCAGAAGACTGGAGACAAATCTCAGCTGTCGACCTATGTGAGTGTTTCTGCCGGGCATGGATTTGATGCTCGTCTAACGACACTGCTTAGACTGCCCTCCTCGACCAATGGACCCAGTTCTTGATCACCGACTCCCTCATCCCGGGTGACCAGCTTAGCACTGATGACTTTGCGGGCCATCTCGTCAACCAGACCAACCTTGCCATCAAGGGAATCGTTGGTATCAAAGCAATGTCTCAAATCTACAGTTTGTTGGGCGACACCGCCAAAGCCAACAACTACTCGGTAAGAGTCTTCCCATTCAACGGCCGATACTCTTGCTTACCCTTCCGTAGTCCATTGCTTCCAGTTATGTCTCCCAATGGCAGAATCTTGCGATGTCCTCGACTGGACAGCACTTGACTCTCAACGTGAGTTGAATAATGGTCTATTGGTGCAACGACCAACCTCTTCCTTTACCTAGTACGGCAACGCTGGTAGCTGGGGTTTGGCCTACAACCTTTTTGGCGACAAGTTGCTCAAGTTGAACCTCTTCCCCCCCTCTATCTATTCTCTTCAAACTGCTTGGTATAAGAACAACTACCAATCCTATGGTGTTCCTCTCGATACTCGCCACACTTACACCAAGACTGGTGCGTGGCTCACAGATCAATTTTGATATCTTCTGACATTATGACACGAACCCTTACAGATTGGGAGATCTGGACCTCTACTATTGTCACTGACACTTCTGTTCGCGACTACTTCATCAGCTCGGTCAAGAAGTACGCTTCCGACGGTCAAACCAGCCAACCCTTCGGTGACTGGTATGAGACTACCAACGGAGGACCAGAAGGTTTCCGTGCTCGCCCCGTCGTCGGGGGACACCTTGGTAAGCACATTCATTGTCGGTCTCGGGCTGTTATTAATTTATCCTCGTGATAGCCCACCTCGTGTTGTAAGTGAAGGAAAGTCAATAGAAATACATTTAGTTTCTCTCGCATCTGTTCCTCTCATTGAACAATTGCTCTGAATATATTGGTTGCTTGGAATATATTGGCATTTTGGGTATACGCATGGTCCTTCATAGATCAAAAATCTCGCCATCATCTTCTCTAGAACGTCGCGTGCTCGAGGCGACTTTATATATCGGTGCCGCAGCATCGTTAGGTTTCTGAATCACACCTGACATCGGAGGACAGAATTCAGTGCAGAAGAGAGTCACGCGTGCAGAGTTCCGACTTACCGCAAGAAGCCAATCTCAATTCCAAAACCGCCGTGTCAAAACTATCAGAGTTGCCGAGCTCTTCGAAACCAATCAACCTATTGAGGTCACGTTGAGATATTTGACGAAGAATCAAGAAGAGAAGAAGCTCGTCAATGGCATATGGAAAGTGACCCACTTGTCGCAAGAGACCCCATCCACGAAGCACATGACGCATGGGAGGACCTTGATGCCTAGTCTCTCCACGAGCCAGGGAACGCTTTCGACGAAAACGCGGATGAAGCGTGTGGAGAAGTATTTCGGGGCAAGTTTCTGGTGGGAGGTAAAACAGTCACCAATTCAGTCACTTCTGTATTGGTTTCCCAAGAGTAAAACAGACCGCAAGGTGCTTGTCCATGATTTCACAACGCTTGAAGTTGCTGTGGTAAAAGTGTATCACGCATCGTTTCTCGTTCCTGCAGGAACCAGTGGTCATCAGCCCATTTTCGAGAAGCGATATCCTTCGGGTACATACGCACTAACTCGTATAACCTCCTTCTCATCGTCGATAATCTCACTGTACTTTCCATGCTGATCCTCCTTCATCTGTGTGACCCTCTCCATCCTGCATGACGGTATTTGCTGTCAGCACAAACCTTACGTGTGCAGAGTAGACCATGGAGTGAGCCACCTTACTCTCTTTGAAGTAGGGCCATTCCTCGTTCTCGGATTATGGCGCTGTCATCATTTTCAATTTCCTCCTCGAGTTCTGCGAATAGAGCATCGACATCTTCTTCCTCGTCTGAATCTCGGCCAGTCTGGCGTGATCGACCACTCGGGTGGTTGGATTGAACGATTCGACTTGCTAACGATGCAGCCTTCGCACTATTTGAGATATCATTCAGTTACTTATGCGTTTGCATCATGTTCAGTGTAGGCATACCTTGCCATGGTCAAAGCCTAACGAAAGGAGTGACAAGAAAGGAAAAGATGATGGGATCATATTCTCGGTCTCAGCCATTCTAGGGTAGCTGATAATAATTGACACTGCTTAGATCTAAACGACGACGACGAAAGTCGGGATGAAGCTAATCAACAAGCACATAGACAAGCACGGCGCTGTAAGTTTTGTCTTCTGTTCACTAGCCTTCATGGGATTGATCCCTGATAGTTAAGTGTGTCCTAGGGCCATGTTACACTTCGACCTGAGGATGACGAAGATATGTGGCATCTATACAACTTGATTTCAGAGGGCGACCTCGTACGTGCACCAGCAATTCGGTGAGTCGATACATGCATGTCATTCTCGTCTCTTGACTGTTTGAAAGACGAGTACAAAATGTTTCATCAACAGGGTCTGTTGACTCTCACCGCGTCCGGTTGAACCTCACCCTCTTAGTTGGTCGAGTGGACTTTGCATCAGCAGCAGCACCTGCTGGATCTGGAGGAGATACTTCTTCTTCGACAGACCCGGCAGCATCAACTCCTGGATCAACCTCTGCTGCATTGCACATCCTTGGCCGAGTAACCTCTGAAAATGCACACGTCAAAATGGGGGCATTTCATACTCTAGACGTGGAAACAAATCGTGACGTGCGAATAGAGAAGACGAATGGATGGGACAGCGTTGCCATTGCAAGAGTGGAGGAATCAGTCATACCTGGACGGGGTGCAGAAGTTGGTGCAGTGGTGTGTGGCGAGGGTACTGCAGCTTTCTGCCTGCTCTCAGAACATATGACTCTGGTGGCTAGTCGCTTGTCAATTCCAATACCACGCAAGTCTGCGGCTTCTGGGGCTTCTCAACATGAAAAGGGATTAACAAAGTTCTACGCCGCCTTGTATGACTCTTTTGTGCGTCACATTCCCTACGGGAACGTTGGCCTGAAAGCTATAGTGATTGCAAGTCCCGGATGGGTTCGAGACTCGGTGGCGGATTACCTGATGAACGAAGCCAGCAAACGTGGGGATAAGATACTACAGAAGGCGCTGAGGGAAAAGCTGGTCAAGGTGCATGTCAGCAGCCCGCATGTACATAGTTTGGTGGAAGTGTTGAAGAGTCCTGAGGTAGGCTTTCCGACTGTGCTCGCATATATATCATCGACTCAGCAATCGATTTTTAGATCGTATCGCAGCTCAAAGAAACCAAATTTGCTCGGGAAGGAATTGCCCTTGACAAGTACGTTTGCATTCAGATCTCATCTTAATGCTACTGACTTGAGGCGCCCAGATTCCATAAAATGCTTGGAAGTGACGAGATGAGAGCCTGGTACGGTCCTGACCACGTCTGTCTGGCAGCAGACCGAGGCGCGATAGGAACCCTGCTCATATCGGATCACTTGTTCAGGCAAGTGATGCTCTCAAAGCATTCGTGTATACCTGACCTTACCGTCAAACTAGATCAAGTGATCCTGCGACACGCAAGAAATTTGTTGAAGTTGTCGAGGCAGTTCAGCAAAAGGGTGGCGAAGTGGTTATATTTTCCAGCATGCATGAATCTGGTCAACGTGAGTCCTGTATTCCCTCGTCTTTACACCAGCTAAAGCAATCTACAGAGCTTAACCAGCTCACTGGTATCGCGGCTATACTGACATTTCCTTTGGATGTCGAAGTCGTGGAAGCAGAGGAAGTTGAAGCGAAGAAGGCAGCAGAGGCGACGGAAGAACCACCTAATTAGGTAAATGACATCATGTCACATGACTTTTAGAATGCGATCACAGTCCTCTCCCTGCTTTCGATCGAAACTCCTAAACGGCGGGCGATATATAAACGTCTCACCTTTGGAAATCTCACATTTTTATGGTTATTCGAACCAGCCTGATCTTCCTCAGAGTAATGGTTGGCAAACACGCAAGGTCTGCAAGTTCAGCAAGCATGCCTCAACGCGATAGCAAGAAAGCAAAGACTATGGGAGGCACCTTCAAGCCTATTAAGGTGGCGTCAGCAGAGGCTGCTGCTGCTGTCGACCAAGATCCTCCTTTGGCGAAACTTTTGGAAGCCGTCAAGAAAACCAACCAAAAGCCATCCAAGGGAGACTCCGTCATTTATTGGATGCGCATGGGTGATTTAAGAAGTATGTTCCCACCCACACCATCCCTCGACTGGCTCCTAACTCGACGTTCACAGTTTCCGATAATAAAGCTCTATCAATTGCTTCTCAGCAAGCTCAGAAGGATGGTATCCCACTTATTGTGCTCCATGTCATCAGCCCTCAGGACTTTGTCGCTCACGACCGCTCTGCTCGGAGGATTGATTTTGTGCTGCGAAACCTTTCACTGCTAAGGGTATTGTGGCCCTTGTAACACCTTGAAGCGTTTCATTAACTCCGTTACAGGATTCATTGTCCCAGCTCAACATCCCCTTGCATGTCTTCTCGCACTCGCCGCGTCGCACACTTCCTTCTCGTGTCATGGAGTTCATGAAAGAAATGGGCTGCACGAGTATCTACGGAAATATTGATTATGAGGTCGACGAGCTTCGAAGAGACATCAAATTGTGCGAAGAAGCGAAGACGGCTGGTATTAAGGCTACCTTCGTTCATAACAAGTGCGTCATCGAGCCTGGCGTGATCACGACCAAGGAAGGCAGAGCATATGCGGTTAGTTTAATGTGATATTTTCTAAGCGTATTATTTTGACAATGTGAGCAGGTTTATTCGCCGTGGCAGCGTACCTGGATCAAGATTCTCAATGAGAAGATCCCAACGTACCTCAAAGATTGGCCGAAACCCAAAGCCAACGATAATTCCATCCGAGACTCGGACAAATTCGCAGCCCTTTTCGACTCTGGGATACCAGAGTCCGTCCATGGTTTTGAGCTCGATGATGATCAAATCAAGAAAATGTCTGAAGTATTCCCAGCAGGGGAAGATGCTGCAGACAAAGTATGAAATCCACTAATCTTTATATATATCTGCTCATCCGTGACCAGATCCTCCAAAATTTTTTGCGTACAAAGGCTCGATCTTCGCAACTTGGTGCTGCCGACCCTCTGGCAAATGGAGCTCAGGAGTCGGACAAGGCTAGCCGCATTCAAAAGTATGGCGACGAGCGTGATCGTGCGGACAAAGATACAACCAGCAGATTGAGGTGCGCCCTCTTCTTCCTTCGTGATCAACTCTTCTGATTTTTGTTTCTAGTTTATATCTTGCGGCAGGTATCATCTCTCCTCGTGAATGCATCAGGCGCACAATGGACCTCACTGGCGCCAAGGAAGTTGATGGAGGTCGCAAGACAGGTATTGGCCGCTGGGTGCAAGAAGTCGCTTGGAGAGACTTCTACACTGGCGTCTTAGCAGGTTTTCCGCGTGTTTCAATGGGTCGTCCCTTCCTTGAGAAATACGCAGGAGTTGTCTGGGAGGCTCATCAGACCCCTGCCGATGCTGGGAGTAAGGGGTCCGACACGGAGCAAGATAGCGAGAATCTAAAGCGATGGAAGGATGGAATGACTGGTGTGCCCATTGTGGATGCTACAATGAGGGCGCTTAAAGAGATGGGCTGGCTGCACAATCGCTGCAGGATGATCACGGCCATGTACCTAACCAAGGACTTGATGATCGACTGGAGAGTTGGGGAAAGGGTACGTTTCCCTTTCACTTTCAGCTATTCATGCACGCTTACTGACGCTGGTATAGCACTTTATGGAGCAGCTCATCGATGGAGACCTTGCTTCTAACAATGGCGGTTGGCAGTGGAGCGCAAGTACAGGTGTAGATCCTGCTCCATACTTCCGCATCTTCAATCCTTATTCTCAGAGCGCTAAGGTCCGTCTTGTCATGGTATTCTAAGTTCAAAATTTTGACATTCCTTCAGGTGGACCCCACTGGTGACTTCATCCGGACTTGGGTTCCCGAGCTTGCAAAATTACGAGGGCCTGGTGAGTCGTGACCACTAGCCATAATTGATCACTTTGACTGAAGACAGTCATCTAGATTTACATCAGCCTTCTGCCTCCGCTGCAGACAAGCTTGGATATCCAAGGCCGATTATCGACCACCACGAAGCAAGGGACCGAGCCTTGAGACGCTTCAAGAATCCTGGCGAAGAATAAGCTAATTCTCATATAATATGTAGACCGATATTAGTTACCATTTGAATTAGACACTTCAAAGAAGGTTAGGTAGACATCTTAATTGCACATACGTTTCATGCCATCGCCCCGTCCAATGGGTCCCCACTCATTTATCTGATTCGTAGTAATGATTGTGAAGAAATCGTGATTGGATTGCAATGTTCATGATATCTAATGCTACAGATTGGATGAATGCATGGGGATTGTTGAAATCCGAAACTACTACCGATACGCGCAAAGCTCCTGCCTCCTACTGAAGCACTAAGCGGGCCAGACAGTAGCATCTGTACCCCACTCGCTCCGCCATTGGCGCAATGCCACAACGTCCTGACTCGCCCCATAGAATACGGTCACACATAACCTAGTCTTGATGAAAAGAGATGGGTGTATGCTTTTTAAATAACCGGAACGCGAGCGCTGTTGAAGCGAAATGAGTGGATTTTTAAGCGTATTGCTCGCGGGCCCACTTGGCAGCCTCAACGAGGTTGGCGAGCGAGGCCTCGGTTTCCTTCCAGCCACGGGTCTTCAAACCACAATCGGGGTTGACGAAGAGGAGAGACTGGGGAAGGATATCAAGCATGGACTTGAGACGATCCTTGATCTCCTGGCCTCCAGGGACACGAGGGGAGTGGATATCGTAGACACCAGGGCCAATCTGGTTGGAGTAGCCGTAGTGCTTGAAGGTGTTGAGCAACTTCATGTCACTCTTGGAGGCTTCGATAGAGATGACATCAGCATCAAGACGCTGGATCGAGGGGAAGATATCGTCGAAATCGGAGTAGCAGAAGTGGGAGTGAGTCTGGAGGGTATCAGAGACACCAGCGGTAGCGAGCTTGAAGGAGTCGACAGCCCACTTGAGGTAGGCGTCCCAGTCAGCGCGACGGAGAGGAAGCTAAACAACGATAAGCAGTGATTCTAAATTAATGCGGATGGAAAACTTACACCCTCACGGATGGCAGGCTCATCGACTTGAACAGCCTTGATACCAGCCTTCTCGAGGTCGATGACTTCGTCACGGAGAGCGAGAGCAAGCTGCTTGGACTGGAGCTCGCGGGAAACATCAGCACGAGGGAAGGACCAGTTCAGAATGGTGACAGGGCCAGTCAACATTCCCTTCATGGGTTTCTTGGTAACGCTCTGAGCGTAGCTACTCCACTTGACGGTCATGGGTCCAGGACGGCTGACATCAGAGACGATGATGGGGGGACGGACGTAACTAGGTAATATCGATGAGAGACTGCTGAAACTTTTCTCATGATTAGAACATACCGAGAACCGTAGCTCTGAACCCAGGCATTCTGGGTGAAGACAAAGCCGTGGAGTTGTTCACCGAAGTATTGAACCATGTCGTTGCGCTCGGGTTCACCGTGGACGAGGAGGTCGAGACCAACCTTCTCCTGGAAGCGAACGACGCTCTCGATCTCCTTCTTGATGAACTCTTCGTACTGGGCCTCAGTAATCTCCTTCTTGCCGAGCTTGGCACGAGCTTGACGGATCTCCTTGGTTTGCTGATGGATGTCGGTAAGTAAAACGATCTCAAAAAGTAAACAAATGCGCATACAGGGAAGGAACCAATGGTGGTGGTGGGGAACTTGGGGAGATCAATGTGCTTGGCCTGAATCTCCTTGCGAGTAGCGAAGGAGCTCTTACGCTCAAGTTGTTCGGGAGTGATGGCAGCAACACGCTTGCGTACGGTGTCATCGGAAGTGTGCTCGAATTCGCGACGCTTGGCAATGGAAGCCTTGTTGGCCTCGAGAGCAGCGGCAACTTTGGCGTCTTGAGAGCCAGAAAGGACGGCAGCGATAGTGGCAACCTCCTCGGCCTTCTCGAGAGCGAAAGAGAACCAATCCTTCTGCTCCTCAGTCAAAGCTTTCTCATTGACGAGGGTGACGGGGGTGTGGAGGAGAGATGAGGAAGTGGCAACCACGACACGATCTTGGCCAAGGGCGTCGATGGCAGTCTGAGCCAACTTGATAGCAGCAGTAAAATCGGTCTTCCAGATGTTACGGCCAGAGACGAGACCGAGGGAGAGGACGATCTCAGTGCTCTTGATGGCATCGATGACCTGCTGGAGCTGAGCGGGAGCACGGTCGAGGTCAATGTGGAGGCCAGCAATGGGAAGCTTGGCAACAAAGTTGACGTTAGTGTCTAGGCGGGAGAAGTAGGTGGTGAGCATGATCTTAGGAGCGACCTTGGAGAGCTCTTCATAAGCGGTAGCGTACTCCTTCTCGAGACCAGCGGCAGAGTCGAGGACGAGGATGGGCTCATCAACCTGGACCCACTCGGCGCCGGCAGCCTTGAGCTCTGACAAGAGCTGGTTGTAGACGGGGAGGATCTTGGGGAGGAGAGAGATGGGCTTGAAGCCGGCAGCGGCCTCCTTGGAAGGCTTGCTGAGGACAAGGTAGGAGACCGGGCCGAGGACAACAGGGCGAGTCTCAATTCCAAGAGCCTTAGCCTCCTTGTACTCATCAACAGCCTTGTTGAAGTTGAGCTTGAATTCGGTCTCGTCGGAAACCTCGGGGACGACGAAGTGGTAGTTGGAGTCGAACCTGGATGATTTTTTGAGTTCTGTGCATAGATGGTTATTGAAGATGAACTTACCACTTCTTCATCTCAGAGGCAGGGACATCGACACCATCGGCTTGACGGCCACGACCCATTGCAAAATAGACATCAAGAGGCGACAAGCCAAGGCCTTGGTAGCGCTTGGGGATGACATTGAACTCAGCAGAGTGGTCGAGGACGTGGTCGTAGAGGGAGAATTCGCCGCTGAGATTAACAAGTCAACAATGGTGTCTCACGCCGATCCTTTGATCAAAAAAAGCCTTACCTGGGGACGAAGTCAACGCCACGAGCCTTGACGGAAGTCCAGCTCTCCTTCTTGACATCGGCAGCAGCTTTGGTCAAGTCGTCGGCAGAGATTTTGCCTGCCCAGTAGGCCTCAACTGCCTTTTTGATCTCACGGTGGGGACCTGGGATGAAAATATCAGACTTTCTCCTCTTCAACGCTGTCGCTGTGAAGCTGCCTACCGATACGAGGGAAACCGAGAACGCTAGATGAGACCATTTTCCTCAAATACAAAAGGTGATGGTAGTTGGGGGTAAAGAAGAGGCAGTCGCGAAATGTGAGGACCTTTTAGCCTGGATGCACGTGCTTACACCCTGATAATCGATTAGTCGTATCGATCCTGCATTTTTATTTATTGCGCCATTCAGAATTTTTATTTTATATAATCCGAATGAAACCAGACTACGGCCGAAACGAAATGATTATTCGATCTAAACTACAATAGATTCTATTATGCGAATGTACCGTCCGAGGAAGTGACCATAATCTTCTCAAATGCCTTGCGCAAAAATCGTCGAGAGCTTGTCTTGATCTTCTGCCCTCTACTCTTCTCATTCAGCCCTACAGGATCTCCCGTAATCACAGGCTCGTCGAGCGTCTCGTCCTCTGGAAGATCAGGAACCTCCACATCAGGCTCAACCGCATACGTCGCGGGGGTGATTGGTTCATCGCTGTCCGAATCAGATCCGGACGACCCCGCCACGAGAGAGTCCACAGGGGTTGTTGATCTGCCATCCGTGCCAGTTACACAAACCCTTGGGATTCCAATTGGAGGAGTGGCGTGCTCGTCTTGAGGGCTATTGAAGACGTAGACTTCGTCGCTGCTAACAGAGTCGTCCGATTGCTCGCTTGGTTTCTTGGGCTCTGAGGGTGGTTCTTCAGGGACTGGCTTCTCGTGCTTTTTGCCTTGCTCGCTGTAGATCTTTGCGATGTTTTGTAGGGATGGGCTCGCGACAGCCAGGTCTTCATCGCACATAAAGAATGTCTCCAGGGCCAGGATTTCTCGACGAAGTTCGGTCAACGTAATTCGGCAGAGGGGGTTGAGGTTGAAGATCCTCTTCAGGATTGAGTTGGCTCCGCGTGAAATGGGAAGGACTTGTCGGAGAAAGTCTCTATCGTGTAGATAGGCCGAAAAGCACTCGTCTTTGGTAGTCGCATAGCGCCAAGGGTTCCTTCCTGAAATCATGTTTGTCAGGATAACCCCTAAGGACCAGATGTCGCTGTGTCGAGTGGAATATCGTCCAATTGTGAGCTCCTTTCCAATACATTCTATAGCAAAGCATTAGCGCGGTGTATCCTGTCCGACTGATAGAAATAATTACCAGGACTCATATAGTATGAACTTCCACATCCAAAGTCCTTCGACACGGCATTCTGTGTAGCCAGCCCAAAATCCGCCAAACGTATCCCGGTCCCATCCTCTGTGCAGAGCACATTCTCCGGTTTGAGGTCGCGATGGAAGATAGACTTTTCGTGACAGTAATGAACGGCGTCAATGAGCTGAACGAAGGTCTCCTTGATGAGGGGTACATTGCTGTTGAATGTATGCGACTCCGTGATGGCGGCAAACAGGTCTCCTCCTGGGCAATAGTCGAGAATGACATAGACAAACTTCCTATCGTGCACAATCCGATGCAGAGTGACGACGTTGGGGTGGTCGCAGACCATCTGGTGCAATGCGAATTCGCGCAGCTGGAATTGTTCTTGGTCGGAGTCCCGCTCCGGTTTGAGTAGACATTTGACCGCGTAGTAGGTCGGGTTGTCGATGGAGGACGTCAGGTCGAGAGCTTTGTAGACTTTCCCGTATGCCCCTGAGCCTAGTGTTTCCTTGAGTTGGAGGCGGCCTTCATCAATTCTGTGACCATTGAGGTCGGGCATAGTGTCGGTGACAACAGTACGGCCCATGTTTGTGGTTGAAATATAAGAAAGCTGAGAAGTAAGGAGTGTGTCGGTGTAGTATTGGTCAGGCCGCAATCAATGCGAAAGGAGGGCTCCTGTCCCTTTAGAGAGTCGCGAATGTAGATACTTGTTGCGGTGTAGGAGTCAGAGGAGGTAGTAAAAGGAGGATGTTCGCCAGTGAAACACTACCGATCGTTTGAATTCTGACCAGTTCCATTGGCATAGGGGGCGTCGATGTGACCCAGTCGCTGTCATCCAAAGTAGTTCAGTCCAAGTTCAGTTAGTCTTTCCGACTTCCAAGATGATCTAAAAATGAAAAGCCTCTTAATCGCCCAGATAAGCAGAAAACCATCGAAAGCCGAGAAAACAGCGACAATGGTGCTGAATGAATTAGCAGAAGATGATGATGGTTAGGTACAAAGGTCGGTTGGCCCGTCCGCTGTCCGGAGGCCACGGGCCGTCGTCAGACATATACAACTCGGCATTGGAGAGGAAAATCTGAACTAACCACATCTTGTACTCTTACAACGACCATGGCAGATAACCCATCTTTCGTCTTGCGCAAGATTGAGGACGTTGTTTACGAGCAACGACCTATTCCAGAGAGTATGTAGGCGCTTGACTTTGTTGATCGGCACGATGACGCTCACCGATCACCTTTTTCGTGAACAGTCAGTGAGCACGACGTTCTGGTCGAGGTCAAGAAAACTGGTAAGGAATCAGTGCTAGCAACTTAGATATAGAATCCTAACGAGTACCTCATAGGTATTTGTGGCTCAGATGTAAGCCGATCTGGAGTGAGACCCTCGCAGTCTGACCTACAGGGTCTCCCAGGTCCATTACCTTGTCGAAGGTCGTATCGGCGATTTTATCGTCAACAATCCTATGGTGCATCTTGGAACTATACACCCACGAGCGAAACTGACACAAATGAAAGGTCCTTGGCCATGAATCGGCAGGTGTTATCTCAAAAGGTGAGAACTTCGCTTGGCTTTCAATGAATCCATGAGAAACCAATTCTTCCCTAGTTGGTCCCGGTGTTAAGCACCTGAAGGTCGGAGATCGCGTCGCAATGGAGCCGGGTGCAACTTGCAGTGAGTGTGAAGGTATACACTAATGGGCCAAATTCACAACCATCCGTGTAGGGAAGTGTGATTCGTGTAAGGCTGGCCGCTACGAAGTGAGCTTGTCCTTCCCATCCTGCTCCGTGCTGAGCTCAACAAAGCTTGTAGCTCTGCCCAGATATCATTTTTGCGGCCACCCCTCCCTATGATGGCACTTTGGCCAGATTCTACCGCATGCCCGCCGACTTGGCCTATCCCCTCCCTTCCTCCATGACTCTCGAGGATGGCGCTATGGCGAGTCTTTTGTTCCGCTTGTTCCGGAAGCCTTATTGATGCAAGCATTAGATTGAGCCTCTGGCTGTTGGTGTCCACTCTGTCTCCAACCTTGGACAGCTCCGTGCCAACCAATCGATTGTCATTTTCGGATGTGGTCCAGTTGGTCTCCTCTGCATGGCCGTTGCAAAAGCCCTCGGAGCAGCTCGAGTCATCGCAGTTGACATCGTCCCTGCTCGTTTGGAATTTGCCAAGCAGTATGCTGCTACTGATGCCTACTTGCCTCCCAAATTCGAAGAAGGCGAGAGCAGGGTAGACTACAGCAGGCGTAATGCCAACAAAATGAAGCAGGAACTTGGTATTGAGGAGAGGGGATCCAAAAAGATTGACCTTGTCATCGATGCCAGTGGTGCCGAGGTTTCAATCCAAACTGCTCTGCATGTCGTTGGCTCGGGAGGGACAGTTGTCCAGGTAAGGGATCTGTTTTGTGTACAGAGGATATGGGAGGCTGATGGACGTAGGTCGGAATGGGCAACCCCAATGTTACCATCGACATTGGTCAGCTCATGACGAAGGAGCTTCAATACAAAGGATCCTTCCGCTACGGCGTAAGTCTCTAGCCGCATGGCTTAACTTTCCTCTAACGTATTTTCCAGCCTGGCGACTATCCTCTCGCCATCTCTCTTGTCGCAGCTGGAAAGATTGACCTCAAGCCCCTAGTGACACATAGGTTTGAGTTCACGACTTGCATTTATGTTCTATTACTCACATTACTACTTTCTAGATATACTTTTGACCAAGCAATCGTTGCCTTCAAGGCCACCAAAGCAGGAAAGAGCGAGGATGGCAAGGGTGTCATCAAGGCCATCATTTCCGGCCCAGACGTCCCCATTGACGCAAACTAAATCCTCCAACAGAAAGAAGGAAAGAGTCTAATTGTTTATCTTCTAACGTATTCGCCTTGAATTATGCTATCGTATCGTTTGTCGAAATCAAATACTGGATTTGGCGGTCTATCACAGTTTCCGAACTTGGTCGTTATCGAAGCCCATGTCGCCAAGTATCCCTTGAATAGGTCCTTGAGAGAAGTTTCGTCCCCAAGGACCAGAAATAGCAGAGATCATCCTGTGGAATATGAAAAGCTGAGCCTGTAAGTCAAAGTTGGCACTTACGGGTCTGGGCCGCAAACCAGGAACAAGATCTTCTTGTCCTTTGGGAGGGCCAGTGATGGTGGTTGTCCGCCAAAGAATCTTGTCCACCAGGACGCTTGGGGTTTCTCTAGACCAAGAGCCTTTTCAATAGCAGGCCGTCCTATCCGAGTAACCTGGACGTTCGGGTTTGCTGTGCTCTCTTCGAGGGAATCCACGAATAACTGGATACTCAGTTTGTCCGGATTCTTCTCTGCAAAGGAGAATAAAGGATCAAGTAGTTGAGATGGTGGAAGCTGACTTGGAACCCTCGAAGAGTGGAGAAGAGTGAACCGGGTCCGATGAGTAGCCGAGGGTCGAGAGATGACGGTATGAAATAGCTGGTAGAATGGTGTGAATCCAGTTCCTCCAGAGATCTAGTAAAACGATCATCAGACCGGTGATAATTAAAAGAGAGGAGCAACCTACCATTACGACTTCATCCCACTCTTCGTCTTCCTTCCAAGCCCATGTTGAAAGTGGACCACGAAGCTCTATTTTCTGCCCCGGAGTCTTGGTATGAAGCCACCTCCCGACTTCTCCCACTGGGTATTTCTTAATCCAGAAACGCATTCTTCCCTCTTCGTCAATGCCTTCAAGCGGCGTATACGGCCGCTCTACTTGTATGTCATCGTCTTTGATGTACACAGACCATATTGGCGCAAAGGAAGACTTGTCTTCGGGAAGTAAGTTCGGAGGAACTTGCAGTTCAAGGATTTTGGTGTCAGGCCCAGAGTATTCGTTAGAGAGAACGAGTGAAGGCGTAAAGTGAGTAGGAGCAAGAGTTGCTGACTCCAATGTTGGTGCTCCCCGGTATTGGTCAGGGTAGAAGAGGTAAAGCCCAATGGTCGTGGCGACTCCCAAGCCAAGAATATAAGGTGTTGCGCGTCCTAGCGACGAGCTGCCTTCCTTCCTCTGCTCAGCCTTAAGTGAGTAGCGTCGAAAGCATACTGGTCGTCGTCGGAGTCCGAGCAGGTGGCGCGAAATGACCACCCGTCTTGCAACAGCTGCTTGCATGCTGGACTCAGAGAAGGCTGAAATTGTACACAGCCACCAATAAAGTGATTTCGGAGACGCGACCATGTGTCTGCGCTTGACTCAACGCGTCTAGCAGCTGTTTGGCGACGACGGTCATGCCCTTTCTACCAAGAAACCCTTATTACCTGCGAATCTCAGAGAAGATAGTTGTTCCGCTCTATGTATGACCCTTCTTAGGCCCAATGTCCTGCCTATGCTCATCAAGCCACAGGTTTACCTCGATGAGCGTCATCTGGACTGGATGTCCGACTTGATTCTTCAGCATGTTCTTGCTGATCTGCGACCAAAGTCAGCTTCTTCGTGTCTATCTTGGACGTCTTCTCAATATTCAATAGCATCGTGGACAAACTCAGATCGGAGACGGGCTTAGCAAGTGGGTCCACAAAGAAGAACCTCACTGTTGAAACGCATCGAGGAGGTACTGCGAGAGTGTGAGGTCAAGCGATTGATTTCTGATTTCATTGTAGAGACATATCAATTCTGCTACTTTCTGCGAAAGACTGAACCCCATTCAGTCGTCATAAAGGTGTGAGGTGCCCCCTTTTCATCCGCGGTTGGCCTAACCATCATTCATTAGACCCGGAATTTCGTAGCTGCTAAACCTCAGAAGAAGCCCGACATGCCGCCTCCCCGTCTTCCAAGGCCCGTGAAGAGAAAGGCATCCAAGGTTTCTCAGAATCCCAATGCAACAGAATCAAGGAAGAAACGAAAAACAAAGGGAAAGCAGAAAGCTCGTGATGTTGACGAGGAGTTTTTCGAATCATTGAGCGAGGAAGACTCGGAGGACGAATATCAGCCGGTGGTACGGCGTCAAAAATCCGCTCAACCTACAGAAGGTTTGTGAGGGCACACCTAATACATACCCTGTCAATGATTCACCTAATATTGTGCCCCTGATGATCCACAGATATCATGGATGTAGACGATTCAGATGAGGAACCCTCAACCAACGCCTTCTCAACTCTGGAGATAGAGGAAGAGGAAGAAAAGCCTAAACCGCTCTTACAATTGAAGTATCAAGGGTTTGAAATATACGGACATTGCCTCTGCATCGTCGTCGAGCCATGGCCTCCTATTCGAGCTACCACGAAACCTGTAACACTGCACCCAGACACTTCTCTACGTGCTCCCAGCATAGCCCCTCCGGAATTTGTTGCATCTGCTGCACAGGCGGCAACAAGAGCAAAGACACCCTTGTTCCTGCCTGACTACGACAGAGGGCGGAGTGTAACCCCGGCATTCCGAGATGATGACTTCGAGCTTACTGGACCGTCACGCACCCTTCCGCCCGTTTCGGCTCTCCTTGACGAAGTCCATTCTGATTCCGACGACTCAGATGGTGGTGGGATGTATGTGTTTAGTCAAGTACTCAGCAACACTGGAGAAAGCCGAGCAGGAGCGGCTGAAGATGATGAAGACATGGATGTGGCTGCAGCGATGTTCTTTGGTGATGCAGACGAGGTCAGGGAGCTATAGGGTGTATTATATAGTCTAGAGGGTGACAATGTATTATAGATGTGATGAATAATTTTGACTGTATCTCTAAGCTCTCCCTATCTCTCTGAGAATCTCCATCTTTCTCATCTCCGAAACTTCCTTGAACCCTGCCCGGCTCATCTCAAATACTCCATGCCCACCAGAGATGGAGCGCAGACGGTTGGAGTAGTCCAGCATCTGGCTGAGAGGAGCAAGAGCGTGAACAGATCGTTTCATCTTTTTGCTGCCCGAGAGCCCAGAGTGACTACCTGCACCCGAGGGAGACAGTTCTGCTGGTGGAATATATACACCATCCTCTGGGTATCCAACAGCGCCATCTCCTTCGTCGACCACCGAAGAGCCACTCTCCAGATCCATTACTTCACCACCGTGTTCAGTCAGGTCTTTGACGACCTTGCCCAAGCTATCTTCAGGAACGGAGACTTTGAGCCTGATGAAGGGTTCCATAATTGGCCCTACCCCAGCATCTTTGAAGCGCTGGCGGAGGATATTAACGGCAGCACCAGTGAGGATGGAACTATTAGTTCCAGATGGAAGCGAATGGCCTTTGAGTTGAACGTAGATATGGGACATTTCCAACGACGAATTGGGAGAGGCGGAGAGAGCGCTAGCAATTCCGTCCACAATGCAAGCCTCTGGGGAAGGGGACATCGTCTCAGATGGAGGGAAAGGTTGGCCGTTAGCGTCAACGACAATATTGTCGCCCCAGACCGGGTCGCCTCGTTCGCCAGGCTCCAGTGAGCGAACTTCGAAGTCGACCCTGATCTGGACTCGTTTACCCCCAGCATCGGTTTCCCAGATATTAGAATCAGGACTGGGTTGGCCAAAACCAAGTCCCTCCCTGTAGCTCACGCGTCGTTTGCCAACTTCGAAGCGAACATCCCATTCGTCCCTCAGTCGTCCTTCAACAATCTCGAGATGAAGAGCACCCATGCCATGAACGAGGATCTGCCCCTCTTGATTCTCCACACGAACCGAAGGATCGGTTCGGGAGAGAGCTTCCAATGCTACCTGCACAGGCTCCAGATCAGAGTGAGATTGAGGAAGTATTGAGACTGCCATGACTGCTGGTGGAGGAGTGATCTCGCGAAGTGACGTTTTTGCTGAGGGTGGGCTGCCGCTTGCAACAAGAGTATCTCCAGTGCGGGTGTACTTGAGACCCAAGATGACGCCGACTGACCCGAAGGGTAGTTCTTCAACCTCTTCGGCCTCATTGGCGTATAGTAGGAGTAGCTTTGACACCCGCTCTTTCTGGTTACGACTTGTGTTGAGGAGAAGACTTTGCCGAGTGAGTTTGCCTGAGGCATATGGATAAGCTTCTGCATACTCTTCAAAAGAAGGGTAAGACATTCTTACCAGAGTAGACGCGGACAAAAGTCATCCAGCCTCTTTTCTTGTCCCAGGCGACTTTCCATGCAAGAACTCTGGTCGGTGGGTTTTTGGCTTGAGTGTCGTGGGGGATATCTATTGGACTGGCAAGGAGTTCACCAACGTAATCCATAACTAGGTCCGTCCCAATGTCCTTGATAGCAGATCCGCATACAACCGGTAGTATAGAATTGTCTAGGGTTGCACGGCGGAGATGCTTCAGAATGGGAGCAGCCTCAATCCGTAGGTATGCCGAAGGACCGGAAGGCAGGTCGAGAAGCTCTTCCATGAACTCCTCGGAAAACATGGAGAGATTCTCCAGAATTTGAGTGCGTGCAGGGACTAGGTGAGGAAGGATAGGATGCGATTCCGGGATGATGTCGAGTTTAGTGAGAGCTTCAGCGTCCCTAGGTAGAGGATGTCGAGTATGGGTGCCATCTTCATGCCACTTCCAGACTTCCCATTTCACGAGGTCAACAAGGCCTTCTATTCCAGGTTCTGCTTGTGCATAGCGCTGAGGGTTGAAGGATGCTATTGGCAGCACGAGAGCCATAGGATGAGGGTGCAGTCTGTTTGAAAGCAAGGAGGAGAGGGAGGCCGAAAAGGAAGCCCCTGGGCGATCTAGTTTGTTCAGGAACATAATTCGACTTGGTACACCGTATCTTGGAGAGGAATCCCGTTAGAGGGACGCGTTTTTCCTCCTCATTAGATCGAGCGAATGCATACCTGTCCAATTGCCTCCATACTCCCTTTGTCTGAGCTTCGACACCTTCAACAGAGTCAATTAAGACGACAGCACCATCCACCACTCTACTGGCGCTCTCAACCTCCATCCCAAAGTCAGCATGTCCAGGTGTGTCGACGAGGTTAAAGGTCCATTGTTTCCACTTCACCGGTATGCTTGCGGATTGGATGGTGATACCCCGTTCACGTTCAGCAGGCAGAAAATCTGTTGTAGTACTTCCCGTATCCACGGACCCTCGCGAAGAAAGGTACTGTGACTTGAGCAGGATAGATTCCGTCAATGTGGTCTTCCCGGAGTCTGCACATTTGGTCAGCTTCAGCCAGAGTACTTCGAGAGATTACCGACCAATATGGGCTACAAGGGCCATATTTCTAAAGTTCGAAGAGTCATGACTGACACTGGTGGCAAACCCACGAAGCCCATGGCGTAGAATGCATTGTGGACGATTCCGCACCGTCCAGCGTGCTAAGAACATAAGAAAGGGAAATTCGACACAGCCGCAACTTGTCAGGGACTCGCCTAAATGAAGACAATAACGTACCTGTGCCAGTGCCACTGCGACGACTGCAGAGCTTTTTGTAGGCTCTGCTCTTGACCACTATGTCGTCTGAAGATGAGGTTCGTGCAGCTGCGCGGAAGATTATAAGGGAGGGAGACGCACCAGTCAACCCCCTTCAAACCATTCCTCATGCTCGCTCGGATTCAGGCGAGGTCGGTGGTCGTATACCCAACACGCCTCTAGCCTCTGCTACGATCGCTTTCTTGCTCGGAGGTGTCTTCTTTCTCGGGACTCTTACATTCTTTTCTGGAGGCTTCGAGAAATATTGGTGGTCTACGTACCAATTCGGTTTCTTCATTGCCGCATGGGCAGCATTTCACTGGGGTGAATTTGCTGTTACTGCCGGCTGGAATCTTGAAAAATGCAGCGTCGATTGTGAGTCAAATGCATAGCTCATCTCCCTCAGCTCATTGATTTTCGGTTTTCTGTAGCATATCTTCTTGACAATGGATACCAATACCATGCTGCGAATGGTACGGCACTCCTGGAATACCTCATCACGCTGTACTTTCGCCCAACATACAAACAATACCCCTACATCTCCGCGCTTGGTATGTTGCTGCTCTACAATTTACACCAAAGTTATTGTGGAGGCTGAACCAATTCCCCAGGTGTTTGCCTCGTCATCTTCGGCCAGATTCTTCGTTCAGTTGCTATGATTCACGCGTCAACCAACTTTTCCCATTCAGTCGCGTTCCAAAAGCGACAAAGCCATCAGCTCGTTACCGATGGCGTTTACGCGTACGTGCAGTCAGAGTGCCCGCTGTTTCCCTTTTGACATTGAGATTAGGTGGTTCCGCCATCCTTCGTATGCCGGATTCTTTTATTGGGCTCTCGGGACGCAGCTTGTCCTGCAAAATCCAGCGACCTTCGTCGTTTTCTTCTATCTGCTCTGGAAGTTCTTCTACTATCGTACTCGCGGTATGTTGTCGTCATTCTCGCATGATCTTTTCTCATCAGGTCGTTGCAGCTGAAGAGCGCGCTCTAGTCAGATTCTTCGGGGACGACTATGAACAGTATCGTCGCAGAGTCGGAACCAAGATCCCATTCGTTCCTTGATCCAATCTCTTATACATTATCATTTAGACATATATTACCAGAATCTGCCCAATAATGTGACCATGGACTGACGTCGTACAATCAATGCATTTGACCTGTATGGAGTGTCATATTGATGAAGAATGCGTCGACATGATACATAGAGGAAATGGTGTTTAATCATCGCTAACAACGGTACCCTTGCCTGACACATAGATACCGTCCAGGAATTTACGGATATCCTTGTTCCTCACTCGGCAGATACCCTGAATCGATGCGGCCGATTGTGAAACCATGTCGATGTCGTTACCCTCGAGAATTAGCTCATCCTTCTGTGCTTTTGACTCTGCGATAGTGACACCATCAAGCATGTTAACATGTCGGACGGTCTGTTCAGAACCAGTATGAGTGTAAGGGACCCTTTAACACCAGCATCTTACTCACCTTCTCGCCCAAGAAGTTACGGATCTCAACGGCACTTCCATCGTCTTGAATGATACAGTTGATGGGGAAATGAGCGTATACGGCACGCATTTTGTATTGGAAGCCCTGAGCGAAAAGCAGAGATTAGCACAAATTTTCCAAGGTTGATTTTTCAAAGTACCTTGGTGACACCAGTGATCATGTTGTTAATCATTGTTCGGATTGTCCTCAAGCAAGCGACGTGCTTGCGGCCACCTTGCCACACAGCGAAAGTGACCTTTTGGGTCTTGCCAGGGACCACCCGGATGTCCATGTCGACATGGCGGACGTTCTTGGTGAGGGTTCCCCGAGGCCCTTTGACGACGATGACACGAGACTTGACGGAAACATCAACGCCTTCAGGAATGTCGAGTTCTTCTGTTTTGAGGACGTCGCGCATCTGCAAATTCAGGAATTGATCAGTGACCAGGTTCACAAGTACATCCCCAGCCTGCGATGCGCATCCATCGATTCCTTCTCTCCATCCGTTCAAAATTTCATCCAGATTGCAGAGATGCGCATGAATCTTCCTGAAAGCGCAATATCGAGGCCATATAGAAGAGTAGCATACCTTGAGGAGGTTTTGAGGGGGGTGTTGTTCAGACTCGCAGTCGATGAGTTTCTGTGGGCTTGCGAAGGCGGTGATGCTGATGTAATCATTGCCATTTTAGGACGGCTCAGGATCGAAATAGGCGCTAAGGGAACGTGTCCTCGAGAGAAACGTTCAGCATCAAGCGCCCAGGGATCAGCCCTTCCTCCTCCTCTACCCTCAACACAATGTATTTATTATCGCTAGAAGTAACTGAAGTTCCAGGAGGTTCGAGCCTAGTCACGCAAAGTCAACAGCGGCCGCGTCAATCAGGTCTGCCTTATCCGATTCCGAATCACCGGATGCGGAGATTGAAAAACTGGTGTTTGTCAGTGGTGCGGCCATTGTCATCCTTAGTCTGTTACCACCACCATCGTCGAACCCATCTGCGGATTGGACCTCGTTGTCGGGCGTACTCTGTGTGAACGGGTGATTTACTTTTGACGCTTGTAGAGTTTCAGCTGCATTTGTGTTCCTGTTTAACACACACACACACACGGCGTTATACAACTCCTGCATCGCACTGAGGCTTTGAGGCCGTTTGGAGCACCCTCTAAGTATCGCCATGTCTTTATATCCTTCGTATTCGAACTATGGGCAGCCAGCCTATCCACAGTATCCTAACGGGTATTATCAGTATCAGCAACCTCCCCCAGCACCCGTTTTCCACTATGACCCCGATGCTTTCCGGCGTGAGTATGCAAGGCGCCTGTCTACTCTTAACGTCAATTCCAGGCCGATCATCCAAGATCTTTCCCTCTTTGCTCAAGAATATTCACGATTTGCTGAAATTGTTGTCCGGTGTATCGACGCACATATTCGATCGGTGAGTCCTCTTTCTCAACCCCCCGCCACCAAAATTTCCCCCTAGGGTTCGCTTCGCAGGGCTTTGATGGCAAAATGTTTCCAGTGGGATATCATGTAACTTGTACATAGTCTTACATCGAGCACAAACGTCATAAGATGCCATTGGCACATGAAGAACATATATTCTTGTTCTGCTAGCGTTTCTTCGCCCTTCGTCGTCGCCTGCCCCTTCGCCACTATAGGATTCCGCGGATTGCTGACTAATACTTCTCTTTTTGGTTAAATCTTCTCAGGTTCCGCCATGGATGAAGCTTCCCAGTTTCTACTTGCTCGACGCCATTTCCAAAAATGTCTACGAACCTTACGCTCGTCAATTCGCCGCCTATGTTTACAGCTTGTTCTTGGAAACATATGGGGCCGTCGATAGCAATACTCGCAGCAAGATGGAAGAGATGCTCATCACGTGGCGCACTGGCTCCCCGCAAGGCAAAGAACTATTTGGCATAGGCCCGCAAATACAACTCGAACGGGCCATCTGGGGCCAAGGTTCTGGCAGCGGAGTGAGCATTTCATTTCTCCTGCAGGCGATAGCAGACTCATTATCGAAGCAGCAATCATCACACTCGACACAAATAACCAAGGCTCAGGTTCTAAATGAGATAGAGTTATCTTTGGGCCAAAAGCAACGTTTACTCCAGTCTAACCCTTACGATTCTGTTACTCAGAATCAAATTGGCGTTCTTCACCAGTTGCATAAACTAGTCGAGGCAGGAGTATCTTATGAGGAATTGCAGCAAATCCAATCACAGTTACGAACAACCCTTCAGAGCTCTATGCCACCACCTCCCGCTCCTCCCGCTCCTTCTCAGCAATGGCAACAACACCAATCAACATCGTACCCTCCTGCATCGCAACATGCGGGGGGTACTTACCCTGCACCTCCTCACCTTCCCACTGCACCTTCAGGCCCCGCTCAACAGCCCATTGCAGATATCGGCAATCTTCTGACGACATTAATGAAAGCAGGTGTAGTGTCTACCAACAGCACACCGGTTGGAGCTGGCGCTTCTGTCAGGGAGGAAGCTTCGCAAGCCTTCGAGATGGAGCTGGGAACTATGGAGAGGGATTCCGCGCGAGCATATAGGAAGGTAATCCTATCACAACCAGTCAAACTGTCGAGTGCAGACATTATGAGGTATGCGCATGTAGGAAATCCCCATTCTCACAATTTACTGATTTGATCTACCAGGAAACGTCCTAATATTATAGACTTGCTGTACAGGCAGCTCCCATCACAATGTAAACAATGTGGTATCCGTTTTGCCGACTCTCAGATAGGCAAGAAGAGTATGCAAGACCATCTTGATTTCCACTTCGCTCAGAATCGTAAAGCTGTACAGAATATCGGACGGGGACACAGTCGTAGTTGGTTTATCGGTGTCGAGGTATGTTTCAATGTTTGCATAACAATGTATGGTGTCTAACAGGTTTCTTAGGACTGGGTCAATGATGAGTCGAATGATATCAAGGGTAAAGGGCCTGCAGATAAACCACGGGTTGCGAACTCAAAAGCAGCGATTGCGGCCGAGGCAGCTAAACGGGACTCTGAACTTCGCGCTCAATATGTTGTCGTTCCTCCTGGCGATGAGGCCAAGCACATCTCATGCCCCGTATGTAAGGAAACACTCAAGTCCGAGTTCTTAGAGGATGACGAGGAGTGGGTGTGGAAGAATGCTGTCAATAAAGATGATAGGGTACGTGTTTTGTGTTTGCTCCCTTGCTAATTATTGACTTGCTTTTTGCACAGATATTCCATGCTACATGTCATGCAGAAATCTCCGCCGCCAAGGCAGGTCTTGCGTCTAAACTTCGAAGTGGTGGTGGCAGTCGGGCCAGTACACCGGAAGTGAATCTCTCGGGGAGTGCTAGAGCAACACCTCCCCATTCATCCCTCAGGACAGAGTCAAAATCACCACCGCCAACACCGAAGTTAGCTGGCACTAAGCGAAAAGCAGAAGACAGTGACCCTTCAGATCGGGACGGTTCAGGGACTCCTACCAAGAAGCAAGCGCTGTCGCCGTTAGTATCAACAGCATGATCTTCCTCTGGACATATATCTCTCATTTCAACCGGAGGACTCTACGAGGCTATGCCTTCTGTTCGTGATTTATTCTCATAACATCCTATCCACCATCACCTCGCATTTGTAAATTATACGCATTATCATACATTAGAAACATCGCATTCAGGACCTGTACTCATACCACAATAAAAAATATTGCTTTGATCTGCTGAAATTCGAGGTGTGATCTTGATTGAATGGCTTGCTTGTCGCTTGGACGTCTGAGACGCGACTAACTTCAGCAAATTCCATGACGGCAAACAGTAGGCGACTCTCGTTTCTCCGGTCAGCTTTATTTTTCTGAAGCCTAACCTACGCAGATTCAGGAGATGCACACCTCACCGCAACTTTGCAGCGAATCGATGCGCTCGCGAACGAAGACGTAGAGATGGCGGTGAGTAAGTTCATTCTTTCCATTTGGGCACTGGGCTACGACCGTCCCAGTTTACGAGAGAGGACACTAACAAAGATACCTGTAGGCGCCGCCTGGGGAAGCCTCCGCTATTCTGGTTATCGACACGAACATTCTGTTGCACCATTTTGATGCGTTTACACAGTTTGTGAGAGATTCGACAGACAAGCATCCAACGGTTTTGGTGGTGATTCCTGGGATCGTATTGTATGAACTTGATGGGTGAGACTTCTTCGACCTTTGCTCAGAGCTCCTTTCACTGATTTTTCGTAAATGCCCATAGTCAGAAGAACAGAGAAGGTCTTGCCTGGTTCGCTCGGAGAGCCTCATCCTGGCTCTTGGAGAGAGTTGACGAGAGGAGGAAAGGAGGAATAGGCATAGTCAAAGTGCAAGCAAAGGAGGAAACCAATAAGGAATCGGGAAACTGGAAGAGTCGAGATCTTGAAGATGTACGTTGACTCCTTGAAGGACTGGAACCTCTTTCTCACTTTCTTTGGACCTCGCAGGACATTGACCCCGAACAGCGGAACGATGACCTCGTCATCGATTGCTGTAAATACTTCGCCGGGATACAACCTACTGCGTTGTGCAGTGCCGACAAGAACATCTTGCTCAAGGCTGACGGTTATAGTGAGTGGTTCCCTACCGTATGCAACTCTCTTGCTGATTTTCTCTACAGATGTCCCAAACATTCGTCCCTCAAAGAACTGGAGTAGTCGCGATATTGCATTCTCAATCTTTGGCAGCAGTGGTCTCTTTGTGAACTATGACGGCTACGAGGGGTATAAACCTAGCTACCGAGACTTGAAATCCCATCCGGGGTCAATCCAGAACGAAAATACCAGCAGGAATGCGAAGAAACCCAAACCACCCACTCGTACGGTTGTCACGGTACCACACAACTCAGAGGATGTGGACATGATGCCGGTGGAGCTCTTCAATCAACCCGAGAGGGAGGAAGAGGACGCTATAACGCCGAGCCATGCCCTGGATCTCCTCCATTTACAGGTCATCTACCACTTCACGCGGCTCCTTATCGAACTCGTAGCGCGTGTCGGAGACCCCCCAATCTCCAATGGGATCGGTCTGTCGGCCCATGCACCCGAGTGGCAGAGGCAGACGGAACACTACTCGAAATGGGATGCATCGGTACTTTTGGACTACCTTGATGACCAGAAACATAACCCCGTTTCAACCCCTCGACTTGATGTATTCCTGAGCCGTCCATACAGTCGCCGCCGAGGATGTAGGAGGGGACAAGATTGGTCTCGACGGGACTGGGAGGTTGCACTTGGCGCTCTTGGGGAACTAGGCGAACTTTGGGGAGAGATCTCAATAGGCGAAGCCCTGCGTGTCTTGGAACCTCATGTCAAGGACATTTTCCTACTCAAGATGCGACCTACGGGAACATAATCACAACGGCCGAATTGGTGTATTCACGGTATGCTACTGCGGCTCAGGTCTATCGATGGGAATTCAAGGTTCACCAAATCATGATTATGATGGTGGAGACCCGGAGTGATTTGTATGTTTTTGACTGTCAGTGTTACGCGGGACTTCGGCTGAGAAGGTGGCCTCTTGCGAGTCTTGGCGACATCCTCAAAGTCTTAAAGAGGAACGTCGGAGGGTGATTGTCTCGTCTGTATATACCGAATGCGGAGTTGTTAGCAGCGCATAGCCCATTGTATTGCTATTTTACGTAGAAATCCGTAGTTTTGTTGACAAGTTTAATTTTACGCGCTTAGCCCCAATTTTAGTGATCGCCGCCACATCTCCTGCCGGTTGGCCTCCCACTTACCTCCCTTTACCTCTGACCCCCATGAATCGTCGTCGAGCCCTTTACATCTTCCTCACAATACTTGCTCTCTTTCTAGTGGGCACCGTCGTCGTACTATCCTCTATAACATATTACTTGGCCATAAACCCCAGCGCTTACCTCTCTGAACTTGAAATCCCGTTCAATGGCAACCAAACCCGCTGGAACGCTACCGAACACGGTCAAGTCGAGCGCATCCCCAGAATCATCCACCAAACATGGAAAACCGATGAACTCCCAGTGAAGTGGAAGGGTATTTCGCAGGCATGTCGCGACATGATGCCAGACTAGTATGTGTCTTTACCCTTCACGACTGCAATTTTCCTTATCGTCCACGTTTTCCGCAGTGAATACAAGCTATGGACGGATGCTTCGTCTCGTGAATTCATTGCTGAGCACTACCCATGGTTTTTGGAGACGTTCGATGGCTATACATATACTATACAACGCGCCGACGCCATCCGCTACTTCGTACTCCACTACTACGGTGGCATCTACATGGACCTTGACATTGGCTGTCTTCGCCCCATGGACCAGCTACTGGTATACCCAGTCATCCTACCGAAGACTATTCCCGTCGGTGTCTCAAACGACCTCATATTCTCTGAGCGCGGCCATTCCTTCATGGAGCAAACTATCCACAACCTCGTCACTTTTGACCACTCATGGATCCTCAATTACCCCACAGTCATGTTTTCCACAGGACCAATGTTCCTGTCTGCCCAATATGGCGTATTCAGCTCTTCGCACCCCAATTCCTATTTGGAAGAGATACGCGTGCTACCCAAGGCGCTGTACGGCAAGAATGCGAAAGACGGAGAGGCACCCCATTCTTTCTTCTCTCACTTCTACGGAAGTAGTTGGCATGCAGGCGACGCAGGATTTATTGCATTCCTCAATACCTGGGGCAAGCCGCTCATGGTTGTCGGCCTCATTGTCTTCATCTATGGTGTCTTCAGACTCTGTGGCGTCCGACAGAGGTCCTACAGGAAACGTGGCTATGAGATCCTTCTCCCCCGCATTTCTCAACGGTCTGGCCGCTGGCAATTACATTTGGGCGGTTGGTCGACTCCTCCTTCACAGCAACATTCCCCCATCATGCCGAGCAGCCCTGTCGATTCTGATATACCCGTTCTTCACCTTCCCCTGGACGTCCCCTCCTCTCCGTCCATCTCCGAGGCCTCGACATCCGATCTATACGCCGGTCGCACTCAGAGCCCAATTGTCCAAGCATTCAATCGTATACGAAACCGGGTAGCAACCTACGCAGGTATTCCAGAGGACGCACCAAGAACTCCGGTTCGCCCCAGGCGCAGGCATCACAGTCGTGGTGTGCTCTTCTTCCTTCCAGCCGTCTTCACTCGCTCCCCCGACATTGAACTAGGCGTCACGCCTGCTCCTCCATCACCACCCAGTGTGCCTCGTACCTCTAATCTGGCTCCGGAAAAATCACACTTCCAAGTCTATGATGACGATGATGACCTCTCTTCACAGCCTGGAACCAGTTATCACCGCAGTCGTGATGACATTGCTGCCAGCAATCGGTCCTCCATCGATTCGCAAAGGACTCGCGTAGACGACTCGCGTGGTAGGGCATCCCATAGCCGCCGATCTTCACGGTCCAGGAGCGCATCAAGGCCCCTCCTGTTTTAGGACATCCTAGTGGGCTTCTATACCACTCTACCGTCGTCTGGAAATGATATAATGGGATTTCTATCATGCTGGATGACGAACTACAATGATACCCCCTTAATGATATTGTCTTGATTTATTTCACAGACTCTATTACCAGGAAGGATGGAGTTCTTAACCAGGGACTTGTGGAGGAAACACGTTATTTAGTCTCACTCACATCCTGGACGTGCAGTGAAGAGACTTTATAATATAGTAAACTAGTATTCTTCTGTTATTCTACGTATAGAATATCACTACCTGCTTTGATAGTAGCACACACATAAATATCTAGAATACACGAATGAATATAGATCATGAAGCTCTGGTGGTCTTCATGCTGGCTGCTAAGAGGAACATGATTGCTGCTGAGGCTGAATACGTGACTGTCGGGCCAAAAGTCCAGTAGGATGCACAAGCTGTTGATAATCAGAATGTGAGCGAGAATAGTTTGCCCGATAATAATGCAGAAATACCTAGTAAAGGCCCAATTGCCCTCCCCAGCTGACCTGAGGACCTGAACTTTCCCAGTGCCTGGCCTTTCAATAGCTCTGGATGACCCGCAGTTGGCTTGCCTGTATCTAGATCAACTGTAGCCTCATCACACTGCAATGAAGCATGCGCAGTCAATGAATTGACCACCGTGGCACTCGTAAATGCGAGACAGAGTGCACCGCCTTGCAAGAGTCTCAGCGACAGCGCAGCATTCCTCATCACGAAGTACGGGAATGCTGCGAGGAGGGTGAGACCAAGTGCGCAGCTATACACCCCACGGCTAGCCATCTTGATTTCTCCGACTTTTGAGATGCTGCGCCGGACGTAGCCGCCTTGGAGAAGGGCACTGGCGATGCCTATTGAGCCTAACAGCTTTCCGTTTTGTGTGTTGCTCCAGTCCAGGACTTGAGAATCATTTTGTCAACGTAACACGCAGACCACAGAAATATGAGACTTACGATCGAATGTCAAAAAGGTAAGAGTGAACTCCATTCCAGAGAATATGGCCAGAAAGAAAAAATGGAGACGCTGGAGAGAGCTCAAGGTTTTCAGCCTCTGCTCAGGCGTAGGTCGCGATATGGCTGGCTTGCCGCTAGGCTTTGACTCGGCGCTTGCTCCTGAGGGCTTCCCTTTGTGATTATGGTAACTCTTCGTCTCTGGCAAGTAAAGTGCAATATATGCTGTCTCGACGAGCAATAGAATCAACGTGATAGTAGCTGGTGTAGCATATATGTTGAGTTCTCGTCCGAGCGAGGTGATAGATTGGGGTGGAGGGCGAGATGCGAAGTATGCGCCGATAGGAGGGCCAACGCAGAAGCATATGGCGAAAGCAATGCCTACAAATGCAAGAGCTTTGGAACGTGTTGCGGATGTTGTTACGTCTGATATGATTGCTCTTCTCAAGAATTAGAGAGATGGAAAGACAACATATGGATGCTGGCACGTACATTGCAAGTTGGACATTTCCTTCGCTAAGGCCACCGATTACTCGAGAAAGCATGTATGAGGCGAATGTTGACGAGAATATCCATCTACAATGTTTCATGTTGGGAATTCATCCGCATTTTTCATAGAAACGACCTACACAAGAGCAGACAGGATGTTTCCGACGAGGGTTATGAGCAGAATCCTCTTGCGGCCATAGCGGTCAGAGAGTGACCCGATTTTTGGAGAGACGAAGAACTGAAGGGTCCTGTGTAGAAGTACGTCAGTCTAAGCCCCGCTTGAACATATACAATACGGGCATACGAGAAGATAGACCCCATTAGACCTCCTGCAGTGCTCCCGTTTCAGCGAGTATCTCGAAGCCAGTCTCGTGTGAACACACCTAGCAGTACAATATCCCATTTCTTCGAATGAGCACGTTCTTCAAGAAATGCTCCCCTCAACGATGACACCAATTGTAGAGTCTTCGACAAGAATCCAGAGGGATCTGAACTCTCCCGCTAGAGCGACATGACGTCCGTCCAAGTTAGCGGATCCTGGATGACACGAGCAGACTCGGCACTCACAGATGCGTACCACTCAATGATACGAGGAAACAGAGGTAAAGGAATGGTAAACGCAAATAAATCAAGAAGTAGGGAATAGAATACGACACGCTCGACTTTGGCCATGGCTAGGAAAGTCGTCGACGTGTTCACAGAGCAAGCATGATAGAATTACCGTAGATCAACCGGTCAATGGCGCAAGGAGCAGATGCAAATACAATCCCATTTGGCAGTTTCAATATTAATAGACGGGCGCCTAAAGCTTTTACTCTTCAACAGGCTCAGGTTCTGCAAACACTGCACCATCGACAGCAAGGTCTTCTTCACCATCAGCAACAGCAGCTCCCACACCCCTATATTTCTGATCCTCCGAAGTTGCCGTTAAATTGGTCTGGAAATGCGAACTCGTCTCGGTTTTCGTGATCTCTCGCAAGGCCATTGTTGCATATGCAGCAGTTCCAAGCTGGATATTAATTTGAAGTGCTAAAAACTTGCCATCCTCATCAACCACTGGCGGGTCAAACCCGAGGAGCTTATCTTCGTCTGCTTGAGCCAAAGCCACGTCTGGGTCAGTGTACCGAAGAACAGACCAGGAGAGGGCCTTGGGAAGGTGTAAGATGGCCCGATAAGATCCGTTGAGAGTATAATCTCTGCAAAGAGAGGGTTAAAACCAAGGATTCATTTTCGTTACAGCCAATACTTACTTTTGCTTCCTCACAAAGTTATCGGGATCTAACCCATCCAAACGCAGGTATTCCCTGTACTTGTCTCCAAGTGGTCCGCCTGGATATGCAACATCGGTCCCGGGAAGAGGCATAATCACGTCAAAAATCGTGTATTTGTCCAAGTCTTCCTTGGCGAGAGTCTTGATTTTAGGCGGCACATATGGTTTCCTTGACCTGCGACCGGATCCTTCTTCTGTTCGTATACGTGAGCTTAAAAATGGCCAAATGAGCGGGGAAAGATCCTAACCTGCTGCCTCCTCTTGCTCCTCTGCCTCCTCAGAGTTGCCTGCTTTTCCCGGATTTTCGAAGACAAGGTCCCCGACAATTGGTTTCTCTGCACCAAACATGCGTATCCGCTCTGATACAATCGCATTCCACACATACGACTGATATGCATGAATATACATCAATCGGAGGTTCCTTGGGATCTGTGGTCGATTGTCAATATTAGCAAGGACAGAGATAGCCATACGCAGTTACCGTTGATAGAGACCCCATAGCGTTCCTAGTATCACCCTTCTGCTTCTTGTAGCTCTCCAATATACACCTCTCCGCAACAACACGGCGAGGCATCAACTCCAAGGCTCTGTCCAGATCTCCGTCTACCAGCCAAGCGTCCCTCGCACGGCTTACATCTGGATGTTCGCCGTGACGTTTCTGGAGGATCAGGGAAACGGCCTTGTGCCAATCAGATTTCAGGAGAGCGAGGCCAATCGAATGGGTGGGGACCGATGCGGTACCAAAACGTTGCATCCCTAGACAAAGGTTAGAACGATGGTCCCCTTACTATAATGAAAGGCGTTCGCACCATAATAGTTAATGAAGCCCTTCATCGTCACGACGTTGAGAGCCTTGTCAATAGTATCTAGGGAATCCACCTGCACACTCCTATCACGCATATGAGCAATAGAAACAATCATCAGATACGCAAAACGTACCGTAAAGTGATCACAAATGCATTACCCTTCAACATCCCAAGCTCAAGACTCGCTTTCCTATAATTGAAATCAGCTATCCTGATTCCACGGTCACCCCTCTGCTTCAAAGCCTGCTGAGGACTCTTCCCATTCGTGCAGTTCGCAGACCTCCAAACATCCTCAACGGATTTCCCGCCCCGTTTCAATGAGACTCGTTGAACAGTTACACCGCGTTTGTCTTTTGTACCTGCAACGGAGAGGTCCTTGACGTTGACGTGAAGGGTGCGAGCGAGGTGGCCGAGTGCGTCTTGAGTATCTCTGTTGGTTTTTTGAAGGGTGAAGTGGATGTAGGGAGGGTATGTTCCTCTAGGAGCGCGTTCGCCGCCGCCACCTCGCCCACCACCTCTTCCACCTCTTCCACCACCACCGCCACGCCTACCCCATTTGATGATGATACGGGAGCCTTCATCGGACACTGGGGCGCCGGCGTCTTCTGTTTCGGTGTCGAGCTTTCCACCGAAAAGTTCACGAATGGCCTTGTGAAGACCAGTCCGAGTTTCTTTGGAGGAAATGGGCTATACCGATGCGTGAGCGCGATGGATGGTTGAGAAGGAAGGTGGAACTTACATCAGATAAAACCCGTCTGTTATCTTCCCTTCCTCCACCTCTCCCGCCTCTCCCTCCGCGCCCTCCCCTCCCACCACGATCTCTTCTTCCCTTTCCCCTCCCACTTTCTTCTTTAACCTCTTCCTTCTCCTTCTCAGCTTCGGGATTCTGAGCATCGCTCGACCCTTCCGCTTTTGCGGGTCGAGAAGCCCATCCGTTGTCGCTTACTCGAGGTGGTTCTGGACCTTCAAGATACATCTCCTTGACCTTGGATACAGCTTCCTCGGAAAGAAACTTCCTTAGGGTGGAATCGTGATGGTCTGACCATTGGCCATCGTCTGCGGTTTTGGTTGCGGGTTCTTTTGGCTCGGAAGGGGCAACAGCAGCGGAGGACTGATCAATCAGGGTCAGAGAGGGTATTGAAGTTGGGCTGTATTAGCTTACCGTGCCTGCTTCTTGAGTTGTACTCTCAGAAGGTTCAGCCATAACTAGATCTTCCTTTTGAGCTTCAGTGGGAGTTTCCTCGGGTTGAGGATTTTTGGAGGATGAAGGCTTTTCCAACGAATTCAAATGAACAACATTGCCGTCAAGGTCAACTTCGTAAACCAAAAAGTCTGTAAACCTAGAGAAAATCTATTAACGGTCTCAGGAATCAATTGAATGTGACGGACCGTTGCTTGATTATACCTTCAATTTTTGGGACATCGTGCCCAATGTACTCAGAAATACCGACATCAGTTTCCATGAAATTCATGGCAGCGCCTGGCTCCGCAACTGGCAGAGGAATGCCGAGGAGTGTATGGCTGGGAGGTAGGACATGCTCGTGCTCTTGGGGCGCTGGCTCTTCGAAGATAGCAGCGGAGCTTTCTGTGTTGTCCTCCTCTATTCTGGCCTTTTTCGTAGGCCTTTCAGTCTCGAGCTCATCGCTCTCGCGAGGACGGACGTCGTTGGAGGCCATGGTTGTTGAAACCGGCACGCGGTAGATTATCCCGAGACTGTGGCGTCCGCCAAAATTTTGGCCTCCAGCTTCAAGTTGATCTACGCGACTTTTTTCACGAACGATGACCTCTCCAGGCAAACAGTCCTATGGACAACGCGCCCAGAATCACAAGAATCCCGCAGCAAAGTTGCTCTTGGAAACTATAGAGAAGAAAAAGACCAATCTTGCGGTCAGCGTCGATGTCACCAAAACCAAGGATTTCTTGGCCATCGTAGATGCGGTCGGCCCATACGTCTGTCTCATCAAGGCAAAATCTTGTCCTTCCTTGAATATTACTCTGTCTTAATATACTCAAAAGACTCATATCGATATTATTGAAGACTTTGACTCCACCTTGATCGAAAAACTTCAAGCCCTAAGCGCAAAGCACGATTTTGTGATCTTTGAGGATAGGAAGTTCGCGGATATCGGTCAGTCTACTGCCACGAATCAAGACCCAACAACTCAAATCCACGTTCTGTAGGTAATACTGTCGTTCTACAATATTCCGCCGGAGTGCATAAGATCGCCAGCTGGTCGCATATCACAAACGCCCATGCCGTTCCAGGTCCATCCATCATCACGGGCCTTAAATCCGTTGGCTTGCCCTTAGGCCGTGGGCTCATCATGCTCGCAGAAATGAGCTCGAAGGGAGCACTGACCACCGGTGCATACACTGAGGCCGCCGTCCAGATGGCTCGCGCCAACCGTGACTTTGTCATTGGCTTCATTGCCCAAAGTCGGATGGAGGGTGTTGCGGCTACAAATGAGCTACCTGCCGAAGATAGCGAGGACTTCCTCATCCTGACACCCGGCGTTGGCCTGGAGAGTAAAGGAGATTCCATGGGTCAGCAGTACAGAACTCCGCGTGAGGTGGTTGTAGATTCTGGATGTGATGTTATTATAGTCGGAAGAGGTATTTATGGTAATGATCCTTCCCTTGTCGACGCTATTGCGTCGAAAGCGGAAAGGTATAGAACGGAAGGGTGGAAAGCGTATCTTGAGCGGATAGCGTAACGTCAATAATGTACAAGCAATAATCAGAGGGAATATATCCAGCAAAATATCTGTAGTCCAAGGGGAAAGTAGTAAATCATGGTTCATTAATTGCCATTCTTTGCACCGTGGCCATCCTTTTCTAGGACAGTGGGGATCGTCATATGTTCGTCCACAGCCAGGTGTGGCGCATTAGATCCTTCCGATTCTTGCTCGTTTTCGGATGGCTCCTCAGAGGGTTCCTCGGCTTCATGTATCTTTTCGTGTAGTCGTGATGGCGTATGTGCATTGTCACCATCATCGTGAGGTGATTGCTCAAGGGAGGTGTTCAGAGCC
The DNA here is from genome assembly GCA_015708445.2 of Clitopilus hobsonii. NCBI lineage: Eukaryota > Fungi > Basidiomycota > Agaricomycetes > Agaricales > Entolomataceae > Clitopilus > Clitopilus hobsonii. The sequence continues at coordinate 2,182,330 of CP068001.1, read as the reverse complement.
GCCTGGAGCCTTTCCTTGACTGCCTCGACCCGCTTTGTCTGCTTATCGCCTCTCCATATGAAGACGCCAGCAAGAATACCACAGACGAAGCTGCAAGGGATTAATGTCCCTGTTGTCCATGCGGGTCGCGTATAGCTGATGATGACGGGCTCAGTACAAGGTGATTGAGCGTAATTCTAAACCTCACCGGTCCAACCCCCACATGCACCCACAAAGCAGGATCTAAAGAAGCGTCAGTCACTGGAAAGTTGAGGCATAGACTGACTTTTACCTGGAAAAAGGAATTTCCATCACTGAGAAGACAAATAAGAAGTGCTGTGCTGAGGTAATATTTTAGAAAAGCGAGGAGATGACAGTGCTTGTAGATCATACTTTATAGGGAATGCCTACATGGAGAGATGAGTTCAGTGTAGTTCAGGAGGAAAAGGCTTCTTACCCGATGTGTTTCTGTCCCATGTGGTCGATACCAAGTCTGTGAATGCTGGAACTTCCGTTGCTCTGCGAAGGGAAGTCAATACTGGGGTACAACGAGCAGAGGGCGCGGCTCACGTCGATACAGATCGTGTTCTTCCTTCTCTGTGAGGACGTGAACATAATTTGGGTCGTATTTTGGATCAGGTAGGTCGTCAACGTCGAGTAATTGTGGCAGGCCACGCTCTGCTCGTAGTCTTTTCGTCTTTCGCTTGTAGTGCCAGATCCAATATATACCTATGTCAGGGTTAGGTCTTATTCATCGACGACAATATGAACTCACGATATGTGTCGAATGCGCGGAATGGAATAAGGCCGATACCAGTTGCCGTGAAAAGACCTATAGAGAGAGGAAAATAGGTCATCCGCGCAGGTAGCGCAACTACCAGTACGATACGAACCGTTCTCTATTTGAGAGGATACTTCTACCCAGAACCCCTGGGTACTCGGGTTATGCAAGTTAATGAGTTTGCCTGCAAAAAGAACGATGGCGGCACCCCAGAATACTGTAAAGATAAGCACACCGGTTGAGATGAGGTCCAATTACAGGAACCTACCGACACAGAATCCGTACACAGCGGTTATGAACTAGACGGGAATGCTCAATCATTGCAAAACTTGACACCGTAAAAGTGCTCACCCCCATTGCTAAGAGGAGTATGAATAGCGGTGACAATCCAAGTGCATGAACTACTTACGAGTTTTAACAAAGGACCAGACCCCCATCAGAGTTCTACGAATTGGAGAAGGTCGTTTAATCACATCATCGACATGGCGGTCTAGGGTATCATCTAAATGCATTTCCTCCCCCACTTCTAGGTCCCCATGCGACGGGTCGACTTGAGTCATGAGGGGTTGCAGGACAAGGACCGGCCTCCGCGAATAATATGGTAAAGGTGGGCTGGTATGATGTCAGTCTCAGGATTTCTCTCTCCTTGAGGTACAGACGTACAAGAGGAGGTTGTTCGCTGCGTTTGTCAAACTTGATACAGTAGCAACTTGAGGGTCTGGACATACCACATTCAATATAGTTCATTCGTACAGCCGGAATGGATTACATACCAATCACATCGAGGTGCTCCACCACATCGTCGTGATGTGTCCACGCATCGTCGCTGGAGCTGTCGGTACTACTGTCTTTGTCTGATGGAGGGCGAACCGAAAAACGTGCACTAGGGGACCTGTCGCGGACTTGATTCCGGTCAGAACCAAGGGTGGCTGGCGTTCGACCATAGTCAGTTGCAGGAGTAGTTGGAGATGGCTGATAGTCGGGTTGGCGTAACAGAGACTGGACGTCACTTGCTGGTGTACCCTTTGTGGTAGGGTATCTCCTGCCCTGCGAGCCTGTTACGAAGGAAGAAACTCGACTTCTGCTTTCCGTTGTATTGGATCTAGGTCGAGTGTTCCTTGCGGTTTGTCTGCCTTGCCTTGTAATAGGTGGACTGGATTCTGTCAAAACGTCGCGCATTGCGGGCATAGACCGCTGCATTCTGGGAGGAGCAGGCGGCCCTGCCGCTGTGGGTGAAGCCGTTAAATTTTGGTCTTCATTTGGAGGCGAGAATAAGGTGGTCAACGCCAGAAGCCTGCTCTGAGTCGCTGAGGGTGTTACTGGCGAGTCTCTGAGGGTCGAGTAGGCCGAATTTCGTATGCGAATGGACGGCATCGCTTCGAAGGTGGTGTAAGTGTCAATCCATGAATTGTGGGTATTCTAAATATGGTAACCTATGATACAATGGTGTACACGTGACATTAGCATGATAAGATTAGATAAACTTAAAACTATCGAGAGGAGGTGCTTGGACGTTCAGACGCTGGTGGACTTTTTGGGCTCTTTACACTCGTTCGAGACTGTAGAAAAACAATGAGCTGAGAGAGGAATAGAAGTGAACAGGGACACTAACACTGTCTGCTCGAGGTGATTTTCGACCCAGTAAAGTCTTGAAACGGGCACTTCGGCTGCTGCTCTTGCGCCTCGATAACATACTTTTACCTGTCGGGCTCGTCTCTGTATCCGAGGCAAATCCTTCAGGTTCGTCTGTAAGCGGTAGCCTTGTGATCTTGGGAATGGGAGGTGACTTCATCTCTCCTTCCACGGGTGATTTAGTTTGACTGTTGTGCCTTGAATGCATCTTCGTGACCTTCTTATCGTCGTCACCTGACAGTGCTTTAGCGCGAGGAAGTTTGGGCGCTGGTCCTTTCTCGTCGATCTCGGGAGCTGCCTTCGATCCTCCCAGTAGCTTTGTTTTGGAGAAAAGTTCACGTGCGACTGGTAGCACTGGTAGGAGTGGCTGGTGGAATGCCATCTTGACCCACCCTCGCCAACTCGTGTCGGAGGGTATGAACTGATTGACAAGTTCCTCAAACTATGGAAAGTGAATGAGTATTCATTCTCACGCCCGTTGTCTCGGGGCGAACTTACACTCCATGTCTGATTGCGATATTCGAGATCTCGAGTTCTGATCTTAGCATCTCGACATTCGAATGACCCTTCTTTTGCGATGCTCAACAGAAGGTGAAGGCTGGTACAATCGGTAAGTACTGGTGCGGAATCAACGATGGTCTAGTCACCTTGATATTTTCACCATAACGAAGGTCTTCTGGGAGGCTCGAATCTTCATCTCGGCTGCGTCGCCCTCTTTCTTCGTCAAGCCTTTGTTCTTCTCTCCAAATTCTGACGTGAATGTGTTTTGACGCACGTTATCTGATGATTTTTGCCGAGTGAGACTAGTCGGAGGCATGAGAGTGCCTTTGGCAGAGTTGCGTAGATCAGTGAAGGAACGAGAAGGTGCGAGACGCCGAAGGGTCGGAGGAGCCAGGGTTGTGCTGGTCTCAGCTCTCTCGATGGGCTTGAAGCTCTGTAGGCCCCGCGGAGAATCGAGCGATGTGCGTCCAGGGCTGGTCGGTGAAAGGACGTTGATCGCCGGAGCTTGATCTGCAACCTGGTTGCGTCGTTTCCTCTCTGGCCAGAGATATTCCATGATTCGGCGCCCAACTCGGGCATCGACCTGCAGGCGTATCGGGTGAAGAGTCAACTCAAATGACTCATAGATCGTAATGCCGCCAACTGGTGCAAGAACGGACCAGCTTGCGAGCATAAACAGTCCCTTCTATAATGGATGTGAGATGTCATGGAACTCAAAGAGTAAAAAGTCACAAACCTTCAATAGTGGATGATTGGCGGGCTCATAATGTTTCGACAAGATTTCTGCCCAGACTGCGAACCTGGAACCATCAAAGGCTTGTAGGTTCCCGACAGTGAGATTGTTGCCAGTTGAACTGTCTTGCCTGCTCAACCAAGAGAAATCAATATTCTCCACTACCAGCTTTGCCAGAAGGTCTTTTCGGTCATCCAACATCCTCCATGAGATCTGAGAGGAAGAGGCATGGAGCAACAGGGCAGATTTCTGCTCTGTTTGATCGTCGAAACGGTCTTGGGCAAGTTTGATGGCATCGTAAATAAAATTGAGCTCTTCAGTGAGTAAGAAGATATGGGCTTGTAGCTTGAGGAGCTCCACCTGTCCTTCATCCCCAGAAAGTCGTGGATTGCTGTGATTTTGAGCAATATTCTGAGTCTCCAAGGCGTCGTTGATCTGGTCGCGCAGATCAGAGACTAGTTTGGCAGCAGCTCGAAGGTCCGTGAAGTCGTAGGTGTAGAGGAGGGTCTCGAGCTTCTCTAACCGCACCTTGTGTGCGGCATCCGAGAAGAGAACCAGCTTTGTAACAATTTGAGAAATCGCCTGGAAATGTTCGTCGTTCGCCGAGACTGTGAATTGAGGAACATGAACTCGTATGAGGTCCTAGCAATCGAGAGTTAACACTAATTAATTAGGTGAATGATACAATACTTACGTTCTGATCGTTGAGATGGCTGTCTTTCTCCCCGAAGTTGTGCTTGGCGGAGGTGATGTTATTCCGAAGGCGCAAGCGATTGAACTTGTCGTAGTGAAATTTGGCATCTGTCTGGGGTACCACTCGATCAAACTCCGTGCTTTCACAACGCAAGTCGATTAGAACCTCAAGAGGAACGTGAGTTTCTCGCAACATGGCATTGCCGACCGGCGCAAATATTTGCAGGCCAGAAAGAGACGTATAGCTCCTCGACATGATCTTGCCGGAGATATGATCTTCAACGTTTGAGTCGTCCATGATGGCATACATTCGAAGCTTGGCCTGGACTGCTGCAACCACGAGCGTCTCCTTGCTCTGATCTTCACGCAACACAATCTGGGGTTTCACGAGAAGGCAACAATGGCTCTTACTGAGCGAAACACCTTCGGACCAGCCAGCTAGAGGGTCAAAATCCTCTGTTTCGTCTGGCTCTTCGACAATATCAAGAGATGGCTTGGAGCTGTCGCCTTTCCAGATCTTGCGTAGCGCTGTGGCTGCCATGTGAGCCGTAGCCCCACCCCAGGCCTTCTCTGACGCCGGTAGATCAGGAAGATCTAGGTCCTCATGCGACATTCCCGCTTGGTCTCGAATGAACTTGATGGCACTTATAACAAGAGATCAGTAAGCATATCTCGGGAAGAACAATAGTCCTCGCACCGAGTGGCCATATGGTACTCGAAACCTTTGCGGGCTCGAGAGCAGTAATAATACTGCAAGATGATCTGGTGAAAAGGGTGAAGATTAGAGCTTAATGGCTTTGGTGGTGAACGACTATCCATACATCGCGAATGGCAACATCCATGAAGACAACCGGACAATGTATCTGATATACATTCTCGAAGTCGGCCCATTCATCTGAAGATAGGGCATCGAAGGGAAGCAGATAGTTGACTGCAGAATTATGATCGGCGCTGGATCCGCTGGCCGGAGTCTCCTGAAGGAATGTCTGATATTCTTCTAGTAGGGAAATCATCTTCTCAGTAGATGCTGGGACAAATCCAGACCCTCGGCGCTGCAAATCGTAAAAGTCAGAATCCGTGAACCGCGAGCATGTTGAAAGCGTTTACCTTTGTTCCCGGAACCCGATTGGACACCAGTGTTGCCTTGAGTTCTTGTATACGTGCCTTGACGAGTCCGCTCTGTATTTGGGCAACAGCTAATGCTAGACGTAAGCAACATTGTGACTACCAAATGATGAAGGACAAACATTGTTCTGTTCCAAGCAGGCAAGAGTGTGATTTCTCGAGCCCAAATTTGCTCGTCTCTGTTACATTCTTATTCGTCGATCCCTTTCGATTGAGATAAGTGAAATGTGGACAGGTCACCAAGGGGAGAAGGTGAACGACAGGGCGGCGAGAAGTTGACCAGTCGGTCTCAATGAAGTCTTCAACATCGTACCACGGAGAAGCTGGTGACGTAGTGGGCAGTCCTTTGTGTGACCGGTAATTGCTACGTTGAGTAGGAGCAGACATCTCAACCTCACGTTTCAAAGGCTCTTCAAAGGTGGCTAATAGCACGCGCAAGTCAAGGTCTTTGAGAGAGACTTCGGCTGCATATAATGACTTGCGGCGGACCACCTTCTTGCCTTCTGTCAAAATATTGGAAACAGTCAACTCTTCTTCACGCTGGTGCAGGTCAACCTGAAACTCGTGGACTTTTCCCTTGACACCGATCCACGGGGCAACACCATCGGCCCATGCTAAACGCGTATTGAGCGATCACTCAGGCTGAATATTATTGGGACTCACTTTCTCGCGACTCATCAATATAAGCGTGCATTACATATAGATCTGGGAAATGGGTTCTATACTTCAAGGTTGCTAGATGCCGTCCAAGCTTCGGCGAAATTGTGCGAGAAGGGTAATACGAGCCCTGCCTTGTGGGCAACGATAGCGCGCCGTTGAAGAGGCTACACCATGCCCAGAAATGAGCAAAGGCCTTTGGTGTCAGATGAAGATTGCTGGATGATGGCACGAGTGAAGGTGATCCTGCTAGGGTAGAGGATCGCAATGATATGGACATGTGAATGAAGTCCGATCGGAAACCATTGAAGGAATCTTCAGGGGTCTGCAATGGTAATGTCAATATTATCGCGCAGGTATTGAGAGCACAAAAAGGGCACCTTGATCACTGGGATTGACGTCTTTTTCTCTAACCTGACTTTATAATGAGGTAAGAAGTCAAAGAGCCGGCATTTCCGGTGGAAGGCGGGGCCACTGCATTGGTCGCATTCTTCGCCACATGATCGCTCGAGAACACAACCAATCCCAAATTGTACCCCGGAGCGTAGTTTGGCACAAACTTTATGAAAGGGTTTGTTGGCCTCAGTGGTACGAGGTGCGAAAGAATGACGATAGTGACGAGGGTGGAAGTTCTCCAGGCTAGCAAGGAATTAGTTTGGCTAACAAATTCTTCTCTAATTGCAACTCACTTTGGAATGGCAATGTACATTGATCCACTCATGACTTGAAGGAGCTCCCCGCTTTCGTTGGGATGGTTGATGAGCAGACGGGGGTGCTCTCTCCATGAAAGCACAAATCCTGTCCCGTCATCGGTAATCTTGTTGGGGTCACGAGACCCTAGGTTACTGGTCAGAATGTCCCGGATCAAGATTGTAGCTATCCGGAGCGTACCTTTGAGATGACAACGAACTTCATTCATAAAATTTATTGAAGTTTTCCAGTGAAGAATCAAGCGTAACTGTAAACGTGTGTGAGATTTTCTCTTGATGAGGAATGTTGAAACATACTTTATCCCAAAATCCGACCGCAGGTGAGGAATCTCTCGGTGGCGTTGAAAGAGTTTCAATGACCTTGACAAAGTCTTGAATGGCGGGCATGTAGCTGACCCCCCAAGATATGATTGTCGGAGAATCACTTGATACGGTGATGACTGGATTGGCATATGTCTTGACGGGCATTATAGTCTTCGGAATGTCAAAAGTAAAGCCGGATGCACCTGCCACCCCTTCGTTCGGTTTAAGGATCTCGCATATTTTCCAGTCCACAGAAGCATCTGTTCCCATCTCCTCAGCGATAACAAGGTCCGTCTTGAAATCGAACACAGCGTTCTTGCCTTTCCCGTTGGGGGAAATGCTAAGCAACGGAAGAGGATAATCGCGAAGGGATGCCTGTAGAGCAGTGGTAGTGAGATGTAGATTCAGGGGGACAAGGAGTGAAAATTCAGTATTCAGAGGCAGACCACCATTGTCAAAAAGAAAGTTCGCAAGATCCTCCACAGGGAAGGAAGGTGTCTGAAGATCAAGGCCGACATTTTGGAGAGTCAACCGGAAAAGAGGAGGGGATAGTGCAATGGGTGAGGGCTTCACAATGTTCGGGACTGCATCTGGGGTCTTCTTTGATTGTCGCCTGCCCAAGAGTTGCTGAGTAGCTTCCTCAAACTCGGCTTGGCGGGTTCGCAAAGCCCTTAACCTGAAGGTCCAGTCAAGTTCGTGTACGCCATCTAAGCGCCGGCGGGCGTCTTCAATCGAGACCGTGTGTTCCGCGTCAAAGTCAAATTCGGGTGCTGAATCGTCGTCATCATCTGATGGCGGATTATCCCCTCTGTATGATTGGGCAATAGCTTCGAGCTTGGCGAGGAAGGCCTCCTCACGTTCCATCCGATGCTTGACTGCCTCAGCTCCGCATCTCCATACGACGCTCAGCTTGCTCTCCAGGTGATCATCCGCTGCTTCCACAGAAAGGTAGCGTAGTTTCACTGTAATGTGTGGTATTATTTTCGGGGCTTCGGCTTCCGGATTGGATGGATCTGAATAAACACCAGCAGCGGTAGTGCGAACGAGATGCTTGATGGCCTTGAGTGAGACACTTATGTCTTGAATGAGATTGGCGAGGACATAGCCAAATGGTATGCGTAGTTTTGCGCTCTCTGCTTCTACCGTCAAGCCTTCCGCAAGATGGGAACCCTTGAGAGCAGTATGCAGGGAGGTTATTACGGCAAGTTCCTCCCATTTCTCCCCGACGTCCTCGTCCCAACTGTTCACCTTGGAAGGCATAGAGACCCATCCAGTTGTCCTCGGAAGATGTACTGTTATTCCGGCTTCTTGTTGGCGAACGCTGATTGCATCAAGACGAATGGCAATTTTCTCATTTGGAAGTGAGGATAACAATTGGATTGTGCCGATGGAGACATCAATCTGGACGTCAAGAGGGGGCCTTGAGTTCATTGGACGAATCTTAGTCCTTGACTTTGTCAAGGGCGAGAGCGATTTGGCTACTTCGACGACCAATAGGGCTGCATAGACGTCTGCCAACTGCCAGGAAATCCGATTGTCTGGTGCAGAAATGGAGACTTGGCAACCATCAACCTTGCCCGAGCTGGTTCCACGTTTTCCGGAGAGGTGAAGATTGACTTGAACTTTCTTCGCGAAAAGTATGTACTTTTCAATGACCCCTGCTCCTAGTATTGGTTGAACGTTGATAACACCATTGGCGGTTGCAATGATATTATTAACGGTGGTATTGGTGAGCGTAAATCGAGCGTGTGCCGAAGCACGCTGGGTGATAGCAGAGGCCTGAGCGGCCGAAAATGCCTCGACAACTTGTTCCTCAGGGAGGGATAACTTGTGTCGGAGCAGTGAATCGTTGGGTAGATTCGAGAATCTGTAGGTATGGCTTGTGTGCAGTGAGGAATAGTGCAGACAAACTCCCGTGGTCAGAGAAAGACCACGCGTCAGCCCAGAACTCTCCGAAGGATAAATATCCGGCGCTGTGAGCATGACAATCACTCGGCCCATCGCCAGAGTTAGCACAATCCCGGCTGGTAAACGGTCGAGAAGAGGGAGGGGAGGGGCAGGGGAAAGCGGCTCCGTGGCTGGCTGGGTCTCGTCTCTGGGTGCAGCCAACTCCAATACGCGGCGGGTGACTGCAAGTGCATCAGGATGCCAAAGCTCTACGGATATCTTCTCCGAAGATAGATGAAGATTGAGCACCGCAGTCGATAGGACGACAGACGGTACGGAATCGACATCAGGGTTGAAGAAGCTGACCAAATGGGCGTCTCCAGTGATCGCAAATTGATCAAGCGATAGAAGGGAAATGGGGCTGGTTGGATCTGTTAGATTCGAGTCATTGGTGTAAGTGAATGCCGCGGTCATCGCTGGCTGTAACTGGATAGTGACAGGTTCAAGTACAAGCGTTGGGTGTAAAATCATTCTGAGCTGTTGACGACTCAGATCATGTTCAGTGGGGAGTGTTTTTCTCTGTCCCGGACTGACAAACTCGGAGGTTAGCGTCACCAGAACTCCGTCTGTGTAGACTTCTAGCGCCCTTGGTCCGACTGAAGTGTCAATTAGAATGAGCCGCCCACTTATGCTACCACAGTGAAGCTCCAGAGCGACGCGGGAAAGGTCAAGGGTTGGGCTCCGGGGAGACCTGACCTTGGGTGGCTTGGGAGAACGAAGATAATCCAAGAGCTTCTGGAAATGGTCGATGCGGTCTGCAGCTTGGATATCTTCGATGCTGAGGCGAGCCGACACAAATGCAGCATTGGGATCGCCTTTCAGAAATGGCGACGGCTTTAGCCAAGGTGTCGGCCATTGCAGAGCTGACGCTTCGAGAGAGATTTGGCCAAGCTTGAGCAGCCGGAGGCTATGCAACCGTTCCCGTCGGGCAATCACGATCTGGTAGATGGAGAAGTTGAGGCCGTAGGACTCTGTGTCGAAGTCCTGTTTCTTCCTTCTTGAACCGACGATGGAATCATGGAAGTCTGACTCTGGCAGGCATTTCATGGGACTCGCAGCCAGTGTGATTTCGCTAATGGTAGTTTCGTACTGTTCGCGCTCTGGAAGAAGGCTTGCAGCGCATTTTATCGTCGATATCTTGACAGTGGCTCGGCTGAGGATTGCTACAAGAGACTGCAATGGATGTCAGAAAGTGGGGTGTGAAGACATATCAATGCCATACCGTATCCTTGAAATCTTTCAGCCTAGGAGTGCGAGGCACATAGTGCCGCCTTCGGGCCCTGATAGATCCCTGAGACTTTGTGAGTCAGCATACATGGGGGTAGCAGGAGGATATTACCGATAGCATGTCAAGTAGGGGCGAGGTGGGTAACGGTGGTGATGCCAACGCGGCAGAAAGTGACGCATCTTTGGCAGGCGATAAGCCAGCTGAGGAAGGAAAGAACGAATGTTCAGAATCCACGCTGAACGATGAAGGTATTGGTGTTGTGGCAGTCAGGAAGGGCCACGGAGAGGTTGGTGACAATGGGCGTGAAGCTAATCTGGGGGAGTGGGCCTTGAGTTGGTCAAGGGCGCTGAGTAGCTTCTGAAGGTTGTTCAACTGGAGGTAAACGTCTTCGATATCCAAATTCATGACAAGACTATTCGCGTCAAGGGAAGCTTCCCTAGGGCTAAATTTCATCGAAGCAGCGAGATTGACGGCACCAGGAAACTTCAGGAATGGGGCTGAGAAGCATACTCGTCAGGAATGAAGGATGAGAATTTCACAATATACACACCTTCTAAACGTTTCTCAAATGTTCCCGCCACACCGTGAATCTGTAGATCAATAGTAGCCGTTCCATGTGCCTTTCCCCATGCCCTATCCAAAGCTCTCTGAAAACTATCCTCCAGCCTCTTTCTCCATGCCGACATGGCAAGTAACCGGCGCTTTCTCTGACGTTGAGTGGTTTCCTGGACATTATCTCCAACGTTTCCTAATTGAGTGAACTTGAGCCCTGTATGGAATGTGATCCCATGAATGGATATTGAAGCATCCATCAGATGAGGAAGGTTCAGGGAGGTGTCCAGTAATTCGAAGGTGATGTTCGAGATGATGTTTGGGAGCCAGCGAATAAGCGCACGGAGGCACGTTACCACGAGGCCACGAGCAATGGGTCGCAGGAATGGTTCCATTGCAGAATAGAGCCATGCAAACAACCGGTGGGCAAACGAGGAAGGGGCGAGGTCTGCTAATGTCAGATTCCGATTCCCTTTCCGGATGGGTTGAGGAGAGGGAGGAGGTTCGGCTTTCCTGACTTCAATAAACAGTCCTTGCAGCTTGACATGAAGCCCATTGACATGGAGCCAACTCCAGCTTATACGATCGACGCGAATGATTTGGGTGCCCGTTCGGATGTATAATCCGCGTATTGAGGTAAGGCTAATGCTTTTGACTCTCATGCGCTTTGAAACGACAGAGATTAGCCATGGCAGTAGAAAATTTCGAGAGAGTATTGATAGTGTGAAGAGGCGAACAATGAGCAGGATTATACGCGCCCAGTACGAGTTTGAGGGAGAAGCCAAGAAAAGGACGTGCAGGATTGACGCGATAAAGGAGAGGACGAAGTTCATGTTCTATGCGAGGGTCAATTAGTCTCCGGGTGAGCTCTTGCAACCTGTAACAGCTGTTGCGGTGAACTCACGGTTTTCCTGTTGAATTCCAATGCAATTGCCTGTTATTGCTGACTTCCGTATTGAGCCACCAGTCTCAATCAAGTAGGTAGGTGGATGGGTTAGGTTGCTTGTAGATTTAGCCTCTTGAACGGCAGGTTTCCAGCTGTAAACCCACTAAAATCTTACTAAAAAGATCTTTGGGGCATGTAGTGTGTGGTAAAGCCTGTTGCAGGCACGACACGGCGTCAGCGCGCTGTTCGCCTTGTCCACGACACTTGGACACACTAGCCCCGATAAGCAGGTCGCAATTACTAAGCACAATCTGGGCTTGGCACAATTCATTGCCTGGGGATCTTTCTCGGAAACATCATTTACTGAACTTCTGAGGATGTTAGCATGCTAAATACACCTGCACAAGGGGCCGACACTGTATATGTTTTGTAAGTTATGGTGCTACAAAGGGATTGCCCGCCAAAATCATTCCGCTTTGCCTATTCTTCAGGGTCCATGTCAAGGATACTGACAATTCAGGTTAGCCGCCGTCATCGCATCCGCGAAACGAAACGGAGAAAAAAAAAAGGGAGACTCACCATTCTTCCGAATTCGTCTCGGCCGGCCTGTACGTTGAGAAAACGTAAGAATTACCGCTGATGAAGCTGCCCGGATTGAAGACGTGGCAACCAGTGTAGGTGATCTTGAATCGGTCATATTTGTCGGCGAGAACCAGCTAGAGCTTTATAAGCGAGGATCTCGACACAAGGAGGGTTCAGTGACATACAGCGGTCGGAAGAGGGTATAGTCGTAGAGCATGGTCATAATCTGACAAAGTGGGTTGCACATTGATAGCCAATGGACTCAGATGCGCTTGATCCAGAATCGTCTGTACAAGCTGTTTCGCAGGGTGCTGTCAGTTTATTCAGAACGGACTATGAGGAAACAATCTTACATAGCGTTTCAGGTCTTCACCACCGACTGAGGGCTTAACGCCTCCAACAACATTTCTTAACATTCTCGACATGGTGTCCTCTCTGAATATTACAATTTCCTGATCAAAGAATTTTATTCGACAGGGGTTTGAGGCGAAGGTCATTTTTGTACTCTTCGAGTTCAGTTTGGTAGTGAAAGATGAGAGGATGCGTTGTCTTGGGAGCGTTCCGTTGACTGTCACGTCCAGTGGGCCCGGAACGAAGACAAAATGTGTGGTGCGTGTGATAGCGGGGTACTGGGCGATGAGGTCGGCCAAGGCGTCAAAGTTGTCTATATAGATCAGTATTCACGCCGTTCTAACTGATAGAGTCAACATACCCTGATAGTTCTGGACATCCCGAGCATTTCCATGCGATATCGATGTCCGAGTAAAGTTTCCACAAAAGACCATAACCTTGGGTATGAAATTATTTTCAACGCATTGGTCAAATATCTTCTCCAGGCCCGGTAACGTCTTTGGGTGGTCGAGCCATACATCTGAAAGAAAGAAGAACTGCAGCTCGGGAAGCTCGTCTCTTATCCGGACGGCATATTTTGACTGGTGAGTTCGTCAGATTTTGGTTTTGTGAATCGCACTCCGAACACAAACATCTTCGAGCAATGATGTCGAGCCTTTCCCCAGGAAGTCGATGTGACCATAGATAGACCTGTGCGCAGAGATATTAGCTTTATATATTCCTAATACCCTTTCAATTTACCTCGAAGTCTCCCTTGGTTCACAAGGTGGTTGGCCTATGGCAATTGTTCGTAGGGTGGCTTCCTCGGTGTATTCTCCTTCCACCAGAGCAAAGCATCCGTCCGTAAACAGTCCGTCGCCTGGTTCGTCCTATTGAGATTGAACAGGAAGTATAGGATGGAGGTAGGATGAGCCCCACCATCTCAGAGAAATCAAGCTCGACACTGCCGTCAGAATCCTCGACACATAGTTTGCCTTCCTTGTTGTGCGTTAACATCCCTAGCAATAGGAATCGTTCACCAGAGCGACCGAGAAGTTGTTTCGTCGATTTGAGCTGGTGTGAGGGATTTGAGGTCACTTTCTCTGGAGAATATGCATGAGGTCCGAACCGTAACAAGCCTATCTCGATCACGAGAAGGAATGGTTGAGGGAGCAAAGTGTTCATTTCGCAGGACACACTGCCTGATTATGTTGAGTCTGTTTCTGAGCGCCATGATCCGCGACTCCGCCGTTCCAGCCAGTGTCAGAGGCGCATTTGCTCTAGAATCTATGAGCAAGAGACATCCAGGGTGAACCTGTAGCTTACTTTGCAAAGGTCCCACTCTCAATTGACCAATACCACAAGGGCATCTCGAAAGCATTGATAAAGAATAGATGACTCTCTGGATCTATCAGTTCCTTCTCAGCGTCCATGCGTTCATCTTGCTCCTGCATGGAGCGGTAGACCCTGTCAAGGATGTTGATGTCGACCTTCATGTCAACATCTGTGAGTCCTCGTACATGATCCATTGTATCCTTCATGTTATATGACGCTCACCATCCTGTTTGCTGTACTCTATTGCTAGAAGTTCAACCGTTGATTCCACGTCTTCGTCTAGGATTTCATGTTCATCCAGGATGTTTTCGATCCATTGAGAAGCTTCCGGGCTTAAGGAGTAGCTAAACTTCCTGAAGACCTGTTCAAAATGTCAGATTCAATCATGTCCATAAGACAGAAGAGGCTCACCTTCAATATCTTGCGCTGGCGCTCGTCTGCCATCCCGTTCTTAGCTGAGAACCTCAAGCCTTCCGCAAAACGCGACCCTCCTGCGTGACAGTGACAGATCGTGTTGAACGTGATCACCCCTAATTCGGCGAACAGTTTCCTAATTTGTCGACTACACCAACGCAGCTCCTTGCAGTGCTTGGAGGGCCTTCTGCATAGTTTACCGCTGCCCACGATGTTCTCAACGCTGGACGTTGAAGTTAGACCAGGTTCAGGTCTTGGTATCTTTGAGATCGGTATGTTTCCTTCCTTATGGTTCATTCACCGACTAAAGTCACTAAACTCGACCAAGGCTCATCTCTTTGGAATGTACTGGACACCCTGCGTCGGCTCCAGCACGCATTTCCTCAGGTCGACATCAAGTACGACCCAGACGCCTCTTCAACAACTCCTATTATTGTTCATCTCAGGCCGCACGTCGATTTGCTGTTCTCGGGGAAATATCAGCGGCTACATACAATATGCCTTCGGAAGCTACGAGATCCCAGTCCACCCGTCATATTGCGGTATAAAGATACCATCCTGTCATCAGTAGAAGAGACCCTGACAAGAGTGGCTGTTCGGCGCACCTTTGGGCCCACCTATCCCGGAGATGAACTGCGCTATCCAGGACTATGGTTCTGCTTTGATGACGATGGGATTGCTGAGGGATTCAAGCCAACTGCAGGAGACGATCGATCACAAGAGGTGAAGAGGGTCCTGATATCTCAGAAGGAAAATGACGGGAAAGCTTTGGATGCACTCGGCGAAGTATCTGAGCTTCCAATTATGGCTGGAGATATCAGACAAGCTCTCGTGAAGGTAACAGGTAGCGGTCCTCAATATGCCCAGACTCGAATTGACCTACGTGAAGGTGCACCATGGGATCACTCTGCATTTCTATCCCAACACCTCTACTCCCGTGCAAGTACAACTAGGAGTGACCACAGCACAAGACTTGACTCTCGATCTTGGGCCTCCTGCCAGGATACACTACAAAGAAGACGAAAGGATGAAGATCCACTCCACAGCCACCGAAGATGACGATGAACCAAGTTGTGCGTTGCAGCCTTCGTGGGGTTCTGCCATCAACGCTGAACTTTCGTGTAGACTTCTACAACTACTTCCAGCATGGAATCGACTTTCTTATATCAGGATCCTCTCACTTGGTGACGAAGATCATTCTTCATTCTAATGTGGTGAGCATACCGCTGCGACCTTGCTTGCTCTTTCCTGAAGGTTCTGATTCCTTAATCAGCCCGGTTCACCTCTATTCCAGAGGTACAAACGTTGTAATTGGGAAATTGAAGGGGCACCAGAGGACGATGAAGACGGTACAGATTTCCGCCATTTCTCCTTCCCCTACCAAGATTGACCGAGAAAGTAGACACGCCCCCACGGAAGAAGTTTTACGACAGAGTAAGCCAATTCGCTCGGGCCTTATACCAACAATGACTGATTCGGACTGATCAGTTCGAGACGATTTCACACTTTCTTAGTCCCCGAGAACCGCCACCATCTATGCATCTAGATCGTACAGACGAAGAAGAGAACATCACTCTACCCAGCGCAAGCACACGATGTGAGTTCTTCGCATGAATACCAACTCGAAAGATGTCTGACCAGAGTAGTGTATGGCTATGACGGAATTATCTTGGAGGTTTCCGAGGCCTCGCAGGTTGTTTGTGTCATGCTATTCTAGTCCAAGCCCTTGGTGCAACGTCATACTACTACACTGTATTCTATATGAGCAAGATTTATTAATACTGAGAAGATACCACCAATTCTCTGTTAGCTTCCACTGAAGGCTCATCGTGATTACTTCTTCTCCTCCGACTTTAACGGGGGTTTGGGTTTACTGATCACATACCACCTGACTAGGTCCAAAGTCGAGGAGGCATCCTCTACAGAGGAATGTCCGCTGGTTCCACCCCCAGCCTGGATGAAAACTCCAAGGTTCTCGCGCACCCTACGACATTTTTAGCAGAGAAAGCTGAAGGCAAGGAAATGTGGAGCTCACAGGTCTCGCAGCGACCGCCTATATGGCGGTCCCATCCGGTGAGGAAGGAGAAGTGCGGTATCAACGCATCTGTGGTGGATAATTCTCAGTGTCTTGAGATCATTGTCGAGGGCGTGACCAATCAGTATAGTCTCTTGGTCTATGATCGAGCTTAGAGCCTCTCGTATATCGGCAAGGGTCATGCTGGCTTCTGAGTGTGTATCGGCGACAATTCCAGAGAAGCGGGTGTTGTAATCACTAAGGGAGCAACGGTCATCGAAGAGCAGAACTTCAGAACAGGGAGTGCTTACATCACTTCAACACCTGGATCCATCTTTATTAGTTCATCGAAGACCTCGTTCCCAATGCCATCCACCACAGAGACTCGAGCTACACGCATCCCTCCTGTCGTGTAAATCATTTCGCAGTCAAGTGCGGCTACGTCTAACAGTGAACCGTCAGACAGCGTTCTCTGCTTGAGAAATGAGAATGCATGTCGCTTGTGGAGGTCTTCAAATTTCGATTCGTAGAAGACATGGGGTCCCCAAGAGCAGCCTTCCCCACTCGGAGTGTCTGCCGGTTTTCCACAGCAAGTATAGACTCGTGTCTTCTCACCTGAAAGCTTATGAAAACAACAACTAAGAACATCATAACTCTGACTTACCACCAGCTCTCGTTGTCTGCAGCCTTCCCCAATGATAGTTACATTGTTCAGCTTCTGACATTCTCTTGACTTGGAATGGCTGAGCACATCTTTCACATTTCGCCACTTTCCCTTCCAAGCTGGGTTCTGTGCCACCGAGGGCGCCGGGGACGCCTGTGAAGAACCCCCATTTGTCCAGGTCCTCCACAGGATGGATATATGACTCCAGGAGCTCTTTCGTGAGTCGAAGCGAAGTCACAGCCTTACGGGCTTCGGCGCGAGCGGCAATTTCGCCTTCAGTTCCGACTGATGGGTGAGAAGCAGACGTAGGTAGGGTACGCCGTTTTAGAGCTGCAGCGCATTGAATGATAGCCTACGGACGAGTGAGGAGGGAGTGGATTGGAACAATGAGCGGGGATACATTACGGTAAGTCATTTTAGTGGATTTCTTGTAGACTTCTTCCTCTTGTTTCAATGCGTCCTCTGCTGCAAGGGACGGGTTTGATGGTAGAACCTTCTGATATAACACAGCAAAATGATCATAGAGGGTCTTTAACATAGTCTGGACTAGAATTAGTGATTGGACATGCTGAGGTGTATGTATATTACCTGACGGGTTGGTAGCGGGACAGTTGACTGGGCAGCATTAGCTCTAAGGACAGGTACTCCGCCCTACTATGGTCAGACCAGACAAAGTGACATGGAATCGGCCTCACATTAGTGGTTAAGGTTTTACCAGGGACAACCTGGGGCTTCACAGTCCCACCAATTTTCTGGAGCTTTCGCGGCGGCTCCATAGATCGGCTCGTAGAGGCTGTAGGGGGTAATTCTGGGGTCGGAACAGGTCTCTTGGAGGGCACAATACTAGACTGCACTTTAGCAGCAGGTGTCGAAGAAGCACCATGTTTCGAGAGTTCATCCTTGCGTAAAGGAATGTCGATAGTCAAAGGCGCAGGCAAGTCAAGAGCATGCGAGAATACACATTTCTTTCTAGCGCATTTGTCTGCCTCAGGGCACCGCAGAGTCTGAAATAAGTTGAGGCTTGAAAACATTGCCTCGAGGTCGTTCGAGTGCAAGCTCGTGCTAGTGGCCCTATCGGCAACGCTAATGCTATTGATGGCAACAACCCAAACGCGAGAAAATGCGTGACTGCGCCCCATTCGTTGCTCAGGGTCGTTTGCAGGCTTTTAGTGCAGACCACGTATAGCCATTTCTACGACTCGCTACGACCAACGACGTCTCGCAATGGCACGAAAGTCAGCCAAGGCAAAGGTCCATTCAGTACCGTCAGCCATGAATTTCGAGTACGTGTAATGACCAAATTGAGGCGATGACAGAACTGACCAATGTTCGTTGGTCCCTTCAGAAATGACCCCTCGCACCATCTGACTGGGCCCTTCATGCCTCAGACGTACGTTCAACCTCTCAGCTTGAGAAGCCAACTCTAACAGCGTAGTATAGACCTCTAGGTGCCACGACTCCGCGAAGTGCTTCCCCCGTTTCGCCCAACCCTCGCACTACCGCCCCTCATAGAGTTTCGCCATGGTTGCGTTGGGCGGTGCGACCATGTACGTATCATTTGAGTTGATATCTTATGTCGCTTTGACGCCATCTCTTAGTGTCTGCTTTCAAGCTTTTGCTGGTGCCGGTTGTGCTCTACCTGAACTGGGAATTCCTTGCTCCGTATCTCGAACCAGGCGTTCCCAACCCCTTTGGCCGCTTTTTCCTTCTTTCTGGATACATCCCAACTTCGAGCCCTGAAGACCCTCGTTACGCGAAAAGTTATGACGATTTGGTCTTCATTGTTTACCATATTGTCTTCTGGTCCTGCATCCGCCAACTCATTACAATCAACCTCTGCCGCCCCATTGCTAGGTATTTTGGCCTGAGAAAGACAGCGAAGCTAGATCGTTTTGGAGAACAAGGTTATGCAATGATTTATTTCGCGTTTTTCGGTGCTTGGGGCTATGTCAGTGCAAACTCTTTGCTTCTTTTCTATTCGCCCTCACGCAAAATAAATGTAGCGCATTATGACCCAGCTACCAACTTATTGGTACAAGACAGAGAATTTCTGGATTGGTGAGTTGCGCTTCCAGAGGTATCTCCTCGTTACTCACCCATGCGTGGATGTCAGATTACCCACACTGGGATATGAAACCTGAGGTCAAACGATACTACCTGATGCAAGGAGCCTACTGGTGCCAGCAGCTTCTGGTTCTCGTCCTTGGACTTGAGAAGCCTCGATCGGATTACGCCGAGCTTGTTGCTCATCACTTTGTCACTCTCTGGCTAGTCGGGTATGTTATTTCATGTCTTTGGGGAGGTCATCACCTAAATTGTGCCTACCAGGTGGAGTTATTTCATCAACTTGACTTTCATTGGCAATGCCGTTTATACCAGCATGGATATTCCAGACACATTCCTCGCTGTAAGTTATATGAACCGCTCGAGGGTGCTTAGCTGAACGTGTTTCGTAGTTCTCGAAACTTCTGAACTACATTCAATGGAATAATGCCAAAGTCGTTTCTTTCGCATGGTTTATTGGGGTCTGGGCGTACGTGTGACCCCCCGATCTTCAAAGAGCTGTAATGCTAACCGATTCATCAGGTATTTCCGACATTATCTCAACCTCAAAATCTTGTGGTCAGTCTGGTTCGAGATTGATCTAGTTCCGTGAGTTCTCAGGCCTCCCCCCGACTCTACCAGTTCAACAAGCTCATACCGTGTAGGGAAACATCCAAGGTTTGGAGTTACGAGAACGGCACCTATATGCCCAAATGGATGACATACCAAGTCTTTGCTCCATTGGTCCTCTTGCAGCTATTGAACCTCTTCTGGTATGTTTTGATGTTAAGGATTCTCGTCAGGTGAGCATATTCTCTGTAGTTTGGTTTAAACCCAATTTCTCAATTACCCGCAGGGCTATCAAAGATACTTCAACTGGAGATGAAAGATCTGATGACGAAGACGATGGAGAGGATGAGCCGGCAGATGAGAAAGAAGACTAGATTCGCCATCTCTTCGGAATGTCTGCTACAATATTTGAATCATACTATATCACGGGAGTGGCCATGGAAAGAATATAGCTAACTAATTGATATTTTACGCGGCCTCAACGGCGTAGGTGTCGCTGGCCCTGATATATCCTTCGTCGTCGGAAAAGTCGCTCTCGGGGTCTGAGCCAAAATCAACCTTTACGCTCCTTGCCGCGGTCTTGTTTGGCCATCGAGCTTCACGCTGCGTATCCACGGCGTCCCCCGATATCATCACCCTGAGAGCTTCCAGGGTATACTATTTCGTCGAGTTCAAAACCTGTTCCTTCTCACAGAGAACAAACTCACCCATGCATCATTGCCAGCATTGTGGAGATGCTTTGTTTTGATTTGTAACAGGGCACACACTCGCTCCAGGGCTCGTATATTTGACGAATCATCTCCTTCTAAAGCGGCAAAGAGGTCGCCTGTATCGATCGCGAATAATCCATCCTTTGGAGTATTGGCGGAAGGAAGTATATAGTCCAGGCCTTCGAGAGGTGCTTTGACAAATTCCGACTGTAGGTATCTACACCACAAACCAATTGATCGCTACACAGAAATCTTCACTGCATTGACTTACCTGATATCTTGCGTTTGATCATGAAAAACGAGGAAAACGGGACCGTCAGCCTTGAGTTTTGAAACGATTCCGCGGATTCTCTCTCCGAACATGGCTTTCTTGACTCTTTCAGAGGTCCCAAATTCATAATCCTTCGTAAGGACGCAATTCAGAATCTTGGTCAGGAATCGGAAAGATGATGTACATAGCGGTGATCAGCAACCCAATTCCCGTTTCGATATTTTTCGTGCTCCGGAATGATGATGTGGCCAGCATCGAAGTGCTCCTCACCGTTGATCCAGGAGACGGAGCGCCAGCCAAATTCGGTCAGAACTGTATGCTCGTATTCCCAAGCCTCGAAGTCCAGAGCACACCATGTACCTTTCTTTTCCTTCCAGCAGGCACGAGCACGTTCGAACTGATCACGTCGATTGGTGACGACATCGTTCACCCCCTTCAAGCGTTTGTTATTCTTCTCGATTGCCTACGTACATGGATGTCAGGAGAAAGATAGCCAAAGGCATGAATAAGAATTTACCTTTAAGCCCATCTTAAGCTCGCCCCCCGTAGCGAATACCACGGGTGTGACGCTACGGAGATCAGACTTCGTCAAGAGGCAATCAGAATACGGAAGGGGGATCATCTCTCTTGTCAGCCCCATAGCATGAAGCCAATAGCGTATGTAGTCAACTTGAGCAGAAGAGAACAGGAGGCGAGCTTCT
Source organism: Clitopilus hobsonii (assembly GCA_015708445.2). Taxonomy (NCBI): domain Eukaryota; kingdom Fungi; phylum Basidiomycota; class Agaricomycetes; order Agaricales; family Entolomataceae; genus Clitopilus; species Clitopilus hobsonii. The sequence goes on along the minus strand of CP068001.1, from coordinate 2,160,969 downwards.
CCCGTGTGGAAGTATCCTAGAAACTCTCAAGAGGTAGTCTTTCCGTATGCTTGGCTTGACCGACCTTGGAAGAGCTGTACGCCATCAATGCCCTCGATTCTGAGAGGATGATCGGGGTGGACAAGTGAATCATGCGCTTATAATCCGGTCCCTGTTGAGAAATACTGGAGCAGAATTTCACGGATGCTTACCAAGTATGGCTTTTAATGGCTTTGAATCTTCAGGATTGGGAGGTGCTGGCGCCCTACAGTCCCAAAAGACGGTTGGATGGCCGTGAAATAAGCTAGATGAGAAGATCGTTACCATTCAAACCAAATATCCGTGTATCGGTAGTATCCAGTGATAATTGGCGTGTCTTTCACCATTGTATGCTATCGACGATGGCTGTTGAAGTCAAAGCTTCCTTGAGCGTCTAAAAGTGGAGGAGCGACTTAAATGGCTTCCCCATTAGTCACCAGGTTCCACGTGACTTTCAGAGGATCGCGTCCTTGTTTGGCAACAAGTGAAGGAACAAACAAGTTCACCTTCGAGGTCGCTGTTGTCAGTCGCGTCGACCATGGCTCAAACCGTTCAGAGAGGGGCATCGGGCTCAAAGCGAAAGGCGCCGGCCTCTGATCCAGACCCTCCATCACCATCTGCGAAAAGGTCGAAGACTGCAACTGCTCGCAAGAGCACTGGTGGGCGTGCTCCCCGAGACTCGAATGTTACATCATCCTCTGCAGGGCCGTCGAGGAGGAGAGGTCGAGAAAGTGAGTACTCGGAATGCGTTCAACACCGCTGAGATACCAAACGAATTTTTAAAGGTGATCAACAACCTCAGAAGAAACCACACCGTTTCCGTCCCGGCACAGTTGCCCTTCGCGAGATTCGCAAGTATCAAAAGAGCACGGAGTTGCTGATACGAAAATTGCCCTTCTCTCGACTTGTGCGCAAGCTCTCCCAACTCGACGAAACGAGCGACTAATAAATGAACCCATGTTTAGGTTCGAGAGATTGCTGTGGACATGATAACGGACGAGAACCAATATTCGGATGCTGGTCTACGCTGGCAAAGCTCTGCTATCCTGGCATTACAAGAAGCCACAGAAGCCTTTCTTGTCCATCTATTTGAGGATGCGTAAGTCTTTCTATTGGCACATACCACGAATAAGGCTCAGTTTCCGGCAGAAATCTTTGCGCCATACATGCGAAGAGGGTCACCATCATGACTCGAGATATTCAGCTCGCTCGACGAATACGCGGCCCATGGGGCGGCATGGCCTGAACGTGAACATTATCCCAGGATCTTCTCATTTATTGTTTTGTAATTTATCTTTTATACCAAGTTTGCTTTAGTTTAGGTAGTATTTGTAGCGTTGTAAGTCTAGATTCTATTTTGCAATGTAAACCAGCCGACATGATTATAAAATGGCATGCAGCCAACCTAGTCGAAGATGTTAGCGACTGAGAAACGATAGCAGGATACGGACATAAAGGTCATATTAGATCAAGAGGTGTTCACAGGGTACCAGCCATTTTTGGGGTTCCCTCTCAACCACTTTTTTATTCATTCGCATCATACGAGAGGGAAGGTACACACCTTCATTGCTTTCTAGCCCTCGCCTGCTTTGAAGGCAGCAGAGCAGGGGTCGACACCGGCGCAGAGATATTTGCTTCTGTACGCTGAGCTTTTAGGCGTCGCCGTCGAATGTCCTGCCAGTCAAAGAACCATGTCTGCAGAAGACCGAATGCGGCGGATGTTGCCCAGTAAAGCGATACGCTCTGAATTTGAACCCACCGTTAGAACACCTGGGTATGCTAAGGAAGGTGGACGTACCCCCGGAACCATTGCTGCAACAACAATACGAACAATTGAAAGACCCCTCAGAGCGTTCTTGATAACGTTCCCAGGACGTATGCGGACCTCCCCAGTTTCCGCCTGTCGCTTGGCAATCTGTTCCTCAACTGCACGTTGCTTCTGCTTCTCGGTGGCATTGAGGAGCCAGTTGCTAGACTCTACGTTGGCCATGGTAAGCATACCAACGAGAATAGGTACAACCATGGTAGGATCCGGATGGTTTAAGGTAGTCAAAGTAAGGAAGGACTCTGAGTCAAAAGGTGTGGGGTCGACGGAGAGACGCGCCAACATCATCGTCCCAATAATGAAGGGAGGAAGCTGAACGAGAGGCGGCATAATCATAGAAACTATGGGCTGGCATTTGTGTTCTTTGAACAATTCTTTTCGCTTTTGATTGAGCTGGGCACCTGGTGAGCTTGATAGAAACAACTGCATGCAAGGATGACTCACAATTGCCTGACATTTCTGTCTGTGTGTTTCCTTTAAGAACTCTTTATCGCCTCGAATGCGGTCTCGTTGCATTTGCTGGAACACTTCCTGGCCGACTATCGGTTTTAGCCTCTCAAGTTCGGGCACCACCTTCTCCTCGACTCTTCGTGAACGAGCCCGACCCTGTTCCATCGATTAGTACACCCCATAGGAAATACGAAGGCTGATCCGTACCCATACTGCCACAGGCAAAAGTGCAAAACGGACGGCAAGCGTACTGACAATAATTGTTGTCGAGTAGGTCGGCCATGTAGGAGGGATAGGCAACGCTGCTGCAAGGTCCAGAAAGCCACTAGTCAAACCCTCCATGAAGTTCCGGCGACCTGCATGGGGTGCGACATTGGACCGTGGATGTGAACGATACGGTCGAGCAGAGCGCGTGAGCACACGGAATTGGCTGGAGACAAGCATATACCTTCCAAAATGGGACGACGCTGCAGATCAGTATCTCAGCTGGGGGCCTGACGCAAACACTCAAAACTGATAATCACATTGAAATTACGCAGTCGGTCGTTGAAGTGATGTACTTTTACATTGGATATATTTTCAAAGCATCCGTTCTATGGTTCTCAGAAATGCGGAGGAAAATGCAGAATATTTTCACGTGTAGGGCATAGCATAACATCTCCTAGCAAATCATACGAAGCTTAACCCTCGCCCCATCCATAAAAACACCCCTCAGAAGACGAGCTGATGAGGGTATTGGCCCTTCGACAGACCCCATGTAGCCTTGAGGTATTTGGCAAGACTTTCTGTCTTCTTAACAGCAGCCAAGACTGCCTTGTCAACCTCCTTCTGATCAGCAGTCCTCGACTCGGGAAGTGCCTCCTTGGATTTTGGCTTGCCGTCTTCAAAGAATTCCTCCTCCGCTGACCGAGAGCCCTTCTTTGCTGCCTTGGTGAAGTAGGCATCGTTGAACTTCTCATCAACCTTGATCCAATTGGTCAGACCCTTTCTCAGAGATAACGAAGGAGAGATAAATACGTACAGTGAACCCCTCAAGCTCGAGCTTAGTCGAGGTGGCAATCACATATGCCTGGTTAACACGTCTGAGAGGGACGCCATTAACCTTGTAGGGACCAGTAACCAACAACAATCCGCTCTCTAGTTGCTTCAAGTATACAACCCTCTTTCCACGGAAGCGACCAGCGAGAAGGATGAGTACAGTGCCAGGTGTGATCGAGGAGCGCAGTGAGGGGGCTTTGGGGGATTTACGGCTTTTCTTGGGTTGGCGAACGTCCTCTGCAGGGTAGTAGCGAGGAGCTTTGGTGGTGGGAACAAGTCGCTTCTCGCCGTTCTTTGCGCCGCCAACAGTCTTCTCAACAGTCTCGGGCTTGGATTCAGTGGCAGGCTTTTCCGTCTTTTTCTGGCCTTTGTAGAGGCCCCGGCGACCCGCAACTTCAGAGCGGGAGAAGCGTCCAACGCCGGGGACGAGTTCCTTGGATCTTGCCATCTAGTAGAACGATGAGGATGCGAGACTCCACACCGATGCCAATTAACTTGCCTTGTTCTTGAGGTCGTCGACGCCGATGCCGATAGTACTATGAGGGAGCTGGATCACGTCGGCAGTGTGGCTTGAAAGCTACACAGTTGCACGGAGATTGCCGAAAACGTGACTTTGAGATGGGCTTTGCTTAGCTAATACCATTTACGCGATAAGATTAGATGATAATCATCGGAGCCTGGTGAACTTGACTCGAGACGATGTGGTTCGGCTCAGCCATCCCCCACACGCACGTTTTCACCGTTGACTATCATGACAGTAGAAATAAAAGGTAGGCGGGTCACATGAACTCCTCGACACCTCACTCATGCTTTCTATGTGTCTCACACAGAAGACGAACGTCCAGTCGTCTGGTTCGATATAGACAACACGTTGTACTCAGCGAGCGCTAAGATCTCTCATGCAATGGGAGAACGAATTCACAGTGAGCTACCTACCATTCGGCTATCTCTGTAGCTCAATGTTATTTCTCAGATTATTTCGTGGGCCTCGGACTCAGTCACGAAGAGGCGCATGAGCTTCACTTGAAGTATTACTCTCAGTATGGCCTTGCCCTTCGTGGTCTGACACGGCATCATAAGATTGGTAACCTTCCCCTGTTTGGCTCAGCCTTCTACGAGCCACGTCTCATCAAACGCCCATTCAGATCCCCTTGACTTTGATCGCAAATGTGACGGATCCCTTCCGCTGGAAGAAATGATCAAATACGACCCGAAAGTACGGAAGTTATTTGAAGACATTGACAAGTCCAAAGTGCGCATTTGGGGACTCACAAACGCGTACAAGAACGTTCGTTCATTCTTTGTATGGTATAACTATTGCTCCTGACTTGTGGAAGCAGCACGCCCAACGAGTGTTACGCATCCTCAAGATAGACGACCTCTTCGATGGATTGGTTTTCTGCGATTATGAGATGGAGGATTTTGTTTGCAAACCCGAACCAGAATTCTACACCATGGTGAGCCTTCTTCTATAGTCTCTTTCTCTCACGCCCTGAGGCTTCTTCCTAGGCTATGAAAGTTGCAAACATTCGCGATCCATCGAAATGTTACTTTGTAGATGATAGCAGATCAAATGTGGAAGGAGCAATTGCTCAACAGTGGGGCCATGTTGTCCACTTCTGTGAGCAAGGCTTGGAGATGGTAGAGGGTGGAGTCAAGAGGCAAATTAGCACTAGAAAGGATGGCCATACCGAGGAAGATGGAGTCCAATACGTGACCAACTTAGACGGTCTTCGTGAACTCTGGCCAGAGATATTCAAGCAATAATCGCACATACACCCCATTATACCCGCTATTACCTGTATTATTTACCAAATTGGTAATTCGCCTCTTGTACTTTTGCCGCCACCTCTTAACTCTTACACGATTTCGAATTGGAGATTCATGGAATTCACGCCACGCTTTTCCCAACCATTCACCATCCAAGAGGCGATAGCTATGGATGTCTCTGTCCTGACAGAAGGTTAAGTCGTTGTATCCGTTAGCCAGATTGATCGTATACTCAATAGAGAACAGAGATTACACGTCTGCAAAACTCCTTGGTTCACCTCAAGGACACGCAAAAGACCCTGGAAGAGTGCATTGCGGAGGATGCCGACCCTGAGCTGACAAAGGCGTTTGAGGAAAACCAGGGTGTGGTGTGAGAGGGCCGTGCATGTGTCCACTACTCTTGCTCATTCATTCCTGCTAGAGGATCCCAGGAAGAGAGGATTCGTATGCTCAAGCTTGCTTTGATTGAGAAGGGTGTATTTTTCAACGAACACTACGATTTGGACTCTGTCAAACAATCCACCCAGCAACGACCACAGGGAGAACTCTCATCGCCTGGCACGACCTCCGAGTCCACAGAATTCAGGACCACCCTAAACGAGGATCGAAACACAGGCCTGGAAGAGAACGATGACGGCCTGCACTTGTAGACGTAAACATGATGTCATAACGTAAAGGTCTCCTCAATTATACGGAAGAACTGTCTGGCTGCGATCTTCAAGCCTCTCTTGTTTCTTGACTATGGATCCTGAAAACAAACCAAAGGGTCCTTCTCCCCATTACTCTCTCTATCAGCGTCAGATATTTAAAGAAGGCGGGCGTAAAGGCAAATGTAGGACAACGTCCGCCTGCAGGAAGTAGCTGATCTAAGTTCTTCATCTTCAGTGCCGTCGTTTTCTGTCCACCCAGACGAATTGGCGGATTCAACGAAGAAGAAGCTGAACGACCGCGGCTACTTTTATGCCAATTCCAACGCAGGTCTCGGGTGGACTGACAGAGCGAACAGGTGTGTTTTCGTTGGGTCTGGAGCACGCTCCGACCGTGACTGCATTGTTCAGAGAGGCCTTCTACCGCTGGCGTATCATTCCTCGCATGCTAGTTGACACGAATACAAGAGATCTCACGAGTATGCCTTCTCCTGCGTCCGGCCGACATCGATATTCCCTTACACTATCGTTCCAGCCGAGCTCTTCGGTCACAGGATTCCTGCGCCGATCCTCTTCGCACCTATTGGAATTAATAAGTTGTACACTCCCTTGGGCGAGCTCGTTCCCGCGAAGGTTGCTGGCGAACTCGGCCTTCCGGTAAGTGGAGGCTCTCACCTGACCTTTGGGAGGACGCTGCTAATTCTGAGCCGGTCTAAGTATTGTTTGTCGACAGCTAGTTCTCAAAGCATCGAAGATGTTGCTAAGGCCAACGACGAAGGGGCTGCCAACCTCAACGAAAGCAATGTAGTTCACAAGTACACTGGTCCAGAGAAGTCTGGCAAGGGACCAAGGTTCTTCCAGTTGTATATGGGTCACGATGACGAAGTGGTGAATTTCGCATGCTGTAGCTCGGAAGATGGCGCCCCTCTGACAAGCTCATCAGACAATTAGCCTCTTGGAGAGGGCATGGAAAAATGGCTTTGACGTCTGCATGCTCACTGTGGATACTTGGCAGCTAGGCTGGCGCCCTACAGATATCAATATTGCTAATTACGTGTAAGTCTGAAACACATCTACTTCAGCTCGCCAGCTGACTTCCCCAGATTCTACTATCCAGGAGCGGTAAGCAAAGCCGAGATTTTCATAACCGGTGTATGTAAACCTCTCATCCGGGTTTCTCGATTCCCAGGTTGGTAACGAGGTAGGCACCTCTGATCCGGTATTTATGAGCAAGCACAAGCGAGACCTCGAGAAAGACTCCGGGAAGTGGATCGACTCGTCAGTTTGGCATGGAAAAGCTCATACTTGGGCGAAAATACCTTGGGTAATTAATGAGGTGGGTGGGGATGAGGCCCATTCATTCTCGACGCTGAAGGGGCGTCCAGTGGAAACGAATTTCTGGGGGACAGCCCTTTGTTCTCAAAGGTATTCAGTCCGTTGAAGACGCTGTCAAAGCACACGAGGTCGGCTGCGAAGGGATTGTCGTCACCAACCACGCTGGCCGCCAAGTGGACGGTGCCGTCGGAAGTCTGGAAGTGCTACCCGACATTGTAGATGCAGTTGGGGATAGTGAGTGTCACTGAATGTCTTATCGCAGAGTCCCTGGTGGCTTATCTGCTTCCGCCCTGAACAGAGATGAAGATCATATTTGATTCCGGGGTTCGCACCGGAGCTGATATATTCAAAGCGATCGCCCTTGGGGCACACGCCGTTCAGGTTGGGCGTCTCTATGTATGGGGTATGTCCCATGAGGGCGAGGCTGGTTGTACGCATGTGATGAAGTCATTACTGGCGGTATGTCTCCAGGAGTCTATGTCTATTCATCCGTCCAGTTACTGAGGGGTGGAACCCAGGATCTCGATATCCTTATGACAGTATCTGGATATAGGTCTATCACTCAAGACGTGGACCGTCAAGCACTACGTTATAATCCACATGGTGTATATCCCAGAGGCGAACATGCAAAGCTTTGAAGCGGACCTGACTGCTGTCGGACTATTAAAAGATTTTAGCCCTTAAACTAGAGTTAGTGCCATGCAATACATTCGATCTGTTTCGCTCGGTGCGATCTGGGCTTGAGACGAGGCCAATCCATACGCCATTCTTGCGAATCAAAGACCCCTGACAAGTGCGCATTGTGAGGTACCCTCAACCCTGGTGGCCATTCTTATCATACTACAACAATGCGAAGCCTGTAATAGTTCTGATGCAGGCGCGATTTTCTGTCACTTGACGTTACCTTATCATCACCAACAACGACCATCGGCCGTAGCTGATCTCTCAAGAAAGCCATCATTCAATGGCGGATCCAATGCGTCGACATTGGTCTAAGGATCGATAGTTGGAATTGAATTATACGGACGCTCATGGTGATCAGCATGAGATGAGTTGATCACACAGTGACGCTCGCCTTCCTTGCAGATGCTTTGACCCACCTATTGATACGAGGCGACTATATGCAGTATGCTAGGAACTCATATAGATGATCTCAGTGATTTAAGCTTTCGTGACAACGTGGCATTGGGGTGCACCGCCGACGTGGCGGGCGGCACATATGGACTATTTCCCCAAACATTCAAGAAAAGATTCGAGGGTCTCTTCCCCGAAAGTGCAAGTTGTGGAGGGAGCAGAGTTGTTCGGCCAAACAGGTCCTTTGGATTTGAGATGACTGCGCGACTGCGGACCGCATCCCCGATTAAAGTGGCGGTGTCATGGCAGGTCAGTATTGCACTGAGCCATGATCAACTACATCCTACTGGTTTCTCGACAAGGCTGGTTTTTGTATGTATTCGTGTCATTCGTGTCATTCTAATGAAGAAAGAGTAGGCAAAGTCCGCCTCGCGAAATGGTTCACGACTATGGCGCCCAAATTGAAGGCTAAGATTGTCAAGGACGTGACGCAACTTGTGCTGGCTCGACGGACGCGAATGTGCAACTTCCTCGAGTACAAGGGTTCGTGATTCGAGGAAATAACGTGCTTTGATACCAACCATGGTTGAACTGCAGACAGCAAGGTCGTTTACCGACGATATGCATCACTGTTCTTTGTGACTGGAATCAGCTCCTCCGATAACGAACTCATTGCATTGGAGATTATCCATCGATACGTTGAGGTTCTCGACAGGTACTTTGGAAACGTAAGTGGGTTGCTCATTCCTTCGATATGCCGAGGCTAACATTCCGGAAGGTTTGCGAGCTGGACTTGTAAGCTCTCGCGTACATACAGTGGAATTTACTTCACCCACCCTTACAGGATCTTCAACTTCCAAAAGGCCTATGCTGTAAGTGCTTGGTATGGTGGGCTTGATGTTCCGAATAACCGACCGAGTTCCAGATTCTTGACGAGTTGATTATTGCTGGGGAGCTCCAAGAATCTTCGAAGAAGTCCGTACTCCGAGTGGTCAGTCTCCTCATATGTTTAGAATGCATAGTTTTGACGTGCGATCTAGGTTACGCAGTCAGATGCCGTGGAGGAACAGGAGAATTCTGAAGATACAATGGCTCGATTGGGATCACGAGTAGGTTAGCGACCAGCGCTACATTCATTCAAAAGTGGAGACGATCTCTTACGTGCATTCTCAAGGTCCGATGATGTGAGAAAGAAGAACCAATGGTATTTGGGGGGCTACACGTTGACAGATGAGGGTGACTTCTGTATGAACTTGGCGAGGTCGTACGACTGAAATTCTAGATGGGGCGGCAGCATTCGGAATACAGATCGAATAATTTTTTCAGTCGCGCCGAAGATGAGGCAAAGTAAACGGCCGAAAAGTTTATGTACTTTCGGAGAATCTACGGTTTTTAGATCTTTGAAACCCTGCAAGGTACAGCAAGCCGTAACAGAACAGAGCCCTCGCTACGAAAGCACTGCATCCACCCATATGACTGGGGCAATCGATAAACACGGTGGCAGATTCCGGAGTGATTCCGGATTTGGTTAAAGGGAGGCGGGGAAAGGGTAGTCACGTGTTATCGGTGCTTATCGTCCAATCATATGCGAGTAAATAACCGACAATAACTCCATCGGCATTCCTTTTATAATCGGAAAATATACAGCAGATCCCTCACAACTTCATCTCCAACCTTCATCCCCTCTTATATACCTTTGGTCTCCAAGTTTCTTGTATAATGGCGAACCAGTGGCGTAATGACCTTCTTGCTCCCTTCCTCGCTTTGCCCCAAGGCGAGAAAGTTCAGGCCGAATGTATGTTCACGCTATTAAGCTCCATCAATTCGTCATTAACCTTCCCATGTAGACGTCTGGATTGACGGTGACGGCGGTCTTCGTTCTAAGACTACTGTATGTATTTGAATATGTGTCTGAGCACATTTCGATCCTTAACGGCGTCGATAGACCGTCAGCAAGAAGGTGACGGACATCGGATCCCTCCGTGTTTGGGATTTCGACGGTTCATCCACCAACCAAGCCCCTGGTCACGACTCGGATGTCTACCTTAGACCTGCTGCCATCTTCAAGGATCCCTTCCGTGGTGGTGACAACATCCTCGTTCTCGCCGAGACATACAACAACGACGGAACCCCTAACCGAACCAACCACCGTCACCATGCCGCCAAGGTTATGGAGCAAGCCAAGGATGAAGAGCCCTGGTTCGGTATTGAGCAGGAATACACCCTCTTTGATACCGACGGCAACCCATTTGGCTGGCCCAAGGGTGGTTTCCCTGGTCCTCAAGGCCCCTACTATTGCGGTGCTGGTATGCATTCCGTCTCCGTTCCCAATTCGGCTCGACACTAACGTCATGACAGGAACTGGCAAGGTCTTCGCCCGTGACCTGATTGAGGCTCACTACCGCGCCTGCTTGTATGCTGGCATTAACATCAGCGGTATTAACGCTGAGGTTATGCCCTCCCAATGGGAGTTCCAAGTCGGTCCCTGTGAAGGCATCTCGATGGGTGATCACCTCTGGATGGCTCGTTACCTCCTTATTCGTATCGCCGAGCAGTGGGGCGTCAAGGTTTCTCTCCATCCCAAACCCCTCCAAGGCGACTGGAACGGTGCTGGCGCTCATACCAACTACTCCACCAAGGCGATGCGTGAACCTGGAGGAATGAAGGTCATTGAGGCTGCCATCGAAAAACTGTCCAAGCGCCATGACGAGCACATCGCCGTTTACGGTGAGGACAACGAGCTTAGGTTGACTGGTCGTCACGAAACCGGACACATCAGCAACTTCAGCTCCGGTGTGGCTAACCGTGGTGCTTCGATTCGTGTTCCTCGACATGTTGCTGCTCAAGGCTATGGCTATATGGAGGATCGTCGCCCTGCCTCCAACATTGGTACGTTCTCAGGCCCACTGCCTATCTAATCTACATACGCTGATTGGTTACTCAGATCCCTACCGCGTTACTGGTATCATCGTCGAGACCACCGTCCTCGACAAGTAGACTTAGATTTCTTCCTCTTGGATACACTCTCAAACAGGACGGATTAATTATTACAGACGACAAAGAAGTAGCACTGGCGATTTGTATTTTATCTTATTTCTAAATACCACTATACGTGAAACGCCAAAACTTTCTCGTCTCCTGAGAGCCCCAAGTTGACGGCCCGAAGTCGGCCCGTTCCTGAGCCTTCAAATATCTGCGAGTGTTTTCCGAAAATGCAACTCAACCATGGACGACTTCGTGAATCGTACCCCCTTCTCGCCCAATCCTTTGAAAACCAAGGAGGATCTAGCCAAGTACCTCAAGGAGCTGCTAGATCCGTTGGCAGCACACACTTCACCGGGAGGAGCTCGTATCCATATCGGATACACCGGTACGCATTTCGATGACATCGCTGCTCAGCTCGAGGGATTTTCGCGCCCAATCTGGGGACTTGCAGCACTTCTAGCAGGTGGAGGACATTACGAAGGCGCGAAAAGATGGGTCAATGGCTTTGCCAATGGCACCGATCCTGATAGTCCCGAGTTTTGGGGGAACATGAGGGACAAGGACCAGAGGATGGTGGAATGTTCTGCAATCGGGTTTTCTATTGCTGTTGCAAAAGAACAGCTCTGGGATCCCCTGTCCGCGGAAGCCAAGGCACACTTTGAATCATGGCTGGGAGGAATGAACGACAAGCAGATGCCGAACACCAACTGGCTCTGGTTCAGAGTGCGTTCATTCTAATTTACTCCTGTGAAGGCAATCTACTGAACCTTCTTCAGGTCTTTGCCAACCTTGGCTTGTCGAAAGCCGGGTCTCCTAAGTTCGATGCCACGCGTATGAAGGCGGATCTTGATCATCTTGACACCTTCTATATCGGTGGAGGTTGGTCTCGAGATGGCCCAGAAGGCGTCATTCAACTGGACTACTATTCTTCATCCTTTGCCATCCAATACGCTCAGCTCGTGTATTCCAAATTGGCTCAAGACGTTGATCCTGAGAGATGCCAAGAATATAGAAACCGAGCCAAAGCTTTTGCTCAAGACTTCGTTCATTACTTTGATCCCGAGGGTCGGTGATATCCCGAGCTTTCTTCATCTACTTCCTCCTAATTTCCATTCAATAGGTCGTGCAATACCTTTCGGACGGAGCATGACATACCGATTCGCGATGTCGTCATTTTGGGGTGCTCTGGCTTTCGCAGATGTCGAGCTTCCTGCTCCCCTGACATGGGGAGTTATCAAAGGGCTTCAGCTTCGGAACATCAGGTACTGGCTGAAGCAGGCAGGAGCCTACAACGCAGATGGCACCTTGACCATCGGGTACTGCTACCCGAACCATAACATGACCGAAAATTACAATTCTCCCGGATCGCCATATTGGTGCTGCAAGTCTTTCATCGCTCTTTCCCTTCCCGAAACCCACCCGTTCTGGGCCAGCGAGGAGGAACCTTACCCAGAATCACTTCTGAACACTACGAAGGCATTGAGTTACCCTCTACACATCGCGACCAACGTCGGGGGACATACCTTTATCCTCTCGTCTGGCCAGCAATGCTCGTACCCCGTCAAGCAGAGTGCAGCCAAGTACGGAAAGCTTGCCTATTCCTCTGCCTTCGGATACAGCGTCCCTGTTGGTAACGGTACTCTCGAAGAACTTGGCGGAGACAACACCCTTGCCCTTAGCGATGACGGAGGAGAGACGTGGAAATGCAGGAGGGTAACCAAGGAAGCAAGGATAGAGGGGGGCAAGTGGCTGAGGTCCATGTGGTATCCTTGGAAGGACGTTGAAGTTGAGACTTGGCTTATCCCACCCCACCCAGACTCTCCCATGTGGCACTTGCGAGTTCATCGTCTCAAGACTGGAAGACAACTCACATCCGCTGAGGGTGGCTTTGCAATCTATGGCCAGGGTTCCGATGAACGAGCCTTACAGCCGTCGACTGGTGAAGACTTCGGAACCTACGAGGGTGAGGAGGGTCAGCCAGGAGAGGCGCGAGCTGCGTCAAAAGCTGGAGTTGTAGGCATCGCTGATATTGGGTCTGGAGAGAGGCAAGGAAAGGCCTTGCGAACGGACGCAAATACCAACCTTATCGTCCCTCGTGCTGTTATGCCCACCCTCATCCAGGAACATAGCCCATCCGGAAGGAACTATTGGTTAGTTGCAGGGGTGTTCGCCCTTCCTAGCAAAGGCGATCAACAAGGATCAGAACCTGGCTGGCTGAAGGAATGGGAAAAGCGACCCCGGCTTCCGAAGGAGATCCAATCGAAGATCATGCGGATGTATGTGAGCAGGCAATGAACACTGGGCCATCGCTCATAATATCTTATTTCTAAGATAGATAGATTCCAATAAAAAACCAGTATGGCCCTGGAGATTGAAAATTGACTCTAGACATGTTCTCCGTGTCAGATAAATACTGAGTCTATTCTCAAGGGGAGTTACGCCACAGGCATCTATTTTCTCCGGGAAGCTTGCTTTCTTCTTCTGCCGCCAGCCATCGTAGTAGCCTGAGGTCCGCGCGAGGGTTTGGCGTCTTGATTAGATGAGCGTCCGCTGTCCGAGCCAGCAACGGAGCTGCCATCGTCACTATCGCTCACGTCGAAGCCCTTGACCTCGGTCTGCTCAGCAGCATCCGACTTGTCTTTGCTACCAAGGGCCTTCTTGAAATTAGACTTGACTAGGGCAAAGAACCATGTGTTCAAGAAGGTCGGATAAGTGATTCCTGCGGGGTCGAGCAGGTGCATTTCGCCGTCGGCATCGAGCTAATGGGAGCTGAACGAGAGTCGAAGGCAGCGAATGCCCAATGAAACGCACCAGATAGACGTGTTGACCTTCGACAACCATGTCTGCCCATCGGTCTTGACCGTACTCGTCGCGTGATCCAAGGTTGACTTTGACCTACAATAAAGTGTGGATGGCATAAGAAAAAGAATGTAGTGAATGCTTCAACAGGACGCACCTTCCTCTGTCCTTCTCCGGGGGCCAACTTCGGACCCCAGGCAGCAGCTCGTGCCTCGCTAACGATACGCTCCATACGCTCCTTGTCGCTCTTGTAAGTCATACGCTGGGCAACTAACTGCATGAATGAAGTGAATAACGTCAGGAACACGAGGACGGTCTATTGGAACTCTCGTCAGCATCACGAAGGTGATATATTGGGGATGGGAACATACGCCTAAACCAGGCCGGAATCTCGAGTAATAGTATCCCGTGCCCCTCCACTTTGGTACGCCGTTCTTGTAGAAGAAGTCATATCTTTTGCGGCTCTCTTTGTTGCGGAGTATGGTACCGATGACACTGAGGCGAGCAAACCGTTCGTGGATATTTTTGACATTAGGATTTTTGTCAGGACTGGTGAGAAAATGGTTAGGACTTTTTGGTCGGATACTGGAAACTGGTGGGCCACGTACTGGAGCTGCACGCTCAGCTTTCTGTACGCCTTGGAGATTTCGCTGGTTGTTGCCGTAGACGGAACACCCAACCAGGAGTAGAAGGTTGTGCCCTTTCCTTCTGCACCTTCTAATGCGCTGACAAGGTCAAAGATCTCGTAGTCTTCCTACAAAGAATCAAAATGTATTTTAGTTGACATTTGACATGTTTTCAAGAATTGCGCTTTATACCTTTTCCCAACTGCATATTGATGAACTCTTGGTCGGTCCCAATAATTTATTATGAAAGAATGAGACTCACGCTAGGACCGTCGCCACGAAGGCAGTCAACCAGAATAAGAAGAAAGCCCCGAGCTTCATTGCGAAGCTATAGCCTGAGGTTGAACGCAAAAATATCTGTGCAGATGCCAAGTTACCGCCAGCTGTCCCTGAGTCGTGTCAGGGTCACGTGATTGTGACACGGAATCAATCGCGTTTTTGACGTTGAAGATCTTCTTTCTTGTTATTATTGACGTCGATGGCGCCGCGAAGGCGATGTCCGACGTGTGGATCAAGACAATGGCACAAAGAACCTCATAGTGGCCTTATTGCCTGCGAAGAAGGTCACGTCTTGCAAGTTGATACATCTTACATTCAACGAGGGAAACAAATTCTTACCATGCCGGAATAGGACTATCGGAATGAAGTGAACGATGCTGAGGATTTCGGTCCACATTCATTGAAGAAACGTGCTCTAAAATCCAAGAAAACCAAGAAAGGTAGAGGAAGTCAGGCCAATCCAGAATGTTCGTGTTTCGTCTCCAATTTCGATTGTTTTTCGACACTGAATCGTCTAATAGTATATCACGGCTCTCGAGCCCGCTATCACTACTTTGAGTGCTTGCAACTACTACTCAGAAAGCAAATAGTCGCCCTGACCGCTATGTGGAAGCTACCACCTGAATTCGAGGTATACCGTCTTTTTGTGTCTGCGTTTCCTGGCTCACTTCAATGTCGAGGCGGTATGTAGGGATCTCTGGGCCATGAATGTAGAATTACTTGGAGACCCACTTCCATCGGATATTCATGATTCTGGTGATGCTGAACCGTCCAAACATGTTGGCGACGATACCACCGAAATGCAGAATTCTGGCGAAAACCATCGAGATTCTCAAGCTAGCAGAACGAGCGACAATAGCTCCGATAGCAATTCCGAGGCGGATGAAACTCAACGTGATCTAGATACCGACGACGCCGATTTGGAAATGGAGGCTCTCCTTCGCGAAAACTCCGAGAGTGAAGGGTCTTCAGAGGAAGACGCCCAGACTCTGGAGACATCTGGCAACAGCGTCCAACACCGAAGCAAGAAGTCTAGGGGTCAAGATGTGTTCGATGGTCCAGCCAGTACAATTGCTATCCTATTGATCGCATGTGGAACCCTCAGGATCCCGGTTCTCAATCGTGACTTCGGCCTGTAAGTGAATATTTCATACCTTGAAATGGTGCATGACCATGGCTTGACAGGTTGATCGAAGGGTACAAGCTGCCATACCTAGACCCTGTGGCTCGAGGCATCCTGCCAGATAGTATGGTAATGCACCTTAACAAGCACATCATCAGCTCTCTGTCGCCACACGTACGAATTCTGCCATCGTTCGCACTTGGGTCATCCCTAACTGACCTGCTATAGCATGCCCCTAGGACTCAGATCGTACATGGAATAGCATCAAGGCTCTGTCGGAAGCTACATCGCTCATATGGCATTTTCGTGCCTGAAGTCAACGCGTCACATATCCTCTGGAGAGTAATTTCTGACGCCTTGTGTGGAACACGTGGGTCTCCACTTGAACTTGATCTAGACCTGTCATGAGATTTGTTAACATGCATGCCTCATAGCGATGTTATATGCTTTGACTAAAAGGGTAGGACAGATCCTGTCTTTACCCCTAACTTTGCACTTCACGTTGGCACCGGGGCTCGAAAAACTCAAAAACTATGATCCTGACCGCCATATCTACGACAATGCACCACCTGAAGTGGCCTTTCTGGGTGCCGGAATCGTAGTGCTCAAGATGATCTACGGTTTAGACGGACGGCCGAGGTGAGACCGAACGTGTCGTGTGGATAAGATGATCTGACTGAACTGACGCCTGAAACAGAGTGCCCAAGGGTGGCGATGATGCGGCATGCTCACTGCCGCGTCTTGCAGAATTTCTGCAAAGATTGCAAAGCCTGGAAGACGAAGACCAAGTGGTCAACCGCACCTCAATGTTTGATTCACGTCGGAACAATTTGTGAGTAACTTGGTGGGGATACCGAGACCGGGTGCTTGGCGATATGTTCCATGGATTCTGACGTCTCAATAAGGTGCATGGGAGATCTCACAGATCAGGAAGTTGATGAGTACCTGGCGTTCAGCGAACGTGTCTTGATTTCCAAGCAATCGGGAGGTGCGAGGCGCCGTCTAAGACTCGTATAGGATGCTAATTGGAGCGCAGATGGACTTCTGGAACGTTACTTTCCTTTGCGAGAGATGAGCAGAGATGGCCTAGAAGCTTCATTCGATGATGATATCGCAATGGCAAGAGGCTTGTTCCCAGCCGTTGTCAGCTCAACGACATCATCATCGCTTCGGCCCGGGGAAGAATATCGTATTTACCGATCCCGCGATGTGGATGGAACTCTTCCTGAAGCGTTACAGAAAGTTGTGGGACGTGCAGCAAGGTGGGCTGGTGTGGATGAAGAGTTTTTAGGAGGTGTTATTGAAACGTATGAGCGGCGGATTTTACAATTTCAGACTCGACGGAAACAATGAGTCCAGTACTAAAATAGAAATAGATGACGTGAAGGCTGATGGCCGGTGTGACATGTGACGTTGTACGTGACATTCGAGTTAATGGTTTGAAGGTGGTCCATGTAGACGAGGTCTCATCACTGTATGGCAGCCTTCAATGCGTCGCTTCACTGCAGTCTTCACCGTTAAGCGCAGCGACAAGAGCAATGCTGGCAGCGTGCACAGTGCTAACACCACCCCACTCTTAACTGAGTTAGGGACCTCTTCTGCCTCCTCTTCATCCGGTTCCGCCAACTTCTTCCCTCCCACACCCGACGAGGACCATCAAAACTCCCATCTCAACGTCGTCGACCACAACACTAGCAGCAAAAAGACTTGGAAATCATGGTTCAAGGCGTCTCCCTCATCACGACCCAAGCAGCCCCTCCGCCCTCCAGTGCCAGACTGGAAGCCGAGCAACCAAGCTGTGGACTCTCGCTTCGACCCTGAGCGACCCGCTGGTCTAGAAACAAACGCTGCCAACGCTCCTCATCGTGCCACGCGTTCGCCACTAGAGAACCTTTTGACTCTTGTAGACAACAGCCTGGTGCCTTCTCCAACGCCACCATCCCCTTTCCTTCAGGCTCAATGTCTTTTTCCACGTTCTGTCAACCCTCCACATACCCTTACCCCCTGTCAGAATCTTCATGTCACTACACTCAAAAAACGTCTGCGGACACATTTGACCGATACCCAATACACTCCCTCTAAATTCGACACCGTTTTACTCAGGTCGCTTGTCACAAAACAGGTTCAAGCTCGGAGCCCTGTTGTCCCACATTTGGACCCTTGGATCGATGTTCTACCGAATTCTTCGACTGTTATCTCATACTACTCTTCTGGCGTTCAGCGTTGGCTGGATCGGCCATGCTTCGAAGAGCGGTATTTCAATTATACTCCCGACGACGACGGTGAAATCATGGTTCACTCGGTTTCCAGCTCATACGCAGTCGCTGCCCTTGAATTCTCCGAAGGGATAGAGGCAATGGCGAATGCTGACTTTTCAACCTACTCTGTTCCCCTCTCTTCACCGTCTGTCCTCGAAACACCTTCATTGACGCCCGATATCCGATCAACCTCTCCCTCATCATGTAAGCATCTCTTTTTGTCAACCTAGCCCCAATTGCTAATTTCCAGTCATAGCACCCGCTTTGTCGATTGTCGTTCCTGCTCCACCATCGCTTCCATCAGACCATACCCCACCACCCTCGTCGCCAGAGTTGCACGTAGCTCCACCTCCTATCTCGGGTACCGTTGTTACGGTCGCTGAGCCTCTCGTGAAGCGTGGTGTGCGCTTCGCTGAGGAGGACGACAAGGATGAGCTCGTTCCCGTTGGTTATGCCCTTCGGATGAGGAAGAACCGAGAGGAAAAGGCACAATTCCTGAAAGCGGAGAAACAACGCCGTGCTGCCGCGTTAGAGGAGAGGAGGCTACTCGAGCAAGAACGGCAGAAACGAGAACAAGAAAGAATTGCTTGGGAACAAGAGAGGAGGGCATGGGAGCAAGAGAAGAAGGCTATCGAGGAAAAGAAACAGCGACTGTATGCGGAACAGGTCATAGCTGCAAGGCTACGGAGTGAATCGTCGCGGGTTGGAGGAGTCCCTGGGTTGAAGGCTTCAAATACTGAGAGCCTATCCCCGGCCGGTCTTTCATATACTGGATCCACCCCTTCTTCGATCTCTGAACGTAATAGATCTACCAACTCACGCAGGCAGTCAAGACAAATGTGGGATGATAATTCTGCTGCTCCGCGGTCAGAAGCTTCATATTCCAACCTATCTCTTCCCTCAAGATCAGCTACTCTACCCATCCCTCTCTCTATACCCCGTTTACCTAGTCATGGTTCGGGCTCACCAGGCAGCTCAAGAACACCCAGCTTCCGTGGCACTCCTCCGAACTCAAGCAACCCCGGAACCCCCATATTCATGATGACGCAGTCACCTTATTCTTCTCAGCCTGGGTCTTCTTCCGAGGATGTGCGTGCAGCGGTCTCGGCGCAGCGCAGTAGTAAACGCAGTTCTCTATCGCCGTCTATGACACCATCGTTTTCACGCAACAATTCTGGCATTAGCCTCACAGGAGATCGTGCTGTCTCATACCCTACTATGTGGACGGGAAGTCACCCAAGCCTGAACATGGGTTTCACTCCGACAATGACTATGCCTGTCATGATGCCTGTAGGTTATACCATGATGGATATGCCTCTACTACCACCGACTGCGCCATTCATGATGCAACAATACCCGAAGCAACGTGGATCTTCACCCGCCCGTCATTCTGGTTCAGGGAGTGGCTCTTCGCGAGGGCACCACAGCTCTCGTGAATCAAGTCAGGAGAGGGAACCATCCGGCATTCATAGGAATGGACATCCTTCCAGAAGTGCTTCGTTCCCGGATCGACCCGTTCCCCATCATTCGACGTCCTCCCCTACCGAGACATCGAGGGCTAGCAACAGCAGAGTCGCTAGTGGAGATCCAAGGAGGGCCAGTGCTCCTCCTCATCAGAGTCACTACCCTCAGCGACCGCCTCAGCCGCAGCATACCCGCTCTCAGCCGTCGCAGTCGTCACAGTCTGTTCGTCGATCCTCGACGGCCCCATTCGCTCCTCCTCCATTGCCAACACCCTGGACAGGGCTACCTACAGAAAGCGGGAGTTTGCCGAACGCTAACGCGAGTAAAAAGTCGAACCAGTCACGGTCGCCTCCTTCTCGCAAGAGCATGATCACATAATGATTCGGCAGCGCCTGCACTGTTCACTGGATAATGCATTTCTCGGAGGTGTTCATGATAGCACAACAGACGTTTGTACATTTAGGAGACTGAGTATTTAGTAGTCATGACCATTATTCCCAACTGCTGCCCCTCGTTTTTATTCTTATAGTCGCTTTTTCCTTTTAGTCTCGTCTTGGAACCTTGCCTCATTATCTACAGACTTTGCCTCATTATTCATCTACCCACCCCACACATTCCCTCTTCGCTACCGCAATATTTCCCGAAAGCTCCCTCTCAAGTATCATATTTGCCAGAATCCATCAATACCGCAATATTAGCATTCTTAATCCACCGGGACATTTATATTGATACTTTACGTGGCTTGCTAGAAATCCAGAATGGTAAATCCTCCGTTGATTGACAAAGTGTGTGGGTGTGTGGGGGTGATAGCTACTGTACATAGAGTGCATGCGTAATTGAGGTATGGTGGAATGTGACGTACATTGCATGGATATAGTTAGATGAGCACGGGAGAGTCCCGAATAATGTATAGACTGTGGGAGTGTCATCCTTTTTATGAATAGATGAAGGCATGTCAAGTAGAGCAAGAGTGCTATCCCATTTGCGCTGGCATTATTCTTTCAAGAGCGTCGAACATTTTCAAAACGCCACGTTCTTGTAATTTTTCCCAGAAGTGTGTGTGAGCGTGGCCTTGCACCAAGGGTTCAAGGGAACGGAACGGAAAGTTATTGGACACCACTTCATCGATCATATCACGAATGGCTTCAAGAAGTTCCTTGGATTGCAGGAGATCTTGAATAAATGGAGGGTATGTGTTTAAGTTCATCTCGTGGCTAGGGTAGCTTCCTGTGTCCTGGCTTTTGGCCTTCTCAATCACCTTTTGTAACTGATCGTCGAGGTCAAGCATGTGGGATGAATCGGCAGACCGGGCTTCCTCTAACTTGTCCAGGCGTCTGAGCATCTATTTTGACTTTAAGCCTAGTCAAAATCCTCGATGAAAGTTAGAGCATACCTCGACAGTACAGTCCACTTCATGCTCGCAGATTAAGGGTCCTTCGACGATGGAGGCGGCCGCCAGACGCTTGGCAAATTCTGGGTTGGACTTATGTAGTCTGAGAGAGACCACATTTGCTTGAATGTATAGTAAATGGATCTGTTCTGTGAGCTCTAGATATTCCCCAAATGATAAGCCGTTTGAAGAAACTCGTTTCTGCAAAAGCTCATCATGAAGACTTTCAACGTTGTCGTACCAAGCTCTGAGATCTCGTGTAAAGGCTGCCATTTTATGGCTTTCTGAGAGAGAGGTGTGGGCATAAGAAGCCAATTCCTGGCAGGCATTGTTCAAGAGTTTCTATACTTTCGTGAGGTGCAAACCATGGAGGTGAGAAGAGAGCCCGTGCTTACCTTATTAGTCCCATAACCCATTGGGTTATTCTCTCTCTGGGCTGTCCGCGCATTGAGTTTGGCAGCGACCGCGTCGACGATCAAGCTAGGCGGCAGTTACGCGACGTTCGATGAGCTCAACTACAACGACTTACTGAACAAGATTTTCATTGAACGAGAGGGTCGACATAGCCGTGCAAAAGAAAAGAGCAAGTGAGGAAAGTCCCCGATCTAGTTTTACGTACGAACAAAACCGGTCATCATCCTCGTGCAAGGAGATCCGCAGACGGCAACCTTCACCAATAACTTGGCATTTACCCTTTCCTGCAAGTCCTTTTCGGGAAAAATGGATGCCAGCCATGGCTCTATGCTGCCTCAGAACATGCCGTGAGTCCTACTCAACTGCTAGGTACAGAGAAACTCAAATGGTACTCCGTCTTGGATTTCAGGCCGCCGTATTTCGCACCTCCTCCCGATTTACGGGCCAGGGTTGTAGAAATACTAGCCAGTACTGCGAATGGATGCCTCACTGAACTGGGCTACTGGCCGGGAATGCCTCAGAAAATGCAAGAAATCGAACAGACAAATCTGCGGTACGAGGAAGAAAACCTTAAACTCTGGCAAGACAATCGTCTTCTCAACCAGGAGCTAGAACGTATCAAAGATTTAGCACGAAAAGACCTTGAAACAGCGAAAAGAGAGGTGCAGAAAGTCAGAAACGAGAAACAGGCCCTTCTCCAACAGCATTCTGGCGACTCATACTACCGCCAGCTGCTGACGGATCACCACACACTTCAGGCGTTTTATAATGCTGCTTGCATGGAAATTCGTCAACTCAGAGACTATCTCGAACATCATGCACCACCGCACCCCATGTCTGCTCATCATTCACCAGACCGATCTCAGCAGGGTTCTAGTGCCCCTAGCCCGACTGTTCCTGCCATTCATAACCACCCCATGTCCAGGAAAGTCCCAAACGGGCAAAATGGGCAAGGAATAGGTCCTGCTCGACAATCGGGTTAGTACTTTCCTTGAATATGTGTTAACTACTGGTTGACCCCTCTCCTACACACCAGCCTCGCAGCCAGTGAGTAACTGATATTCGGTCCTTTGCATGGTTTAGTGCTCACACATGATCAGAATATGCACCCTCCGCCTCCGCCTCCGCCTCCGCCTCAACCCAACGGAAACACCCCAGATCAGGTATGACTTCCGAACTTAACTGGTTCAGACATTGATGATATCCCTCCTGAATCAGACATTACATAGACGAGGGTCATCATCGACCGGTCGCACCCCAGCTGGTTCCCCACATACCGAACAGATGAATATGTCGAATCCAGGCTCGAGACCTCCGTCGAGCTCGTCGAATGGTCGAAGGATGTCAAGAGGTTCAATACCGATACCCCATGCTCCTCCCCCACAGGCCTTATTGGCTGAACGGCATCCACCTCCAGCACGTACTGTTCCTTCCCATCCCTTGCAACATCCGCCACCACCTTCTCAAGCTAGTTCAATCACTCCTCAGCCCATGAACATACCTTCAGCTCCAATGGCCCCGCCGTTGAATATCCCACCGCAATTACCTTCCTCACATCCACCACCTATGACCCCAACGACCCCGACAGCCAGTGGCATTAAGCCAGCTGGTATCCCAACTTCACATACTTCAGAGGTCCTGAACCCAGTCCAACGTCGGAGTGCCTTTGCCCCGTTCACAAGTGGTGGGCAACCGACCCCAACCGGTGCTTTGACGGCCACTTCCTCACAGAGCTCGAATCTCTCAAATGCGCGTGAACGGAGCTCTTCTGCAGAAGTACCGCTAGCCCAAGAACTTGCAAAGCGACAGCGGGATACCTCAAATCAGAACAGCATAGATCATCTGAATAAAAAGCCGAGGATTGAAGAGGCCCCTATTACGGGAGAATCATCGATACAGGATAATTTGCACCAGGTAGCCCCAGGAATACCAGACAACCCAATACCACTGCATCAGATAACGCCAATGGACCAATACATTGTTGCTGGTCCTCCTCCCGAACAGGAACAATCGCAAACCACCCCGCAAGCCCAGCCTATGTCGCTTGTGTCACCCACGGAGATGCTCCAGGACTCTCCCCAGCCACCTCCTGCTACCGAAATACCAGGACAGATGCCCGAATCTGTCGCAGAAGAACCTGACGAGGACGGCGAAGAAGTTGAGCTCGACGCGGACGGCCTCTATCCGGCGGAAGAGTGTCTGAAGGAGATCATGAGCAGAGACAAAGAGCAACCTAATCAGCAGTATTGCGCTCTTTGCGTGTACGTATCGGTTTCCACCTGCTTGAATTCCAAGAAAGCTCACGTATTTTTTGTCCAGCGCTCGCTTTGCCTCAGGTCATCTTGCTGCAGAGCCCGCACCTTTCATCAATGCCACAACCGAAGAGTTGGTACTCCATTGTACAACGGAACACCAGGAGGTGTGGAATCAGCTCCGGGAGCCCGAGTAGCTGGCTGATGCTGTATTGTTTATGTATCTTGGAGCATCTGTTTTGCAGTTGTGAGGAGAGTGTCGTGCGGGAGGCTCTACTATAACCAATCTTTCTGTAACCGACAGTTTGGATCCAAACATCTTTATTGTATAGATTCATAGAATATGTACATCGACAAAAATAGAAGGGAAGATATTCTCTCACGGATGAATCGCTGCCGCTGTCTTCTTAAACAAGACAGTCAGCCGATCCGCCTCATATTGTGCCAATGTGGCATTGCTGCTGTCGGTCAAAGCTTCGGTCAAAGCAGGGAAGGTTGTTGCGCCGTAACCTAGAATGTACATCAGAAATTTTCGTCCCCATAACGGATACAATACTAGTCTTCTTAACTCACCAAGCCACTTTCCGGGTGCAACACCAAGGTGCTTGTACCACTCTCTATCCTTGATTCCGTCCGTCGAGATGAAACCTCGCTCAAAGGCCATAAGCTTGTCGTTGGCAGCCTTGACACGCTTCGCAGCTTTGATGAGCTTCTCAATAGGGAATGGTTTGCGATGAGGCTTCTCATTCAGAGCGAGCAGATTGGCAGAAGGCACGATATCATCGCCATCAAACTCGAGCCAATCCAACAAGGCGAGAGCCTCGTCCCTCTTGAAAGGAACATAATCGTGAGGTTTGACGCCGAATACGCCCTTGACGAAATCACGCATTTTGCGGATGAAGCGAGAGGGCATCCTGCAGTGGTGTCCGGGCCCAAAGCGAGGCAATTGCTTGAAGATCTTCTTGAGGTGCTTCTTGGCCGCAACTTTTTCCTTGTCCAACTTCTTGCTGGCAGATTGGACGTGCTTGATCACGTTCTCCAGTCCAGCGAAGTCCAAGCTTGGCTCATCGCTATTCTTCTGGCTGAACTCCTTGGCTAACGTTTGAACCCTGTATGATACGTTAAATATTGGATACCTGTTTTGTACATATTCACTACTCACTTTGCAAGGTAGTTCTCAAGCTCGTGGGAGTAAGATGTCGTGTTGAGCGGCAAAATGATAGAGTCAATGGTTCTCAGAGCCATCAGCCCGAGATGTTGAGCGACGGCGACCTGGCGGAAGATCTTAGACAATGTAAGGCGACGAGGACGAACTACGTACATGTCGGCTGAAATCAGGATCAGCATACACTTCTTGCCAGTGCTGACTGTCATAGATAGAATGGTAGTGGTATGGCGCATCATTCGGTGTATAACCGAAGCCTTGATCAGTGCTTGCAATCTGAACAGAGGACGTGATGAGAACTTCACTTGTACTTGCATTGGCACTAGATGAGAACTTACACCCAAACGCTGCAAGAAGACGGTGTAATCGCTTCCACTTCCCAATGGGTTGATCTCTGCAGCAGCAGTAACCTCCTTGTCATAGTGTTCCAGATATTCCGCATCAATGGTTGCATTTGCAGGCAAGAGACCACTGTTCGGGGTGAATGGTCCAAGATCTCCCCTGGCATCCCAGAGGCTCTTGCCTTCCTGAGTAGGGTGCGGTACATCAATTGCGGTCCTCTTGATGAGGTCTGCCAGAGACGGTGAGCCGGATACATGCCATCTTGATCCAGAGACAGAAACATCGACATTAAGGTAAGCAACGGCGTGTTCTTGGAGCCACTCGGGGAAGTCCTCTCCCCACTCAGTACTTCCTATCAAGCCATACTCTTCAGCGTCCCAACTTGCGAAAAGGACTGATTAAATAATGCGTCAGCATATAATCAGCCTCAAATCCAATAGAAATATACCTGTCCTCAATGGCCTCCACCCACTGCGAAGTAAGGCACCAAATCCACGGATAATCTCGTGCAGAGAAACAGTCCCGCTGGTAGGGTCAGCAGCGCCAAGTACCCATGCTAGATGCTTGGTATTAGAGGGAGTATATGCGCATATATGGATCATATTTACCATCACGATGACAGCCAATTACGACAACTTCATTCCGAATGTGCCCAGGAATCGAAGCCATGGTGTTCCAAATAGGCGTGACTTTGGTATCAACTAAAATCATAACTCAGTATGAATCAATCGGTACACCATGAACACAACCAACCATGATTGACAAGCTTGATCTTGCGGATGCTTGACTTTCCGCTGAGCTTCTTGTTGCCAAATATGTCAAGGTGATAGGTGTTACCGATTTCCTCAATCAGAATCTGAGCGTTCTGCCATGAGATAGGAAGACTGGGGATGGCCGGGATGTTCAAGCCCTCCTCGCGTTCGCTGTCTTCGTAGGCAGGTTTGCCCGGTGTGGTTGGGTCGCCAGGGTACATAGAGAGGAATTGAACGCTTCCGCGCTGGACTGAGGTAGGGTTGCGAGCAGGGCCTGCGGGATAAGGTGCAAAGCCATTCTCGACAGTGACATATCCATCATCACGAGGATCAGAATATATGAGAACACCTGCGGCTCCGAGCTCTTGGGCACGCTTAATCTAAAGCAAGACAAGTACGATGTGAGGATTCGAGAAGGACGCGCTGAGGCTAGTCCTCACCTTGAGACCTCGGAACACGCCACCATAGCGGGTGATCACGATCTTGCCCTTGAAGTCGGTGCCGGCGGCTTCGAGTTCGTCATAATCCTTCAAGTTCGGGTTGAAGTGAGTGGTTGCACGTGCAGTGATGCGGATTTGCTAACCTCTTTAGTGCCATAGTTAGCATACAACAGCTGGCCTTCAGCCGTTCCGTTCTTGCTTAAACCATGGAAAATAGGGACGGCATCCTTGTACTTGTATGCATCCTCGTCAAGTGGATCACCGTCCTCTTCCAGGTTGGCAGACCACACCGCGGATCCGTCTTCATCTAGAATTTCAAGACTGTGGTCGACAGGCGTGTTCAAAACTGGGAAGTATGTATCAATCCATGCAGAAGGCTTGGCTCCACGCTCCGTGAGGTGGAGGGTAGCATTACGGGACTCCTCAGTACCGGCTTTGAAGATTGGGCTTTCAAGAAGTGCAGGAATGCCGAGTTCATCCTGGAATAGCTTCAGCATAACCTTCGCATCTTCGAAATCCTCATCAGCCCCAGCAAGATGAGGATGAGTTGCATATGCTCGAGAGGCCGTCAATGCACTCTCCGCGTTGGGAACCGACCTACACCAAACTCAATAGCTATTCAAAAATCAAAGCGGATTTCACTTACAAGAAAAGAGACTCTTTTCCCTTGACGGTTCTAATGCGATGACCGCCACGATGAGGAGAACGATGATGTCCTCCAGTTGCCGGTCCAACGGTGTATGAACGCATAGATGTCAAGAACCCGAACACCAACACCGAAACCACTACGGCACGCCAAAGAGGCAGCCTCTTTGGTTTCCGTGGTTGGGCATGGTTCGTCGCAGGGAGCGGGATATCTACTATCTTCTCCTTGACAGAGCTCATGGTTGCGGAGGAAGACGTATCTATAAGCTGACTCCATGCACTTGTCTGTCGAAGCGAGCGTGGGATGATTCCATGCCAAATTAGGCTATAGATGCGTGACATTACGCATTTGATGGAAGGTAACATGTGACAGTTCGCGTCTTCTGTCACAATTTTGACGCGTTCCAGCCGAAAAGAAGAAACGGTCATGGCAGAATATGACCTTGCGTTCTCTGCGACCTCAACTGCAGATGCAAATACTTATAAGCTGATAGAACTGCCGAAAGAGCTATGTGGTCTTATTGAGAAAGCCATCGAGGCTAATGACACCCTCAGGTGAGCTAACATCTCCTCCGTACAGATTTCGGTCTTCACACTGACAATTCAGTATTCATTTAGCCTGAAGATCAAAGGACAGCCAGGTGAAGATGCCGTCCTTTGCACGTCAAACACCACCTACTCGATGCGCTCAGTGGTCCTGTCAAATTCAATCCTCATCGTCAACTCTCCCGCAGACACTGGTCCCTCAGATTTCTCTGAGCAAACTGTTGTAATCTCGGATCAAGTGAAGGAGATAATAGAGCTGGCTCCCGCTGTTCCAAAGTTGCACCGACTTACGTCTCTGCTGCGTGGAAGAGTGTACGATGACAGTGATGAGATGATGGAGAGTCAAGATGAGACTGATGAATCTGTAGGTCTCCTCTTCTATCATTTTACCAGGTTCTGATGTCGTGTAGAGTCTACCTTTCACATACGAAGATGCGCTTCGTCAAATACAGGCCAGCGACTCAGAGTTAGAGGCAGGCATCAAGTCGAAACGTATTCTGGTCATCAACGGTGGGTCCAGCGGAACCAATATCCTTTTGCCTGCTAAAGGGAGGATGTGCAGGTGAACTACGACCTATAGCACCAGCATACCTCCACCGTCTATTAGAGCTCATTCTGAACGTGCTGGTTGGGCTGTCCCTACATCACGCATCTGCTTCCGTGGAAAGGTTAACTACGTCCCTCGCCGTCGAGCACGATGTCCCGAGAACGGTCTCAACTCAGGTGATGCAATGGTTTGGAAAGCTTGAGTCTGGTTCATGGTGTATGCATGTCGACGATCTGGTGAGAGAAATTGGTCTGGGCATCCTACGACACCATCAGGTTGGTTTGGTCCTACTCGTCTATCTGACGTTGACACTAAGTGTCGCACAGCATGAACCCATCGAGCAGGACATTCTTCTAGAGAAATGGAAAGGAACAGTAGGAGACACGTTTTCCGACAATGTACAATTGACTCTTCTTTCGGTACGTTCTATCCGAGTTCTATCACAACAACTTTCACGGCTCCTAACATATCAAACAGGGCAATTTCCTTGCCTCAAATGATGGAACGCTCAAATACTTCCCTGCGGCAACTTTGCCCACAGATCCAGCAGGACGATTTGGTGATCTTTTCGCCACCCGAAATCGCTGGAGGGGCGAAGACATCTCTCCTTTCCTCAATGACATCGCTGTGGATTCAAAGGAAAGAGACAAACTCCTGTTGAAATATGCTAGAGCCATTACAGATAGCACTGGTGTATGGTACACCGCTAGAGTTCAGTACAATGGATAAGAGGGCATGTATATGGCGTATCATGAATCTCCAATGGCTCAGATCATGTCTTTTTGCGGGACCGGGTTTTGGTTGGTCGGCCGAGGGACGTGACTGGTGCTGGACGATAATCGTCGTCGTCGTCGTCTTCATCATCATCATCATCCTTCCTCCTTTTCCCTCTAGATTTCGCAGTCACTGCCGATACTGTGTATTCTGACTTGTTACCCGCAGCAATACTCTCTATGATTTCCCAACCCGTCTTCGAGACGCGGCTATTAGCCCGAATATCTTTATGGGCTGCGCGTAATTTCTCTCGAAACAATGTTATCGCACCGGCACGAAATTGGAGGCTTTTGTTCCTTGTCACGTATAATAAAACACCTGCCGGGGTTCAGCATTTATCGACGAGAAAGGCGGTGGACGTACCAATGAAGATAAACTCGATAGGCGCGAGGCGGCTGGCGATTTTATGAAGACCGTAGTTCAGTTCCTTGTTGGTAGCAATGCCCCAGAGATCGTTGAGGGTTTGTTCAATTGTGCTCTTGAAGTTTTCAGAGGGAGAGTCGAGTCGTGATAGCCATTTTTCCATCTTTGCACCTGTGGGGACATATTTTGCTTCCGGGTAACCGTCGCAGCAGTGGATCATGTATGCCAAATTCTGGAAATTTCGACCACGCTTCGTATCCCAATTCATCTTTGTGGCCAGACCATTGTCAACCGACACATGCTTGGCTTCCAGTGTAGATATCCAGCTATGAAAAATATAAGGAATCAAAAAATGTCGCAGAAATCTTCATGACTTACTCCGACCACGGAGAAGATATTGCTTGTAGTTTCTCTGGATTAAAGCGTGATGAACAAATCTTTCAACATGAGAGAGCGCAGGACTAACCAGCCGCCGACAGCGTAACACCCAACTGAACACGTTGAAATATATCCCGCTCATCAGCATTGGTGAGATCCTTATATTCCACTGGCAAGATGATTGGGCATGTGTTTGTTCGAAAGATCTGTCAACGTACTGCAGACAATCTTCTTATTCAGGAACTTGTCCTTTTCTTCTCGAGGAATGACTTTGCTTTCGTCCTTGTGAGTAAAGTACCAGAGTCTTTTCGTTCGAGGGCATCTGTCTGCTCCTTATGTTAACGAATGAAAGTCCAGACGGATACGCAAGGACATACACGGTATCTGCAAGAATTGAATATGGAGGCATAGGAGAGCATGTTTCTACACACCTGGCCATCGAGGAATTTCTGTATGGACGTAAGCCGCTTCGAAGAACCTCAGCTCTGGGTCTGGAAAGTCAAGTTTGGGAAGAGTCAACTCACCTGCTTGCCGTCTACGCATACCCGCACTTCTTCCCCTTGGTCTTCTCGCACGGCAAACAGAACCGGGGGTACGTATTTGCCGTGAAACAAGGAGTCAATGAGATACATCTGCTTGTTCTCAGTCCAAACGACGTCTGTTGAAGTGCGCGCTTAGAAGCGTAGGCTCGACGCGTGTAATTATATGGCGCACCTCGCTGGTATGGTGGGTCTAGGTCAATAAAGCTCTCGTGAATGAGTCCTAAAATAAGTCCGACGCGTTGAAAACGAATCATCAAAGGTATGTGGTGGTCTCCGTACTATGAAGTTTACTGGTGGTAAGCAGGCGGTGCTCTGGTTCATCCAGTCGTTTGCGTATCTTGAAAACGCTGGGGTCCTCGTCCTCCGAGTTGGATTCATAATCTTCGTCAAGTTCGTCGACTTCCTGATCAGATAAAGGTTCTGCTTTGGTTGAGACTGGAGGTAAAGACTGAGGCGACTCCATTGCGCTGTTTGTGGTTCAAACCAAAGATTGATGCCAACTCCGCAGATCACACTTCCATTGAACTCTCATGGCAGATAACGTCAAGATACCTCTTCCACGGTTTCTCAAGCTCCTAACGAGTCAGAATGTACCAGTTCCAAAAGCTATGGCTATCTCTGGAAAAATGTATGGAAAACTTATCTTTTCGTACGGGGAAACGGACATTCCGATTCATGAGTCAGATACAAGGAATACAATACACCTGCAATGCTTGCTCAGCTGAACGACGCAAAATTACTGGCGGCGGGTTTGGAAAACAAAGACGACAGGAAACTTGTGCTAAAAGCTCTGCGAGAGTCAGGACAACTTCCCAAGGATGCTAGAAAGAAACGAAGCGAGCCTAGCCAGACGGACTCGCCTGAACCAAGACCGTCTTCCAGTACTACAGTGTTAGATACCCCTTCGGTGTGTTCTCTTCGAGAATTGCTACCACAATCTACGACTAACATTAGTGGAAAGTCTGATACCTCTCCGTCAAAAAGGAAGCGGAAGCGAAATGACTCAACCAAGAATGAGTTCCTTCCGTCAGCACCTGCAGACGAAGAGGCTGTTGGGGGTAACCTTGACTTCCATGAGGTCCTAGAAGAGGATGTACGCCTCTTAGCACCTTGATATCTCTGTGATTGACGAATCCCAGGTTCTCAAACTCAAATCCACCGTCGTCAATCGAGCTCCTATCATGATGGCATGGTCAACCATTGTGGCAGAAAGTATGGGATTCCAGCGTGAGGAGGCTCTAAGTATAGGCAAGTATCCTACTAAGCCCTAAAAGTCAATACTCATGAAGGACTCCGATAGCATCAGTCTATACAGAGATGAATGCGAAATCGAAGGGGGTTTCTTTAGGGCTCTATAAGGAGGGAACACAGCTTGGCATGGAGGCTCTGAAAGGAGGAACTCAATCGTATGTTGAATTAATGGGAAGGAGGTAAGCTTTGTCTGCTCCCACACTTTCAACTTCTTAGAACTTACTCGTGACTTGTAGAATGTATGCCCCCTCCCTAGCATGGTTGCCACTAAACTGATCACATCTTTCAGACCGCTCTATCAGACGCAAGGTCAGCAATGGAGGGGCCTGATGAATGGCGAGCCTGTCAAGCCAACACTGGCTTTTGGATACATATCTCGTTCGCTGCGACAGACAATGCCTCATGTTATGGGTGCCTTGAAGTTACTCGCTGATAGCTACTCCCGGGACGAGTTGAATAAAGTAGCTTGGGGCCTCTACGCTGACTTCAGGCCGACTGTGGACCAGTGGGGCAAACGGTCCGAGGTCAAATGCTCGACTATCCTGAGTCTACGGAAGAAGAGCAAGAATACAGACGGTTCCCTTCAGGCAGAGTCAGCAGAAGCAACCCCCGATTCAGACCAAGCACCAGCCAAGAAACTCAAACTCGAGACCCCTAGCTCGGACCCTACAACAGACAACCCTCCAGAAGAGAAAGATGATGTTGCCCCAGATATCAATACGTGATTAGTGTAGTGGATTTACAACAATCTACAATGTACTCTAACATCGACAACGGCTATCTCATCTAAACGAAGTGCCCCGGTATGATTTTAGAGTTGCTTGATGATGGCAGCTGTGAAGTCCGAAGTGGTAGCAGACCCTCCCATGTCGGGTGTCCTGACCTTGCCAGCGTTGATGACGTCAAAGGTTGCACCAGCAATGCTGTTGGCCATCTTGTCAAGGCTATAAAAGTATTGTCAGTTATGACATATCGTTCGTCGAGAAGAATTATCTCTTACCCAAGATGCCTGAGCATCATAGTTGCGCTGAGAATCATGGCGGTGGGGTTGGCACGGTTAGTACCCATGATGTCGCTTGCAACGTGACGGCATCCAGGTTCGAACAGGGCGTATTCCTTTAAGATCAAAGTGTCAATCGGGCGGTGTAGGAAGTGAAGAAGGGTAACATACACGGCCAACATTGCAGCCAGGAACGACACCAGGTCCACCAACGAGTGCTGCTCCGATGTTGGAGACAATAGCACCATACAAGTTGGGCATGACCATAACGTCGAATTGGCCGGGCTTTGCAACAAGCTGCATGGAACTGTCCAGAACGTAAGTCGGTATTACATAGGCGTTATGATAAGAAGACATACGTATTATCAACAATCATGTCGTTGAACTCGATTCCGTACGACTTGTATTCCTCTGCTACCCGGCGGAAAGTGTTGAGGAAGAGACCATCACCAAGCTTCATGATGTTTGCCTTGTGCACACAGGTGACTTTCTAGAAGAGGGTTCTCAATCGTCAGCATAAGCCCTCCTGGACAATTCGTGAAATAGGTGTACTTTGCGGTTGTTCTTCAATGCGAAATCGAAGGCGAACCTTGAAATTCGCTCGGCCTTGGCACGAGTGGAAACTTTCAAGCTCTCGACGACACCAGGATAACTTTGGTGCTCGAGGCCGGAGTATTCACCCTCAGTGTTTTCACGAATGATGGCAAAGTCGACATTAGGGTGGCGGGTAGGGAATCCAGGGAGAGACTTGCAAAGAACGACGGAGGCATAGATGTCGAGTTGTTGACGCATAGCAACATTCCATGAGATATGGCCGGACTGGGAGATGGGGGTGAAGAGAATGCCTGTTGGTCGGATTAGGGACCATACGGGACGGAAAGGACAGAACTCCGAGCATCACCTTTGAGGCCAACGCGGTTGCGCTTCAAACTCTCCATAGCCTGCTTGAAGAGTGCCTCACCAGAGGAAGAAACACCGGAGACGTCATACTGTTCCCACTCAATGGGAACATTGACATGGTCGAAGATTTCCTTGACGGAATCCGTAATTTCGCCTCCGATACCGTCACCGGGGATGAGAGTGACCTAGATGCGTATTAGATGCGTAGTTGGCAGGTTTATCTACTAGTACTCACGGTGTAGACACCACCGTACTTGGTGGGAGGCTTTGGAGGGATCCGTCAGGGAAAGGAAGCTAATTACGTTTCGAGCCGAACTCACCCTTTGAGCAACAGTAGGATAAGCGCCTACTGCAGAGGCGTATGCTCGCTATAAGATATTAATGAGTGCTCGTTACCTCTGGCATTGTACAAGCCACATACCGACTGCGATGCAAGGGGTCTGGTGAGGGTGGAAAGGCTGTTGCGCAACATCGCGGCCGTGTAGCAAAAAGTTGAGAATTTCGCGCAGAGAAAACTCGGAATCGGCGGGAGCGGTTCGGAGAAAGCACGTGGATCTACGCGTCCACGTGATTTGTTGAACGTTCAGCTTGATGCCATCAACGGGTTGATGTTCGTTTCGGCAACACGGACTTTCGGGGATCAATCAAGGGAAATATCAAGTGGCAGCATTCCTTTTCCTGTACGCGTCCATTATCTTGCTGGCGACCGTCGAGCTCCGTAGAGCAGTCCTGAGGCCCCGAGAATGTCAGTGGGCACTACCGAGATTCACCCTGGACAGCGCAAACGAACTCTCTCCTATTATGCTGTCCTCCTGGGTATCGTAATACCACTGTGGTTGGTCATCCCAGCCTCCTGGGCATTTGTGCTTTATGCTTTGCGGACTGGAAGAATATGGACGTATTCATGGAAAGGAAACATGGCATTTATGGTGGCTCTTTGCGAGGTGAGCCTTTATTTTTCATTCTGAAAGCTCACTTGTTCGCTCATCCCGCTGCAAAAGGTATTCTTTAGCGTGTACTGGCTAAATTTGACCTATATCGTGAAGAAGCCAGCGCCATGCGGACCAGGTGAACCTTTGGAGATCCAGACGGCTTTCCGGCGCGTCCTCAAAGCAGGTCTAGCTGGCCTCCCAGATAATGGTCTCGACTTGGAATCTGACCGACCAGGCAGTCCTGAGGAGATGATTTCTCAACTCACAGAGAATGACCCACGAGCCGTAGACTTCAGGAACAGCCTTCGCAATTGGTTCCGCAAGGCAGAATGGTCGTCCCTCAGAGTGCGCGAAGTAGAGCAGTGGATCTACTGGTCAATATTCAACGCAGACATGCCCTCGCCGCAAGACCTGCCGCCAGCCCACAGAACCCTCGTTGACTGGGCTCTAGAATTGCTGCAGAAGAGGTGTGGGTGCAAAATCCCCGCAGGCACAGATCCATCCGTGCTGCCAGTCAGACTGACACTCGACCCTGTAACTCTCCTGTGGCGCCCCCTGTCCTACTATCTATTGGTATATTCCGTCAACCATCTAATCAAGTATATTTATGTTTCGCACTGGCGAGTTTCCTTTGCCAAGTACGATAGATTAGAGTAAGTCCTTTATACCCGGTCTGCCTCTCCTTACTGACTAGCTGTAGATATTTTACACGGATTCCAAAGCATTGGAACCCCGTTACTGGCCCTCGTCCAATTGTCTTCGTGCATGGACTTGGTTTAGGGCTGCTTCAATACCACACCACCCTAGTACACCTATTCAAGGAATTCCCGGACCGTCCTCTTCTTGTCCTCCTCCAACCTCAAATCAGTCAACGAATTTTTCACCCACACTATCTAAACCCCCTGCCTCGCCAACAAGCAGCTGAACTTCTCTCGCAACTAATTACAAGGCTCGGATGGGCAAAGGACGTCAATGGTAGTGACTCCGAGTCTACCAGCAGTGCAGAAGACAAGGGTGTCACTAGAAGGCACGCTGTTACTATGATGAGCCATTCCAAGTGCGTTACTAGCCGAGAACGAAGTCGACGTCGATTGATGTGTTGCCCTATAGCGGGTCCTATACCCATGCATGGATGCTGAAGGACCACCCTACGCTGATCCGTCGCTCCTGCTTCATTGACCCGGTCACATTCTGCTCTTGGGAAGGCGGTAAGTTGTATCTCCAAAAGGCAGGGTGTATGCTAAAATCTCATCACAGATGTTTGTTACAATTTCATCTACCGACCATGCAGAACAGTATGTACACCCAGTCCTTCTTAGTAAAATTAATGCTGACAGTTCCGTAGGGAATGGAAATTCTTATGAAGTATTTTGTTGGTGCGGAAATCGGCGTCGCGAATCTTCTTCAGAGACACTTTGATTGGGCATCCAACTCATTGTTCTTTGAAGAGATTCCAAACGCACGAGATCCGTCAAAGACACTGTTTGTACTGGGAGGCAAAGATGCCATTCTTCATGCAGCAGTGAGTAAACTCCCGTTGATGGTTGTGCATCGGCTTACCCCTGTATCTAGCGAGTGAAACGATACCTAACCTCCCATGGAGTTAAAAAAGGAATTCTTTACGATCCTCACGGTGCTCACGGACAGGCCCTTTTGCCAGGAAGCCATATACATAACGAAATCTTCAAATGGCTCAAAGACGAATGAACAACAAAATTACTTTGCTTTAGATCTAATTCACATTTACTCCCTAATTACCTCTTGGAACCTTGGGAACAGCTTCAACGCATTCTTGTACATGATACCCTGCAATCTGCTTTGGTCACCTTCGTAGTGCTTTTCGACATTGCGCTTGTACCAATCCGACATTTCCATACTCACAGCTAATGGATATTCGTCGATCATTTAACATTGGTGTGCGACGTGGGCACTTACCTGGAAAATCGGTTCCAAAGAGGATTTGCTCCCGAGGAACAAACAAGTCTGCTGAAGCCAGTGTGTTCTCGTAGCCACTGAGTGCGGTATCATAGTAAAAGGTTTTGAAATCATCAATAATCTCTTCGGGAGAGAGAAAGCATCCAAGGTAGTTCGCGCCAACCGCGACGCGAGGAGCAAGCGCGAGCGTCGATCCTCCCAGATGAGAAAGGATGATTTTCACGTTGGGATAGCGGCGTTTGCGACCAGTGACAACGAGGTGGGCGGCTGCTTTGTATGTTTCGTTGGGGACCTTATGGGGGTGAGTGGGTCATTGAGAGAAAAGAGGCAAGGTGGCGTACATCTGCGATGGGAACTACCAAAGTTGGGTCAGGCGGCGGTGAAGCAGGCTCCACCTGAGCACCATGCACGAAAACTACGGCCTTTCGACGATCAAGCTCGGCCCAAATGGGTTCGTATTTGGGATGACCGATGTATGCTATGATATGATGTCAGAGCGTGTCCAGTATCAGGACTCGGAATAAATACTTACTGCCCTTTGGCCCAACGCCATACGAAGAGGAAATTCCAATGCCATCCGCCTTCAATTCATCGAGAGCGAAAGTAATTTCTTTCAGAGCGCCTGAAGATTATCAATATCTGGTGTTTTCACGGACAATAAAATGTCAACAACCTTCGGTATCGTCCAAAAAGGGCAAGGTAGCAAAGAATCCGAATCGCGTCGGATGTTTCTTAACGATATCAGAGATATAGACATTTCTCCCTCTTGCCATCTTGCGGTTTTCCTCGGAGACTTCACCGAGGTGTAGGAAGGGAAAAGAGAGGATGGCGACGTCGATTCCAGCAGCGTCCATAGCGCGCAGGCTGATTTCAGGCGTCCATGCAGAGTTTCCATCTGGCATCTCCCATCCTAGATTATCGTTCAAAATTTCTTTCTTGAGGTCGGGCGGAAAGTAGTGATGGTGGGTGTCAATGCGAGGCATACTGAGTTTGTACGACTTCCAACCAATGGCTTACACGTTATATATACTCAACCAGAGCTTACCATGACATCTAAGACTTCAGACGTCACCCGACGCATCGTAACGCGTATCCGCGTATCCGAAGAAGCAAATGCATACAACAGTTCGTTCGTTTAGACATCCAGTATGACATCCTCTGGTTATTATTAGTTAGCCCATGAATGGTTTACACGCCTCCTCATTCCACGTGAAGAATTTCCCACTGAAATCTTTAGGGGCCCCCACCGCCAACGCAGCATACACATGTCCAGCTTCCTCGGGCTTAACCAACTTTCCGGTCGCGTGGACATCTATGAACATCTTGTGAAGTTCTTGAGGAATTGCATTGCCTTGATTAGACCGGATGAATTCTTGCATCTAATTTCATCGGACGTAATTATATAAAAGGAAAATTCTGTGCCAGAAATGGATGACTTACTCCCGTATCGACCATTCCGGGCTCGACGGCGACAGAGATGACATTGGGTTCTTCCTCACCCAGAGTCCTATATGTTACGTCAGAAGCCAGGCGAGCACTGGGATTGATTATGGCTATACCTGCAAAGTGAGTTCATAGCAGCCTTGCCTGCATTGTAAGGGCCCCAGGAAGCGTTACTTCCTGTCGCCGCCGTAGAACTGACAAAAAGGATTTTTCCGCCACGTTCGCTCTTTCTCAAGGCGGGAAGAGCAGCTCTGACCGCAGTTATGAGAGAGAAGAAGTTGACTTCAAAGTGATTCCTCCACCCCGATAACGGAACATCGCTTCCAATCAGTCCGAAAGGTTCCAAGATCGCGGCATTGAGAATGAGCCCATCAATAGTTCCGCGGGTCTTCTCAACATTCGCAATAGCTGCTGTGATTCCAGCTTCGTCCGTGCTAGAGTTGGATGTAAGCGATGGGTCTCAGTAGAACGGGAATCTCCACATACATGTCACACTGGACGATATCAAGGCTATCAGAAGCCAACTTCAATAGCTCGGGGGTCTTGCTCCGAGAAATAGAGACGACATGAGCATTGAACTTCTTGAGAAGGATCTCCGTGGTCGCCAAGCCAAGGCCCCTGAAAGCTAACGTTAATCCAACAGAACTGGCTGGATCCGGGATGATATCAAGGATACCTGGATGCACCTGTAACGATTATGACTGGTTTTTGGGTCGACATCGATGAGATTGTTGTAGTCCAGAGAAGAGAAGGTATACGGAGACAGGTAATCCTTGGACGTCCCAAGGCTGGTCCTTTTGTATGACAGTTCACTGACATCGGGCAGGTGACCTTTGACCGAAGGCTTGGAAGAAGACAGCTCAGAGTTCGTTCGTCGATTGAATACTTCATTCTTCAGATTAATCTACATCGAGTATGATTAGATGGAGCGGAAAGGGGCACAGTCATCTGAGTCCCAGCTAAGGAATTTGCCACTGAAGTCGGGGGGTGCACGTAAAGCCAATGCTGCTATGACATGGCCTGCATCTTCGGGCTTCACCAGTTTGCCTTCTGCATGGGCATTTAAAAACTTCTGCAGAACTGCGTCTGGAGTCGCATTGCCTTCATTACCTCGGACCTTGGCTTGCATCTGTATGCAGAGAAGATCAGATGTCATCGTGTCGAGGAGAACGCAGCTGAGAGAACAATTCACTAACCGCGGTGTCAACCATGCCAGGGCGAACGGCAACTGAAGTCACAGTAGGCTCTTCTTCAGCCAGTGTTCTGTCAAATTAGCCGGTGAGTATGTTTAAATCGACCAGATAGAAGTGTATTTACCTGCAAAGCGAATTCAAAGCAGCTTTGCCTGCATTGTATGGTCCCCAGGAAGGGGTGCCTCCAACAGCAGCCCCAGAGCTGACAAAGACGATTCTTCCCCCGAGTTCACTCTTTCGTAACGCGGGTAAACCAACCTTTACGGCCGTTACGAGAGAGAAAAAGTTGACGTCGAAGTGTGTCTTCCAAGCAGAGACAGGAATGTCGCTGCTAATGAGCCCAACAGGATCTAGGACGCCTGCGTTCAAGATGAGTCCGTCGATGGTCTTGTAGTTCTTCTCCGTGTTAAGAATCGCCGAGGTTAGGGCGGATTCGTCAGTGCTATATCAATCAGAGTGAAGTGAGTTGCGGAATCAGCAACAAAGAACCAAGTCACGAACACATCGCATGGAACTATATCAAGTTTATCTGAGGCCAGCTGCAATAGCTCTGGGGTTTTTGTCCGAGATAGGGCCACCACACGCGCATTAAACTTGTTGAGCAACAGGGTTGTAATAGCCAAACCAAGCCCTCTGATTAGCCAAGATGAGTCATTTCTTTCAAGAAACTTGAACACAATTCGAGTACTTTGAGGCTCCAGTTACGATAATAACAGGCGTTTTTGCAGACATTTGGATGATTGTAGTTCGGAGCAGAGTCAGGGTAGCGATTGTGCGCGGCTTGCGGAGATCAAATGCGGTATCCCCAAAAAGTTTGTTTTTTAACGGGGCCAAACGGCCAGCACTGCTGCTATCTTTTCCCATTCCCCCGAGCACTATGGTCTCTCGCGCCGCTGTCTCTCGTCTTGCACCTCTGTTGGCCAGCACCTCAAGGTCGTCAGCGGCAGCAACTCGCTCAAGATGGGCTTTGCAGGCATTGAGGACGTATGCCACGGCAGAGAGCGACCACACCGTACGTTGCGTCACTGCTCTTGGCTTTTTTGAAAATAACCTCTTCGCGTCTCTAGATGACTGTTCGCGATGCTCTTAATGCTGCCATGGAAGAAGAAATGATTCGTGACGAAAAGGTCTTCATTCTTGGTGAGGAGGTCGCTCGTTACAACGGTGCCTACAAGGTTTGTAGTGTTCCTCCCGAGTCCCTTTATACCTGCTTATACGCGTTTGACAGGTCACAAAAGGCCTCATGGACAAGTTTGGAGAGAAGCGCGTCGTCGACACCCCAATTACCGAGATGGGTTTCGCTGGTATTGCAGTCGGAGCAGCACTCCAAGGACTACGACCGATGTACGTGCCTCTCCAGCGTGGTCCGGTCCGCACCTAATTAATGTACTTCCAGATGCGAGTTCATGACCTTCAACTTTGCCATGCAGGCTATTGACCAAATTGTCAACTCTGCTGGCAAGACCTACTACATGTCAGGTGGCAATGTTCCCTGCCCTGTCGTCTTCCGTGGCCCCAATGGTGCGGCCGCTGGTGTCGCCGCTCAGCACTCACAGGACTATGCTGCCTGGTACGGCTCAGTACCTGGACTGAAGGTTGTCAGCCCATGGAGTGCAGAGGACTGCAAGGGTCTACTCAAGGTGGGTGCAATTCCTTCTGAATTCCGACTTTACGTGTAACCTATTTTCGCCAGTCTGCTATCCGTGACCCCAACCCCGTCGTCTTCCTCGAAAACGAGATGATGTATGGTGTTTCCTTCCCCATGTCTTCCGAGGCCATGTCCGACAACTTCCTCCTCCCCATCGGCAAGGCAAAGGTCGAGCGGGAAGGTAGTGATGTCACCATTGTTGCACACAGCAAGATGGTCACTCACAGTATGGAGGCTGCTGATATTCTTGCCAAGGAGGGTATCAAGGCTGAGGTCATCAACTTGAGGAGTATCCGCCCTCTTGACATTGATACTATCATCAAGTCCGTCAAAAAGACCAACCGCTTGGTCATCGTTGAGGGTGGATTCCCCATGTTCGGTGTCGGTAGTGAAATCTGCGCTCAGATTGTTGAGAGCGAGGCTTTCGACTACCTCGATGCTCCTGTTGAGCGAGTGACCGGTGCTGATGTCCCTACTCCTGTGAGTGTCTTTCTTCCATTCTCCGAACAACATACATTGACCTGGTCTCTCAGTATGCCACCAACTTGGAGCAACTGGCTTTCCCCGATACTCCTCTCGTCGTCAAGGTTGCCAAGAGGGCACTCTACAGGACGAACTAGATGCTCACTTACGTTACACCTTTGGCTATTTCTTACAGAGCTTACTACCGCCTCTTGGCATAGACTCATAATATACACTTTTATTATCTCAAGCTTTCTAATTTCATTCAGTCCTCTATGCTACTGTTTTCAGGCGGATCCGGACGGCATTGGCGTGAGCGTCAAGACCCTCGCAATCGGCTAAGGTGGCTACCACAGGGCCAACATTCTTGAGACCAGTCTCTGAAATTTCCTGGGAGGTGATGTGTTTTTGGAAGGAAAGGGTATTGACTCCGCTGAACTGCCTGGCATAGCCATTTGTGGGCAAGGTATGGTTAGTTCCCGAAGCATAGTCGCCACAACTGCATTCGACGTTAGCCAAAGATCTGGAATTAACAACACAACAGATGCACCAACCTCTCTGGAGTGAATGCACCGACGAAGACGCTTCCAGCGTTCTCGACATTGGCGACCTGGGCACTTGCATCCTTGAGGTGCATGATCAAATGCTCTGGAGCATAATCATTCGAGAACGCAATGCCTTCTTCGACCGACGTGACCTTGACAATAACGCTCTTTGGGATTGACTGCCTGACGATATCGACCCGTGTCAGTGCATTGGCCTGTGCGTCGATTTCGTCTTCAATCTGCTGCAGTTTTGTCGCATCAAGATCAACGGCAACTAGAATGACCTGGGAATCGACGCCATGCTCAGCCTGGGAGAGGAGGTCTGCGGCGACAAAGGCAGGGTTTGCTGTATGATCAGCAATTACCTGTAAGATGAGTTGAGTATATGCACGATTAGCAACAGATTGGATGCAACCCACCAGAACTTCAGAAGGCCCAGCTGGCATATCGATTGAAACCAAGGCATCCGTATCGTTCTGAACAAGCATCTTCGCCGCGGTGACCCACTGGTTGCCTGGACCAAAGATCTTGTCAACTTTCGGCACGGTCTCCGTCCCATAAGCAAGTGCTGCAACTGCCTGTGCGCCACCAGCCTTGAGGATAGCAGACACTCCGACCTTGTGGGCCACATACATCACTTCTGGGGAAATGGATCCATCGGGTCGAGGTGGCGTAGCAAGAACGATCTGTTTGCATCCTGCCACCTGGGCTGGGATACCCAGCATGAGGGCTGTAGATGGAAGTATCGCAGTTCCTCCAGGAACATAGAGCCCAACACGACCGATAGGCCTAGCAAACCTAGAGCAAACCACGCCAGGCATTGTTTCTACTACCAGGGTTTCTCCGGTTGCCTGGGCCTTGTGGAACTTGTAGATGTTCTTGTATGCCTGATCAATTGACGACCTGATTTCATCGGAGAGTTGCATGGTCTCAGGAGCGAAGGGAGGGAATATGACCGCCGAGTCGAGCTGAGCCTTGTCAAATTTGGCAGTGAGTTCAAGAAGGGCAGCGTCGCCGCGTTTTCGAACGTCATTCACGATGGGCTTGACTTTGTCCAGCATTTCGGATGAGTTGAGAACTGGGCGTTTGAGTAGTTCTGCTCGTCCTGCGGAGTCGGTCTGCGAGAGGTCAGCAGTCTGCATGCTGATACGTCCATCCTCTGCCGCCTCATCGTCCTTCCGCGCTGGTGCAGTCGATGTCTCCGGGTTTTTAGGTTGCCATTGAGGCTTCGCATTGCCTGGTCGGCGAGTAACCTTCCTTGCTTTGGCGTCGAGAGAATGTTCGATCTCCGAAATGCCAACACCAGCCTTTATGCATTTGGTAAGGGCGAAGTAGATTAGATCGGCTGCTTCAAAGGCGATATCCTCCTTGCTTTGAGCCTGACAAAGCTCGTCAGCCTCCTCCATGATCTTTGACCTCAACAGGGCATCGTCGTTGAAAAGTCGGTGAGTGTATGACCCCTCAGGTGCCGACTGCAGCCGAGAACGCAGTACCTGTTCAAGAGCTGGAAGTCCACTTGCCTCACCGAAGCAAGACTGTCGGTTTAGGTGGCAGAAACCAGCTCCATGCTGGCGTACACGGAATTCGATGCTATCAGAATCGCAATCCAAGCTAATGCTGACCACCTCTTGAACTGCGCCGGATGTAGCACCTTTTCGCCACAATCCGTGTTTTCGCGATTGATACACTCCTTTGCCGGTGAGAATGCTCTCCTTCACCGATTCCTTGGAGGAGTACACCAACCCAAGCGAATGGCCTGTCTCCGTTGACACGACCGTAGGGAACAGTCCATCGCTGCGGTCAGAAACGACGGGGGCGAGGAAGGCGTCAGCGATGTTGATTTGAGTGGAGGAGGAAGGTGAAAGTGTGAGCTGAGATGTGCGAAGGACGAGTGTTGCTCCTGCTCCTGAAAGGTCCCGTATAGAAGATGGCGTGGGTGAGAATGTCGCATCTGGAAGAACATGGATGGCGGAATTGGCGAAGAAGGACGAAACGGAAGACACAAGCTCTCTGTCGACCGAGGGTGTTTTGAGGAAGACGCCAGAGACTGCGTTCCGGATGGTATCTGTCACTGCACTGACATTGCCGACATCCAGGAGCAGGTAGAGTCGTTCTTTTGGTATGCCCGTTCCAATGAGACCTTTGATCCATGCAAGGGGTGCTATGACCTTGTCCACTCCAGCATTCAACCAGTTGACTATCTGGTCAGGGTCTGCTGGTGAGGATCCCTGAACCAGGATGTGGCAATTTCGGAATTGGGTTCCCTCTGCAGCCTGAGATGATGAGATTATAACGGGCCCTATCCTTTGCAGGGCTTCAAGGAGTTCTGCATCCTGCCCATCGACGAGAGGGAGGAATACCGCCATTCTGAAAAACTTG
Source organism: Clitopilus hobsonii (assembly GCA_015708445.2). NCBI lineage: Eukaryota > Fungi > Basidiomycota > Agaricomycetes > Agaricales > Entolomataceae > Clitopilus > Clitopilus hobsonii. The sequence continues at coordinate 2,117,040 of CP068001.1, read as the reverse complement.
ATCTGAGCAAGTTGCTACTTTCGCCTATAAAGAGTAGATAGCGAAAAATCACACACCTGACTCGATCACATAGACGCCGGCCGATCGCACCTTTTCTCCGAAACGCATTGTCAGTCATAATTCATCGTCGTGAACGTAGAGGTATGCAAATAATATACAATGAGGTATAAATGAGCGTAGGTGAAGTCATGATACAGTAAAATAAGAACAGGTAAGAGCAGATCAAATCCAGCCTGCTGGGGGTGATTGAATAGATCCAACCTTTTTTGAATGGTTTCGATCGCCAGATTCACTCCTCCACGACTGAGGGGTAGGAATGAACCTCGAAGCTTCCTTCAAACTTCGGGAGTCTGAATCCTTGGATTGACGTGCGTCCGCATGTACGCTTCCTTCGCCCCGTTCCAGCAGTGTATGTAGGCTCGAAACAGAGGCATTGATGCTGTGGTTAGAAGCTGCTGTACTCGCGCTGACACCACGGACGTGTATCCTGGGGCTTTGTTGTCGGTGTCGAATCTCGTCCATGCACAATTTCCGGAGCCCATCTAGCTGAAGGTAAGTAGCCTCATCCCGTAGTTCCAGGACAGCTTCGAGCCGCATTGCCGAGGATGGCTGAGCGAACACACTTCGGGGAAGAACCTCTGGAGCATCGATAGCACACTGGGTAGATCTCAAGTAGTTCAGGATATGATGATATCTGTGAACAGTGTCAGACGACGAAACAGAAAACGGAGGTGATCCTACTCACGGTGCGCTCGATCGATCGAGGAAAATGTGAATGTTCGTGGGTGGCCGCGAAATTGAATCAGATTTGGCGGAATGTCCATGATCAGAGTACTCTTCGCTATCGGTCGAGTAGACTGACGAAGCAGCAGAAAGGCGCGGCGACCTTTCAAGCAGGGACACGAGGTAAGTAGCAAGGTGTGATGGCCTGGAAGTCAGCGTTTCGAACGTCGTCTTGTATGTCGAGGTGCATGTTTCCAGTGTGACGATCGTTTGGGCCCGGTCGACAACTCGAGGCACATCTGACATCAAGATGGCTTTGAATGGAGGGACCTTTGGGGATGGTGGCGTTGTTTTGGGAAGGGGAGGGACCGGTTCAAGCGGTTCTTCTCCATCCACCTTTGGTTTCAAGGAGGAGCGTTGAGAGGAAGCAGTCGAAGGTGAGGGAGGAGGTGGGATCTCGCGCGTGGGCCGCGGTGGTAAGGTTGAAGCTCGCACTGGATCTGGAGCAGAGAAAGTCGTATCTGCTTCATCGTCTTCCTGTTGAGGTAGAGGGATAGATGGAAGAGGAGGACTAGGATCCTCTAATGCCGAAGCAAAGTCCTGCAAGGGAGCATCTTTCATTGAGCCTGCCTTTTGTGAGGAACGGGATGACCCGGACTGCCCTGAGCGTGCGCTCTCTGGACTAGCTGTCCGTAGTAGCTTGAAATCCTGCAACTTGCCATCGAAAGTGGTTCTAACGCGAGAGTCTCTCAGAGCATCCTGGGGTGTTTTGACCACTGTGGCTCCGGCACCGAGTGGACCGCTGCGGGCATTAGAGACCAGCTCTATCGAACGGGAAGTCTTCTTTTCCGGCTCCTTAGAAGTGCCCTTGGTCGAAGAGATGGAAGATTGGGTGGAATGACGGGAAAGCCACTGCATCAGATTTTGTCGAGATGAACGTGGGTTCTGAGCGCTTTCTACGGAGGTGGAAGATTGGGAAGCAGGTCGATTGGAGCCCAAGGGGTAAGAAATAGGCGGATGGCTTGGGACGCGTGCCGGACGCGTTGCATTTGAATTTGAAGATTGAAAGGAATGTGGCTTTGAGGTGGCGAACATGCCTGCAGTTGCGTCGTGAAAAGTGAGTCCACCCTGGTCAACGGAACCTCCAGTCTTAAATGCATTAGTTCACGGCTGTCAAACGCTTGGTTCATGATCATTTTGCCTCGAAGGTCTTTGTTCTGAAGAACAATACGAGATGGTCCTCGCTAAACCCTTTCGGGAACAAGTATTGTTCATCCAAAATAGACATAAATAGGCATGGACCCCTTTACTGCCAAATTCTTCCAGGCCCGAGCGTATGCAGTCCTTCCTTGTTCGACGTCACTTGCGGCGTTATACACAAGTCAGACGCCGACAGAGCTGATCAAGGGCCGAGAATGGTGTAGTCGTTGTGGCACCTATCTCTTGGATGGAAACGGGCAAACTCGTGTTTCTCGAACAAAGAAAATCAAGCAAGCAGCTGGAACCCCGTACCGGCGAACTTCACGCATCACCTGTCTCAGTTGCGGACACGAAGACGTAGCCGATGTTGTGGCCGTGAGCACCTCGGATCCTCCTGCACTTGCGCCCCTTCGTCCAGAGGTTCCTCCACCGCGCATAGAATCTACTATTACCCCGGCTGAATCATCCAACAAATCAAAACCCAGGAAACAGAAGTCACACCTGCAGGCGTTACTTGCACAGAATCAAAAGAAGAAATCCCAAGAGAAGGGAAAGGAACCTGGCACGTCGGGTGGACTCGCAGCATTTCTCGATGGATTATCATAAAATATTGTCCGTATCGTCTAATCCGGAAATGCACAATGTAATCTATGTGATGAAAGCCATGACATCCCAAAAAACGAAGGCCAATGCTGCGGAAAACCTATGAATCCTTTTCCGTTTGTGCTGGAGTCGAGGGGAACGGGGGAATGAAGCGTCCCGGCCAGAATGGGGTATAGATTGAGACGGCGAGAATGAGAGGGAGGGTATCAAATGCGTAGAAGAACCATTCAGTAGTCGTCAGATGGCCAGAATAACCTTCGGATGCTTCTACTACACGGAAAACTGAACGGACCTATTTGAAAATGAGAAAATGGTCAAAGAAAAATAACACCTCAACTTACCAAAATTCCAATGCAGCTGAGTATGAGGATGATAGAGAGAGTTCGCCAGTTGTCGAACCAGCCCTTGTGATTGTCTATGTTCCAGACGTCTGGCTTTTGTGTCCTGACGCGATGCAGGAAGACAAGGTAGATAATGAAGAAAGTAAAGAAGGACGCGAGTTGGATAGCGAGGCCGGTTAAGAATATCTTAATGCAGAGTTAGGCTGGACAAGATTCTCTTCTCCGTTTGACTCACCCTAGAACCGATGAGATTCGTGTGAGGATCATTTGCTGCTGCGGAGACGCCTCCTCCAGAAGCCTTTGCGTGGTTAACAATCTGCATACGCACAGAAAACCATGGAGCCTCACCTGGATAAGGAAAGTGATAATGTCTGAAGTGACAAAGATCCGAGTAAGGAGATGGGCAGGGACAGCAAGATAGGGTACACAATCCAGATGCCTGGCTAATCGTCCGAGCAGAACGTAGTTTGCCGCAATGAAAGCACAAGGCTGTTAAACTAGTGAGCAAAAGAATAGGATTGAAACGCAGGTGAAGCTCACCGAAAGAACGACGAAGAGATACTGCCCGATATAAATCCCTAGAGATTGTGGGTTCGTATGGAGGCCGAACCGGATTCCAAAACCGAGAGCCATGGCTAGAAGGATATTGAGAACCTGAGGAAGCTTCAAGAACTGGGCGACATACCATAACTACCAATAACCATAGCAAGCATCCATCTGGCACCCCATCTCCAGCAGCAGACTGTTTGCGAGATAGCAATGATAAGGAAAATAGCTATAATCAAAAGTCAGATTTTGGAAGGCATGCACGAATATCTCCCAACGCACCGAACGCAATCGCAGTCAAGACATTGGACGCAATGTACTTCAGCGGATTCCAAGGGTCGTGCTTGGGGTCGATGAATGGGTCTCCTTTCGGTGGGCGTGTGTCACCCTTTCCCGCCTGTACTTCCAGCGCCCAGATCGCGAGTAGAAAAAGAAGCGACTGCAAACTTCTTCGCAGTGAACTCAGTCCGGCCATTTTGCTCAGTCAACTCAGTCAAAAGAGCAGGTGGAGGGTCGGACAAAAGCTGAACAGTGTTGAAGGTCACAAATCTCCGAGGATTCATGATTTTGAGCTTTGAGCGGGTCCCGCTCATGTAATAGTGCTGACGGATACCGGAGAGATTGCAACATCGCAGGGGGTGCCTGGTCGTCCCGGTCCGTATAAACTATTGGTGTCGATTACTGCGCACGCGGGAAACGGAGGCTGCAACAGCGTGCAGTGACAAAAACATCAGTGATGATGATCGACCTTTCACTGTAAAAGCTGTGAAGCCTGAAGATCGTTAGACTGACAGCTAGCCATCGGCTTCGTATAATTCCTTGGGTAAATCTCCTGTGGGCATATCGGGTTCACCGTGGTTTAACGACTGCATGGTATCAAGCTTGCAAGCTTAGGCGTGTGTTACTTGGGACCGCAAAGAGGTGGATGTTTGTGTCATTGAAAGGTGTAAAAGAGGCACCATCCCAAGTCTAATAGGCGGTAACACTAACAAGTCTATTCCTCGGCGGGATAGGAAGGGCTCTTGGCTAATCAAGTCACTTCCTGGGAGCCCACAGTTGATAAAGCTCTTTGTCTGCCGGGTCGAAACAGGTCAGCAAAGAAGGATCTGAACGGAAAACTCCTGATTGCCCATAAGTTGTCGTCGAACTAGCCAAGGTATTGCGGAAGATTGAGCGAGGCGTTTGCGTTATGGATGGAGATGTTGTTGGTGCTGTCGAAGAGGGAGTCTAGTGAAGAACCACTGGTCAGAGAAGAGATCCTTGATTTCAGGCTCAAATTTGGACGAACATCATGTGCAGCTCCATTGGTCGAGCGTGTTCTGGGCGTTGTCGGTGTGCCAAATCCTGTATATTCATAAGCTATTCAGCCCAACAGTGGTCATGAGATTATGTGACTGACCTGAAGACATTTCCTTCGATAAAACAACGCGACTTTCTGTAGCAAGCGGCCACACGAAGTGTGTGAGTAACATCACAGGCCGTGACTAGATCACATGATCGTGCATCAGGTACCTTCCTATTGCGGATGGCATTCAACTTGGTATCTCCATCGCTTTGTCTTTAGACCACCATCTCAGTTTCTGCCATGAATATCTTCAGGAGCCGTAAGTAGTTGCAGAAATGCTAGAAATATGGATTACTGACTCTTACTGTAGTGATCGGAAAGGTTTGGCGTACGTACATTACCGATAATCTAATTCGGCAGCCGAACTCAACTCAATCGTCATTTTACAGAGGATCCCAATGCCGCTGAAGTGGTCAAGATATCTTCAGGTATCTATTTCTTCTCTCCGCCTCCTTTCAGTGTGCTAACCAGAGTAGGACAACTCTATCTTCTAAGGCCTGAGAACATACGTTCGGATAGAGAATGCATGTGAGTTAAACAAGACCTTGGAGAATGTGTCTTTGATCAATGCTGTTATAGGTATAACGATGCCATGATAGCAGTCCGCCGCGTCACTGGTGCAGGCATGGAGCATCAATTTGAGCTTGCAGTCACCCGTGTGTATGAGGAAGGCGATGAGAATCTGTTCGAGGACGAAGACGAAAGTAAGTGATCACCCATCTTGGCCGCGGCTAATATACTCAAAGAGAAAGAAAATAGCGGATGCTGAGAAGACCTTCCTCATTGACGAAGAGATAGAGTTTAGGACTGGAACCAGTAACGAAGGGGATCCAACCTTCATCTGGCGCGATCTGCAAGGCGACGATGACGACTATCTGGAGTTTGTGGCGCCAGGTACCAATGAACCTACTATGGCCTTTTTCGTGACATGCGTATACAGAGCAATGTATGAGCGCAAATACAAGAAGAATGCTGAAGGGACACCGGATAGCGCTCTGGAGGAGTTCGTGTGGAGGTACGTACGTAGATCATGAGTCTTGGACTACGTCTCAATTTGCAGCTTAGCCCTCCAACTGCGAAGGCTAAAGTTACTCCACGAAAGAAAGTCAGCTCTGCCAAGCCCCAAGCCCCCTCTCCGGCCAAAGTAGCTGCTCCCGTTGAACCCCCGAAGATGCCAGAGCCAGAGCCAGCCTCGATCATGCAAACCCAGGTGTCAACACCCGCAATGGAACCGATCTTGTCTGCGGAAGCAGAACTATATCTGTGGCAACAATCTGAGAACGAAGAGGGATTCTTTGTTCACCAGGGGATATTCGTAGCGACAATTGCGAAGCAGGAGAATGCAACATTCAAATACTGGTTAACTGCGTCGACGGGCGCCGACATTCACCTGGCCCATCCTGTTAGCCCAGAGATGAACTACAAGTTTTCATCAAAGATGGGTACTTTCACATGGAACCACCAAGGGGACGATGGCGTCCCACGAAGCTGGTGCTTCAAGTTCACTCCAGATGATTACCCTGTCTTCAATGGCACATACACACAAGCTTATTGGGAGTCGGTCAATGTCCTTGAATGGAAAAAAGCTAAGGTAAGTCAAAGTCTTCGGTGAAGAATATTCCAACTGATCAATTTCTCTAGCCCGAGGAGCAGCGATACATTCAGAGTGCAAATGAGGACGTTGAGATGGGTAGTATCAGCGATGAGGAAGCCGAGGAAGACGAGGTCAATGATCTCGTGGACGGTATGTGGAAAGATCAATGCACAAAGGTACTGTATTCACAAACAAAAGTAGATCACAGCGATGATGAAGAAGACGAAGAAGAAGATAGGAAGACCGGCCGCATCGTTCAAAAGATTCCTGGGAATGAACGCAACTCCCAACTCACTGTTGGCTACAAAGGAGACCGCTCTTATGTCGTGCGGGGAAACAATATCGGCGTCTTCAACTCTGCTTATGACGATGATGTTGAGTATATGGCAACAATCAGCAAACTTGCCAAACCCGACGGGACTCCATTCGAGCCCAGACATGTGAGTATTGTGCACGACTTCATACAAGACAAGCTTTGAACCCTTTACTCTCCTAGGTCATGCTTCACGAGCAAGACACCAAGATGGTGCTTATGAACCCGAGTGATCCCCATTCTTTGTTCAACATGGATATCGAGCGTGGCAAGATTGTTGAGGAGTGGAAAGTCCACGACGATATCATGGTTGACCACCTTGCTCCGAAGGACAAGTTCGCACCGACAACCCACGAGAAAACCCTTGTTGGTGTATCGCACAACGCGTTGTTCCGTATCGATCCTCGTCTATCAGGCAACAAGATGGTCGACAGCCAGTTCAAGCAATACGTATCCAAAAACAAGTTCTCTGGGGTTACAACCACCTCCAGCGGCAAGCTTGCTGTTGCCAGCGAAAAAGGCGATATCCGCTTGTTTGATGCTATTGGCAAAAACGCCAAAACTGCGCTACCACCTTTGGGAGATCCCATTCTCGGCATCGACGTTACTGCTGACGGTCGTTACATTGTCGCAACCACCAAGACATATCTCTTACTCATTGATACCCTCATCGGTGAAGGCAAATACCAAGGACAACTCGGTTTCGATAGGAGTTTCCCGGCGACGTCTAAACCTATACCCCGAAGGCTGCAAGTTCGACCAGAGCATGCAGCCTATATGGGTGGTAATGTCTCCTTCACACCTGCTAGGTAAGGTTTCCAGCCTAGTGCTTATCAATGGCTCTGACCTTGGTTCCAGATTTAACCAGGGAGAAGGCCAAGAAGAGGTGGCCATCATCACTTCAAGCAAGGAATATGTTATTGCCTGGGATTTCAAGAAGGTCAAGAAAGGCCGATTGGATGCCTACGAGATCAAGAAATACGAGGAAGCTGTTGTTCAAGATAACTTCAGATACGGTGATGATAAGAATATCGTGAGCATTTTCTAGATCTCTTATCGAGAGACGATGACGACCCATACCCTTCAGATTGTGGCGTTGCAGAACAACGTTCTAGCAGTCAACAAGAAGAGCTTGAAGAGGCCTACGAGAGCGTCTCTGGCTCCTGGTGGATCAAGCCGGTCTGGAATTGTCAACTCACCCTACTAGATTTGTGATGACCGCGTTTTCCTTTCCCTTTCCTGAATATCGGATCTTTGTCATCGATATAATGATTTTGAGACGTGAGGTACGTCTACACATGACCACTTCGTCTCTGTGGCGAGCAATAGTATTATATATACTTTATTTTTTCTCTTGGATAACTGGTTTGATAACAAGATCATTAATTAATTGAACGAAGCGATCGATTTAAGTTTAGGCTTACTTTGGACGGCTGGCATTTTCTTGAAAGGCCCGTCCCTTTTGTCAACATATCGACCTATGCCGAGGTGCCACGTTATGCGGGGGAGCATCAAGGTCAGGCCGAGAATTATCGTTGTCCAGAGCATGGGTCCCCATGCGTGTATATCCCAACGGTCATCTCCGAGTGCCCAAAGAGTCACGTATAAATGAACGACGTCCCCGATCATAAGGGGTGTCAACAGCGAAAAGGCAATCTTCTCTTGTATGGCTGGCGTTGAGTGCAGGTACTTACGCGCCGCGGTAAGGACGAAGAGATTGATGACGCCGAGGAGTGCGCAACAATGCGCGAGCTGTATTATAGTGACGAGCGTAGCCTGAGGGAGTGTATCTGGTGGGGGAGTATTAGCAGGCCATGGGGCCTGAGAGTTATGCGTCTGGGCTAATGGGTAAGTTATTTGAGATTGGGATGTTTCTAGAAACTCACAGTCTGCGGATCGCTGCCAGATTAATGCATCAGTGGTTGGAAAATCCTTCGACTAACTTTTCCACATACTATAGAGCACCAATAAACCCAGTCACCGTCAGGAAGGGTTCATAGACCGCGAAACAAAAGTAATAAAAGTCAGGTATCGCAGAAGTTGGGGGCATCCTCGCTGGTCAAGCGTCCACGACGGATAGTAACTTCGAATCAGTGGGAGTTGCCCAAGAAAGCTATTCTACACAAGCGTCAGGTATAAGTACGAAAAGAACTATCGCCGAGCGGATATTCTAAAGACCCTTAATGAACTCATAAGTGCATCGGACTTGAGCGCTGAGCAGATGGTCCCTGGGAGTCGCACACTTGGTCGACAAGTTTCAAGTTTGGTAGGTCCGCCCCTGCCAAATGCGTTTTAGCCTACCCTAAAGTGGGTTAATTTCCTTCGGGCGGTTCGTTCCTTGACTCTTCTTCATCTTACATTCTGATCTTCTTATACCAAGGCAGAAAGCGGAAACTTCTGAACGTTGACAGCCGTAATGGGGAGGAACTAGAACGAGTCGAGGGATATAATGCCATGCCTGGTGTACACCGATTTTTCGGATGGAAATGTTCGGATATGGCTTCGCTTTCCTCTCACAGACAATCCTAGCGTACTATAGGTCCATGTAATAGTGCCGTGGCGTGCCGTATTCGTCACTGATAATCAAGTGGTTACCGCTGAGAAATCAGAAAAGAACAATACAGATATCTGCGGCCTCGTGTTTGAGAAAGGGACAAAACTATCATCTCGGGGGAGAGTCGTAAGGCGATTTACGATATTTGGTAGAGAAAGGCGTAAACGGCCCGTGTGATGATACGTGATGTAGAGAAAAATTGGCTCGTGCTTGCATTCGACGGGTGTCGACACGTTGGACAGCTCAAGGTGAAATTATTTGGTTTTCAAATACTTCCTGACTTTCACTGGCGTCCGAGGTTGAAGAGTCGATAACTTCCTTCTCCTGCGTGCACAAGGATGGGAGTGGTGTCAATGCCTAAATTTAGTCTTGATGCCGAACTTTTGTGGAACGGCCAGGGCCGAACTGATATGAACTCCCACCATGTCGATGAGGCTCACCAACAGCAAAGGGAACCAACCAGACTCGGAAGAAACCCTGGAGGAGGCCATTCAAGATGAGGAATCTATCGAAGCAGAGCAAGCCGAGAGACCTCCTAGTCTTCGCGAAAAGCATAAAATGCCGAAAGTCTTCGATCCCCTTTCGAGACATGTCCTCCTTTTGCTCATTCCGGCATCAACTCTTGGTGCATTGGCTCGCCTAGGCTTGGACGCTCTTGCAACCTACGATGGTAATGCCATATTTCCATTGGCATATCCGCAGGCCTTAGGGTGTCTCGTGATGGGCTTTGCACTTGGTCTAAAGACAGAATTTGGCTTGTATGTCCTCTCCTCTGTTTTTCTCAATGCTTCACTCAAGGAAGTAGCTATCCTCCGCTTTATACTGCCATCACAACTGGTCAGTCGCCTCATTCCACTTTAACGTCACTTTATCTGAATTTATAACGCAGGCTTCTGTGGTTCCGTGACTACATTCTCTAGCTGGCAGCTTGACGTGTTTGGCTCGTGGATTAACTCTGACTCGCGCCATCATGGTGGCCTACGAAATGTATGTTCTTATCGTTTCGTCAACCTTGTATCAAGACAGCCTGACTTTTCCCTAGTTTGTCGATGGGGTGGGAAAGACTGTATTCACATTCGCCATTGCACTGTCTTCCCTGGCATTCGGAGAGTTCATTGCTCATCGCTGTCGGCCGATCTTCCGGGACGTCCAACCCCCAGGCATTATGATACGCTATGCGATATCAACTCTCTCGGTCCTCTTCTACGTTGCTGTTCTCCTCACCTACTTCCTTCTTCCCTCTTCATTCCGACATCAAGCAACAGCCGCCATGCTGTTTGCCTACCCAGGAGCACTCTCAAGATACCTTCTATCGGTTGGCCTGAATACCCGACTCAAACTCATACCGCTGGGGACATTTGCTGCAAACAGCATTGGAACAGCACTTTTAGCTGGCTTCACGGTATCCCAAAATCGGGTTCATCCCATCAATCCAAACGCGTGTTCAATTCTCCAAGGGATGAGGGATGGGTATTGCGGGTGCCTTACCACCGTGAGTACGTTTGCTGTAGAGCTTCGAGGCATCCGGTTGAGGCGAGCCACGCTGTATGGGATATTGAGTTGGGGTACTGGGCAGGTCCTCATGGTATTGATTTTTGGGAGCTCGATATGGGCGGACTTCGCGAGGAAGGGTCAAACCTGCCAGTTCTCGAGATGAAGCTAGACATTGTAATATTAATGCATCTGTACATAACGTATTGTTGCATATAGAAATGACATTGGCACCAAACTCATTCAGGCTGGTACATCAATCGATCGGAGTTGTAAAGCACATCACCGTTTTTGACCAAGTACGCTTGTAGGCCAACGCCTCATGGCTTCAAGACAACCCACAGCCACTGGGAGCATTCGTGCGCTAGAGGAGGATCCAGTAAGCGTTACTGGTGAAGGAGACGACATCATGGAGGAACCTGAAGAGCAAGAAGACGGATACAGTGCGTAGCCTTCACTTTATCGTGACGGAACAGCCCTCCCGCGCCGATATCTCGCAGGATTATCGCTCTCCCCGTCGCTGTGGCCTATCTATAAGCATACTTACTGATACATTCATATTTTTCAGCGTCTTCAACACCGACATCAACATTGACGTGGATAACATGGTTTTGCTCGCTGCCAGGGCACGAATACTTCTGCGAAGTCACAGAAGATTTCATCGAGGATGACTTCAACTTAACTGGTCTGAACACTATGGTGCCGTTCTGGAAAGAGGCCATGGAGATGGTACTTGATGTTGAAGGAGGTGTGGCTTCTTGGCTTCGAGCTTTGATCTCGCTGGATTGACCGAATTCTGACTACTTGAAACTTTCCCGCTCTCCTAGATGAAGAAAATACGAAAATACCCGATGTCTCGATCGTTGAATCGTCAGCAGAGATGCTCTATGGATTGGTCCACCAGAGATATATTTTAACACGCAATGGGCTACAGGCTATGGTGCGCCTTCCTTGATCAATGTTACGTGCAGCACTGAAAGGTGGTTTTTCGCATCTCAGGTCGAAAAATACGAAAATGGCGTCTTTGGGTCTTGCCCTCGCGTCTATTGTATGGGAACCAATGTTGTCCCTTGTGGGCGCTCCGATATGCCTGGGCTAGACACCGTTAAGCTTTACTGCCCCAACTGTAACGATGCCTATGTCCCACCGAGCAGCAAATTCCAAGGCGTGGATGGTACGTCTCAAACGGACTGTGATTTTTGTTCGACGCTAATTGTTCTTCATCCAGGTGCTTTTTTCGGCACTACCTTCGCTCAGTTATTTTTCCAAACCTACCGCGAACTAGCACCCGCCCCATTCTGGAAGCCACCTCCCCCTGCAAACGCGTCTCCTCTGAATAATTCATCCCGAAACTCCCCTTTTACAAATCCAAATCCATATGGCGGGCAGAAGCGTGCCTGTGGTTATGTCTACACCCCACGAATATACGGATTCAAAGTGAGCGAGCGATCCAAGAGCGGACCGAGGATGCAGTGGTTGCGCCTCCGTCCAGAGAGCCCTTCCGAATTGGATTTGGTGGACTGGCGGGGGAGATGGATCGATGAAGAGGATGAGGAAGAATATGACGACGAAGACGGGGATGACGATGGAGACAGGCAGATGGAAGATTTCGATCCTGTTCGTGTTTCCTGAGATGATCCTCGATTTCAAGATTCTGACGATTATATCGTATATACTGATAGGAACACGGAGAAGATGATGACGATGACGACGACGAAGAGGAAGAGGAAGAAGCCATGCGTCCTGAAGCTATGGAAGAGGATCCTCGCGGACATCGGCGTGCAGGGATGCCATCTCACCTATACCAACTCTCGCCTCCAACAACATCTGCTCGAACATCACCCACTTCGAGCACTGCACCAAGAACTCCCCAAGAAGCGGCACCAGCCTCAACACCGCCACAGTGGTCGCAACCGTCTCCCTCGCCTATCTCGCCTATGGGAGGTAGACTGAGAGCTGTCCGTCAGTGGCAGCCCAGGGCTGAAGCTTGGACGGCAGCAGCCCAAGGCTAGAGATTCGTGTAGGTCGTTGAATCGGCTTCGTTTCTCATATTTGGAACGTGTCAGTTGCATGCACTTCTCGACATTCTTGTAATTACAGATTGCTTTCCGGACAGTATACAGGATACAAGCTTCATTGAGATCACGGGCTTTGACCCTTGAGTCGAGAATCGTACCAGACTCAATGAACACTTGCGACATCTGGCCAAAAAAGATCGAGTGCCGAGTTAGATGTCCGAAGAGGACACTTATCCGAGATCGGTCCAATTGAATTGAACAATACGAAGAAGTATCACCAGTTTTGGGCGGCCGGTGGACTTGTATCTACGCCAGAATCGACTTGCTTGACAGTCCGGAGTCAAGGAAGGTGTTGAACGCCGTCATTTTTTATGAGATGGCAAGAGTAGCTGCGGAGACGACGGTGGCACCTCAATAGACGTTTCTCCTCAGAGGTATCTTGGGTCTTTAGCCTCAGGGATCCTGTGCACTCATTGTGGGTATATTATCACCGAAGGTGTGATTCCGACAAGAAAAGGTCAATCCATTTAGAATTCGAAGGAGTAGACCAACTTGAATGAAGTTCGCTAGACGCGCGCTTGGGATCGTGGGATCCAATTACAAAGCAACTGTACAGTCGTTTTCGTAGATTTCCCACGTCAGTGTACTCTCGACTTTACGAAAAGGTCGTCGATAATCTACCGCAAGTCGCGACCGCGCAAGACAGCTTCAAGAAAACATCAAGATGGTCCGATCCAGTGAGGAGTCTTGGAATGTGCATGAGGATTGGGCTTAGAGGCTGACGGGTTTTTTTGGTTGGATGATATGCAGATTTGCGCTATGGCTTGAACCACGGGCATCCTACCACGCCCATCGAAAAGACTGCTCGCCCCAGCCAACGCAAGGGCCACCTATCGACCAAGACCAAGTTTGTGCGGTCTGTTGTTCGTGAAGTCGCTGGATTCTCTGCATACGAGCGACGGGTGATGGAATTGCTCAGGAACTCAAAGGTATGTCTCGGAAGGACGGTCCTGACTGACTCGGAGGCTTACGCATTCTACAGGACAAGAAGGCTAGGAAATTGACCAAAAAGAGGGTATGCCGGTGACCTGCTTATCCCTTACAATTGATGCTGACGTAGAGATTGCGGTGTAGCTCGGTACGCTTCTCCGTTCCAAGCGCAAGCTCGAGGAGTTGTCTAGTATCATCCAGGAGAGTAGGAGAGCTGCGCATTAATAGCTGTACCATGAGAACCTTTATATTGATACTGCGTATGTCTGTATGCAATGGCACTGCCGTCGACGACGAAAGCCAAGCCGTCTTTCCATTTTCGCATGGGAATATGATATTTTGATGTGAAACTGTAACCGGGGTTGACTAAGCGGATGTGATGTTAACATGGCTGACTGTCCGCGTTTGACGCTGCGCCGCCATGAGTCCCAGTTCTAATACTAATAACAACATTTCTCTGTCCCCTCCCCCTCCTCCGAACCGTCATCGTGCCTCCTCTATTCGTTCTGCTATAACTCTCCCGACTCTTGGTCGCCGTCGTTCAGCGTCTAATCTCCAGCTGGATCCTCCTCAGGAAGTCCCCAAGGCGCAACAACGACCACAGCCAGACCAACCTGACGCAGTTCAGCCGTCAAACCAGTCTTCAATGCTTGTCATAATTGTTTCCCGCTTCCTGGAATGGCTTCACGTTCATCCGAACCATTCGTCTGGCTGGTCAACTCCATCGTCTCCTCGTTCAAGCACAGACGATCTAGTGCTACCGCTGTCCGCTTCGGCACAAAAAATTTCTTTCCCAGAGAACATCCAACAAGTCCCTCCAGAATACCAGAGGAAGAAACTATGGCGTATTGACACTCTTTCGGTCAGTCTTATCGATAGTTCTTCAATTGGTCCATCTCCTGATTCGTTTCCATTTCATTCTGGAATTCAGTCACACGCTCCAATTATTATAGTCATCCTCCTCCTCCCTATATCCACCGCCTTCGTCCTATGGTCACTCTCCACTCTCCCAATATCCCTAACTTGGCCACGGACACTGTCAGACGTTGCACAATTGGGGCGAGAACTCCACGGATATGCTCAAAGCGGACGCGGACCTGTCGCCCACGTGGTGGGCGTAATGGCTATAACAGCCATCTGGAAGCATGCTTGGTCGATTCCAGGCAGCGTCATTTGGGTTCGTCATTATTCAAGCATTTAGGGTCCCTTTTCTGATAGCATAATGGATCTAGAATGTCATAGCTGGTGCCTTGTTCTCCCCTCTATATGCAACTATTCTCCTATCCACTCTCACAACCATTGGCTCGTTATGTGCCACACTCCTCGCAATGCCACTCGCGCCGTTCCTAACTCACTTCTTCCCCCGTGCGCTCGACATGACGCGCAATGCCCTCGGGGGCGATTCAGATTTGAACCTCACCCAAAACGGAAATTCGGCGGCTCATCGCTCAGCTCCTTGGGTTCGCCTGTCAGTTCTCCGCCTCATTGGAGTCGTCCCTTGGTCAGGCATTAACATTGCTTGTGGGGTATGCGGGGTCAGCATCTATGATTGCACGCTAGGTGCATTCATTGGCTGCCTTCCATGGACAGCAGTGACTTGCCAGGTATGTTTGTTTGAAGTTACCTTTTGGGGAAAGTGTGCTAATACTGTTTACGTTAGATCGGTGATATTCTTCAAACTGTCGCGTCTACGCCATCGCCGACGCCCCGAACTATCCAATCGTTGCTGACATCGCCGGAAATCATTCTCAAGCTCATTTTCCTGACCTTCCTTTCCCTGGCGCCCATTCTCGGAAGGAAACAACTGCATCAATGGATTTCCTCCTCAAAATCTATGAAGGGTGGACCACAGATCACTGTTTCAGACGCAGATGCCTCCAAGCGCAACTGGATTGAAGAATGGAGAATGAGGTTGCGATTGCAATCCCGTTCAAAGCAACTTGACAGGCAACAGAGCCTGAAGCAACTTGCCATCCTCGTTGACGAGAAGCGCGCTCTTGATGCTCTTCCATCATGATCCCCAACTGTTCCTCTCATAACAACCGCCGTCCCCAATACTTCCTTCACTCTGTTCTCCCGAGTGGCATCACTTTTTTATTTATTCGGTTCGGCCCCCCATCAATGAGCGGCCACATTGTTCTCGCCAATGTTCTATACCCCTCACGACCCTCACGCTTTCCACAAGTAATACTGCTCAAACATTAATGCTTCAATCCGCAAGACTCACACTACAACTACTGCAACAGCACTGCTTTCCTGCATCTGCTTCATATCACGAATCCATAATGATCTGACCGTCCACCATTCTTTACCCAATCAACCCAAACTGCGACACCTCTAGACGTATATGTAGAATACGCGTACTTATACATTCAACTGTTTTCATCGGTGCTTCTGCGCCGAATAGTGTCCGTAGCGTACATGCCTTGTTTGCAATATATTTGTTGTTGGTTGTTCTCGACACCAAACAGGCTGATTTGATAAGAGATACTATTAGTCGGATGTTATGGCCTGTACAGATGTAAAATATAGATAGCATGCAAGATTCGGTGTCTGGGGTCTAGTGAAAAAATATGCAGAAAGTGATGAATGTCAAAGATATTATACACCAAGTCTAAAGTCAACCAGATCAGGTCGTACTTCGCCAAATGAAATGAATGCACCTACCTCCGTTTCGTATGTTCGTAAACAACATACGAAATAGATACTGAAGGGACGACCTTCAGAGCTAATTAGCGCCACTCGGAGAACTGGCAACTGACTCTTCACCTTCGCTAACGTCGGGAATAACCCTCGATAAAATCCTCGCCATCCGTCACGTTCAAAGGTTTTGATGGCAACGTCCATGACGCCAGTGTATCGTTGAGGGTGCCCAGAGGAACCTGAGGCCTGTAGTCGCGTCCTGACCAGATTGAGGGGATATACACTAGTAGCTCCAACACTACCAGATATGCTACCGAACGCGAGCAGTTCCATCACACCAGGTTCATCCTTTCCAGTTGATCGGAGGTAAGCAAGCTTGAGCGCCTCAAATGTGCTCATGTCGATGGCCGAATACCTAGAAAATTATCAGTCATGCTTTGTAGAGATAAATCACCTCGGACAAGCTCACGGGAATACGCCAACAAGACCAATCTGTTATCGCAAATCATGTGAGCTCATATATCCTCAACATAAGTCAAACTTACACCAAGACCACGATAGTAGGCACGAGCTCCTCCTAGACCCCATAGATGTCGTGCAGCTTCCACCAGCGATCTCCTCTGCGTTCCAGCATTGCTCATCATTTGAGTCTATGACAGTCTTGGGGTCAAAAGAGAAACAGTGAGGGAGAAACTTGTCAACTACCTTGAGCGTTTCTATAGGGTATATGCCTGATGGAATCATGCTCAATATTTAATGCAGCAAGCGCTTCGAATTGGAACTGAGGCTTACTCAATTGGCTAGTAATTCCTCCAATCCCTCCCGACATGAATCTGCTGACTCCACTGATCTCCCTCGGGTCCTCGACCTTGTCCCAATACTTTGCAAATGCTCGTTTCTGAAGAACTACTTAGACTATATGACCTCGGATTAAAACAGCGAGCGGCTCACCGAAGATTCGTATGCGAAGAACTTGATGGCAGACTCTGGGAATATTTTGGCAACGGAAAGACCATTACCAGTCCAGAAAGCCAAAACACCTCCTTCTGAGTATATCCGGACCACCGCACTTGCAATAGTCTTGATTCCGCTGACACTTCCGGGTGTGGAAGTAATAGGTGCCCCACCGAGGTCCGGAGGTCGAGTGATGAGGAAGATTTTGAGACGGTCGAAAGGCGCTGTACACGTCCTTGAAACTAATGCACTGTTAGAAATACAGCGAGCCGGAGAAGGTGCTATCATTACCAGCTCCCGCAATCCCTCCTGCCAGCAGGAATTTGAGGGCGGTATGTCCTTCGATTGCGTTGTGGTGTTCCTCTGGTTCTTCGTCCTCATCCCATCCGTCTTCTTCCTCATATTGGGTGTGTTCGGGTGGATGTGAGGGAGAGGCGCCTAAATTGGTAACCCATGCAGGTGGTTTGTCCTCGGCACTGAGGACTACATCGCCTATACCGGGGCGTGAACAGCTGAGGCGGGTGGTTTATTCCGCAACCTACCTTCCATTGTAACCCGAGCTGGGCCTCTCCCATCGTCTCCGAGGAAGCGGTTGACTTCGTAGTACCGATATATCTCAGCAGTTGATGCCTTTCGAGGGAGAAGAAGAAGGAAATCTCGAAACTCGGCAAACGATACCGAGTGTGAATGTGGAGATGCGGTCAAAGTCGTCATGAACTCTGTGAGAGTTGATGGAGACAGTTTTATTCCTACAAAAGAATTAATGAGTACAAGGTAACAGGCTAAGGCATAATGACTTACCAGCTTTCGTAAGTGCATAGCCAAGTTCTTGTGCGTCCAAATGTCCGTTTCCATCTAAATCCAACTCGTCATGGAAAATGCCCCATAGCTCTAATAGATTGCTAGGTGTAAGAGACAGCGAACAAGGTTGGGCGACATAATAAACAACTCACCAACTTCCTTGGCTTCCGCGTACTCTTTGAATGCTTTCCATTTAATGCGACTCTCGTTCGATTCTTCCGGATGAGTTCCGCAACGTCCGATAAGCTCGTCAGCGTACATAGTCCTAAGCGACTCTGCCTGCTCATGTGTAAGATTGTTCTGGTCTATAACGCCGGCCTTCAACGCCTGGTTAGAGCGAGGGTGTAATGGCGTTTCTTGAAGACGATGCCATAATTCTCTCAACCGCTGTTTCCGACTTTCTCTTCCCTCCGCTTCACGGAACGCTTCCAGAGTCCGGGGTGGTGGTCGAAGTGGATGTGGGTCCGAGCGAAGAAGTGGTATCCTTGGGCGGTCTATAGCTCCAGAAAGGGTTTCCTCGAACAACTCTCGCCTTGTTAGGGTCTTCGGTTCATCCTTTTCGCTATTAGGCTGTGATTGTGCCATAGAAGCTGGGATATGTGTTCAGATATGGCCTTTAATGAAATCTCAGCTCGATCTAATGTAGGATGGAGCGGGGGGTGAGATGCCTTGCCCTCAGGCATTCGGCATGTAGGCTGAGTGTGTGTGTAAAGAAGGATGGCTGAAGGAGCCGAAGGGCGTTTGCAGCTGGGCGCCTTGCATCATACCTACCTGATGGAGCTTGCCACCTCACCAAAATTTACACAAAGCTGGATTCCTATTGGCTACATTGATCAACGTTTGCTACAATACAATGTGTGTTTATAATTTAGATAGGATGTTGTCCAGCAACAAATCCTTCAGCACCTACATACCGAGAGGTCGTCATTGTCAATGTAAATTTTAATGAGCCCCAGGCCCACGATGACACGATGTGAACCATGACCTTAGTCTGCTTTGCAGATGTATGGCCCAGGTTTTCGCGGTCCGACGCCAGCTCGAATGGAACGGAGAAGTTGGAGAATCCAGCACAGGGACAGCGTAGTTTTCTTTCTTCAGGTCAACCGTCTTCAAGTTGGTTTCGATGAGCGTGGTGAACGTCATGGACCGAACCATGGGTGGCTGGGCGGCTAGATAATTAGAATCATATGAAGAGACGGGAAGTGTGAAAGTCCTCATAGTCAATGAGGAAGAGGTTCGCATAGAAGGGGCGGGATATCGAAAAGCTGACATAGACTAAATCATGTAAGTCTTGTTAGTCGAGACTGACCTGCAGGGGGCATGTAACTAACCATGTCACGGACGTCAGCGTCCAAATAGGGCTGTGATGGTGACTTGGGTAGAGGAGGAGTAGGAGGGCGGCATTGCTAAGGTGTAGCGTCCGTCAGTGTGACTCTTTAAAAGGTGTTTCATGGGTATCAACCTACTTGATGAACACTGCGGACCCGCCGCTCTGACGCTCTGCTTGCTGTTCGAAAAGACGACGAGACCAGGAGCCCCTCGTCCGCCCGTCCTTCATATAGGTCAACACTCTGAATGAAAATGTGAATATTGACAAAATACAGTGAGGATAATACAGACCAATGACGAAGCTGGCTCCCGACCCCCCAGCGGGAAAATCTTTGGGGGAACGTGTTCTTCATCATTGAGGCAAGGTAGGGGGGGTGTTGTTTTTCGAAGTATCGTTTCACGCCAATTATCAGGTAGCTGACGATAAGTTCAGTTTGTAGAAGCAAGAAATAAGGCAAATGATATACTGGTGGCGCGAGGATATCGATGGCAGGAGGAGACCGAAGTATTTGTGCAGTTGTCAGGCCCTCAATCGGAGAAGCCGGAGGAGATGGCACATATACTGGGACAGGTTTCCTATAGCTCATATCCCGGGGCATCGCAACAGATAAATTATTCAGACGGCAAGCAAATGAGAATGCAGAACAAGAGTAAGTTGGTGCCAACAGTCGGCTTGGTAGACGGCAGAGAAACCCTGAGACCAGCGGAAAGGTTCACCAAGAATGCGTTTCGGCCCCATAGCTTTTATACACACTACCAAGACACGTTGAGGCCATGCATTCCGACTCGTCACTGAACCTGTGAAAAACGCGTTTGTCGCGTTTGTCACATATCAGTCACAGATCATGTACATTGTGACGGTTATTGTCACGCGTTTATAAAAGTCAAAAGCCTCGAGCTCGATTAGATTGGCTAGGCTTCGATAACTCTGACCACCATCCACACAGTCCAAAGCACTGAAAAGTACGATATGCCCACGCCTCCCACGCGTGGTAGAGGAGGCTCCGCAAGAGGAGCTTCACGCGGACGCGGCACCCCTGTCAAAGCTGGTTTCTCTGCGCCACAGAGCACCCACATCACCACCATCGGTGTCAAGCGCCCGAACTACGGATCGTCTGGTCGAGCTCTCAATGTTTCAGTCAATGCCTTCCCTACGACAGTCCCCGAAGCCATCATTCATCATTACGATGGTAAGCTTGTTCGTCATCATCTAGCAACGTGCGAGACTGATTGTCATTTTCAGTCGGTGAGTGATCTGATATCGATATATGCGGTGCTTTCATACTCAACATTGTTAGTTATATCTCCATCTGAAAAGACTCTTCCGGCAAGACTAAATATGGAATTAATCAATGAACTCCAAACTCGGGTGGACCCCCAAACCTTTACCCCACGTGCCGTCTACGATGGACGCAAGAACTTGTTTGCCATCCGTGCCCTTCCTCTCGGCGAAGCCGACACAAAAGAGGTACGCATCGGCTATTATGCATACAGTGACCTTCTATCATCGCGCAAAATCAGTTCACGGTCCCATTGCACGGCAGCACTCCCCCGGCGGCTCAAAGTGCTGCTAGTAGCGGAGGCATGGCACCAAAGGCCTACAAAATCAGATTGACCAAGGTGGCTGAGGTTAATCCTGAGTACGTGCCCTACCATTAATCACCAGCACACACTGACAGATTTTCGGTCAGAGTGCTCAATCGGTTTGTTGCTGGAGACCAAAGCCACGACAACGCCGTCCTCACAGCTATTACGGTATATGATCTGATTCTTATATGATCTTCCTTTCCATGACACATGCATAGGCTCTCAACGTGGTCATCAGAATGTACCCCAGTAACAGATATCCTTTCAATGTTCGCTCTTTTTTCACCGATCGGGAAACAAAGGACATACCAAGCTCTGGTCTTCAACTCTGGCGTGGATATTTTCAGTCTGTTCGCCCAGCTATAGGCCGCATGTTGATCAATGTCGACATTTCTACCGGCGCCATGTATAAATCTGGACCCCTTCTCAATCTATGCCTCGAGTTCTTAGGCAAAACTCGTGGACAGGAAAGCACTTTAGCTCCAGCATCCGGCCTTCACGACCGAGATAGATTGCGTTTACAACGCTTTATCGCCGGAATCAGGGTCGTAACAAAGCATGTTGGAGCCGATGGAACTGCTAAAGAGATTCCTCGGGTCATCAAGAAGGTGACGACTGTCGGCGCCAAGGATTTGCGTTTCAACTTGCGCGAGGGAGGTTCAATGTCCGTGGCCGACTACTTCCAGAAAACTCAGAACAGGCCATTGCGGTTCCCTCACATTGTGTGCGTCGAAGTAAGTTGATGACTTCTGAGTCAAGTTACTACAATCCTTACGCATTGAATTCAGGTTGGGTCTGGCGCTCTGATTCCCCTCGAGCTGTGTGAAGTAAAGAAGGGGCAGATCATGCGCAAGCAGGTTCCAGCTGATAAGATCAAATCAGTCCTCGATTTTGCCACCAAACGCCCGGAAGACCGACTACAAAGTATCTTAAACGGTAGAGAGGTAGATGACTTTCAGTCTTCTTCTTGTAACGACAGTTGGTGACTTTCTCCGCATGTTAGGTTCTTGCATATGGCCAATCGGAATACGTACGGCAATTTGGCATGAAAGTCAATGTTGATGGTGCCCTCAAAGTATCCGCTCGAATCCTTAATCCACCTGTGCTGAGATACGGAGTGGGAAGTAAACAACCAACCATTGTGAGTCGTGACACCTCGATCCTCTTCTCTAGGAGCTAATTTGCTTCTGTACAAGAAACCAAGTAATGGTAGCTGGAATATGTTAGAACTTCTTTGCAGCCGGCTTCCTCCTCTGATATGCTCTAATATGCGATTACAGGGTCGACAAGCGATTTTTCAGACCAGCCACTATTACCGGTTGGGCCATAGTCGTGTTCGAGAACCAAAAGCGCTTCTCCGAATTGAGCGTCCAAGACATGATTAGTGGACTCACGGACAGCTTCCGAGAAGTCGGTCAGTGATTCAAATCCCTTGTTAAGGTTCCCACGACTGACGGACTTGGGTAGGAATAATACATCCACCACTCAAGGGGTACGCTCCTGTGGTCAAATGGGCCAACCCTCAAGGCCGAGTGGCAGACGAGCTTCGGGCAGCTGGAGATGAGTGCAGAGGGAAGTATGGTAAATACCCGAATCTCTTGGTTGTCATTCTTCCAGAGGGGGGCAACGATATATATACGAAGATCAAGCAGTTAAGCCTTTTCTTTTATGATCGACGTCTGACCATGCTAAACTTGCCCTAGTTTCGGTGATGTAGTCGTATGTTCTCTCACGCCTTCCTAGTTCGGATGATAGCGTTGATATCTGTGTTTAGTCTGGTGTTGCTACCCAATGTTTGAAGAGCAGCAAATGTTACCGAGCAAAGCCCCAGTATTACGCCAACGTCAGCTTAAAGTATGTTGCAGTCCATCTAGATCCATCTTGGCATCTAACTATCTTCTAGGATTAATGTCAAACTGGGTGGTATCAACACAGTACCAGATCCTTCATCTGTCGGAGTGCTGACGGATCCTCACAATCCGACGATCGTCATGGGTTCGTCCCCTCTACTGGAATTTGCTAAGACAGCATCGTATGAACGCCAATTCAGGTGCTGATGTTGTACACCCTTCACCTGGATCGGAGGGCAAACCCTCATTCACAGCACTGGTCGGCAACGTTGACTCTGACACTGCTAAATACGTTGCAGGTTCGTCCGACCTACCTTACCTTCGAGTTCCTGCCTCTAGTGACCTCCTTTGGTAAAAAGTCACTCGAGTTCAGACTTCCAGACAAGAGATCATTGGAGACCTGAAGGACATGGCGACAGTTTGTGACGGATCCGCGAATTCAAATGACCCTCGCTAATGCTATCATGACAACAATAGGATATCCTCACGAAGTACAGATCTTACAGGCAACAAGCCGAGAAGAAGACTGCTCCTGACCCAAAACGAATCATATTCTACCGAGGTCAGTTTGATTTGGGATAAAATATTGGGTTGGAGACTCATATCCTTTTGAAGACGGCGTTTCCGAAGGGCAATTCCAAGAAGTTTTGGATAAAGGCAAGAGAACCGCTCCCAAATTTATTGATCTATCTTAACACCGTAACGATGCAGAGTTGGCGGCACTCAAAAGTAGGACCTCACTAACGGCCGCTTGGTCAATTTCTGACTAGTTTGAACAGGCGCTTGCAAGACTTTACAGATAGACCCCAAGATCACAATCATCGTGGTCGGCAAGCGTCATCATGTCCGGTATGAAGTTTTTGTCATGTCCGGTTTTTCCCTGTTACTGACGATTCGCAATTCCTTAGCTTCTTCCCCCAATCAAAGGACGCCGACAGAAGTGGAAACTGTCCCGCAGGAACGGTGGTAGACAGTGATATAGCGCATCCAGTTGAATTCGACTTCTACTTGCAAAGCCACGGTGGATTACTGGGTACTTCTCGCCCTGCTCATTACTCAGTGCGCCTTTCATTATTGCTATATGCTGAAGTGTGATTCATAATCCTCTTCCCAGATCCTTTATGATGTGTGTTCATTCATTCTTCGTATTGTCACCCACTGATGGGAAACGGTGGCTCTAGGAAAACAACTTCTCGTGCGTCACTACCTCTTTCACCTCAACTTGCCTGGCGACTAAGGAGACCTTTGCTAGCGCTGACGCTCTCCAGTCTTTGTCGTTTGCACTTTGCCATGTGTATGCTCGTTCGACTCGCTCAGTCTCCATCCCGGCCCCTGTCTATTGTAAGCCATCTAAACACTCTAGTAAATGACTTGCTGAGGGACTGCACCCCCAGATGCCGACATCGTCTGTGCTCGCGCAAAGAATCACTATGATCCGGACTCTACATTGGATCTTTCTGAAACAGCTAGCCACGCCGATTCAGCCCAAGCGAATGCCTCCCTTGATGCTTATCGAAGTGGGTTTAGGCTCCTTCACTCGAACCAAGAAAAACGGATGTATTTCTCTGTGAGTAGCTATCTGTTCTTGGGAATGAGAAGATCCTGAGGAACAATGACAGTGATAATGCCCTGGATATCCTGACTCATGGAAGCTGTATAACAAATAGCGCGCTGAGCGCGACTTCGATGTGACACGCCTTGTACTATAGTTTGTTGTAAACACATGGTCGTTGTATCATTCAACCTGGCTACTAGTTGAGCCACCAAATCCCAGCGTTTAAGTAGGTTGCGAAGGATAACCACGCGCAATAGGGAAGTAAGAAAGGTGTCGTGGCCGAATTCGTTGCCAGCTCCAGGCGCTCCTAAATGAGATGACTTGTGAATGCGATATTGCACGAAAAGGCGGAGACACACTGTCATGTAATACGTGGACCCCGTAAGTAGAAGGATGTCAAGAAGGGCCCATCCGGTCTATGGTTCTTTGGTGGGTTCTCCGCCCTGATGCAGACTTGAATACCTTACCTGCCTGGCGCCAAAGAACAGAGGACTCCAAATGAAATTGAGACCTAGTTGAACGTAGTAGAGCTTTAACCCGGTTTCTAGAGCTGATCTAATAAGAGGAGATGCAGTCGAATCCAGCTGTTTGACGGCGAGATAGGACGCATAGCCCATCGCTGGAAAAGGTCTGATTGGTTTCTGCTGCAATCCGCTTCCGGCTTTTCTTTGAAAAATACTTACACACATAAAGAGTGGTCCACACAACTGGAAATGCTTGCCTGGGTGGACGACCTGGTGGAACCTTTAGGTTCTATAGCTCCCGCACGGGTGTTCAAATTCGAAGCAAAAGAGGAAGCATCTGCAACGTACGGAATACCATTCTCCTCGAACGACTCTCCCTGTAAACGAGCCACTTAGCAAACCTAGTGTGACGGGAAGACCTATAGCGGTGACTGGGTTTCCGAGGACTTCGAGGAGCATGTTTCGAGGAACACAAGGCGGGACTAGCAGCTGCCTTATGAACTCCTTATGAACGGAGAGTCCTTCGATATGATGCAGCGATCTGCTGGGATCGGCAGCACAATTAATCACCTACGTCATAAGGCAAACAAAACCTTTTGGTTCCGAGCGTAGGAAAAACCCCATAACCATGGTCGTACAATGATCATTACAGAATATGTTTTGCATACAGGGAAGAGCTAGAAAAAATACAATGGACATAGTTGATAGAATTATCAGAGCATGATAGGCTTTGCAAAGAATTACTTGGTTTCCGCATTGTTCGCATATGGATTAACGCTGTAGACCTTGATGACGGGAGGGCTCTTCGTCAGGTCGGCAGTAACGATAACCTGTAATCATGCACTCCGTTAGACGGTATTTTAGTCGCGAGAGAGACTTCACACTCACAGGAACAGTCATCAACTCCTTGATGTCCTGAATCTTGTGGCCAGCAGGAGTCTGCCTGAGTCCTTCGAACTCGGGCTTGACCTTAGCCAGAGAAAGGAGACGCTGCTTGGAAGTTGCTTTCTCTTCCTTGTTATTTTCGCTGCGTTCCAGAACAATTTCATCCTCTCCATCATCCTCATCAAACAAGGCCTTCTCATCGTAAACGGAGTGCGTGGCAACTTCCATTTTGAGGGCATGCTGCTCGGCATTCTGCTTCACCTTCCGTAGATGCTCGTCATCACTGTTCTCCGCAAGCCAGGTAATCACATCACGGTCAGACCAGTAAATTTGCAGAGTGTGATTGTGCTCGTCGTAGACGTGGTTCTGGCCGGCGTGTGAGCTGGAAATAGAGATAACGAATGCATGTACCCACCTCAATTGGCATCTGGTCAACGTGAACACGTTTCTCAATACCGAATTCGGGAACAAGAACATCAAAGGCAGCGTCCAAGACGCCAGTAACCTTCGCCTGACGGATGACAGGCCCATAGCGCTGAGTAAGATCCGAGATGAGGACGCAAAGGAACAGATGGGTAGATTGCTCCTGAGCGAGAATGGCAGAGTCACGTTTGCTAAGCAGGTTTGTGAGATGCTGATTTGTATGTAGAGTTGTCAAAACGTACATGTTGCACTGCTGAGCAATCTTTGCGACGGTGTCACGATCCATACCGAATTTTGCATCTGGGGGGCATAGTCAATTTGAATACTTTGACTACCCTAAATGGTAACTTACCACCTGCGATAACCGACTCGAGCTGACGATGCACAACGACGTCTGCATAGCGGCGGATGGGGGAGGTGAAGTGGGTGTAGAGAGGGACGTTTAATGCATAGTGAGAGTACTTGGCAATGTCTAACATTCCGGCGCAGAAGTATTTGGCGCGCTGAGTGGCCTTGAAACAGAGGAGCTCGAGAAGCCTTCTAGCTGTAGGATCTTGAACAGCATCAAAGGAGCGCATCAATGCACCTGCAGACGAAACGTCCATTGTATACCCGAGACGTGCGGCACGATCAGCGAAGGCTTTCTGTTAACGAAGGCGGTCAATAAGCGGATCCCCCAATGAGTCAAAGAAAACGAACCAAACGACGTTCGATGGGGATATCATGTCGGCGAAGGAGGGCTTGCTCAGGTAGGTGAGCAGCTACTTGTTGAGCTACTGTCATGTTGGTCAAGAGCATGAACTGACCGTTGTAAAGCAATTAGCTCCATGCCA
Organism: Clitopilus hobsonii; assembly: GCA_015708445.2. NCBI lineage: Eukaryota > Fungi > Basidiomycota > Agaricomycetes > Agaricales > Entolomataceae > Clitopilus > Clitopilus hobsonii. The sequence goes on along the minus strand of CP068001.1, from coordinate 2,089,998 downwards.
CTGTCAGTGTGTGGGAACCATACCTCTCGAATGAGCGCGTTTGCATCGCTCTGTTCATAACGGCCACAATCAGTGGGAAGCCCGTTGTCGTCAAGCTCGAAGCTGAGACGAGGAGAGTCGAGAGCCAAAGTACCATTGTCGGACCTCCTACTCTTGAGCTTTTCAGCGAGATCCTGTAAGACACGAATATCGTGCTGGATGTCGACAGCAGAATGCTCAGGAGCAACGGCAACTTCGCCCAGAGATTTGCCTTCGATGACATTCTGGGCGTCTTCGTATGCAAGCTTCGCAGCAGACCTAATAATGGTCTTGCCAAACCACTTGTTAAGGACCTGGGCTTCTTTGTTCATGGTATAAACAACCGAGAATGCAAGGCGATCTTGTCCCGGAACCAAGCTACACAGCTGCTCGCTCAAGGTAGGAGGAAGCATAGGCACAGCACGTTGAATGAGATAGACACTTGTGGCACGCTTGCGAGCATCACGATCCAAGGCTGAATTGGCCTTGACGAAGAAGGATACATCAGCGATGTGAACGCCAACCTCGTAAGTTCCGTCTTCGTTGGCCTTAATTGAGACTGCATCGTCGAGATCCTTTGCAGTGCTAGGATCAACGGTGAAGATGCGTTCTCCACGTAAATCTTTGCGGACTTTGAGCTCATGCTCAGGAATACTGTGAATCCGTTCAGCTATGTGGAGACAAGACCGAATAAAGGGGCTTACGTCCAAGGTATAGGCGGCAAACATTTCATCACGTTTTCAGTGAACTCTTCAGTAGGGAAGTTGGAGTCCTTCAGAAGAGCGCTTGTTTCCACCTCTATATCACCAATAGGTCCCAACTCTTCGACGAGAGTTCCGAAGGGGTGAAGGGAACTAATGGGCTGCATATATTCATGAGTAAAACAATTTCTACTACGCAAACAAATGGTACTTACATGACGCTTAATGCAAGCGACAAACAGTCTGTTGGTGTAAGCCTCAGAGTTCTGGACGAAATCGGGAGGCGCTTGCTCAGTAGGAATGGCAATTAAAGGAACACGCTTGTCAGTGGGCTTGAACCAGACGATCTTGGGTCGCTCAATGGGCGCGCGGCGGGGCTCGTCACCACGATCACCCTCACGTTCGCGTCGCTCTGCTTCTTGTTTTTCCTTGGTGGCAGCAGAAGAAGGTCGGAGGAGACCCAAAGTACCAGAGAACAACTGGCCGGGCATACGCTCCACAACGGCGACGACGTGTCCAGCAAATTGAGGTTTGACATCGTCAGTCACTCTGTAGAATTGCTTTAGTAGGGGCTGGAAGTTTGTTGGTGAAAGACCCACTCTTCGTCTTCAAAAAGCATTAAGCCTTGTCCTTCGACTTCTACATCATCTTTCTTCTTATCATCCTTTCTGTTTCCGGCAGCCTTGGAATCATAAGCGGCATTTTCTTCCTTCTTCCGTTTCTTCTCTTCTTTCTCCTTCTTAGTAGACCAGACTTCATCTACGTCGAGCAGTTCGACAGCAACAATGTCGCCCTCCAAAGCTCGGTTACGGTCTTTAGAGCCACAGATATAGATATCTGCATCTAACACCTCGGTCGCAACATATGCGTCAGAACGATTGCGCTTGTTGACACGGAGAATTCCAACTACAAGCTTCCCAGCGGCGAGGAGTGGGGGTAAGGAAGCTTGAGGGAGGTAAGGAGCGAAGAGAGACTTGCGCTGGGGCTGTTGTTGAAGCTGGGATTGGAACTGCTGTTGCTGCTGCTGGAGAAGATTCATGCCACCCAATCCGAGACCCATCATATTGGCCGCCATCATGTTCGGCAGCATATTGGGGAAGCTGAAAGAAGCCATCTTGTGATGATGACCACCAGCGGCAGCACGGAATTGTTGCAAGCTCTGAAGTTGAGCTTGAGCCTGAGCAAGATCGGCTGTAAAATTGCCATTTCCTTGGACACCGCCAACACCACCATCTGGTCAAAGAATAGTTAATTAAGATACATCGCAAGAATTTGAAAACTTACTAATCCTCCAAGCAGAATCAGCGCGAGAAACTTGTCTGGAGTGCCCACCACCTTGGAAAGGAGGATTGAACCCGTCATCGAATGCATCGCCACCATTGTTATCGAATGAATTGGGGAAGTTGATAGAACTCAAAGCGCCAGGCTGGGTAGCTGACTTGTTAACAACATTGACGCTATGACGGCGGCCATGTCCGCGAGGTAAGCCTTGAGGTTGACCATCAAGACCCAGGCCTAGATTGCCGACGCTACCAAATTGACCCATAGGGTTCTGCATACCTCCGAAGCTAGCCTGAGCGCCGGGACTCATCGGGACAGTACTGTGCACACGGCGATGAACTCCCCGATTTGGAGCAAGCCCAGGGGTCTGGAAGGAGAGAACTTGATTGGACGCAAGCTGTTGTTGGTAAAGCGCCTGTTGCTGCTGCTGCAAGGCTTCAATCTGACTCTGAATGGCGATCTAGAACCGTGTTAGACTTGAAACTATATCGAAAGGGTAATACTCACCTGTTCGGCCATGATACCTGTGATTTCCCCATTGTCTGCCTTACGTGAAGGATCGACAGAAGAAAATTCGTTGCCGTAATTGTGCTGCTGCTGCTGTTGAGGAAACTGGAAGCCAACATCCTCTTCGCTAATGGGGGGACCAGCGGGGGTAGCATTACGCTTGCGAGCGCCAAAGGTGAATCCAGGTGCAAGTTGGGGACGGCCAAGGGATCCAAGAGCATCAGCTTGCTCTTGTTGGGCGGCCAAAGCTGCGAAACGGGGCGCGACAAAGCTTTGGGACTGGGCACGAGGCTGATGAGCAGGCTGACGTTGCTGGAATTGTTGTTGCTCTGGAATCTCGCCCTCCTCGAACGCATTATTTCCATCTTCTTCAATGCCTTCATGCATGACGCCTAGATGAGGCGAATAAGAGCCGAAGCTGCCGGGAAGACCGCCCGCACCCAAAGAGGCAGCCTTGCGGTGCTTGGGATCGGCGACTGAGCCCGAAAACGCGGGCTGGAATCCGGGCACGTTGATAGGAAGAGTTGGCTGCGGAGGGCCTTGCATGGGGATGCCGCCAGGCTGACCAGCAGATGGTTGAGCTGGAGTAGCGGTCTTTAGATCAGCTATGACTCTCTGAAGAGAAGAGAGTGCGTCACTAGAATCAGCGCCTTGAGGGGGGGAGGGTCCTTGCTTTGCGGATCCTTGATTGTTATTGTTATTGTTACGAGGGCCTTGAGATGCTTGACCCTTCCTGTGGCTGAAAGAAGGGTTTCTCCCACCTCCAGATTGAGACGTTTTCCGTTGCTGATCGCGCTGACGAGAAGCATCAGAGGGCTTCCTTCCAGTGGATTCGGAACCTGATTCAGGCTGGCTTGGGGCATTGTTCTTCTTGCTACTGTTGCTAGCTCGTGAGGAAGGACGAGGACCTTGATTAGGTCCAGAAGCTCCAGGTTTGTTAGAACTGGAGACGCTGCGCTTGTTGCCGCCGCGATTGTTACCACCGTTGGAAGGCTTCTTCTCGTCCTTCTTCGGCTGTTGAGTTTGGGGCGTGACTTCGTCGGTCATTACTGTTCGTAACGTCTGAGAGACGTGAGACTGTTAAAATCGTTGTATAGAGCTGGAGTGTTCTGAATTTGAAAGCGGATGTTCTGTGTGATCAAGCTGTTTGACATGATTAGCAATGCGCATATACCGATAAGACTGTTCGTCGTCGTCACGTACACGTATGGCTTTGCCCTGTAGGGCGAGTGAGGGGAAAGAACGGGTGTGAGAGGGCTAATCGGTGTGGTTGTAAATGAAGGACACTTGATGTTGCTGAAGGGCTCGCTGTCAACTCATATGCGGAGTAGCTCAGTCAATGTTCCCACGCTCTCCATGTTGCTAAAGACACATGTTGATGGAAATTCAGCTTTTGCAGCTAGAATTTTAATCATCAGGGTCCAGAAAAAATCTCTACGGCATTCTATGTATTAAAACAACACGTGGAATAGAATACACCACTAAGAAGAGTCCGGGTACGCCTTCTATGCCTTGGTGAGTTTGCTAATGATGGCAGAAGTATATTCAGACGTAGACGCTTTGCCACCGAGATCGCCAGTGATAGTCTTGCCCTCAGCGATTGTCTGGACAGAGCAACGATGTCAGAAAGGAACATACAAATATAGCCAGATACTTACCGAAAGGGCAGCCCTCTCAATCTTGGCCGCATGCTCTGTGAGGTTCATGTGCCTGAGCGGTCCAAGTAAGCGACGTTATCGGGAACACAGGATAAGGTTGACATACCTCAACATCATGAGCGAAGAGAGCAAGAGAGCAGTGGGGTTAGCCAAGCCCTTGCCTGCAATATCCGGAGCTGAACCATGGACGGCCTCGAAGATGGAGGCATCCTTAAAATATTTTAGGTCAGGTAACCTTTGCAAGCACACTAATTTAGCTCACCCGTCCAATGTTACCGGATGGTGTAAGACCCAAACCACCGATCAGACCAGCGCACATGTCGGAGAGGATGTCACCGTAAAGATTTGGCATGACCATGACACGGTCGGAGTAGGGTCTGGGATTTTGGACAATCTATTCAACAATGTCAGATAATTGCTATCGTTACCAGGCCGAAAGACACAAACCTGGAGGCAGACACGGTCGAGAAGATCCTCATCATAAGTGACGTCGGGGAACTCCTTGGAGACCTCACGGCAGGCGGACAAGAACATGCCATCGGACATTTTCCTGGATGGAGAAGTCAGAAGGGATCTGGCAGAGTGGTAATTTGAACATACATGATATTAGCCTTGTGCACAGCAGTGACACGCTTGCGGCCACTGGATTGTGCATAGTGGAAAGCATATCGTGCGACACGCTCCGAAGCGTCCCAGGTGATAAGTTTGATAGATTGAACGACACCATCGACAATCTGAGGGGTTTTAGCATTACTCACAAACGGTCGACTAAGTTCGCATACGTACCTCATGCTCAATACCGGAGTACTCTCCTTCCGTGTTCTCTCGGATGAGAACGGTGTTCACGTCATCGTAAGGAGTCTTGTATCCCTTGATTGAAACGCATGGTCGGACGTTGGCGAAAAGGTTGAAAGTGCGACGGAGAGTCAAGTTGAGGGAAACGTGGCCCTTTCCGACTAGATAAGTCAGCTAACATTGCTCGTGTATCGAAGGTGACGTTTTCCGAGGGATACTCACTGGGGGTAGCGAGAGGGCCTAGCATGAACCATTGAGAATTGTTGAGCATTAGACAAAGGACATGATGGCTGACCTTTGAGAGCAACTGTGTTGCGTTTAACGGACTGGATGGCAGCGTCCGGGATAACGGTCTTGCCGCCCTTCAAGATCGGTGTTACGCTGACTTCCTCCCATTGAATGGGAACCTAAGGAGCATTTTCAGTTGGTGATGCCGGTTGGGTGCAAAGGGCACATACCTCGGCAGCAACGTAGATGTCCTTGATAGACTGGCTGATTTCGGGGCCAATACCTGTCCGGGAAGAGGATAAGAAATTGCTTCGGAGCATTTGAGTACGGACGAACCGTCTCCAGGGATAAGTGTGACAGTGTATTTGCCCTGCAAGAAAAACTTGGTGAGACTGTGGACGATGCACTTTTGCTCAGGCTACACACATTGCTGCCCTTCTTCCCTGCAAAGGCGGCAGTCGGAGCAGCAGAAGCGTATCCGCGAGCCGACTGAATGAAATCTCAGGGTTAGTGTTTAGTTACGGCATGACAAGGACGACAACTCACATAGACAGGCTTCCTCAAAGCGCCCTGCGCGAGACCAGCCAAGCTTCTAGACGTGAACATTTTTGGTTTCTTGAAAGTTAGAAAATTGGCGGCGCGTTTCCTTCCGAAGTTGAACGGAGTTGCACGTGGGTGATGCGCAGATAGCCCCGATTGGAAATATCCGTATAGTCCTCCCATTAAATTACAGTGATCCAAAGTACAAGTACATAGAAAGTCTTCAATAAATCTAGCTTAGCAGACCATCCAACTGTTTGCGATATTTCTCCATGTTTCGCTCTGTTTCCTCCTCTGCCAGTTTGTCTTCCAATGACTGCCATGAAGGTATGAGCGGAGAGTATCATTCGTCGGGCACAAAAGCACACTTACTGGGAGTTGACTGACGGAACCTGCTTCGCCCAACTTGCCATCGGTGAGTTCAAACAACACCTTGTCGACTTCAGCGTCAGCTTCCTCCTCTAGCTCTTCGTCCTCGTCCATCTCGAGCGTCTCTTCCATCATCTCCTCAAGCACACCAGCCTTTCCGTGTGTCATAAGTTAAAGACCCTAAAAAGGGTGTAGGATCATACCTTTGTCATTTCCATGCTCATCTCTCGCATAGTTTGACTGAGCTGCGGTAGCTTGATCAAGGAATTGGATAGCTTCATGATTTCCGTGGACTTTTGCAGAGAACCAGTGACCTTCTTCATGGCTAGGGCAAAAGTGTTATAGCAGAATCAAGTAATAAGGCGGAGAGCATACCCAATTGCTGTTGTAGCTGGTTGCCGATAGAGCCAAGTCGGGCCTTGCTCGTGGCCAGTCTGTCCTTCTGCTTATTGCTTCGAACAACTTCCTTCGCAAGTATCCTCGCAGACTTCGTATCGCCCTTCTTAGCGAGCTGTTTCACAGACTGGCGTGCTTTATTCGTGGCCATGTCCAACTAAAAGCTCTCCGTTAGCATATACGAAGTAATGAGAAGTGCTGTTGAATCCAACCTGCCTCATCTCCCTATCGAGCTGTCGACTCTCTGATCTTAGTTTAGCTTGCCATGCTTTAACTTTCTCCTCTGGTGTAGGACCATAGAGAAAGCGATTTATTGACTGCATTGAGGGTTGGAAGATGACTGCGTTAGAGTTGTGTGGTGGTGCTCCACAACACAGGTCTATTACTGAAAGCGGCAACCGCAGTGCTCACAGCCGGTGGCATCAACTTGGGCGGATCAGGGTCGCGGCCGTACCAAACGCCCAAGCTCCCCAATGACATCGACCACCTTCCCTTGTTTCGACTCGAACTATTAGGATAATATGGCTATACAAGGCGTTAATGGGACGAGGACAGGGAGGTCGTCGAGGCAGATTAATCAAACACCGGAGGAATTGTTGACAGAGGAATTTGTAGAAGAAGCGTAAGCCTACCTATCTTCGAACGTGCGCACGTAGAAGCTAAAGTGGACATCTCACAAAGGCATTTGCAAGCATTTGCATCAGCACTGGAGGCGGATGAGCTTGTCGCAGACGGAGGGTCAGGTATCCAGTCCCCAGTAACGCCTAGCACTCCAGCACCATCTCTACGTATCCGGAAGGTTGCTGCATTGTCGGATTTTGCCCCCATTAACATGAGGATAAAGAGGTAAAACTCTTCGGGTCATCATCCACCTCAATTTTGACCTTCTTTAGGCGTCCCAAGAAAGATAAAGACAAGCCGGCGAAGAAGAGCGACTGGTTATTTCTCCTCGTTCGTTGGCCATTGCTCGTACGCAGCCTCACCTCTCTACCTTTTTCAATTACCGACGCTTTATCAGTGCTTCATCTTCACCTTCATTGCCTTCGAATTCAGCTTCTACGTGCTAATTCGCCAACTTGTGAATGCCAAGGAGTGGGTCACTGCATGTACGCTCACGGATCTTCTCCGGCCAGCACACATACTCACTTGAGCACAGGGAGAGGGAAGAAAGGTCAACTGAGGAAGAAGCTACGCGCCTCCAAGACACTTGAAGTATGCTACACCATTTCAACATCTCGGACACTGCTCATGGTTCTCGCAGGAGTGGAAAGAGAATGCAAGAGTACTGGATGAATACCTTGGCTTTCACGAATGGAAGAAAATCGAAGAAGATCCCTTCTACGACTGGCGGCTAGTTAAGAAGGTTCGACGTTCACTCAAAAATTTGAGAGAAAAGAACGATGCACGAGGGTGTCTTGGAGTACTGGAAACCTGCATACGAGCGAACTTTGCAGGCATCGAATCTCAGAGGTAAGCCTATGGCCTTACTGTTGCCCTGCCTGTCGTTGACCTCCCCACAGAATATACAGCGAAGTAAGACCACTCTTTCCCCTCAGGATGAAACTGTATAGACTGGGCAACAGACTTTTCTAGGCACGAAAGATCTTGTCGAGTGTATGGTCTCCTTCCGTAGTTTCTCCGCGGTCTCTTACTCCTGAGCAGCACTCATTACAGAATTGGAGGCATCTCTCACATTTATCCGAGAAACACCAGAACTCTCTATTGACGAAAAGAAGAGGTTTTTCCGGAGTGCGAACACGAACCTCGGTATGCGTTCTTCTCCAAGAAAGGGCCTCCGACTACATACTCACCACTTCTCAGGTATTTCGGCACTATGTCTTTCTGGTGGTGCATCGTTTGGATATTGTATGCTCTGCAAGATTTCTCAATTCAACTTGAGCTAATCATGGTCAATTAGATCACGTCGGGGTCGTTAAAGCCTTTCTAGATGCGAAGCTAATCCCTAGAGTAATTACGGGGACCAGTGCAGGAGGCCTCATTGCTGCCCTTGTATGCACACGAACGGATGACGAACTCAAGGCACTTCTCGTTCCCGAGCTCGCGAACAGGATTACTGCTTGTGAGGAACCATATACCGTCTGGGCAGAAAGAGTCTGGAAAACCGGAGCTAGATTTGATAGTGTCCAGTGGGCGAAGAAGGTTTGTGTTACCCCCAATCCTGGTTGCATATGATGAACAGTTTCTTTTAGGCCATGTTCTTCACAAGAGGATCAATGACGTTCAAGGAGGCCTATCTGAGGACTGGTCGCATCCTTAACATCTCGGTCATTCCAGCCGATCGCCACTCGTAAGTTAATCTTCTACATTTGGGATAGCTTGCTGAGTCTCTCCAGCCCAACTAAGTTGCTGAATTACATGACGGCACCGAACACGTTAATTTGGACCGCCTTGTTGGCTTCTGCGGCTGTTCCAGGCATTTTAAACCCGGTGGTATTGCTACACAAAACCAAGGATGGTTCGGTCGCTCCCTGGAACTGGGGGAGTCGGTTTAAGGATGGGTCCTTGAGGTAAGAATGATTTATTCCTATAAAGAATGGTTGTGACCGTGCGTTCTACAGGGTTGATATCCCCCTTCAATCTCTCAATCTATACTTCAATGGTATCCCCGTTTTACCCAGTAATTTCTGAGCAAGTTTGCTCACCTTTTCTAGTGACATACCCGGTTGTATCCCAGGTCAACCCTCACGTCCATCTATTCTTTTTTGCACCTCGAGGTTCAGCAGGTAAACCAGTTGCTCATCGGAAAGGAAAAGGGAAAGGATGGAGAGGAAACTTCTTGCTGTCCGCCGCAGAGCAATGGCTTAAACATGAACTGTCGAAGAACTTCAAGGTGATTAGAGATCTGGAGCTACTTCCTCAACTACTAGGACAGGACTGGTCGAGTGTCTTCTTGCAGCGGTTTGAGGGTACGGTCACGTAAGTGTTATAAACTTCTTTATCTGAAAAGGTGTTCGACTATCCTCAGAATATGGCCGAAGACTCGTATCTGGGACTGGGTGCGGATTTTGTCAGATCCTGACCCTCCTGAGCTCGCCAGGATGATTGATGTGGGACAGAGTGTCACCTGGCCGAAGGTTGGTCTATCTATATACTTGAAGTTTCTTTGTCCTTATCCCCTCTACAGCTTCACATGATTGAGAACCGCTTCAAAATTGAGAAACAGATCATCCTTGGCCGACAACTCGTCCGCCGCAGTCTTCGAGGACGACAGGCTCACTCAGATCCCAGGTCTCTTATCTTGAGCAATAATCCCGATTTACGGCCCCCTGGGTCAATACCCACACCTTCATTGTCACCGCCTCATACAAGCTCTGACCAGCCTATGTCTGCCGATCCGGATGCAGAAGCAGCTTTCGCTCGAGGTGCCCGATGGTTCTATACCCGGGGGCACCGAACTACCCCTTCTCCACCTTCAGAGGCTCTGGAAGCTCCTGACTATGATCATGGACGCGAAGGCGATCCGCTGAGGTCCCCTACAATACGTCGCAAGTGGACTTCCGAACTTTTGCGACCACCATCCAACGAGTCTTTGAGCAACGGAGGCGAAGAGGTCAGGGGAAGGAGGTCGAGAGCAGGCGCCTTCCTCTCGAGGCTTCGTCGAGGGTCAGCCACTCCTCCAGACACGCAGGAAGGCACCTCAATTCCACAAGAACAGCAGCCTCGTGGCTCTGAGGGTGGTTGGAGCAGCGATAGCTCTTCGGACGATGATTATATGATGATGTCTTCGCGATACCAGAGGCGGTCATTTGCTAACTTTGACGATGACGACGACTAACAGGAGAAACCATACTGATTATATGTATTATAACCTACGTTTGCCACCAATACTATTGTATCATACACCCAATGTATTTATCCTTGCAGAATATCCCATCATCTTCCTCACGATGAGTTGAGTCAATTTAGACCGCGTTGCGTCACGCGTCGGAACCTTGCTGATCAGATGCTGTGAACAGCTATTCGGGGTCTTGCTGCTACCACGAGCAGAACAATCCAAGGCAGTCTACCTATTCCACCATGTCAGAGAACGGAGAGCGTCAACCTCACAGTCCCTCAGTGGCAGATTTGGCTGCTGCTGCAGAGGCACGAATGCGCTCACTGCCTAAACAACCTACCGCGGCGCAACGAGCCGCAGAGCATGAAAGGCGGCAGATATTCCGAAGGATGATAGATCCTGGGATTACTCGTCCAAATTCAAAAGAACAGGCTCGGTCGTCCTTGAAAGCATGTTCTATCAAAATGTTCTCTGCTGAGTCTCTCAATACTCATGCCCTTCCATCAGATTCTCCACACTATTGCTACTAATCTACTCAAGGAACCAGAGAACGAGAAGTACAAGCAATTCAAAACACACAATCCTATCATTAAGAAGAATCTCATCGAAGCTAAAGGCGCCCTGGAGTATGCAATTGAGGCAAGTAGAACTCAGTTGAGTCGCCATGCATTCAGAATCTTATACTCCTCAACAGCTTGGATTTCGTCCAACAGTGAGACAATCATTATTGTATAGCCAGCATGCTGATCGTGATCACAGGTCGTGAACTTTGAGCCATTGTATGTGTGGGATTCAAGAAAAACGGAAGAACTTCAGGTTGGAGCAGCTATCCTGGAAGAGTTCACACAGCTTGAGAAGGAGAAGGCGGAGAGGGAAAAGAGCAATAAGGTTGATATCAAAGCTCTGAACGAAGCCAGGGCCCAACAGGTATGTGAATAACGTCATCAAAAGACAGCTCTAATTGAGAGGTTGTAGGCTAAGCTAGCGTACATGGACGACAGAGCGGCCAAGAAGCTCGCCGACGAGCGCGAGAGAGAACGACTGGCTGCCAGAGCCCTTATGGCCGCGCAAAAGAAATCTCAACCTCAGGCATCTCGCACTTCAAGGTCACCGGATCCTGAAGGGGAGGAGCCACCTCAATATACGGTTTTACCTATCGGACAGGGTCGCACTCTTGCTGACACTCCTCTTGCTCCATCAACACCTGAGGATCAAGACTCGGAAATGCACTGAGCGTTGTGGTGCCATGCACTGAAATTCTCTCCAGCATCGCGGTATGGACATCTCTACACAAGGGCAATTAGCTGATATATCTACTTGTATTACATTCTCGCCATTGTACAATACATCCACGCTGAAATGTCTACGTCGCTGCAATTCCTACGAGATGGCTCATCTCTTGGCTCATCGGTCTCGAGAAATCCGACCTTGTGGGTGATAAATCGTAGGAATAACCATCCTGATCGAAGCCTGTAAGGCGGCGAAGATCCCAGGTTGCTGGTACGTCACGAGCAGTTGGTGACCCAGGGAAGCGATCATCCTGGAAAATGTCAACACTGCTCGCAAAAGGTATTGACACTCTCAACTCACTGATTGCATGCTTGAGGCAAATGACGAAATCGATGACCGGCTTTCGAAATGCTTATGATCGCTGCTCGTCAGACTTGACGACGACGGTGATATGGGGATGCTGGAGATCCTCTGAGCAAAGGAGGCATCTTCCATCGTGACTATGGCGTGAAGTTCTGCGTGGGTAAGCCTGCTACTGATTTTCTTGACGGGTACTGGGCTTTGTTGAATGGAAGAGGCCTGCGACTGCCGCTTGGCCGTTAGATTGCGGAATATGTTATCCCATGTCGCGGGCCTGGAAGGTGTCGCGGGTGGTTCTGACCCAACCTGAGGCTCGACTACTTTGACAGGTGCTGGCACAGCTTCAACGATGTGATGGGCTGATTCGGGGACTTGTGTCGAGATGAGCTCGGCGAACGCCATCGTGGGCTGGAGCTCTGGGTATAAATCAAAGTAAGGATATACCGATGGGTCTAAATAGATGTCAGCGATCATCGAGGGTTATATGTGTAGAGGAATCAACCCTACAGAGGTGGAAGTGGGGATAGTGCCAGGGGCGACAAACTGGAGCAACCTCCTCTTGAGATGATAGGTGCTCTGATGTTGCCTCTATGGAAGGATGGATTGACCTCAGATTCCATGGATAGACCGGTTCATCTAAACGATCATTAATGGGATGTAACTGGTAAAGTTGGTAATTTCAGCCTACAGAGATCGAAGGCTGGATAGTTGGCCCGAAGTTTGACGACAACGGGGGAATGCTCAGGTCGTGTGTGTTTATTGGAGGGGATTTTTGATTGAGTGTTGGGATAGATTTTGTCCAAATTCCACGGGTACACGGGAGCATCTAGCATAGCTTCGTCAGTATCATGTTGACCAACCCGCTCCAGCAACTTACAGAGGTCAAAGTTGGGGTATGCAGTTGGCAATCTGGTGGAGATGGGCGAAGTCTCCGAGGTTTCTGCTGTGGCGACCGAAGCAGGTGGATAGATCTCGTCCAAATTCCATGGGTAAACAGCGGAATCTGGAAATTATGGATGAGCACCATCAGCAGCAATCGACGCGACGGAACCCACAAAGGTTAAAATTCGGGTACAAAGCTGGAAGCTTGATAGAGAGGGCTTTTGGTTGCGAAAGAGTCTGGCTAGGAGCGACTGCAATGGGTGGGTAGATCACTTCCAGATTCCATGGGTAAACAGCTGGGTCTTTGTATTGGGATGAGCAAGGGTAGGGTAAGAACAGCTGAAGTGGACACACATAAATCAAAGTACGGGTAGGAGCCCTGGAGTTTACTTGAGATGATTGTCTCCTCCTGGCTGGACAGGGTTGATCGTAGTAATACAGGGTAGATGTTCTCCAAGTTCCACGGGTAGACCGGGGCATCTGAATAGCACAGTTAGCTGCTGGGAAGGAGACGCGAGTTAATTAACTGACAAAGGTCGAGGTTCGGATAATGCACAGGTAGCTTGACTTGAACGGCTGTCACCTTGAGTTCTGTTGTTTCGCTGGGGCTTGCAACTGGAGGGTATATCTCTTCTAGGTTCCAAGGATAGACAGCTGGATCTACAGAGGGTTAGTCAAAATACACGGAAGGAGTGATGGGACATACAGAGGTCGAAGTTTGGATAATTAACCCCCTTCTCTACGATGACGATAGACTTCGTCTGGCTATCCGCCTTTCGCTCGACCAAGGTCGGATATATGTCCTGCAGGTTCCAAGGATAAACTGCGGGATCTGTAATATATGAGCATGTGTCTCTCGAGCACAAGGATATATAGCGCACATAAGTCGAACGCTGGATACTGGACTTCAATCTTGGTGGTGATGGCAGATGTCATCTCGCCGTCGTGCTGAGGGGAGGCAAAGGGGATGGCGGGATATATTTCCTGCAAATTCCAGGGATAGACAGAGGCGTCTGTACTATGTGAGAGCTGAACGATTGGAAGGGGGTGACGTTGAAAGACGTACAAAGATCAAAGAAGGGGTAGACAGCACGCAATTTTACAGAGAGACCGCGGTTCGACGAGGGCATGTCGTCAGCAGAGACGGGCAATACCGGATAGATCTCTTCTAGGTTCCAGGGGTATACAGCGGGATCTACGAAGTGTGAGTAACAAACTTAATATATGCGCTACGTCAGCAAGCAAACTTACAGAGGTCGAAGAGGGGATAATCAGCCGGGCATTTTACGGAGATAACCTTCTCACGACTGACGAGATCACCCCTTGCCGGTAAGGACGCCGCTGCGGGGTAGATTGCGTTCAAGTTCCATGGATAGACCGCCGGATCTGAAGTGGGAGTGTGTGAATATAGAGAAGACGAAGAGCATATGCAAAGTCCTACAAAGGTCGAAAACGGGGTAAACAGACTGGAGTTTGACGGAGATCGGTGTATCCTGAGGAATGTCGGTTACCGGAGACTTTCCACCTGGTATTGAGGGATACAAGTCGAAGTGAGGGTAGACGGGTTCATCTATACAATGGTCAGCAGATTTCATGGAAAGCGAACAGTCAACGCACAAATAATCAGATAAGGATAGTTGTACGATCTAAGAGCTTCAGCTGAAGGTGAGAAGTGTGGCCAAGAAAGTGCCCAAGGACCATCATTTTGGGAGGTTTCTCTGCTGAGATAGGGGAACGACAGCCCAAACGGTCTATAGTCCCCAGCAGAGTAAGAGTATTCCAACTCGTCAACTTGAACGTCTGGTACGTCTGGTGTGACTGGTCGGCTAATACCATCCCGATCAGCCATATGCAGCGAGCGAGGCCTTTCCCGGCGGAACGGAGGTGAAGGAAGTGGCGATGGTGGACCCCAGCTTGTAGCTGTAGAGGGCGTCACTGGTCTGCTGAATTCTCCTCTGTCCGCAAGGTGAACCGACCGAGGGCGAGAGTGAATCACGGGGGAAACAGGCCACTCTAGTGGGGCGCCCCAGCTGGTTGCAGTGGATGGTGTTGGAGGGCAATCCTCCATCATTCGATAAGCGATGTCGGGAGAACGAAGGCGGGCAACACTAGAGATTGGCGACCACAGCGAATCATCGGGACCAAACGAAGTATGTGTCGACGGGGTCAAGCAGACAGAACCCTGATTTCGCTGCATGAGATGGATGGAAGGAGGGCCATCCCACACAGAGGGCGACGCTGGATCATAATCAGGAGGTCCTGCAGACGAAATTGACCATTGATAATCCGACATATGAATCCCATCGTCCTCCTCATCGGTCAGAGCTGGTGTTGAATCCTCGACGGGTATGGCATTAGGAAGGTTGGGAGCTTCCAGGCTAGGCTGGCCAGTCGCAGCTAGGAGCTTTGTCTTGCTGGTCGACGTGGCTCTCCAGTTCTCGACCTTGTAATGCAGAGCGCTTCGAGCTGACTGTGGTTCCGATTCTTGGAAAATAGGCGAGAGGGCGGAGGCAATCTGATGAGATTTTTCGGGGGAGAGGAATGACCTATGGGTCGACGCAGACAGATTGGATGCCGTCTCATGTCTGTCCACAAGTGTAAGCTTCCGTGGCATGTAGCGAGAGTTTGAGGTTTGTTCAGTGGCCGCTGCAGGCGGAGGATCGGCGTTGGTCTCATCGTCTCTGAAAGTCATTCTACTCTCGGCGCGAGAATGGGAAATGGACGGTGCGGAGTAGAAGTTTGGTTGGAGGTGGCTTCTCTGGAGAGAAGAAATCCAGGAGGTGTACCATCGAGCTTGATGCATGTCTATGTCGAATTCCACTTTTCCACTGATGGGGGAACGGGATACTTGGGCAGGGTCGGATTCCAGAGCATGTCTCCACAAAATTGGCCAAGCATCGTCAAGAATCCGGGGCTTCATGACGATACCGTCTTCATTGAAACTCATGTAGAGGCAAATTCCAGTCGTAGATGGGAAGCTGAATTCTCGAGCGATGACGTTCAGTTGCCCATACATCTAGGATACCATCAGTTGCAACATTCACATTCCTGAAACCATCACGAACTCACAGTCGAGCAAAGCGGTACAACCAGTCCTTGGGAGAGCCTGTGACGAGGGCCGAGACCCAGAGTCGCAATCTCTCCGTCATCTTGACTGAAGGAAGGAGGTGGAATCACGATAATGAATGCCTTGTGTGTTTTTTGAGGTCGTTCGTGTGACGCATCCAGAACGCCCGAGTTGAAATAACCTATGGATGATGTTCGGCGACCTGTGCTCCTTGCCGGAGCCCAGTCTGGGGCAGACTGCGCTCGCATAGACTCTGGTGTGGGTGCTGCTGGCCGAAGTTCATCTGCAGCGGTCCGGGACATCATGCGAACGCTCCTCGACTCGATTGTTTCCGGAGGGCTGAGAGGGAAGCCCGGGAACTTGAAGGGCGTTGGCCTATGTCGTGGTTGAGCCTGAGGCTGCGACATCATAATAAATACTAGGGTCTAGGAAAGAAAACCCGTGGCAGCAAGTTATGAACGAAATATAGGTAACCCGGAGTGCTTGTGGATTGCCAACGGATTTACAGTGAAACCAAGTGGACAATTCTCAAGTGATCCGAAGTTAAAAAGGGTTCCTGTCCCTTTCTCGAGAACGGATCCAGAGTCACAGGCTTCAGTCAAGGGAGGCAGGAGCTGGTGCCAAAGTGAAGGTTAAAGCACTTTATATAAGACTTTCCTCGTATTCGCATTTTCGCCGTTGTTGATTGAAACGGTATCGAACAGTCAATTGCACGAATTGACGGTTGCAAGCCTGAGATGGTTACGTTACCAAAAGCGGCAGGCAGCGAGATATCGCAGTAATGATCACGTGATCACTTCAATGAATGCCGATCAAGATTTCTGAGCGTGTAAGGCCACAGCATTGAACTCGCTTTTAGACCACCGAATGGACGCTCAGCTTTCTCAGATATTATCCCTCAGTCAAAAGGATAAAGGTCCTGCATACATCTCTTTGTTATCAAATATCGTTGCGAAGAACGATTCCCAATCACTGTTCGATGACATACACACGCTTGTCGATACAGTGGTCAATCGAGACAGCAGCAACATAGTTGTTGGCAGACAGGTGCTCTCAGAGCTTGTGAAGGTCTTGACGGGTGGCACCGTCTCAGACTCTGAGCTGAGAAAACGCGTGGTTGAAGATACATTGGCCACGCTTCAGCCTCGAATCAGCTCTTATGAAGAACAGGTTCGAACGCCGTCGTATTCTTTGAAATTGGTGCTAATGCCATATCAAGGTCAATAATTTGAGGTTCCAGCTTGCAGATCTCCTCGAGGAAGAAGAAGAATGGAGTGAAGCTGCTCGAGTTCTTATGGGTATTAGCTTAGATTCGGGGACAAGGTTAGATCCACTTACGCTCTGGGTGTTGTTGATCTGATCATCCTACAGAACCACAACAGATGCAGATAAGCTTCGCGTATATGTGCGGATTGTTCGATTGTTACTTGAAGATGAAGATTCCGTCCAAGCTGAAACGTATTACAATCGAGCTGCCCTACTCGTCCATTCAGCAAACAATCGAGAACTCTTACTCCAATTCAAACTCTGCCAAGCTCGCATCAGCGATTACAGTAGGAAATTCTTGGAAGCCGCTATGCGTTACCACGAACTCAGCTATGTTGGTGAAATCGACGAAGAGGAACGTAGCCATATGCTGTCAGTACCTTCCGCCCAGATATCCACTTTCACCCCCTGAACTATTGATAGGAATGCCGCGGTAACATGTGCTGTCCTCGCCCCCGCTGGCCCAAACCGGTCAAGAGTGCTAGCATCCCTCTATCGTGACGAGCGAACTGCCGAACTCTCCAACTACAATATCCTGTCCAAGATGTTCTTGGATCACATCCTTCGCCCTGCAGAAGTCAAAGAGTTTGAGGGTACCCTGAAGGCCCACCAACTTGCCAAAATAGCAATTTCCTCCAACGACAGACTCGCATCCGCCGTTCAGTATGACGAACAGAATGAACCCACCAGCAGTACACGGACGGGTCCATCTACTGTCCTCGATCGTGCTGTACTCGAGCATAATCTGCTAGCTAGCTCAAAGATCTACAATAACATCACTTTCGGTGGTCTTGGTGCTCTCCTGGACCTGACGCCTGGAGCCGCTGAGAACATGGCTCGCAAGATGATAGAACAAGGTCGCCTGAGAGGCTTCATTGACCAAGTCGACAAGCTCATCTGGTTTGAGGGTCATCGTGAGGAAGACGATGCTCAAGGGAAGGCTGGAGGCTTGGGAGATGTGGTTGAAGAGACAGAAGACACAGGCGCACCCTTCACCAAACAGTGGGATTCGCAGATACGTCTGACTGCAGCCAATGTAAGCCCTACTATGGCTCGACTTTGTTCTATTCACCGATCACTCCATAGGTTGAATCCATTGTTCAGCATCTTACAGAGAAGGGCTTGGTTCAGATAGGAGAGGTGGCCGCATAGAAGATACCAAATGCCAAGTTTCTGTAATATGAATTGTGGAGTATAAAATAGCATGCATAATTTACATCTGTACAACATCATTCTGGCTTCCGCCGTTTCTTTGCACGCTCTCGTTTCGTCTCTAGCTCGTGCCACTCGCCTTCTAAGGTAGCCAGCCTATCGAGGATTGATTAGTCATAGATCAAAAACTAGTTGAATACAACATACCCCGATGGTTGGGCTGCAGGAGGCTCTTCCTGAGTAAAATATGGTGCCGTCATGGCTTGTACCGCGGTCACGCGAAGGTCGGGGTCGTATGAGAGTAGTTGCTCTGCCAAGTCGAGGGCTGCAGGAGACATCCACCTTCAAAACCTGTCAGTAAATGCTGGAAGAGTTGGCTGGGAAAAATGTCTTTACTTTCTGAACAGTTCTCTGAAGTTATTAGGGATAACTTCTTTCGGCTTGATGAGCTCGAACCAGGGGAGTTCCATGATGCCAGGCCAGCGCTGAGGGTCGGGAGTTCCAAGGATCTTGTAAACGACATCAAGCTGATGGATCTCATCGAGGCCTTGGAAGACTGGTTTCTTGGTGAACAATTCGAGCATGATACATCTACGAAAACGTGTTAATTGCCCGATACGGAGAGAAGAAGAGGTATTGAACTAACCCAGCACTCCACATATCAACTTCTGGACCATAGACTGTAGCACCCAGAAGCAGTTCAGGAGGGCGATACCAAAGCGTAATAACGCGATTGGTGTAATCGGAACGTCGTCGCTTCTGGTAAAATCGTGCTAGCCCAAAATCTGCAAGCTTAAGTTCGCCTTTGTTATTGATGAGGATGTTCGAGCCCTTTATGTCTCTATGAATGACGCCTTTCTGGTGGAGGTAAGCTAAACCACAGAGCATTTGATGGCAAAGTGACTTCAAATGGGCATCCTCGAAGTTGAACTGCGTTTGAGATAGGATCCCGGTCAAATCGTGATCCATGTACTCAAACACCATATAGATTGATCCTAAAGCGTGTTTAGTACGCATACATGCGCAACGAAAACATATCTTGAGCATACCGTTGGAGATCATCATCTCGTAAAGCTGGACGATATTGGTTTGTCGTAGAGACTGTAGGAGTTTGATTTCTCGCATAGCCGTAACAGGGAAACCATCCCGTTCGGTCTCCATACGAATACGTTTAAGGGCGACGAATGCCTTTGTCGTAGTGTTCTCGGCCTTGTAGACCTTGCCAAAGGTGCCTTCTCCGACCTGAGAGACAATCTTATAGAAATCTTCCCGATTAGCATTGGCTTGAAGAGATTCATCTGCAGGATGTTCCTCTTCCGCTTGAGTGGTTGCGGTCTGTGGTGGAGGACTTGAGCTCCTTGGAGGATGACCCATCAAAGCCTGAGGTTCCAATTGTGGCCGAATGCTTTCCATTGGCTCAGGCTCCGCAGTCGGGCCAGCTGGGCTGTAGGCGGGAGGCGCTGGTCGCTCATAGATGATCTTAGGGGTAGCATCGACAGGAGGGGAAACGTCAGGTTGCTCAGTCGGTTGGGCCTGAGGGATGGGTTGCTGTGCTGGCATAAAGGACGGACCGTTTGTTGATTTGGGGCCTTGCAGGCCGTCATCATCGTCTCCAGGAAAGAAATGCTTGATTGAAGAGCTAGCTGCAGCAATTGGTTTGAAGCCAGCAGATTTAATGGGCGTGAATCTTGGAGGGAGAGAGTGCTGGTTCACCGGGACTGCCTCGGCAGGCAGCTGTTGTACAGGAAGCAGTGTGTGAGGATATGGAGTGGCCCCCAAATAGCCCATTTGACTGTCACCCGCGGCATCGAGCGGGTAAATATGAGAAGTTTGAGGCATGATGGTAGGAGGAGGCATTGATGGATTGGGGTAAGCTTCACGCGCGAAATGTGCATTCTGCTGGCATTCATGATTGATCGAGATTAATTAGGAGCAGTGGGCATCAGGACTTACGTGATTGTTAGCTTGCCCATTGGCCTTGTTTTTCTTTTTCTTTTTCTTGCCCTTCGGCTGAGTAGTCTGTGTCTGTGTCTGTGTCTGAACAGGCTCAGGCTTGGGAGCTGGTGGCGCGGGAGGGGGTGCCGGGACATTTGGAACGGTAGGATCAATCGAAGGCAACCGATGCACGGTCTTGTTGCGACCAGGAGGGCTCCTGCTCCTGCTGTGCGCGCTACTCCTACTCGATCGAGACGAAACGCTTCGGCGACGGGGAGGTGGCTCTACAGCGTCGTATCCCGGCATTGGAGATCGGCCGCGATCAGATGCAGCGGCATCCACCACCCAAGATGTCGAGCCTCTCTCGTTGGGATTCCAGGCAGACGCGCGATTTGAGTCTGGAGAATGCCCACCATGGTTAAGGGGACTCCTCCGGCGCCATTGAGCGTTGCTTGGGGGTTCTTGGTAGTGCAGAGGGCTTTGTTTTGGTGAGTGAGGATGGTCTACATCATGGCGAGGGGGTGGTATGTCTTGGCGGGTAAACCCCTTCTCGCTTGGTGTTCCACCTCGCTGATAGTCGATAGGACTATAATCCCTCCGTCGCCGTTTCGGTGAAGGTGAAATCGAACGGGATCTGGACCTCCCTCGAGAAGAACGCCGAGAACGATAAGAAGCAGTGGGTGAATGAGATCGAGATGGTGATACAGAATCCCGGTACTTTCTACGAGACGGTGTCGTTGTGGCCTTGCTAGATGAAGTGGGCGGATGATACTGTGCTTCCGCTTGGTTACTCCTTCTTGTCCAGCTGTTCATGAGTCAGTGGGAGCAAATGGTGAATGAGACTATGTTTCAACTCACTTGTTAAGAGAATCGTCGTCTTGCCTCCAATCCCTTTTTTTGTTCTGGTTGTTCCCACTACGTTTGGCGTTCTTGTTGGAATTGTTGGACCACCGGTCGTTATTATACCGTTGCGTGCCGTACGACCCGCCACCAGTATCCGGGTTTGAAGCCTTCCACGACGGGGCTGGTTCCCATTTGCGCTCTGTTGCCTCCTGAGCATTGTCTGGCCTAGCATCCGACGACTCATCCCAGCCCTTGCGCCTTTTAGTCCTATCCCAACCGGAGTCGCTGTTAAATTTTTTGTTGTGCTTCTGACCCTTCCTCTGTTGAAATTGGTATCGCCGTGCACCTGGTGGTCGTTCTATATGCCTGTCATCGGCAGAGACAGGTATTCGATCCTCAGTATATGGGTCTTCATGTGGCCACGATGCATAGGAAGAAGGTTGGTTGTCGTGAGTAATCGGGTGTCGATGATGTGAGGACGTTTCGGCATAAGACGTTGACGAATACGTCTGGTCGTACCAGTCAGAATGGCCATGGTCATAACGGGTATCCATTTCTGGCCGAGTTGACCAATGTTGAGGTTCTCGTTCTCTGTCGAGATATGCGGGATCTTCTCTGGCCATCTGGTGTTGATAGCCCTCGTGCCTGCCATATATATTGTCCGGGTCCCTGGAGCGCCAGGAGTCACGATGACCCCGTGAGGCTAAGGGTTCATTGTTCGCATCGTAAGAGGACCTATGAGGAGCCGCAGGGGCTCTATAGGCATCGTCACGATGGTATGATTCGTGTAGATGGCCGTACCCTTCTCGATTGTGGCCCTCTCCATGCGAGCTCCCATAATAATCATCCTCCTGTTCGCGCACACCACGACCTCCCCGGTCGGTTTGTCTCCCATGGGCCCGCATTTATGCAGTCATTCAATGTCCGAGAACAATGTGAAAGTGAGAGAGAGAGAGATGTGAGGCGCGTGTTACGTGGTCTTCAGACGCCAAACTTGCAAGGGTTCACCAAGGGCGAAGCCTGAATACAGGTGACGCAACAGAACCCTGACGATATCACGCAACTGCGAGCCTGCTTGCTGTATGTGCAATGCCGTTATAGAACCAACAGAGAATATACAGAGAGGGAGAGTGTCAGCTTCCGAAGACTCCTCTGCAGGTATAGCGCGAAAACTTACATAACAGCTGGGCGTGGAAGCAAGCAGGCTGGAAGCTGCGTAAAAGGGGGCTATGAGCGGTACCCGAGGCTCCAATGGCCTGCTATTGTTGCCTACAAAGAAAAGCAAACGGTGTTAGTGACCAGATGCTTATGGATTGTTCGAAGCCAAGCTGTTGAAGGCGTTTGATCAGCTCAGCGACTGGCAGCCGGCAATTTGGTTGCCTGTGATGACATTACCTCTCCATTCCCTCAGGTAAATCTCAATGTCCCCTTTTCGTGAATACGACAATAATGTCCATATACTGACAGAAGGAGCTAGCCTTGGTTCTGAAGAGACAGAGGCCGACAAAGGTCGCACGGAATTCGAGTGATTGCAAAGAGGAACTAGGAAAAAACCTAATCGTTTGGTGACAAATTCGTTACTACGGAGAAAGCCTGTCGACGTGCCTCTCCTCTGGATGTAGCCAGGATGGTGCAGGTTTTACAAGTACAGAGATACACGATGTTTGATACTAATACAGTGAAGTCCCTATACATCCTAAACAATTCATAGAACAAAACTTTGATTCAGATTCTTCGTCTGTCACTGAGCCCTACATTCTGGTATCTCCTCTCCTTCTGCCATAGCTTGTCGTGCTTCAGCGATCAGGGATGCGAAACTATACCTTATACCGACGCCCGCACGACTCATCCTAGCATTGCTATCAACAATTTGTTGAGCCCTGTCCATTCTTGAGAACGGACTAGGACCAGTCCCAGGAGCAAAGAGCTGTTAACTGGTCAGTGACTGATCGCCATCAAGCATCCACTTATCTGATGATACACACCTTCACTGAGTGGTCAATACCACTAACAGCTATCAAAGGTAGGGAAGGATGTCCCTCAACCATATTGACAACGCTGCCGTCCCCTTCATAGATTCCCTGCAAGGACTCATCTGCTTTGTTCCAGATGAAGAAATTACCGTCATCAGACCCAGATGTAATAAATTCATCATTAGGCCCAATGAAGTTGACTGTTTACGGAGAAGGATGAGCGCCAATCTCATACGGAATAAGTAAAGACCCTCACCATCTTTCACAGTGGCCACATTTCGGGCTCCGGCATACCGATGGCGAGGCGGTATGATTGGAACATCAGGCTGGAATTTGCTCTGATCTTCCTCGAACTCGTCCTTCTCATCAGACATCTCGTCTTCGTTTTCTTCGTCGTCATCCTCAGCAGTTTCGTCAGCATCGTCATCCTCATCAGCTTCGGCCACGATTCGAGCGAGAGTCTCTTCAATTTCATTATGGAGTTCTGCCTGCAAAAGTTCCTCCTCGTCGATCTCCATAAATGTGTCTCCTTCAGACGATAGTGAAGGGGATTTCCTTGTTTTTGGAGAGCGTGGTTTTGCATGTGTCGGATTTGGAGAGAGCCTCGAAGACGACGGAGAAGCCATGGAGTCGTTTATCTTTGGGTCATCCGTTGTAGAGAACAAGTAGACAGCATCAGCGCTATAGTCTTAGCAAGGCGTCAAGATCCCAGGCTAATAGAATCGAATGGAGGCAACCTACTCAGTATCACCTAATTCAAAAATAAAGTTGATTTAGCACAGTGTTCAGTGCTCCAGCTTCAAGCCACGTACCTCATGACCATTAGAATCTGACATCCTGGCGCCAGTAATGTGGTCAGATCTAAAAGAGCTGCTAGCCTTCCTTCCCTTGTCTCTACCGAATCGACGAACGCAATGTGTCAATGCGTCTCTCTCCCCAGCTTTGGGTGACATGCCCCACTCATCAGCCAATGAACGTCCAATGTTTCTCCTGTCATATAAATACCCCTATAATCCTATCAGCGCCCATTGGTATCGAGCAGAAGTCAACAAACGCACGTAGGGTGCCTCTCCCGCAACGACGAGGAGATGTGGGGTCAGAGGAGATAGGGTTGCTGTGGAGAGATCATGACCAGCCTGGAGCAGGGGAGGCGGACACTGTCCAGTCCGACAATTGTGTGGTGTTCGTAGATCGTACTGTCGTACTGAACCATCCTAGACCAGGTTCCATTAACATGAACAGTCGGAAGGAATGAGTATGTGCACACCTCACTGACGGTCAAGAACAAATCAGGGCTGTGTTCGGTGACAATCCTCTTGACTCGATCGTTATGACACCGTAGGACATGTATGCAGGCCTGCCTAGATGTGTAGACTGTTTCGTCGCCGTTGGAAGATCCAGCGAGACCATCCTCTCCAACGTCAAACACGCGAACTTGTTTGTCTCCTGCGACAGTGGCTCTGTATATAGTCCATCGAAGTCGGCAGCGATCAGCCTCCTTGTAGAGAACAAATAAAACGTTCGAAGCTTACATCCGTGACGAGAAAGGAAGCATATGCGCGCTGAATATGTTTGCCCTGTGTCCTGTCCGTATCACAGAACGACATTTGAATGGATAGTCCTGGGTTGTGTCCGAGGGATCCATAGCCCAAACTCGAACAGTCGTATCATCTCCGCCACTGAGGAGGAGTTCGCCATCTCGAGCCCAACTCAGAGCATTCACACAGCTTGGATGAAAAAAAAAGTCAGATGAAAGGTGCGAAATACCAGTGGATCGGCTATACCAACCCCGTGTGACCATGTGAGTCGTCCCCAAGAACATTCACCCGGTCGAGTGGCCGTTTCAATGCTTCATGGAGATTGCGGTTTCTCAGCTGAGAGATATTGGCATTGGAGGCTGGATGTGTCGCGAGATTGCTCCTGTACTGATGACTGCGTCTCATGGGAATCCTGTATTGCTAGTCACACTCGATCAAGAGCCTATGACTATGCAGATCAGGGCATGACATCAACTCAAAATAGCTAACGTATCGCACAGATGCCAAAATGGATGATATACCAGCAAGAAATCGTATTATACAATGCGTGTAATCAGAAGATGGTATCGGAACAGTCCACAATATACTAATTAAGCAGAAGGAGCAAAGCCAACGGCGTGCTTGCCGAGATCGTACACGGTGAAGTACTTGCGGAGGAAGACGTCACCGACGATCCAGAGCTGTCCCCATGGCAGGTTGATATCGAGGCCAGTGAAGGCAGAAATGCATGAGCCTTGCACGTTGAGGATGTAGTCGCTGCCGGACAATGGGTATGGCTTGCCATCGAAGTAGAAGGTAAGGTCAGGCAAGCTGGGGACCTTGGAGCAGTCGAGGGTGTACTGGCCGTTCCAAGACTTCTTGGCACCGATTTGGGTGTTAAGCATCTCGGCCATATCGGTGGGGAGGGCAATGAGGGAAGTGCCTGGTGAGGCGAAAATGAGTCCTCATTCGTTGGTGGAAGATAAGTTGACTTACCAGTGTCAATGGCAGCGCCAGTCGATTCAAGTTCGAGAACCTCATCACCGAAAGCAATCTTCTCAAGTTCAACTTCCCAGTAAGCCTTCTGGCGGACAGGGACGTAGTGAATGTTGGATCCCTTATAGTGAGAGTCATCGATTCCACCGAAAACAGCCTCACCACCATCCTCCTCCGAGGACCCCATGCGGAAAGTGAAGACGGGGTCTTCCACGAGCTTCTGGTTGACGAAGTTGTAGAAGGGAGGAGTAATATGGTTTACAGCGATGGTGTCGTAAGCAAGACCCAAAATGCCGTCGAACTTGCCGAAAGCGAAAGCGAGTCCAGGCTCCTTGGTAGCTTCAGCGAAGTCCTGTCCTGTGACAGTGAGACCACCCATGGTGAATTTGTCACTGGAGACAAATCCTTCCATCGAACCAGAACCATACTGAATCTTGAACTCGGTGCCGTTGGCCTTGTAGGTTGAGGATGATGAAGATTCATACTTGGAGTGAAGGAAGCATGCAATAGATGTGCACTTGCTGCTTGGAACCCAGAGGTTGGAAGAACTGTTGCACGACAGGGTCAATACCAACCAGATTCGATTATAACGGAACAGCCTTACCCTGTGTCCAAAACAACCTTAAACTGAGAAAGATATGAGAAGAGATATTAAAAACACGAAGGCGGATATCACATACCGATTGCGGGGGTGTTCCGAGAGAGATCTCAGCGAAGTACTGAGCGTTCATGAAGTCTATTCGCGTAGATGAGCTGGCGTGGGGCATTACTGCGCTTTGATGACATACTGCTCAAGGGGACGTTGTGACCGCCTTTGATATCCTCCTGAGTCCAGAAGAGGTTCTCGCCATCTTTCTGGTCAGGTCTAGCGATATTCCTGCCTACACCACCGACACCGAGAAGAGGAGTTTGCGACTGAGCACCATACTTCTCTGCGAGGTAAGCAGTCTCAAGAGCGGGGCTGTTGGCTGCCGGAGGGATCTTGTGAAGCTTCAGCTTGTGCACACCGCCAGCAGCAGTGAGAGGGAGCAGACCCAGAAGGAAGGGAGTAATAGCTGAGAGGATCATGGTGGATGGACAGGAATGGCGATGCAAGTCGGTTCAACCAGGTCCTCTTGCCTCTTAACCAAGGCAACGTCATGGGAACGGCATCTTCCGGCTGCGCGGGGAAATCACAGGATCACGTGAGAGCTCACCCTATTCGGGCCATTAACTTTGATGCGCCTTCGACGTTAAACAGAGATGGCGGGAAGGCGACCAGCAACGGAAACACCAGTAATCGAGTGCTTGCTCATTGCGCAAGCCGTCTGGGAGCATGGTTATGACTGGATAAAGGTATCCAATGTACTAGGAGGGCATCCGTTGGTCAAAAGATCAGCTTGTAGCGCACAAGTAAGTCTCAAACAGGGTTCTTTCAGCGCTTGTGAGCTAATTGCCATGCAGTGGTGCGAATCAACTTATGACCGCCTCATGGCTGAAGCCAACCTCGAAAAGTACGTGATTCTCAAAAAGAACGCTGGTGCATGGCAATGAACTCAGATGTTATAGGTCCGAAGCTTCACAGAAGATACATGGTTCGTGCAAGCTCAGATGTGCTGTCTACTCAACTGACTCTGTGGCCTAGCACCCATCAATCATAAACTCGCTGAAAAGTTCTACAGACTGAGACTGGAAGAACTTCGTAGTCTCGTACTCGCCGAAGAGGCCAAATTCAAGTATGCACTTCCCTGACGCCATCCCTTTCAACATTGCTAACGACACTCAGAGCGATTGTTGCCCAAATTGATGCAATTCAGAACGGTATCTCCTCTCCAAGCAGATCACCAGAAGTGACTCTCCAGGAAGAAGCTACCACCAGTGTTCGTTCTCTGCTTTCTCGTATGTCTTGCGGGAGACTCATCCCCCACAGGCTTCTCCCTCTGTCAGCCAACCAACTCCCTCGGAGGTGGAAACTAATGGACCTACAACCGGCTATGAAACAACCAAACAGGCAACACCTCAACAACCTGAAACGGAACAACAAACGCCGGAGGTAGAACAGGAAGAAGAGGAAGAAGAAGAGCATGGTGTGCTCAATCTATCTCTGTTTGTGAACACCTGAGAGACTTACGACTCATTAGCCCAGCCAGAAAAAGGTGCTTCACCTTCCGAGGCCCAAGTCGAAGAACAAGAGTCTCCAGAAAGCTTAGGCGATCAAGCGGATGCTCAGGGAGAAGAAGAGGAAGAGGAGGAGGAATCTCAATCCCCACCTGTCGAAATCAGAGCCGAGCAACCTTCCTCCGACGCCTCTCCAGAGGGAACCTCGCCAGAAGCTCAACCTCCCTCCGTACAAGAAGAGTCGGTCGCAAACGAATCATCTAAAGGATCACAACGTAACGGTCTATCTCTGTCTGGTATCGAATATGCTCTCATATACTTTTCAGCGGAAGAAAACACAGACGACGATGCTTTGACAAGTCCTGAAGCCCAGAAGGATGAAGATGTCCATATGCATGACTCTGAAGCTCAACAGGAGGAGGCGTCATCCCCTATTCCAAGCACACCTGCACCCACCACGTCTACTCGCAAACAAGGTTCGTCTCGACTTTTTACCTCGTGCCTATAAGCTTACACATGAACTTCCAGGTAAACGTAAGAGCCTACCAGATGGATCATCTGGTTCACCTCGGGACCGTAAGCGAGTTCGTGAGGGATCAGAAACTGCAGAAGACGAACCTGGTTCGTAATCCCTACACGCCTCCACCGCCATACCTGATCAGTTTTCAAGGAAAAACACAATCTAAGCGTCGAGACACAGGCAAGAAACGTGGAAAGATTCCTTTCGACGCCTTCCAAATCCTCCATAGTGGTATCGCGCAACATCGTTCCGCCAATATCTTTGAAGCGCCTATTCGAGAAAGCGATGCTCCCGACTATGGCGCTATAGTCAAACGGCCGATGGATCTTAAGACCCTCAAAGCTAGGAGTAAGGAAGGCGTCATTTCAAGTGGAGAGGAGTATTATCGGGACCTGCTGCTAATGTTCGCAAATGCATTGATGTACAACCGACCTGACTCGGACGTGTACAAAATGGCCCATGAGGTGAGTGTCTGAATGGCAAAGATAATTGGTCACTTCCCTAATACTGGAGTAGATGATGCACGATAGCATGGAGAAATACACAAACCATAAAAATGTTCAGGAAAGTTTGGCGAAAGCAGGGAAAGCCACTTCGGATGGAGAATAGGCTATTCGCATTTCGTTTAGTATTTTCTAGTTAATTGTAACAATATAGTTTATCCAAGATGTATTTACCTGTTTGGTTAATTGACTCTCTTGATCTTTCACTCGAAGCAAAAGTAGTGAACAACATTATTGGATTCTTGCACTAGTAGATGTGATATAGATATTACGGTATACAGAGTTGAACTTGAAAGCAATGACAAAGCCTAACCTAGAAATACAGACGGTGAAGACAACGCATATTAGAACCAAGGATGATATATTTCTCCCATTTTAGCAAGCTGAAGCGGATTGGTGGCACTTGAGATGAGGTTCGTGACTGTTTGGACAACAGGTGTTGCAAGCTGATTGTGGGTGGTTGCCTGATAGGGATGAGGTCAGAGGGTAGATGTAGTAAGATGCAGTAGACGACGAACCTGTTCCCTCTCGGTTTTGCACGCCATTGTCTCTGCTCTCTTCACAATGCTATCGACATTGTTGGTGACACCCTGTCTGAACCCTTGATCCATTGAAAGGTGCTTCTGACGGACGGTCAACCAATGGCCGACTTCGTCTCGGACGAAAAGGCAGAGTTGATGCCCCAGATCGAACTGAAATGACGTCCGATCAGTGGGACCAAAGTTAAGAAAGGACAAGAAACATACCTCAGGCTCCGTCAGACATCGTCCTATAGCCATGATACCTGAGGTTAAGATCCCTTCAGTGTAAATAGGGCCGATGAAGTGTTGCATGTTGGGCGTGAGTCGGAAGGGCACAACATCGCTTGTTGCAAAGACAGGAAGTTGACCAGACATCCCTGGAGAAGCAAACATAAGACAGGCTAATACGATTTTAAGAGAATGATGCATACCCGGCAGTATCTCAGTCATTGCCATTAGACCAGTCGTTCGAGAGAACTGGAACCTGACCGGTACTCGGCTGGACAGACACAACAAGTAAGTGATGAAGCTGGAGGATGCCGTTTGCAGAGCAAACTGCTTTCGCATTCTCCACAACTCAGATGCGTCCGCCATGATGCGTGTCATGTACTGCGAGAGGGTCAGTAATCGAGACAGCAGCTTGACTTATGAGGCTCACCCGGCTGATGGTGTCGTCTGGGACCATCTTGGAGGCAGCCTCTTCGAGTATGTCCTTCTTTAAGTTGACGTATTCGACCTTCGTTAACTGCTGCAAGGTGGGAGACGAATGATTAGACTAAGTTGTGGTACAACTGAGTCATCTCACCTGTCGACCGGAAGAAGGTTGTCTATATTCTCGGAGAACCTTTTTCACTTTCTCACCAGAGAATAGTAGAGGCTCTTCGCGAGAAATCCCACTGGCCTGACAATGCAGGTCGTATATATCACCAAGTGAGGTATACGACGAGTCTCCTTGTATCAGTCGAGTGACCGTATTGCATGGCACAGCAACAGGCAAATGGAAGTTCAGGTTGCGCTTCCGACTTTCCTTCTTTCGACCCAGTGCACTTAGAAGAATTATCAGCAACCATCTTCGACCATAAGTATCGTAACACACCCGTTCAAGGTTCTTAACATCTGCAGAACTCGCTCTTCTCGGCGAGCTTGACGGTGAACTGGGGACTGGACAACGAAGGAGATCTTCGAGTTATCACTCCCATCGAGTGTGAATCGCTTTGAGAAAGTTCCAGTCATCCTGCAATTTTCGACTCTTGGAGCGAACTTGGCAATCTTGACAAAATTCTGATTGCTATCCTTGTCCTGTTCGAGAAGATCGCAAAATTAAGAAGGGAACAAAAACTAGGAAGGAATGAACCGTACCTCGGTATACTGGCCAGGTACTTCAATTTCGTCCACCTTGTTGTAGTGGAACTCGGTCAGGTAATGGCTCAAAACGGCAAGTGGTTGGAGTCGCGGTCGAGAGTCAAGAACTGCCTCTGATCTATCTCGCCATTTCTGCAGCTTTTGCACATATTCATAGACCGTCAATGGGTGAGCGAGGAAATCTTCTCGGTACTCTTTCTGCTGCACGCGTCAGCAATGATCGTTCAAAGGATGCGCAGTGCTTACCCGTGCAAACTCAGGTAGGTTGCTCTCCATCCTAGCAAGAGTCTGTTGAGTCCCTGGCTGTAGCTTGCCGTCGTCATCTGGTGCATTGGCACGAATAAGGTAGTTCTATTGGCATGATTAATTGTTGGAAGAATGGACACTCGTTGCGGGTACTGACCTGGATGGCATCTTGCAGCATCAAGGAAATACTCCTGTACACATCCTCCTCTGGCATTGCCTTGAATTTCTGTTGGATCTGATCCACCATAGTCTCTAAGCTAAGCGTAAGGAGGGGGAACGACGTCTTCAAAACGGACATGATTTCTTCCACATAGTCGACAGGATGCCGGGGATTGCTGGATGACTCAGTGCCTGAACCAGTCGAGATCGAAGGCATAATAGAGGAATCAGCGACGGACGACTGAACGGCGGTCATTGAGGTCAAGCCATTGATTTCCCCGCCGCCATTTATGTCAGAACCATCACGCTTCGTCATGTCATGGTTAGCTTGCATGAGTCGCTGCCTTTCCACATTTCTCTTGTGCAGCATCATCTCCTCTCGAGTTGTTCGTAGATAATAGAACAGGGCCTAGAAGCCACTTCAACACCTGTTAACAACAGAGCTAGGAGGAACCCACCTGTGGATATAGTCTGGCAAGGTTGAGAAGTATGTAGCGCGCTTGTTTGAGCTCCCGGTGAGATAGGGAGAGGCACAGCTGTGGTACCAGAGATATCCAATACCAGAATGCTGCATCCCCTTTGTACGTATCAAACGCCCTAGATATGGTTGAAGTATTGTCGTCGAGGCTCAGGAGCCACAAAACACGGGTGATCATCGGTCGGCTCTTCCCGCTCTTATATTGACCAGCAGCCTGAAGATAGCAGCTAACAGCGTTGGCGGCGTAGCTGAGATCGCTATAGTTCTCCTTGAACATGTTGTCATTGAAGCGGCCCCATTCTGCCCATGCTTTGGCTTGTGTGATGTCAAGTTGTACGGCCTGCCCGAAGGCGTGATTTGCATCTTCATTCCGACCGCAACGGGCGTGGAACATGCCTTTGAGCGTGTGGAACTCCGCTTTCTGAGAGGTCGAGAAGAACATGAGGTTCGTATTGTTGATGACCTCCAGTCCAGCGGCAAGATCGTTGGGGCGTTGGTAGTGACAGCGAGCTTGTTCACGAAGCTTGAGGAATGCTTCTGAGATCTCAATGTTGGGAAGTGTATATATCTTCGTCAGAGAGGCAAAGCAAACGTCGAGAAGGTCGTGTTTGCGGGCTACATGAGCAAATCGATTGATTATCCAAGCTGTCTCGTGGTATCCGCGGTAACCGAAAGTATTCTGGTTATTCGCAGCACCCGCTTGTTGGTTCGGTCCATTGATAAGGGGGATGTATGCATTGTTTATGCAATGGAATACGTTCTGCCGCCATGCCACAAGGTCAGACCAGATGGTGATGTCGTCGTACTGATTTGGCAAGCGCTCGCGCCATGCCTGTAACACCATCTTCAACTCTGCAGACTTCTTCTCTAGATTCTGCGCATTTGTTTGCGACAATGATCCGAAGATCTGAACAGCTTCTTGTAGCTCAACGAATTGCTGGAAGTGTTGAAGAAGGGGCACATGAGCCGAAGACAGATGAGTAGGCAGCGCTGCCCATTTCCTCAAAGAGAGCTGCATTGCGTCTTCTAGGAGCCTCGTGAAGTCCAGGTTTTTGTCGAGTGCTGACGGGTGCTTCAGCAGGGCTAAAAATGCTTCATAAACCCTCTTCCGTGGCGTTGGGGTATCGGGGAGTTGGGCGATATGCTCTTCGAGAGAATCTTTCTGCTCTGACCAGTCGATTGTCCTCCACGCGCTTTCAAGGAGGAGCTCAGGATTGCCCTCGTTTCTGGCTAACTCGTACAGTAGGTCCCAGTGCTGAAGTTTTTCGGCCGACAAGATCCAATGGTCTTCCCAGAGACAGTACTCTGATTCCGTGAACGGAATTACACCCGTGCGAGCCTTCGAAAGAGCATTCTCGTAGGCCAACGATGCCTGGTCCCACATGCCGTTCTGTTCGAAGGCAATGGCAGAGTTTGTGTCCTGATGCAGGCAGCGGCGTCTCCAGAGTCCATAAAATAGGTCCTCTTCTGAGAGCTCTGCGTAGAGATCGGCCATTGAGTCGTAGACAAAATCGCGTACAGCTGGTTCATCCTCTTTCACCTGTTCAAAGGACAGGTTCAAAAGTTCCAAACCGATGTGCCATGCACTGAAAGACTTTGAGAGGTATTTTACGAGGTGAGGAGGGAGAATCATAGCAGGCGTGCATGCGAAAATCCCGCCCAGGAGCGTCTGGATAACGTTAGGCCGTGCGTATGCCTGGCGCATATGATATTCTTTGCTCAGTAGATTGATCATATGGTGCGTCACGTCAGCTTGCTCTCTTCGGGAGAGGGACGACCAGATGGCGGGGAACAACGAGATCCAAATGCTGTGAGCAGCTTGTGGGTCAAGGAACAGCAGGCGTTGGATGGATTTGACGAGTGTCCGACTCTTGGGTCGTTGGATGGAAGCTGTCGAGGGGGTTGTCGTTCTTCGATCAGGCGGGATAAAGGCATCAGCGTCGACAGCTCCAAGGATGAGATGGATTGCAAGGTAAATCCAATTCTGGTCGGCCAATCCCTCCCAGCTTTGCACGCCGAGAATGTACGTCAAGCGGCTGAGCAGGGATCTTGGTACGCTCACGTCCAGAAGATCCATAAATCTCTCGCGCAGGGACGAATCCTTTGTACGGCATCCAAGCATGAACGAATGTTCGAGCCTGAACGTAAGTTCGCTGCGACGCAAAGACGGGTCGGTATAGATTTCGTAAATGAGTTCCAGGTAAGAATGGAACAGTGATTCGTTTCTCGATTCGAACACAATCATCTTCTGCAGCAAGCTTGCTTTCTCTTTCATGGTGGGATAAGACTCTTGTTTTGCCATGGCCCATGTTTTGGCGAGATCGAGGATATAGCTGGAGAGGGGAATGCTCTTTGTCTTTTCGACAAGGACGACCAATGTGCTAAGGAACCACCTTCGTGTATCACCGAGGAACGCGACTGAGATCTGGTAGATCTCCAATAGGTCAATGATGAGGCGTGCGGTACTATCCAAGGTGGGAACAGGCGGCCCTGTCGTTATGGATTGGATGTGCTCTTTGAATAGCTTCTGGAAGAGCTTTCCCAAGTGCGGATGAAAAGATTCTATGCGCTCGGGAGAAACGCGAATTACTGATTTGAGAATAAGCAATGTGCTTCGCAATGCTGTCGAGTTTTTAAGGCCTTCGTTGACGGCGGTGTAGACGAATTGATGGAATGAGGACAACAAGTTTGGCTGCTCCTCATCTTCTTTCACCAAGGGGTTGAGCTTGATAAGTCGTTCGAAGACGGGGCGCAATGCATCGTGTAGCAAAACCTCCTCACTGACAAGCCCTTTACGAATGAGGGCTAACAGCATGTCTGCATTCGCCTGATACCAGTCATCATTTTGCTCGGCTGCAATGACTTGAAGGACCTTAGCAGCAGAGATTGCCTGTGCCAACGCTGTCTCATTGCTAAAATCATTCTACAGGAGTGACTGTTGGTAAGTTATTCAGAGTAATCAATGCGATCGACATACCTGATCTAGAGAACGCGAGAAGAAACGAAGCCCGAAGGCAACATCGGTCCAACCACTTGGACCAACGAGAACTTGAAGTAATGAGAGCGCCCGAGGGGTGAGCACCGCTTTTGTGCTACTGTCGTGAGGAATTGTCGCAACTCGAACGAGATATGAAACCATGTTCTCTCTGAACGCCAGAGGGGTTGTCCAGGTGGCTTCTGAGTTGGTTGCATCATCGGAATCCGTGTTCATTGCTTCTGAAGTCTGCTCCTCCCAGTTATAGATCACTTGGAGCAACTCGATGGACAGCAATTTAGACTCGACATTGGACGTTGGAGCCATTCCTATTTTGCTCAATGAATTGGCCATATGGGGAACAAAGAGGGCTCGAACAGGATAAAAGAGGTCGGGATGTTTGACTATGAGCTGGTAAATGACGAGGTGTTGCGCAATGCCTTCCTCCGCAAGTAGTCTACGGGTAGCTTTGGCCCACTGAGGAGGGCTCGAGTCCCCTGGTTCGGCGCTCGGAAGTGAAGGAACCAAGGCATTGAGGGCTTCCTGACGCAGAGAAGATTTCCCCTCGGCATGTGGCATACGGAGGAGCCCAGTCCACGCATGTAAAATAAATTTCTGTGGAGTTGGAAACGCTGCGAAGAATCGAGCCGCCAGGAGATATGCGGTTTGCTTGACTATGATATCTTCGTTGGTCCTAGAAATGTAGAACATGACGAACTTGATAATGTCCTTCTTGGCATCGTCGAGGAGGGCAGAATAGTGCTGCACCATCACTGTGGTGAAATGGAGAATCTCAATTTTGAAGAGATCATCCACATCTGCAAACGTGTCCGACTCCGTTAGGGGGTGCCAGATGAGATGGAGTAGCTGTCTGATGAAGTCCTTGTCCACCAATTCCGCTCGAGGTTCAGGACGATTTGCTTGGATGAGTAACGTTGGGGTAACAACGTATCGGATGAAGTGCGTTTTGTGCGCCCAAGTGAAAGACGGGTCTGGGAACCACGTGAGGAACCTCATCAAGATGTTACGGCGGAAGAACGAGTCTTCACTGAGGGCAACATGATGGTAAAGGAAATGAGTGACAGGGACTAAGTCCATTCCTGAATCACGGGAAAAGATAGAGACTATCTCGAAGATGAGGTCGATGCGCGGGGTCTGTTTGACGGCCTCAATGAGAGTGTTCATAGCCAGCGTACGCCTCTGGACAGAAATGGGGACAATTGTCAGCATCCGATCTTGTGGTGGATAATCGGTATGCCAGACTTCCACAACCGCATCAATCACAGCATTGTGCTCCGCAAGCCAGGTTGGGAGTAACTTAGCGAGATCGGTACAAATGAGCAGGGAGGGGATAACTAGCGCTTGATCGGAACTCCGGAGGTTTGCAACCAACTCATTCGTCCTTGAACTCAAGTCACGCTCAAGGTTGGGTGCAAGTTTGGCCTCGAGTATGCTCCTCAGGGTGCGAAGGTGATGGGAATACTTGAGATTCTTGAAGAAGTAGTCGATGGACTCGGTGGGATAACGATCAAGATATTTGGCCAATGGCTCTGAGAAGGGGCTCTGAGAAGACAGGTGCATGCCTGATTCGGTCTGTACGACATTGTTCACCAGTTTCTCGAGGAAAATGTTTGCCGAGGAAGGGAGGAGGTGAAAGACATTGACCAGCTGAACGAGCTTCTTGATCCCTTCGTTCTCCGATAATGGTAAGCGAGAGGATTCCTTCAACAATCCGGGGTCGGATACAAAGGAGTAGTGATCAAGAAGCTTATGTCCGATCTCCACTTTGAAGTAGTTGGTCAACAGTTCGAGCAAACGGGCTAAACCCTCCAATCCTGGAACAGATAATCGCTTGGGGTCTGCCAGATTCATGAGGATTGGGCGAAGCCCCGTTTGCAACAGCTCCTTGGGAAGCCGACTCTGATGCATCAGCACCATTTTGAGTCCCTCGTGTGCCGCATCCTTGACGTCAGCCGACGATGAGTATAGCGACTTGAAGTACATCGTTGTGACCCTATGAGAGGAACAAGTGAGAATGAAGTCATAAACATTGATTGGCGAAATACCTTTGTCGAGTTTGATGTTGTCTCTGGAAGAATTCAGTCAAGGGGCCGGAGGCCGTGAGGAGCTTGATACACGCTACGCGAAGCTGGACGACCTCGATGTTACCTTGCCGGGTGGTCACTCGGCCGAGCAGAGCGGAGTCCTCAGCATCTGCAAGTGCCAAAGTCTCGTGCAGAAGTCGCAGAAGCTCGTCGTTCAGTTCAATGAGGCCGCATTCTAGACTGATACAATAACGGACGGCTTCAATCATTCCGATCTGTTTCGAGAAGGGAAGAGCCCGCAAAGGTTTAGTATAGATTGCACCCAGCAACCTGTCACGATGGGGCATCAGGAGTTCACCGACGGGACGGCCACTGATCTCGACCAGCAGCTCGATGCACGTCTGGGAAG
Organism: Clitopilus hobsonii; assembly: GCA_015708445.2. Lineage (NCBI taxonomy): Eukaryota > Fungi > Basidiomycota > Agaricomycetes > Agaricales > Entolomataceae > Clitopilus > Clitopilus hobsonii. Next base: position 2,053,174 of record CP068001.1, on the reverse strand, counting down.
CTTGACGAACAACAGAGATGGAACTCTGCAGTTCTGGGAAGATTATCCCGATCAGAGCAATGACTCTTTCCCGAGCTTCATTCGTCTGGAAATCCAGGTCCTTCGTGCTGATTCTCAATACGGTAAGCAGAACCTCGATTACACCATCGGCATCCTTGGGAAGATCGCGGGGAATGTCCTTGAGGATATGGAGGAGGGTTCTGATTAGGTCAATCCCTCGATCACCAACCCATTTGTGGCCGATATTGGGCATTTGGGTCAAAATCTTCGTCGCAGCAGCGCCTGCCCTCTTCCTGTTCCAAGCGTCGTCGTAGCACAGGGATGCGAATCGGTTTGCAATTTGGTGGAGGATAGCCATGACGATCTGAGGTTGGCCACTGGAAGTTCCAATCATAGAGATGAGGGTTTCGATTATTCGGGAGATAAGGCCCTGTGCCTCCTTGGCCTGAGCCTCTTGCTCTCGGGCAAGTGCATGAGGGAATGCATCCAGGAAGCTCGAGAGAAGACTGCTCGGTGCATAACGTCCACCCTGAGCGCGGGCCTGGCCTTTCTTGACTTCATTCTCAAAAACGAGATGCGCGAGATTGTTGAGCAAGATTTCAACTCGGTCATGGAGTTCTGGAATGTGAAAGGCATCAAAGAGACCTTCCAGAGTCTTGACGAAGTTCTCCTCGACGTTCCTGCCTTGCACTCCCTAAGCGAAACGTGAGAAACGATTAGAACCAAGTAGATCAATCATCTTACCTCATAGAGAGCACTGCTCATTGAACCCTCCAGGAATAAGAAGGCATTCTCGCGATCGTACGAAGAACCTTTGTTGACTGTCTTGCAACAGAGTTCAGTCAAGCCCGTGATGTCGACCTTCTCGGTGATCGATCCAAACGACAGAGTCAGTTTGGCGACCTCTGAATGGTGCTGGTATTGGAGATGGGGCTCTTTGGTCAAGAGCCGCCTATTGCGGCCCCCCAACTTGCCCAAAATTCGTATTGTCGTGTGAGCGTGATGATGACTAGCGGGTATGGGGCGAAGGTGGCTATGCAAAGCTTCCATCAGTTCACGGAGAACTGTACTGAGAGTGGGATCGAGGAAGTCAGGAGTCAGATTGTCGATACAGAGCTCTAACGTCCGTAGTCCCTGGGATACAAGGTCTGGACCACCTCTTAACGCCAATGCAAGGGGAGACATGAGGTATGTGAGGTGAGGTAAGAGGTGCGTTAGACGCAAGGGAACGGTGAGGCAGAGCTCGACGATCATGTCTCTTGTCTGCCCTTCGGACGATTGAAGCTGACGGTTGAGACTGTCGAGAAGCTCAGGGAGGAGGGGAAGAACGGCGCCGTAGAGAAGTTCGAATCGACCGCCTCCTCCGCCAATGGCTCTAAAGAGAGCTCGAAGGAGGTGAAGATAATTAGCTGGGCGGGATGCTTTTGCTGCTAGGGGGAAACAATCCATTAGAAGCTTGGCAAGATGGTTCTTCAGGATAGGTTCGTTGAGGGCTGGATGTGCAGCCACTGCACCGAAGGCCATTTTATATAACCTAATTGTAGCCGCTGCAGTCATGTCATCGTATTCTCCCAGCAACTCTAGTCGTTCAACGAGGAAATTGAGGACAATAGCGAGGAGGGTAGGAGAGGTCTGCTCTCGGGTGAAAAGGAATTGGCAGATATTGAGCAAGATGAGTCGTTTTGATGCTGATTGGAAGAAGAACTCCATCTTCTGTGTCCACACTTCTTGGAAGACATAGAGGTTGATCTCTAATAATGCTTGTCCGAACCAATCTAAAGCATCGTTGTGCTCATTTGCTCTGAGTTCGGGATCGAAAAGAGCCATGCAGCGGATGCATCCTTCAAATAGACGAGAGAATAGTTCTCCATCGATTGTCGGTGCATCGTGCTTGCGCAAAGAAGCAAGACACACCCGGAAGCCATGGAGTAGACTTCGGAACATTTGCCGAGATTCTGAACATGAATGAGTAATCAAATCGACCTGAAGGAAGTGTGGCTATATACCTTGCAACATATCTTCAGTTTTCTCCTGAGAGTATACCGCACCTCCAACAGGCCGTGATTTCTCGATGAAAGCTGCGTCCAAAACTGTTGCAGATGGATCGGCTTTGACGATCGCGTTTCTTGCAACTACTTCTTCATAAACAATCGCAAGAGCCTCCAATCGCTCCAACGACGTCTCAAAGATGGCGCCTAGCAAGCTGATGGCACCTTCTTTCGTCTCTCGCTTGTCAACTTGTTCTATCAGGCCGAAGATCATCTTCGTCGACAGGGTATGAATATTGTTGCCCAAGGTAGGGTTGTGAATGAGGTTAGAATAGACCTCAATAACCCGACGTAGTTGGGATGCATCGAGGTCATTCCTGATGTGGTGAACAAGATCAGCGATCGCGCTGTAGACCGCTGCTCGTAGCATCTCTTTGCTACCCACACCTGACCCAAGCAGAACATCTTCGTTAAAGAGCTTGTCGAGTACGGGGAATAACGCCTTTCGTGAAGGCAATCCCATTAGATGCCGGAATACAACCATCAATTCCTGGTGACGGTTAGTACAGAGCATACCAACATAGGTGAAAGTTACACACCTTCCTTAATGTAATCCCATTTGCTGGGCAGTCCTGAAGCATGCGTAGAGCAATGAGAATGAGACGTTCACCATATGTCTCGTCGGTATCTCCTGCGTGGAATCGCATGACATACGCGAGGAATGATAGCACCTACGATGTTTGAGTATGTGGAAAGGAAGTACAAATTTTCGAAGAGCTACCTTGATTTGTGAATGGTGAAAATCAGTGTAGATGGTTCCATTCTTGATGGTAGGCGCCATCCCTGACCATACACCTCCCATAGCTTCCGCGTCCTCCCTTGCTTTCTGTTGTGCAGGCGACTCCAATGCAAGAGCGTCAAATGATGGGGTAATGGTAGAGGTCATAGATGACGAGGAGCCTGTCGCTGTTCCTGGTCGATGTGTTTGAGAGATGATGACCAGCATCATGCTGAGTTCGCCGATTACTTTGAAGGAGCGTAGACTCGCCAGCAGTGCATTAGCATCCACCAGTGGAGAATCTTCTGATAGTAGCTCTGGTACCGTCTCCTTCATACTGTCAAGACATTGGATATAAATCTGAACAAATTCAGCAAAGTGCTCGTCTGTCATGGTTCTCCACGTGCGTAGGCAGTCGAGAAGGATTTTGCAGGCAGTAGCGCCATTTTCTTCGTTGTCGGTTCGTAGTATGTGGAACATACATCCATAGATTTGAGAAGTGAGACTCTTCGTGATGTCGTTTACGGGTAGTTTGTGAATGAGTTCGAGGAGACTCCGGCGGAACTGGTATTCCATGCTCTCCTTCTGAGTCGATGGTTCTCCAGAACGAAGCAAATCGGTGAGAGTGGTGACAAGGAAGGGCATGGCCCTGTTGATCTCTCCTTCCCTGAGAGTCTCTAACATTTCGCGTATTTCCAAAGCAACAGCGTGCTTGGTCCTCAAGTCTGCATAGAAAGTCAGCAAAGGGGCTACACGCGCCAGCTACTCGCCACACACCATTATTAGGGTCCGCTATTCTACCGGCACGTTTCTCCAGCTCAGATGGCGGAGCCTTCTGTTGAGATACAGAGGCTTCCATGGTCAACGGTGTGGCCATGAAGCGCGTTGAAGTCCACCAACAAGTTGGCGTTCAGGAGGAAAGCTACTGGGTATTACCTTTTTTGGAAAAATCGCACATGATGACATAAGCACCAGATATAGGGCTGCGGCAAAGTGAGCACAGGCCTTTCAACAGACTCCAGCAGAACGCAAGTGACCCTTTGCCAGTGTTCACCATGTCTAGTGAACTACTAAAGCAGATCCAGCAAGGAAAGAAGCTTAAGAAGGCGGAGACTCATGATAGAAGTGCACCGATTCTTGATACAGGAGGTAAAATTGGAGGTGGAGGTGGAGGTGGCATATCAAGCGGAGGAGGTGGAGGAGGAGGCGCAGGCGGCGGATTAGCTGCTGCTATGGCAGGTGGTGGACCACCTCAGCTTGGTGGCTTATTTGCTGGTGGCATGCCAAAGTTGAAGCCAGCTGGTCAAACGAACAATGGTAAATATTTATGAACTCTTTTGCAGGAACACTCAGTGAGCTCTTTCCGCAGTGAAACCAGCCAATCTAGCGAAGCCACCGTCAATTCCTAAGAGAAGTACACCACAACCATCTGAAGATAGCCCTCCTGCGGTAGTACCCAGGATACCCAGTAGAGGACCGCCCCCAAAGCCGTCCGCACCACCACCATCTGCTCCAAGCATACCGGCCAGACCGGCGCCATCTATACCTAGCCCTGCTGTTAACGGCCCCCCACGTAGAGCGCCTCCCCCTCCTGCGGCTGCGCCTCCTCCCCCTCCCCGACGCGTTCCGTCTCCTCCCTCTGCTCCTTCCCCATCGGCGCCGAGCCTACCTGCTAGAGCCCCACCAGCGATCCCTGGGCGCCCAGCTCCTGCGCTTCCATCGAGGTTGGCCCCTGCGCCTCCGAAACCTGAGCCTATCTCTACTCCCTCGAGAGCTGTGCCGCCTCCGCCTCCAGCTAGACCGTCACCAGGTTTGCCCCCTCGATCGGGTTCTCCAGCAACCCCAAGTACACCCGTTCCTGCGATCCCTCCTCGGGTGTCTCATGGTTCGCCTGGCAAGCCTCCCGCTCTTCCTGGTCGGGCACCCCCACCCCCACCTCCCAGACCGTCCAGTATGGCGACATCGTCCCCTACATCGTCTATGCGAGGTCGACCAGTTCCCCCTCCACCTGTTAGGCGACCTCCTCCTGCTGAGCCCCCGGTGTCAGCGATAAGATCGAGTTTGGATGAGGCACCTGCCACACCTCCACCCAGAGCACCCCCTCGCCCTGCTCAACCTCCTCCTCCCCCGAGGCCGGCGCCATCTCCTGCACCAGTTGCGTCCCCTGCACCACCACCAGCACCACCATCTAGGTCTGTCGCTGAGCGTCCTCCCTCTCGGATGCCAGCGCCTCCACCGGTCAGGAATGTTCCACCACCTATGGGGAACGGTATTTCGGCTTCCCATCAGGCTCGTAGTGAGTAACCTTTCATCCATTGAAAGGTTGAATGGAGTTCAGAAGACTGACACGTATTCTTATTCACTTTAGTACCTTCTCCTCCGCCACAGGTTGGGCAGCATATTTTCCCCGTCTCCGACTTTCCTCCTCCCCGAGGGTTCCAAAGGGGTGCTAAGCGATACCCCAGTGGACGATCACGAGGATGTGACTTTGATCTTAGTGTGCTTGGCTAGTTGTCTATTTTTTATTTTTGAATAGAGTACCAGCACATGGAATAATTACGGACCTTATGCCTTTAAGCCAAATTGATGGGTTGACCTTCCGGGGTTGCACCGAACAAGTTAGCCGGGTTTACTTACGGAGTTGACACGTTGACACGTCAGTCCTCAATAAAGTGTTATAAGCCAAACTTGACTGAACCAAAGTCACTAACAATCTCAACGACCGACCACCATGCGTCTTTCTTCATTCAAAGTCCCAGTCTGCCTCCTTGCTTTGGCTTCTTATGCCGCTGCAGAGGGTGAACAGGAGGCTTCAGACGTTCTCAAGCTCACCGCTGAGACTTTTGAGAAGTCGGTCACCGACAAGCCTCTCATGCTTGTCGAGTTCTTCGCTCCTTGGTTCGTATATAGATAGCTATCTAACATAGATGTACTAATATCCTCTCCAGGTGCGGTCACTGCAAGGCTCTCGCTCCCGAGTACGCCGAGGCTGCAACTACTCTCAAGGACAAGAACATTGTCCTCGCTTCGGTCGACTGTGTTGACCAAGCCGAGCTTTGCCAGACTCATGGCGTCCAGGGATACCCCACACTCAAAGTCTACAAGAACGGCACCCCTGCCGAGTACGGTGGTCCCAGGAAAGCTGATGGAATTGTCAGCTACATGGTAAAGTAAGTCGTCGCCTAACTTCCTTGACGCCGACAACTCGATACTAATAATCCCACTCTTTCAGACAATCTCTTCCTGCTGTGTCGGAAGTCACCGCAGCGAATCTTGAAGATTTCCAAAAGGCTGACAAATTCGTCGCCATTGCCTACCTCCCCTCTTCAACCTCAGAACCTGCCCCTGCTTTCAGCGCAGTCGCCGAGAAGCACCGTGATGACTACCTCTTCGGTCTCGTTACTGATGAGGAGGCCACCAAGGCTGCTGGTGTCACCGCACCCGCCGTCGTTGTCTACCGTAAATTCGACGAACCCAAGGTCGAATATCCCTACCCCATTACCTCTGCCAAGAGCCAGGACTTCGAAGATTGGTTCTCAGAGCTCTCCGTTCCTATCATCGACGAAGTCAACGCCGACAACTACCACACCTACGCAAGCAGCAACAAGCCTCTTGCCTACCTTTTCCTCGACCCCACCTCCGAGGACAAGGATGAGCAAATTGCTGCCATCAAGCCCATTGCCGCCAAGTACAAGTCGAAGATGAACTTTGTCTGGATTGACGGTATCAAGTTCGGTGACCACGGCAAGGCTCTTAACTTGGCTGAGTCCAAGTGGCCCGCATTCGTCGTCCAGGATCTCGAGAAGCAGCTCAAGTACCCTTACGACCAATCCAAGGAAGTTACTGCCGCTGCTGTTGAGGATCTCGTTTCCTCATTCCTCGGTGGCAAGCTCCAGCCCACTCTCAAGTCTCAACCCATCCCCGAGACCCAGACTGAGGCCGTCACCACCGTCGTCGGCAAGTCATTCGATGATGTTGTCTTCGACGACTCCAAGGATGTCTTTATTGAGTTCTACGCTACATGGTGTGGTCACTGCAAGCGTCTTGCGCCTACATGGGAGTCCCTCGGTGAGAAATACGCTCCCGTCAAGGACACCCTCACAATGTATGTTTTTTCACCCTGCTTCATATACGTCTGATTCTTACAATACTTTACAGTGCCAAGATGGAAGCTACCGAGAACGACCTCCCCGCCTCTGTTGACTTCAGGATCTCTGGATTCCCCACACTCAAGTTCAAGCCCGCTGGCAGCAAGACTTTCATTGACTACGAGGGTGACAGGTCAATGGAGAGCCTTGTCGAGTTCGTCGAGAAGAACGCCAAGAACCCCATCGACCTCCCCAAGGTCGCTGCACCTGAGGAAGATGCCCAAAAGCCTCTTGCACCCGAATCTACCCCTGAACCCGCAGCAGCAGAGGAGCCCGTCAAGGCTGAGCGTGATGAGCTTTGAGTAGCAAACCTCGCCCTCCTTTAGTTACATGTACGACTCATTGTATTATCTATTTCTGCATCTTTATTCTCGCAATGGAAACGTCGAAACATCATTTCTGCTGTATGCACATGAGTTGATATGTATCAGTCAACATAACGAGCATGGGAGAAGCCCTTCTCAGGCTTTTTCCCGATGAGAATTATCCCTTCTTCCCTTGTAAAACTCGGAGAAAGACAGCCTTGTTGCTAGCAATCGGCAGTCAAAGTCTGTGTGAGCCTGGAGGTGCGAAACCAAGATTGGGACTCGGTCTGAGAAATCGTTGCTATACTGATTTAGCCGCTCCATGAGATCTTCCAGATTCGCTGTTGACACGGTCCTCTCTCTGGGACGAGCAGTATATACACCCTACCACGCGAATTATAAGTCTTGCCTGGTAAGTTGGTGTGAGGATCACTTACCCTTTTTATATCCAAAGCCTCATCTCTTCGAGACGATTCCGACAGACAAAAGTTGTAGAAGTCGTCCATGGCATCACGAAAGCGGAGAATCGAGGTGAATATCCCCCTGACTTGGTTAAGTACGCTGTCCTAGTATATGTCAGCCTATAGACTTCGTGAAAAGTGCGTGACCAACTCACTTCTTTCCCTCTCCTCGAATTGAGTAGAAGAGTTTTCGTTGTTATTGACTTGAGGTAGGTTCGATGCGCTTCAATCATGGCATCCAAGTCCCCCTCTCGTTTCTCCAGGAAGTCTACAAGTGTCTTCCATGAACATTCGATGACCTCCAGGTGACAATAAGCTTGCAAAGATCGAATGAAATGGATCATCTCTGCCATCGTGATCCGAATTCGATGCCATTCTGGCTCCAATTCTATCCATGAAACTCAATTAGATGTCCTTTTAGATACTGGACAGATACCCTACCCGGAACACGAAGGAACCTTCTCGTCTGGCCCGCAATTCGCGTCCACCCAGTATTTAGCGCATTTTCGATCCTTTTAATTTGCCACAGATGTTTGAACAGCTTCAGATAGTCTTCCATAGATGCAGGATCCAGCACTGTATCGATCGGTGCGTCGATCTTGTATTCCAGAGTGAAGGAGTCCCAGCCGATCTCTCCATGCGAATACTCCAAGATGCGTGCATCAAGTCTGCGTAGAACTTCAGGCGGATCCCGGGCTGCATTTGAAGATTGAATGGCAGTTTCTAGCGTGGCAGTTAGGTTATGCCTATATAGCGTGTTTGCAGGCTTATACAAGCTTGGGCTATGAATCGAGAGTCAATACAGTTACTCGGGAAGAACGTCGTGCTCACATACCCTAGAGATTCCAAGAGGCGATCGGCAAAGTCTCCGTGTCCCAGCAGAAGATAGTGCTTGATTGCGAATAGGTGATCCAGAAGCATAAACTTCTCTATAAACACCTCAAACAGCCTACGACTGGCGGTTTGGTACGCCACATCAATCGATCGTTCCAAGCCCGAGATATCGCTATATTTGAGAGCTGGGGGGTTGTCAGTCATAATCTGCTTCTTTCGTAGCCAGATACCTACTTCCGCCAGTATGCAGCATCTTTTCGCGTGTTACCACCCAATCACTGTCATGACAGCTATATCGGATGAAGTTCAAGCTCTTGCCTGTTGAGAAGATCTGCCTACAGTCAACATCCAGTGGCTCTCGGATGTACGACCGCACATACCTTCTTTCCAAATGCTTCACCGACGAATTTTGGCAGCATCTCTTTCTGGAAACGATACTTCGTTTGCCATAGTTGGAGTCCTCCTTCGCGTAGATCAGACGACTCGTCATTGTCACCCCCAAAACCACCGTCTCCACCCACAAAATCGACACCTCCGGCCAATGCCGAGGGATGTAAGTACCGCATCGCTGCAGAAGAGTCGGAGGTGACAAAGAATTCTGAGAAGGGGTCATATAGTTCTCCGGAGAAAAGCCACTTATGAAGGGTAGTGAAGAAGGGCTCCGAAACCTAGGCATCAAAATTTAGTGCCGTGGATGCAAGAAAGGATAAGTATGAAGTACCTCCTCCAGCAGCTGGTCAGTAAATTTCCTGATGAATGGGTCTCCAGTATCCGCATAACCGTGGATGAGATTGACGAGTGCGCCACCGTGTGATTCTACACTCTCGGAATGAGATCAAAGTCTAAAGTAAACAGATGGCTAGGTTACTCACCTCGAGCCCCTTCCACGCAAACACTCATCATCCGCATTCTCAGCCTCCATTCATTGATCCACACATCCAACCGCCGAAGTGTCAAGCTGCTCTGAGCTCCGTCGTTTGACCCCTGTGCCTCAGGCTCTTCAGATGATGCTTGCGACTCCAGCACAGCAATTAATTGATAATATTCAGTGAGCTGAGATTGTAGATGGTGGCATAGGCTCTGCTCTATCATGCCAACGCCATCTGCGTGTTCGCGTTCTTGCACAAAGTGTTCCACTCTGGAGTAGAGATATCCGACTTCTGAAAGTCGATGGATGAGGTTTCGTGTTGGAGGAGGCACCAGGTGCCGCTATATCAGGCGTGTTAGTCCTCAGGAGGCGGACATGCTGTAGAGAGAGGGCGCACACTATCCTCAGCGAAGATCAGATTGTTCTCCCCATTGGCTGAGAACTTGACGTATTTGCCAGAGATGCCTTGTAATAGAAATAATGCATCTCGAATCAGAAGTTGTTCAGACAGGTGGGATTGTCCTGTCTTCTGTCGGTATTCTCTAAGGAGAGTAGCCTTTGATTTCCCACTGGAGGGTACCTCGACAGGATGACGTGCCGACGCTGTTGTTCCAGAAGAGTTTCTAGGGTGGAGGTGTGTTGCAGATGTCGAGGGTTGGTTCTCTGCCGAGGACGTCGATGGGGTTGTCGAGGCCAGGTTCTGCAAGAAACTAACGGAGGCGTGTTTTCTCGACAGGACAGGCTTCAATTCAACGGTCAAAAGGCCGTTAGCAATCCAACGACAGGAAACGCACCTGATCAAGCAATCTAGAGAGTAGATTGGTGAATTTGGTCGCTGCAGAGCTTGATGAATTGGCCTGAAGTACTATAATGAGGTTTACTCGACGTGACTTTTCAGGTTGTCAAGGAACTTACAGCTTCGTCTTATCTGGTCTGCTATGACTTGAAAATCAGATTCTTCATATTGTCCGTGCTTTCTGGGGTTTGGACGCGCCGTTCAGTGTCGATCGTGATGAAAGAGTGCATGGACGCGTACTTGGTTAGTATACTCTCACTTTGAGCAATCAGCTCCCTCTTCAGCCTCGAGTCGTAGCGCGCTTCCGGTACCACAGAGACGACAAGGGTATCTAGGCTTGGATAAAGTGTCGACATAATGGTTGCACGAAGCCAAATCCACGCGGTTTACAGTTGAACGCGTCCATCGTATGGATGACCGGTATGGGTAAGTGTTTCCCATGGCTTGATGCGGTCTTCACGAGGCACCAAAGCTCTCACTATCCACTCAATCCCTGGGGGATACAGCAAGAAGTAGAATTCGAGACTGGGTATTCGAGATAACGAAGTTCATAAATTCATAATCAGATACACTATTACAACAACATTGAAACAAAAAATTCTACACAAAGATCTTAAAGTCTTCCCGCCGCCACTCCATAAAACAACTACAATCGAAACAAATATAGAATCTTAAATAAAACGAGCCTCATATCAAACCTCACGGTCCTCTTTGTATCTGCGTTATCAGTGCTTCCCAGTAGTTCCAATCTCCACCTTCGATGTTGCTCAGCAACCTGGGATCTGGTGCAACCATGGGCTGGCCCACTCCTACCCAACCTGTCAAGTCGGCGCCTCCTGGTCCGCCCCATATCATGCCGTTCGCATTCGCATCTATCGGTGCGTTACTGATGGTGTTACACCAGTGATCAAGCAGGGACTGCGCAGTAGATTCGTCTTCGGCGCCTGGACTGCCGGAGCCAGTTGGTGAACTTGGGTTATTGGCCTGTAAGCGCTGGAATGTCGGTGAATGGACCATAGGCGTCGTGTTAACTGGAGGCAAGGAATGTCCAGAAGAGGAGCCTTCTCCTGAGGGTCCAATGTTGAGGAGTGATGGGAAGGGTCGCTGTGGGCTGGACGAAACGCTACCTTGGTGAAGATCTAGCAGTAGCTGCGCCTGTTGCTCCCCTGTTGCATGCTCATTCACAGGGCTCATCTGGCTTTCCATTTGCAGGAATTTTGTTCGCAGAAAATCGATCGTCTTGAGTTCCCTGCGCGTAGTCTCGTCGATATCTCTAAGCCCTTCGTGTTCCTCAAGGAACCCGTCCAAAATGGCACGCATCGCCTTTGCCTCTTTCCCCTTTGGCTCTAGGACGAGGTATATACCGCTAATCATAGCAGTTTGAAATTCCCTATAGGCATTGCTGAGGGAATGTCTTTTCTCCTTTGGCTGTGTTTCCCGGAATTGCCTCCGTACTTCAAAGTCCTTGATGGCAGACTCGAAACATGCAACGCGAGAGCGAAGGAAGCGGTCAGAGCGTAGGCGGCGTAGCAGATACGGCCTGTGCAGACTGATGCGAACGAACAAGACTTCCGTTACCAGAAGGAACCGATGGACAGGAATGTACTTGCGCTCCTCGTCCAGAGAGGTGTCTGGGTGTAGAGCATAGTGTGGTGGGAGGTCCCGAACAAATTTCAGCAGTTCGTCATCCAAGGCGACCACTTCCGAGTATGAGCTTTTCTCCCTCACTTGCTGGAAGTGATGGACCATCTTCCCGATAATCTTTGCCAGTTGATGTCTGAGTATGACAAAGGTCATAGGTGTGGGGATAGATAGAGGTGCCGATTCGCCATTGTAGGTAATCTGGTTTTCGTCGTCGATGTTAGATGGTAGCCGCGTGGACGTATAATCGTCTTGAATGGAGTTTGGTCGGCCCAGGACGAGAGCATAGGAACGGTCAGCATGATACAGGTAGGACCATATGCGTCGACGATATTCGATTTGAGCAGGATCCATGCCCTGGAACACATCAGTACAGTGGAACCATCAGGGAAGACACCATGCGCACCAGATTGGAACCGTCTCTGTGTAACCCCAGAGCCTGAGCGGTCCTCACAGCAGCTCCTAATTGACTCCAGCATTCCGTGATACGGCGGTCAAAGGTTAGAAAGCGTGCGCTCTGTAAATATGAGTTCGCCGCAAAGAGGGGTAAGACGCGAGGGACTCACGAGCAAGCGAGTCAGCACAATTTCCAGTGAGTCTGGTTGAATAGCAGCTGCGATAAGCAATGACCGCCTAGCTGGTGGGTTGTCAGAATGAATGATGATCACAATATGGCATCAAGGGTCTTACAGGACCAATAGTATCGCAAGGAAGTAACTCTTCGTGTTCGTGCATCCCCGCTTATGCTTTCAGGTGCCAAGCGTGCTGCTATCGCGAGGACGACAAAGAGGAGCGGCAGGAAGCGAACATCATGTGGGTTGAAGGCACCCATACCGTCTCTGCCATGTGCTGTGATTGACTTGTACGCCGCACGGAAATCTGTTTCCGATACAGGATAGCGAGTCCAGTTTCTGGTTGAGGAAGGTCAAAATAAGCGATTTCAGCAATGTGTGTGACGTACATTGACTGGAAATAGTAGTTGATAAGAATATCAGAGATTCTCTGCGGAGGCAATTCTTGGAGCAGCTCTGATATCTTGTTGGGACCTACGCCACATTCTTGCATCAGGGTCTTCAGGTTATCTGCCGCCGAAGGTTCCGTTTCCTCCCCCAGTAGCATTTTTTCACCTTTGACAGAGAAAGTGGGATCCTTGGGGTCTGTATGGTATTCTCCGCCGGAATCGGGATCGAAACGTTCTGGGGAAGTCATACCCACTTTTTGTAACTGTCAACATGTTAGTCGGTACACGTTGTATCAGATACGAAATCCACTGTACCTGTTCTATCACAGAGCCAGGAGCGATACTTCCCGATGCACTGTTCCCGTACCATTTCCCACTCTGAAAAGTTCCTCCGCTGGGGTCCTGGTCCTCTGTCTGAGAACGAGTGTCATTGTCATCTTCGCCGAAGGATGCTGAGCGTCGTCTGCCGGAAGGTGTATCCGGGTTGCTGAAGCCTCCTGGAGAGCAGTATTGTGGTAGAGCCGTTTCAATGATACGCTCTAATCTTGTTATACGGACGCTTAAGTCCTGGTCAGCCTTGCCTGGTGTATAGGCCTTGCACAAGTCAGGCACTTTACGTGCTACACACTATATGATGGTTTAGAACACGTTTGAACAGTAAGAGCAGAGTTTGCAGAGCCACGAACATGAGAGCAGGGTATCTGTCTGTCACACTAGATCGAGGCGTCAATATGCGATATGTATAGAATACTAATACAACTCTTACCTTTTGCTTTCTTCGATGGCATTCGCCGCATGAAAAGCTTTTTATGGGGAGTGAGCCAATCAAGAAGTCAGAATTTGACTGGAGGTAGCTACCTGACTCGAGTTCGTTGTTTCTTGGCAGAACCGTTCTGCATGTCGTCGTCGTCTAATTTCTTCCTCTTTGCCACCGAAGGTGTACTGGCAGAGTTGAATTGGCCAGTATAGCTAGCCGGTTTAACCATGATATTGGGGAGTTTCTGGGGTTCACGATAACGCTTGGTGGTCGACCTGACAGTGACTCGGGGTGGTTTGGGTTGATGTGCGAATTTCAAGATCGACCAGGTCCAAGTTAGGTCCGGTGATCCGCACTTTTCAATAAACGATCCGACCAACAATGCACCGCGACGACGAGGACCAACAGCAATGGAGGCAGCTCAAATTATCATTGGAAAGGCCATACAAAGATGATAATGGACAAGAGATACTACAGTTAGAAGATATAACACCAGATGGGCAACATATCTATGAACAGTATGTACCATCAATACGTGTGAGGAATGCTCGACAACTTTGTTTCATAGGAAAGTTACACCGATCAAGGCTCTAAGAACAAACCTCCACAGAATACTGGCTGAGCGTGGTACAGACTTTTTCGAAGTCACTCGCAACAACAAGCTGCCAGAAAAACCAGCTGTGGATACAGAGGAGCAAGATGACACTAAGGACGATACCGAGACAGAGTCAACGTCAAACAAGACAATGACAGTCGAAGATTTGCACAAAATGACGATGGAATTGCTGCCCAAACTATAGTGAGCATAACTGTCTCGTAAAAAACGAACCGACTAAGTTTCACAGCGTTTCTCTAGGAGAAATGACTTTTGCACGAGATCTGCTGTCTTCTCTCCTCGGTCCAGCACAAGCATCAACCTCAAGTACTAGGGATCTTGTTGGCAGTCGAAACACACCAAGCAATGCCCCACCGGCTGTCATATCATCAGATCTCTCTACAACCATCGTCACTAAACCACCACCTATCGTATCAGTACAAGCGTTCAACTCTCAACTGACAATTGGGAGTAAGGATGAGGCACTACGGCATGCTGTCACCGTTTTCAAAACTGCTGCAGAATCTATGGATAGGGCAAGACTGAAAGGTGAAAAATACTGGGTGGACGCTCTCAAAGCAAGACGCGGAAACTGGCGGTTGATGCCTGCACCTCTACCTTTGGGCACAATTGTTGGGAAAGGCACAGACAGAACTTCGAAGGACTTTCTGGTTGCCTACGGATTGGAAGAATGTGAGATACACCTTTCCAGTCCATATATCAATTACTAACAAATCCATCTTAAGCTCCACCTACATTCCGTCGCCAGGCCCTAGCCCGCCTGGGCGACAAAGACACGACTCAAGATGATCTCGTCTTCCTGCATCGGCCCCAAACCCGTCTCAAAGTCACTCTAAACTTGACCGATCAAACAGGGAATGTCCACACAACTTCGTACATGAAAGCGCGGCTTGATACATCGACGGTTGACACTGCTCTCAAAGATGCCCAGAGCGAAGTCGTCGAACAAGAAATCTTTGCTATGATGGTTCTGGAAGCTGGCAATCTTCCATCTGCTTCTGCACGTGTATCCGAGCGTCAGATTGTCGTTGAAGCAGCTCAGAATACTGAGCTTCAGTTTGAGCTGGTAGGGTCTCTGTCTCTAACTTCCTGCAAATCCTTGCTTAATTGTGTATACAGCTCGATTCTGGTGTTGACGTTGTACCTACAAGCACTGGTTCAACATCCGGGAATGAACAATGTCAGTTAATCTACCACGCTCTACATGCTCTTCTACTCCGTCGACATGCACATGTCAAGAAACAACGCCTAGGAGCCCAAGGACTCATTCGCGCTCCCTCCACCTCTGACCCCACCCACCGTCCACCCTCACTTCTCCAACCCATTGTCGATTACCTGCAATACCAAGTATTCTGCCAGCGTGTACGAGCGGAGATCGACAAAATGGTAGGAGCCCTTAAAGAGGCTGGTATACCGACGAGGGTCCAGTGGGATGCGGTCCACGAGACTGGAGCACAACTGGGAGAGATGCTGAAGAGCAATAAGGCGCAGTCAGTAGGTGGGGAGACTATTCTGCGAATAGATGACCGGTGCGTCCGCCCTCTGCAGAGTTCTTAGTTCAAATACCTAACCAAACGTTTGCAGCCACATAATTCGACTGACATTCCGTTCCCCGTCCACTTTGGTTGCACACCTGCCACAGGCCACTCTGACCATAACATCAATACCCCAGTTATCCCAGCTATTAGCAGATGAGGTCGACCGCTGTCTCTTGCAAAGGATATGTGAAATCGGCGCGTCTGTCGTCAACAACAACGATGGCGCTTGGTTTGTAGACCTCAGCCGCTGCATCGGTCGATGGGACGGCTGTGTCCTGTAAGTGCACTCTCCCCTTCTCCAACGTGAATGAGGCTGATTCTCTGGCTCAGGACTTTTCGTATTGTATATGATAGCCCATTGCGTGTGAACTGCGAAGCTTACCAGCTTCACCAGTCGAGTGGAAAAGGGGCTGTCGTCAAATTTACGCCTGGAGACAAATCACCGAGTTTGCTCAAATGGGTAGAGAATACGGTACGAGCTGCAGCGGTGGTTAGATAGTAGACCTTATATATGAGCCGTTTATTGAATGTTTTTGCCGCAGCGAAATGCATTTTGATGATATCCATATCGACATACGCTCATGGTACATGGTGGAAAGTGTGTCAGGGTGAGTGCAAAGCAGTAATTTACTCGTCGTCCTCGTCCTCGTCCGCTGCCTCTTCCTCGTCTCCACCAGCCTTGAATTTCTCGATGTTGGCGGCGATGTTGGCCCTGCGCTCGTCCAAGGTGAGCTTCTTGACCTTGTACTTTTGGGACTCAGCCTTCCAGTCTTGTGACTTTTCAGTGGGCTTGAAGGTGGGGTCTTCCCGGATGGCAGCATACGCATTGGTGTAGATCTCTTCGATATCTTCAGAACCAACACCGTCAGCGAGGTAAGAGGCGAACTGCTTCTTGAATCTGATACGACCATTAGTGATCAATCGCTAAATCGTGTATGTTGACTTACCGCTCATCGTCTTCCTCCTCGAGAGACTCCATGTATTCGGCAACATGGCCACCGAAGATGTACTTCTTGAGGACTTCAGCGTCGAGGGACTTGGATTCTGGGTCATAACCGGGGAATCGCTTCTCGGAGTGAGGGACGAAGATTCCACCGTCACTTGCACCCTTCATGGCACCGAAGACTCTCGATCCAGTAGATGTGCGCTTAAGACCGACATCAAGGTAAACCTTGAAAGGTCGGGAATCATCGTCGATGGCCTCAGTGAGGGTATGTGTGCCATCGGGTTCAGCGACACCTTCGTACTTGTCGGCAAGGCCAAGTTTTGTGAGTGCGCGGCGAGCGCAGAGGAGGCCAGTGGCGTAAGCAGCGGTCCAGTTGGTGAGACCGTGGTTGATGCCGTATCTTGGGAGCTCTTTCGAGGTGGCGGCGGTCAGGACGAAATCGCCTTGCAGCCTTGCGTAGACGATCTGAACAATAACCTGCTTGTTTGAAAAGCGGACAACGAGGCGGTATTTGGGTGCGTTGTACTTGTTCTTGGCCTGAGTTACGAGTCGTTTCCTGGCATAGTCTGTCCAGCAATTTTAGGATGTGAATACCAAGGGAAATAATGCCTCCAACGCACAATCTGTCTTGCCCTCACGCCTTCTGCGGTACTTGACCTGGAAACGGGAGAAGTAGGCGTCCGTCTTGATCTTTTTGATGAAAGGCATCTATGGGCGGACTGTCAGTATTTCTGTGTTGACATCTAGATTCGAAAATGTGCATCCATCCTCAACACCACTGAAATTGTCCCAAAAACGATCAGGATAGCTTCTCGCAGCATACGGGATGGATTCACGGCGTCCATAAAGGCGACATACCTTGAGGAAGGGGTTTTGAGGGCGGCGGGGACGGTGTTGACCTCGATCTACACAGATTCTACAGTGGGCTTGGTGCTTACCTAACCGAGGTCCTATGACTAAGCAGCACTGCCATCAGCGGACTGCCATGGTCTGCTTGTGTTGCGTCTTTGACTGCGAACTGCCACCATCCCCAGCTTCATCGTTGTTGTCGTTTAAATAGGTTGGTAAATATGGATTACAGCCAAAATTACTACCAGCAATATCAGCAGCAACAGTCATCTTCGCAAGGCCACGATATCAATCCTTATTATAAACCTTATCAAGGCCCCTCGTTCCCGGCCGCGTCGTCCTCTCATTCTGCGCCGGTACCGGCCAATGCGTACGAATATGACGTTGGAATTCTTGCGCAACAAAGTGTCTACGTTCCTGGCGCTGCCATAGACAAACGAGGAGGTGCCGGGGGCAAGCTTGCCAAGGGTGGAAAACGAACCACGGTTCTGAGAAAGGGAGCAGGAAAGGTGTGGGAGGATCAGACGCTATTGGAATGGAATCCTTGTGGGTGCACTTCGTTCTGATTCATGCTTTTATAAACTGACAGCTGAACTATATAGCCTGGTTCCGTCTTTTTGTTGGCGACCTCAGCAACGACGTTTCCGACGATGTTCTTTCGAACGCTTTCAACAAATACACTTCCTTCACGAAGGCTCGCGTTATCAGAGATAGATTGAGCGGCAAGGTCAGATAATATCCACATCGCACCGAGCAATCCTAATCCCCCTATTTCTCTAGGCCAAGTATGGTTTTGTTGCATTCTCCGACCCCGAGGACTTCTTGAAGGCCTGGAAAGAAATGGATGGTAAGCCTCTTCTTTTGGTTTTGTGCTGGATGAACCGTATACTCACTCGTAGGTCTTAGGCAAATACGTCGGCAATCGACCTGTAAAGCTGAAGAAGGCTGATAGCACGGCTATTCGCCCTGTGGAGATTGGTCATAGGAAGGCCAGGCAGCTGGAGACTGAATTGAAGAAGAATCGCAAGAAGCCCTACTAAACCTTTCACAGGTTGCCACAGGAAGTCTGAACATTTTTCAACCATATTGCTGTACAATGTGAGGCCCCACCTTAGATGTGATTGCGCAATGATGATTGACACTTTGAGGTTCCTTTGAAATTTCTTCAGATCGCAGAGTTTCTATTCTTCTGTAATACCGGTAAGTGCTGCGGTCGGTGCGCTCTCTTAGTATCAAAATTTGAGTGGTCATTACCGTCAATGAGAATTTGGATTTTTCCAATCACTTGTGTGCTTGAAGTAACCTTTCCCCTTACGTAAACACGTTTACTTGCCTCGCTTGCCACCTTCCATTCGGCCATTTCATACGAAGGACTATTATCTATGGATATCGACAGCTTATTCAAAGTCAGTAATAAGAGCTCCGTTGGTACGACGAAGACATGACTGACTGTTAGTGAAAGGTCCCGAAAGTCCCCTTGACTGGGAACAAGAGGAAGCTTCCCGACAATCCAACTCCCGAAATGTTGAAGAAGATGAAGTTGGACAACGGGAGTGCAGTCCCTGGGCCTAGTGGAGATGTTGAAATGAATGGAATGGAAGAAAGAAAACCACGACGCGCAGCACGCGTAGAAGACGTGCCAGACGAGGATGCTGCTGACTTTGCGCCAGGAGGTGATGCCGACTACTTTGCAGAGGAGGATGACGAGGGACGGTTCTTTGGTGGAGGTTTGACATCTGAGCAGAAGGAAATCCTGAAAATATTCGAAAATGCTGCTGGTGAAGGGGTGCAGGAAGATGTAAGTTCGGTCTACCATTCAAACAATGTTCCTCACGCTCAGTGCTCTCCATTGTAGATGGAAGAGCTGTCAGCGCCTGCTATCAGAAGAACATTGCTGAAGTTTGAACGCGCGGTCAACAAGAACCAGGACCTGCGTTCAAAGTACCCTGATGACCCAACAAAGCAGGTCTTTCCAACGGTCCACCCATGACATAACCACTCACATATGGCTAGGTTCATAGATTCAGAGGCTGACCTCGACGCTGCCATAAAATCCCTGCTACCACTCTCACAAGTTCCTAATCTCGCATATCCTGAGATTGTCAAATCAGGGACAGTTGCAGTCCTGATGAGTTTGCTTTCGCATGAGAATGCGGATATCGTCATTGATGTGGTGGAAGTCATTCATGAGCTTACAGACGAAGATGTTGGCGAAGACGGCGGTGACGAAGATGAAGACCCTGAAGAGGCGCTGAAAATCTTGATCGAGTCGTTGGTATGTGGTACCCTTCCTAACCTTAGTCGACCCACTCATGCTGCCTTCCAGTTGGACAACTCTATCTTCGAACTTCTTGTTGACAACCTTCCCCGCCTGAAAGAGGATGAGGAGACTGACCGACAAGGCGTTTTCCATATTCTGGGTAAGCATCACTGTAACCGCATACAGGTTATAGAATGTTCATCCTCACGCAACCAGGTATATTTGAGAATATTCTCGGTTTCAACCCAGAGCTATCTACGAAACTTGTCAAGGCAACGACCATTATGACATGGCTTCTCAACCGAATACAGTCGAAAAATCATGACGAGAACCGAGGGTATGCGGCAGAGTTGATCTCCATCTTGCTGCAAGATAACCAGCCCAACCGCCTCACGTTCGGTGAGAAAGACGGGATAGAAGCTATTCTCAAATCATTGGCAGTACGTGTCATTTATGTTGTCTCTACTCATTCTCACACGACATGACCTCAGCAATTCCGAATACGTGATCCTGTGGACGCTGACGAAGTGGAATTCATGGACAACCTGTTTGATGCCCTTTGCTCGGCACTGAGCGAACCCAAAATCAAACAGCTCTTCCTTGAAGCGGAGGGACCAGATCTCATGCTCATCATGATGAAGTAAGTGTGATTTGGTAACCTGTAGTTTCCCTCACTGACAGTGACGTTTAGAGGAAAGGTTCAGTCAAGGTCAAGAGCGATCAAAGTTTTGGACTATGCTATGTCTGGAGTAGCAGGGTCTGCTATTTGTGAAAATTTTGTGGAGATTTTTGGTCTTAAAACACTATTTTCTACCCTTATGGGAAAGGTTAGTTCGGGTATACTTGTAAAGGGCCATTGACTTACCCTCCCTCCAGCAAAAGAAGAAGACAAATGTTGCACTTCCTGCCTCAGAAGAAGTTACACACTCTCTAGGAATCATATCTTCCCTTTTCTCGAATATCCCGTCGGATTCTCCGGGAAGGATCAGGCTCCTCGCAAAGTTTGTCGAGTCGAACTTCGAGAAAGTGGACAAACTTCTGGATATCCGGGATAGTGCGTCAACAAGGCTGAAGGCAACAGAAGCGGAGATTTCGCAGGAGAAGAAGGAAGCGGAAGGTGCAGATGAAGAAGAGATGGAAGAATTGGAGGCTTCATGGTACCTTAAGCGTCTAGATGGAGGTCTGTTCACGTTGCAGACTGTGGATTATATTCTAGCCTGGGTGATCATGGAAGACGATGGGGTGAGCAAGAGTACGAGTTGTTTGAGCATACTGATTGACTACTGTTCCAGATCCGAACGCACGCACTACAAATGCTTGGTCGGAAAAATCTGGGACTGGCGGAAATCGTATCGACTCTCGAAATCTTCCACAATAATATTGAAGAGTCGCCTGAGGAGGCGAAAGGAGCAGAGGGCCAGCTCAGCCAAAAAGCCATTCTTGAACAGCTCATCGTGGCACTTGGATCATCATAGCGTTCAGAGTAACATGAAAGCGGATCATGCCCAGTAGTATTAGTGGTATCATACAATCTGATTGCAATGGAGGATGCTATATTACTTTTAGATTATCTCTGGGTTGAAGAGTGTCGAAAGCACCATGTCCAAGGCGCCTTTCGTCCGTGTCAGTTCGCTCTGGAAGCGTAGTTCTGCTGCTATTTTAGTTTTGAGACGTGCGAAGAGTGAATCAATTGTTGGTGATTGTCCAAGAACTGGTGTGTACATGTCTAGGATGGGGAAGGCGTCAGATGGCGTTGGTTTCAATGCGGATGGGAACTAACCGATGACGAGCGCGGTAACATCACAGGCAATCTCTCCAAAGCGAGGATCAGTGACATGTTTCAACAATAACCTGAGCACAGGCTCTAGAAGAACATCGTCTCGTCCTGACAGTGCTGTTTTCAAACCATCCCGATGAATTAGTTCTTGGATGAGCGAGAACGTGGTGGCGGGTGGCACTTGCTTCCGCAGGACCGAATCCAAAGCAGCAGAGTATTTGAAGTTCTTCAAGAGTTTATCATACTCCTTTAGACGCTTCTTCCGCTTGCTTTCCACCCGAAGTTCGTTTGCGTCTCCGTACGCCTTGGTGTCAATCTGTCTTCTTGCCGGATCTTCTCCAACGGAAGGCATCAAGTAACCCATTGAACCACCCAGACCGGGAAGGTCAGAGGCATCTGATTGTTTCTGTTGTTTTCTGCGGATAGACAGCGTTCCGTCGGACATTCCAGCTACCAGATGAGATTCATCGGGCTGAAGGGTGCAGGTAAATGCCAGGTACTAAAGCGAATGGTCGAACACTTACAGAGATGGCCAGACACAGAACTGGGGCAGGATAACGCATGGTATGTACGACCTTGTAGTTACTGACGTCGTACACTTTCACCATTTGATCAAGTCCGCCTGTCAGTAATCTTCCAGCTTTCGAATCGAACGCAAGGGATGTGACTGTTTTTTGGTGATTTGAGAATGCACGAATACACCTTCCCCCGGCTACAATGTCCCAAACGCGAACTATAGGGCCAGCTGAGGAGAGGACGGCAGTCCCGGATGGGAACATGAGGACTTGCTCGACGGGGGATTGGGCACTGGCGGAAGAGGTTGTGCCCATGACCATTTCACACTCGCCCGTTCTTGAATCGTATAGTCGAACGGTTGAATCATAGGAGCCTGTAAGGACGAGATGTGGATTCGTAGTTGAGACCTGTCCAGTGCGAACATAATCGGTGTGTGCGTCGAAGGTAGAAATTGTTGATTGGGAGGGGACATCCCACAACCTCGCAGTTGTATCGTCCGAACAGGAGAGTACCTGGGTAGGAGAGAGCGCGGAAAACTTTGTAACATGCACCGGTTGTTTGTGAGCATCCAGTGTTCGCAGAATGGCACGCGAATTCATGTCGAAAACCTGGATGCGCCAATGAGTTGAAATGCCTCTTAGCAGAAATACTACTCACCTGCACAAGACCGGTATCATCACCTGCAACAACCAATTTTCCATCCTCTCGTATATGCCCACTTCTAGCAACATCTTTGAACCTCGAGATAGTCTTTGTGACCTTCTGTGTCCGAGGTGCGTATATTTGCACGCGAGTAGCTGCCGTCACAGCATATCTATGCGGTTTTGAAGGCGAAAAGTGCACCGAGGTTATTGGTGCATATTCTTTTATAAATATTGGGTGCTTGTATTGCCTCCAATGTCGAGATTCTGCGCTGTGTTTCGAGCCAGAAGGCTTTGGGTGTGCCCGGACTATCACTGGCTGATAGTCCATGGCCAAAATAATTTCTTTCGAATTATTTGACAATCAATTTGATTTCCAAATTATGTAATTTCTTGCTCAAGCTCTGATAAGATCAATCGATGTCAACCGCTGCAACTTTTTTTCCAAGATCCAACCTTTCGCCTTCACTTCGACCTTTAAACCAAAATGTTGCTCTACTCAGATATCCTCACTGACGATGAGATGTTCTCTGATGCCTTCCCCCTGTGAGTTGACTCGGTGACAGGGTGAAAGCAGCCATTGATCAATGCATATTGCCAGGAAACTTGTCGACGATATCGTCTACGAAGTCGACTGTCAGCTGGTCACAGTTAAAGCGGGAGCAGACGTCGATATTGGTAAGGCATCCCCAATTATGGCGGCAAATTCCTCTTAATTCTTGCGATAGGTGCCAATCCCTCCGCTGAAGAAGCAGAAGAGTCCATGGAAGAAGGATCCTCTCAAGTCAACAATGTCGTGCACTCCTTCCGTCTGCAGAACACTACCTTCGATAAGAAGTCCTACCTCGCATATCTCAAGGGGTACATGAAGGCAGTTAAGACAGCGCTCCAAGAGAAAGAGGGAGCCGAGGCAGTAGCTGCTTTTGAGAAGGGTGCCCAGACCTTCGCCAAGAAGATAGTTGGCAATTTCAAGGACTACGAATTCGTAAGTGCAACGAACTCCGGGCGTGGCTTCTGCAAGAACTTACAAACGCAACCTCAGTACACTGGTGAAAGCATGAACCCCGATGGCATGGTTGCACTGCTCAACTATCGTGAAGATGGTATCACCCGTGCGTACCCGCCAGCTATCCAATATCACAGAGATGCTCATACTTTATCTATTTCAAGCTTACTTTACTTTCTGGAAGCACGGCCTCAAGGAAGTCAAACTCTAGGTTCATTATTCGTGATCTTGTACTTTATTCCTTTTTTCATCGAGCTCTGTGGATTTAGAACTTGAATTTGTCCGAACGTCGAACGTCTAAGGCCAAAAATATGCATCTGTATAAGATGGTACCTTCAATGCAGACATACATAAACCCAGCAATGTTTGTATCACTGTTTGACTTTCAAAGGCCCACCACGATCTTCTTGTACCACCATCATGCATGCGCATATTTTCCACCTTACACTCCTTTACTCGCTCATTTGTACGTTACGAGAAGTACACGCGTTTCCAGTCTCTCGCGTTTCCGAGAACGGCGCGCAGTACATTCCCTTACCATTCTTTATCTTCCTCAGCGTGCTTTGCCTTTTCTTGATTTTGCTACTTTGCAAAATGCGCTTTCTCAAAACAAGGAAGCACTTCGTTGCGACGCTCAACGCGAAATCCTACTCTGCCCTGGACCATGGCTCTTCCGTCTTCTCCGTCTTCGACGATCGCCTTCGGAATGTCACCAACAGTGGATACTTCATCGGGTTACTGGGTTCTCCTGACTGGGAGACGCGATTCGACAATATCGCCATCCATGGTGAAGGTGAGAAAAGCTTCACTCCCACCTCAACGAGTTCTTCGTCAGGGCTGGCAAATATATCGTCTACCACCAGTCGTAGCTATCAATCCCAAGTCTCCACGAATGTCAACACTCCTCAAATAGTTGCATCTGCTCCCAATCGGCCCAGCATCCGCTTCTCCGATATACCAACAGAGTTCGGCCAGCGAGCCAAGAAGACTAAATCGCTCACTTTGCCTGCAAGATCCACGATCGCACGCCTCGACGATTCCACCCCACTTCGAAGAAGGTTCACTCTTCCAGCTCGCTGTTTCGCTGTGTATTCCCGCCATATGAATGGAAAACGTCAAGGTAGTCCTAAGGAACGACCTGAGATCAGTCACCCATTCTGGTTACCACCGAAGAACTCCCTCCCTCTCAAACCGCATACAACTACCTTTGATCTCAGTCTCCCGATCGCTGGTTTACCTAGGTTGGATGAAAAGGTTGCATTGTCCTCTATCTTGCGTTACCCCAAGGCCCCTGAGTTCTCGGACTTCGTATATGCAGAGAAGGCCCGAGATCCTGCTCTCCTCAATCTTGGTACTCGCACTTTGTTCCCAGCTTCTGATCCTCTTCCAATGCCCAAACGAAGATCGACAACGTATGTCGTTGGAAGCCCTCGCCTCAGAAAGAGTAGCTCCTTGATCCCCTCGAAATCCCTTCCAAACATTCGCCAGGAGTCCGTACTCGCAACCCCTCCTGCCAATGAGAGTCAACTGAGTCCGGTGTATGAAGGCTTCCATGCATTCTCTGTCTTTCAGATGGAGCAATCAAGGAAAAGTGTCAGTTTCTTTCCCAGCCCATCGCCCCTAAGGTTTAGCTTCATTCCCGAGGAAGAGCCTGTCCCGGAATCGCCCATTCCGACAATAGACAGCAACTTGACGAATACTGGCACTACGCATGACGATCCCCTAGGAACGGTCGACTCCGCTGATACTTCCGGCAGCTCAACAGCTCGAAGTCACGAGTGCCAGGGTGGTCAGTGTGGCCATAGGTTGTTCCAGCGAAAAAGCGATGACCCAGAAGCCCTGCTTAGTCTGATCGAGGAGTTGGTGGAGGAGACGAAGTCCTGGGATGCAGATATATTCAAGGATCCTGGATTTGTCTCGCTGATTGAGGCTTCTATCGCTGGAAAGTCATCCGCGTCAGCAACCTTCCCCAGGATCAGAGCCATGAAGAAAGTCGAGGACGACGCCTGGTGGGTGATTCCGAGTTCTTTGGGAGAGTGCAATTCATCTGTTCCCAGGTCGGTGGGAGTTGCATGTTAAACATCGATTGTCTCCGAGATTTCCTCGCACCCCTTCAATTGCCAACCGTAGCAATACAATCCAAGGAATCGACTATGTCGTTAATTTACTCAGCCACTTCTTTAGGTTGATCTGTCCCGCCTGTTCGATCGCTTTCTTGATCTCTACCCTCCCCACTGCCGAGCGATACTTTACGAATTCTTTCCCTATGTTCGAGTTGTATGCAGTTGTTGAAATGAATAGTCTGGTTTCTATGAGGTTTTCGAATGCCTAGATGAATGGATAAGTGTGATTCTAACGGAATCTATGCAGGTGAACCTACAGATAGAAGAACCGCTCTGCTACACTTCATCATCCCGATACTGCCACCATTCAATTGGACTGGTGCCGAGGTGGAGGCGCGGAGTTGGTCACGGAAATGAGTGTGTAGCATCTCGAATGTGAAGATGCTGTGACCAGCTGTGTCAATATGTACGCTGGCAATTAGGAGACATAGGTGGGGATAAGGTAGTGCTGAGAAAGAGAGTTCAGCTTACGTCTGACGAAGAGTACCGAAAGACATACCATGTAGCATTGGAAACTGAGGGCGAGTTCGTTGGATCGCCACAGCCCGTTCAAGAGATGACAGTGAAGGCGCTGGGAGGAGTGCAGATAGGTTCGCTATCACGGGCATCTGCAACCACGAATTTGAGTATGGCGCAGGTCAGCAAGGAAAGATTCTGCCCACCAAGAGTCTGCTCAGTAATCTGATATCCTGAGCTACAGCATGGGACTGCTTGAAAACGTTTCGTACGCCTGGGTCTGCTAGGAACTCCTCGATAGTCTCTTGCCAGTAAGTTGTCCATTCATCCACTATGTCTTCCTCCACTTCGCCACACTCCTTCTGTTCTACGGGGGCAAACATAGTCTTCCTCACGTATCCCTCCCAGTCCTCTACCTTCAAAGGTGGGGCACACCTTAGCATCCGCCCAGAAAACCTGCTTTTAACACGCTTCTCCAGGGTCGTAATGGTATCAATCCGTGTAGTCAGCCCGACAACGAGCAAACCTTTGGTGGCTTTCGTGGTATGACAGCTCTGTACAGTGTCGAATAAGCAATAAAGCAGGGACTGTCTAGGATGCAGCGCAAAGAGGTCGAAAGCATCCAGAATGACAATAACCGGCCTCGGAAGATTCGGTAGTGCCGATATAAGAGCAGGTAAATGAGCTGAAGGTGGTAGTGCCATATTTGACGCGTTGGACATGTCGACATCACCATCCTCCTCCCCGTGTTCAATCTCCTCACCGAGTCTAGTGAAGACTTCGCCAAACGATTTAAGAGAGGACCCAATCTGTTCGCGGAGTTGAACAGCGATTTCTCGCATTGCGAGCCTATCAGAAGGTTGGGTATAGCCATTGAGTCGAATTATGACTGGTTTGGAGGAGACATCGGAGAGGCACTGTTTGACGATCTATCCCACTTTGTGAGTTCATGTAAGATCAACATCAGGTCAACACGTACAGATGATTTCCCACTTCCTCGAGGTCCAATGAGGAGACAACTGTTACTCTCTCCACGAGAGACAGTGGCCGTAAGTAGCCTGGATAGTTGTTGGAAAGCAACTTCATTCACTACCGATTCTTCTTCATCTCCTGGTCCTGTAAAGGTTGCAGGCTCCCGCAGCCTCCGCAATATTGCTCTTTTCTGAGCATTAAGGCATTGATGCAGGTGTGCAGGCAACGTCTTGCCAGATGATACCTTCTCCTTGGTTGGTGAAGCCGGCCGACTGGCGGGAGAGGAGGGTAGTTCCATATATCTATCATGGGTAGGTGTTTCCTGGTGTGGAGATAGAACGAAGGGAGGGGCTGCCTTGGGTTTGCGAGGGGTTGAGAACGGGCTTGAGGGCTCAGATGTATCTGGCCTTAGCCGGGGAGGAACTGCGGAGAGGACACCCTTTGTTGGAGATGCAGGAATCTCTACAGCTACGGATGATTGGCGTTCTTTCCGAGCTTTGGATTTGGAAGGCGAGGGGGGAGGTGAGGGTGCATCAGACTCGCTTTGGTCATCGGATAATTCGGGCTGAGGTTCAAGCTTGGTAGCTACTTTTCGAATTGGCGTGGAAGTCTTCGGAGTTTTGAGTGATGCAGTTGACTTCCTCTTTGTGGGGCTGCGGGATTTGGTTGGTGAGGGAGGTGGAGAAGGTACGTCTACTTCGCTTTCCGATTCCGGTTCAGGAGCTGGCTTTGCTCTACCTCGAGGTGTAGATTTGGCAGTGGGAGTTGCCTTTGGCGTTGCCTTCTTCGAGTAGGTTCTTTGGGCTGTACGAGGTTTCGTCGGAGAAGGTGTAGGTGGTAGGGTGGCCGATTCCTGGTCTGATTCAGGTTCGGGTTGCTGTGCATTCTCTACCGATGACTTGGTCTTCTTAGGTGTCCTAGATTTCACTTCCTTCTGGGCAATGTGATCGACGAGACTGCGAACTCTTCGTGTGGTTCGGGGAGTGGCGACGTTTTCTGCGTTATGGAACGGAGCAACAGCCTTTCTAGCCGTTTTCACAGCTGTTGGTATTACCGGTGTTTGCTGAGGGCCCAGAAGATCGAGCTCGTCATTATCGAGTCCCTCCTTCTCTGGTATCTTCTGTGGAGACGCAACTTCTGCGTTTTGTTTCTTCCCGTACGTTCGTTTGACTTTGGGCCGCGTTGGTGTTTCCGGGATTGGTGTAGCTTGAGGATTTGACCTGGTGACTCTGCCCGTGGTAGCAGGTGTGCCTTCAGGGGCAGACCTTGCAGCACGCTTGTTTGGCGACTGTTCTGCAGGCTGAGGAGGATCTTTGCGCTTTGAAGGCATCGTCGTCGTCGTTTGAAGGATTGTACAAGGAACAATGCTGGCAACGAGTAAATGAGTGACAGAATTGACGCGTGAACGTGACACGACGCGTTTTTCGCTTTTACCACCATCCGAGTCGCCAATATGGGCTTCACTGGCTTAGCTCGATGGGTGAATGCACCCCCTGCCGGCATAGACCTGGTTAGAAGCAACATCACGTACAATCACAGTGTAAAGTCAAAAGTGACGACTTCGTTACTACAGGCTCATTGATTGCTAGGGGGTTTACAGAGGCAAATGGTCGCTTTCAGTCAGATCTTACCGTTCCACCCTTGGTCAAATACCAGGAATCCAATTGCAAGCTGAGCGTAATATTTGTGCTCTCACCATGGAGGAGAACGTCTTTGTTCTCCTCGAAGACCCTCTTGCGCCAACAAGAGGTGATGTTTTGGCAGCAGCTCCACCCGGTCAAGAGCTTGCATATCTTCAGAGCCCGACACACTACCGCACGACTTTCTTGACTTTGAGTCCACCCGGTGCTCTAGAAGTCTTACTCAATCATCTCAAAGCTCGATGGATGTCAACAAGGCAAACAGCGGGGGTGCCGCCGCGACCAGGGCAGATAGATAGTCGTGCTCAGTTGACCATTGAAGGTCATATCTATTCCATCGGAAACGATTGGTTGGTTAGAGTGGGGAATGTGACACTTGCTGGAGGCATGGTGAAAGGAATGCTACTCGAGGTGAGTCCCAGGATACTATCCTACAGCAAATTCTGATCAAACTGAAACCACAGGCCGAATATCTTCCCCTGCCCTTGCTGCATTCACCTGTCGCTGATGGGACTTCGGAGTTACTTTCCAATCTTTTGACCTCTGTGCTCCCAAATGTTCCAGATGCGAAGACGGTGGCCGTGACTATCAGTGATAGCCAATGGGAAGATGTGCTATGGGACAGAGAGCAAGAGGAGCGCGCTCGAAGCCAACAAGAGGCTGAAGCTCAGAAACCAAAACCCAAAGAGGATGATATCTATGCGTACGACGATGAAGACATACCAGACTCAAAACCAGGCGATTGGTGTGGAATTGACAGAGACCGTCGGTCAGCATACTTGATAATGGGCGCATTGAAATCTGAAGGTATTCTTTGAGGTAATTACCATAAATAGCGATCTCTGTACACTGTATTGATTACATAATTATTATCGGACACTCGGCCGTAAGCGCTTGCCGGATCGGGCGAGCATCATGTCGAACCTGGCATTGAAGCGAAACAGTAATGCGTTGACTCAATATCTCAATGTTCTCTCGTACCAATGCTCTCGACTCGTAGCAGGGCCCTAAGGCTCCTTTCTCAACAAAATTTGTACTATTCTGCCAGAAATGCCTCGACTGCCCTCCATTTCTATCAAAACCGACAGCTCGAGCTCTATGCTGCGAAGGAAGCTAAACGATTGACTCTCAGGCAGCTTGTAATTGATGCGCTATATTCCTGCATAATGCCAGGTCTGATGAACGGATCTCTCAGGTATTCTTTGGGCGATCTATGGATGAGGATAGGCTGATAAAGGTCAGGCATGTTTGGTTGACCTGACACATGTGGTGCTAACGGGCTTTTAGAGCGCAAACTATGTTCGAACAGAACTGCCCGTCCGAATAGCACACCGACTACGAGATCTACAAGCCCTGCCTTATGTTGTCGTCACACAGGAAGGAGTGGCCAAGGTTTACGAGGTACGCCTGCCAATTATTCCCTGCGTGAAGGTCCTCTAACAATGGTGTTATACTCAGCTCTATTGGTCTGCATTCGAGCAGTTCGTAATTTCCGTCTCTCCGTGATGACCCTCTATAAACTTCCCAACAGGTTCCGACGATATCCGCAAATCAACACGATGGCGGAGAACATTGAGTTCTGTCAGTTCCTTCATCGGATGTTGACCGAGCAGTGAGCTTAGCAGAGTCATTGTCCCGGCCACGTCCATTAACCATGAAATAGTGCGACCGTCATCCCAAGTCTCTCCCTCGGTCTCTCCCTATCCTCTCCGTTCCTTCCACCCGACCAGCTTGACGCTTTCATGCGCCGGATGCTCATTTCCCGAATTTCACGAAGAGTGCTAGCCGAGCACCACCTGGCTTTGTCCGAAGCACATGCAAGGTCGGACAGTGGATCCCAAGCCGAGCCGCACGTCGGGATCATTTTCACTGGGTTGAATGTGAAAAGAAGCGTCGAGAGATGTATCAGATTGCTCCGGGATCAACCAATGGAAGACAATCATGATGGTTTGCCAAAGCATACACAATGGCCAGAGGTCATAGTGGATGGACATATGGACGCGAAGTTTCCTTATATCAGGGAACAACTTGAGTGAGTGACGTCCTCGCCTTCTGGTGAATCCTTGGCTGAGACAATTGAACTAGGTACATTGTCTTTGAGTTGCTCAAGAATGTAAGCCCGGACTTGCCTCAGTGTTTGCCCTTATGCTCATGACTCTTGATGGCCACAGTCAATGCGCGCTACAGCTGCGCATAATTGGGAGTTGAACACTCTTCCGCCCATACGAGCAACCATCACTGAAGGTGTGAACGATATTGGCATTCGAATATCAGACCAAGGTATGTTAATTCTCTCACCGACGTGCAACCGCGCGAATCTCATTTCGTTCTAGGCGGAGGGCTTCGCATCGATAGAAAACCCGTGGAAGACCCCACGATTCTGTTCTCGTTTTCCCATGTAAGAAATGCGTCGAGGATGGAGCACTCGCGAATTGGAGCCCTCCGATCCTTCAGTGCCAGCCCGCAGGGGCTCAAGGCAACAGTCGGAGAGCAGTTGGGCAGGTGGAGGAGTGGGCTGCTTGCTCATGTCGAGGATGATATTCGAAATCATCCGAAGAACCCGGAAACCGAGGCGGGAGTCGGGCCGCACCCGAGAATAGGAATCGGCCTTCCCATGAGCAATATCTTTGCAACGTAAGTGCTTCTTTGTGTCCGAACGATTCATCGACAATGCTAATGGAGTCTTGTGGCGCAGTTATTTCGGAGGGTCACTGCAATTGATATCATTGGATGGGTGGGGTAAGTGACGGTGATTGTTTGCGAGCAGTCCAGCGTGTTTACTGAAACTCTTGGACAGGAACGGACGTTTACCTTAGGCTACCAAAATTGGTAAGATGAACTGCGTTCAGGCAGGATTTTGGAGCAACCTCACTAATCACTTCTCTGCCCTTCTCTCTGTTTAGGGCACCAACTTAGAAGGCATTGAGGTATAAATGTTTCCTGTATTTTTTACAAGAATGTAAATGGAATATAGCACGTTTCATTGTCAAGAGTCCTGACAGTGAGAGAAAACCCGATGATAATCATAAAGGCACAGCCTCCACAGCCGTCATGAGGCCTCTGACTGGTACTCCTCGCCGACCGGCGCACCTCAACGGCAGCTGTGCTTGGACTGCAGTGTTTATCCACACAC
Organism: Clitopilus hobsonii; assembly: GCA_015708445.2. NCBI lineage: Eukaryota > Fungi > Basidiomycota > Agaricomycetes > Agaricales > Entolomataceae > Clitopilus > Clitopilus hobsonii. The sequence goes on along the minus strand of CP068001.1, from coordinate 2,021,164 downwards.
GGGGTTGCCCCTGAATTTCTGAGGGACAGGTGATGGAGTTGCAATAAAACGGGAATGTTATCCTTGAACTCTGACATTCACCATCCTTCCTGTCGCAATGAACAACACAGACGACCTCCCTCCTCCGGCTTACTCGGAACAAGAATTTGACCAGAAAACTGCTCATGCATTGACTCTCTCGGCGCACCATCCTCAGAATAATAGGCAGGATGAAGATGATTGGGAGGAGTGGGACGAAGCTGTGTTCGAGGCTAATGCTACGGCTGCCCGCGCCGCAAATCAAGGATCTTCAGCTAGTAGTGGCAGCTCAAGCGTTGATAGAAGACCATCTTCATCTAGACGCCCTCTTCCAGTTCCTGGCAGGCCGAGCAGTGGACTACCACCAGTCCAACCACTACGAATCCATAAGCGGAACAAGTCCTCTGGAGATGCCAGCCAAACCCCATCAAAAAGCCAAGAAGCAGCCTCGTCCTGGGTCCAGAAAGGGGCCAAGCACCAACCCTCTGAGCTCGATGAACCACAGAACGATGTTTCGCCGCCCCCTCCTTTCCAAGCGATCGAGACGCCAGGCGATAATATCATCACACTAAACTATAATGCTGGCGACTCCCTTCCCCCGTCCCCGTTGATGCCCACCATACCCGAACAACAACAAAGTCCCCATACTCCGCAGCGCGCTCAACCATTCTCTTCACAAACATACCCTCAGCAGACATATAATTATCAGACGCCGACTCAGCAGTCTTATTCTTCTCTTCCCTTTTCACAACCGGATCCAATGCAGATCCAGCCCAATCCAGTAGTAAACATATATCCTCATAGGGTGGCGACTCCACCGTCAGCGCCTGCAAGAGCCTCTCCTTCGCATTTCTATCAGCAACAATCGACGACACCGAGAACGTACACTCCACCCCAGCAACCCCAGCAACCTCATAAACCTCATTTTACGCCCTCGATGACACCCAGTATACCTTCGTTTCAGAACAGAGCGGCTCCCAGTCCGTTTGAGCCCCCTCAAGTGCTGACATTTGATCCAAGTGCATTTTACAAGTGAGTAATCAGTATAATCATAGACGAAGCTCGGGCGCTGATGAGATGCAATTTTTTCAGTGCTGCTGTTTCCGGACATGTTCCAACCTCATTAGCTGCCTCTAGCAGGCCCAGGCAGTCACAATAGTAAGTCCGGCCGATGCTTGGCAATCGGATCGTGGGCCTGACATACGATTTCAGCGTGCCCTCAGGGACCCACTCTTCAAATTATGCCCCAAGCGCTCACCAGCCTCGAGTTATACAAACCAATCTTCAACCCCCTGTACAAAACGCCTCAATAAGACCGATGCAAAGCTTGACTCCTCTGCGACCGCAAACAACCTATAATCTCCAAATGCAATCCATCCCACCTTCGTCCGGCTGGAATTCTTCCACAGGCACAACACCCCATAGATAGGCCACATCGGAACCAGATTTCCACGGAACCTGACCTTCATTTCACTCGTTTGTACTGTAATCTTCGTTCCATGTATTTACTTATCATGATGATACCTACCGAATCTTTTGATGGTTCTTACTTGTAACTATAAGGGACACTTTGAATCTTCAGTCGATATCCAGATAGCACAGCCTGTAATTGATAAAATAGAAATTCGGACAAAAAATGGAAATATTCCTTCGCGCATGATATATGGGGATCGGCAACGAGCCTCTGCTCGAATTCAATTGGGCCACCCAGGCGCTCTCAAGGTCGTTGATCCTCCTTCTCGCCACTTCTTCCTATGCCTACTTCACCCCGGAGCCAGAATTTCAACCAGACGGCTATTCGGAGGGAGTCTAGCCAGAATGGACTGGCCAACGGTGGGAGCAGACCTGCAAATTGTGTGTTCAATACCCCACAGTCAACCCCTTGACAGCACAAGCTTACTTTTACCTAAAGATGTCAATTTCGAGAGATCCACGCAAGGATTCTCATCTGAAGCTCCTGCAAAGGCCAAGGCTGCTCAAATGAAGCTTGAGCATTATTATAAGGTTGCCGTTGACTCTGCAGTCGAAAGGAATAATCGGTGCGTCTTTGTAGACCAGCTTAGGCTGCTGTGTCACTCACACAGAACCATGCAGGCGCGTAGAGCTGGAGAAAAAGCTGCAAGGTGAAGTTGGAATGTCAGACGAGAGGAAACAGCGACAGTTGCTGCAGCTTGGCAAGAAGGAATCGACGTTCCTTCGGCTGAGACGGACCAAACTTGGGTTGGATGATTTCAGGACAGTCAAGGTCATTGGAAAGGGTGCATTTGGAGAGGTGTGTATATTGAATATTCAAAGGAGAATTTTCACGTCTTACGGTGAGTCAACAGGTTCGCCTAGTCCAGAAAACCGACACCGGGAAGATCTATGCAATGAAGACCTTGAAGAAGGACGAGATGTTGAAGAAGGATCAGGTTCGACTGTCCTTTACGTGTGTCCCTACCGGCGCTGACGTTTGACTTGATAGCTTGCACACGTCCGTGCTGAGAGGGATGTTCTCGCTGAATCCAATTCTCCCTGGGTTGTGCAGCTCTTCTATTCATTCCAAGACCCTTCATACCTTTACCTCATCATGGAGTTCTTGCCCGGAGGAGACCTCATGAGCATGCTCATCAAGTATGACACTTTCTCAGAGGACGTGACACGCTTCTACATGGCAGAATGTGTTCTTGCCATCGAGGCCGTCCATAAGCTGGGCTTTATTCATCGTGATATCAAACCCGACAATATCCTCATGTAGGAGTGTTTGGATACTTTTATAAGTGCGTTGGCTGATCCATATGTTATAGTGACAAAGGTGGCCATGTAAAACTCAGTGACTTCGGATTGTCAACAGGATTCCATAAACAACATGACTCCAGTTACTACCAACGGCTTTTGGAGAATGCAAATGATCCTCAAGGGCAAAATCCGCAGGCTGCCCGAAACCAAGCGCGGAACAGCGTGATGGTTAACTCAATCAACCTTACCATGTCGAATAAAGACCAGATTGCGACATGGAAAGCCAATCGAAGAAAACTGGTAAGTGTTCATCCTGGTGATTGAATTCTGTTGCTCAAATGGTTCCATTTAGGCCTACTCCACTGTTGGTACACCTGACTACATTGCACCGGAAATCTTCCATCAAACAGGCTATGGCAAAGAATGTGATTGGTGGTCACTGGGCGCCATCATGTTCGAGTGCTTGGTCGGATACCCGCCCTTCGCCTCTGATCAGACTCATGAAACATACCAAAAAATTATTCATTGGCAACATTACCTTCTCTTCCCGGACGATGTTCACCTCAGCCTCGAATCTGAGGACATGATCAGGCGGTATGTATAACTTTCTGAATTGACTGCACAGATGCTAAGCCTTCCTGTAGTCTCCTTACTTCCGCCGACAGACGGTTGAACGTTGAACAACTCAAAAACCATCCGTTCTTCTATGGCGTTGACTGGGACAGCATCCGGGCCATCGAGGCACCTTTCGTCCCTCATTTAAGATCAATAACAGATACCTCGTACTTCCCCACTGACGAGATTGACCAGGGTGACGAGGATAGGCCTTCACAAAATGCAGAAGCAGGCAGAGATTTGGCTTTCCTTGGGTGCGTTTTTCTCGGATGGGATTATTTGATTGACTGTTAACCACCTTCGTTCGATCGGCAGGTACACCTTCAAGCGTTTCAATATCTCATAAAATATTTCCTACTTTGTATAGTCTTCATCCTGGGAATTTGCCGTGCTGCATGCTTGCTTGGACTGTATATCTAGACTCTATCTCGTACCTGGATGTACTTGAGGACTCTTGTAGTTAACACTGACTATACGCGCTTCACATGATAGGCACTCGACAGGTCATAGCATGCGGATACTGAATGATCCCAAATTGATGGTTCAGAGGTGAGTTATGGTACATATTGCAGCATTCTCCACTGCGTTCTCCACTGCAGTACTGTCTTCTGCGATCATTGTCCTCACCCTCTCGTTCCGCGGCTCGATACGACACCTGAACGGTTTCGTAGCGCTGATAACATCAGCCAATTGCTTCACGACATCCAAGAAAATGGACATACCAAGTAGTTCCGTGAACAAACTCAATTTCGGGGCAGTACTCTGCGCCATCTTCATTGAGTGGACGCTTTATAGATAGGGAGGCAAGCATAGTGGCGATAGCAATCCAGACAATGTCGTCTGCGAGGTGTTTCCCGACACAAACTCTACATAACATAGCGATGGTCAACAGACTTCAATTTGAGAACGGATGGGTTCTCCACTTTTCGCCGTAGTCCAACAGCACCAGCAACTTACTGACGCCCAGACTAAGGAGGAAGATCAAAGAATGAGTGAAGGTCAGGACGGGCGTAGATTTTCGACGTACAGGTCTGCTATTGGATTGAAGGTCGTCCACCAAAAATAGCACCTCTCTTCTCCAAGATATCAACCGCAGCTTGCGACTTGTTGAGCAGAATCAACGACTTTCCCAGAACATCTAGATGAACCATGCCGCCTGGATGATGTCAGGTCAACACTTGTACACCATGAGGGAGGGAGGGAGGGATAGAGCTCCTACCATATTTTTGTCCCAGTTCATAGAAGTACGTCTCTTGGTTATTGGGAGGTATTTGTCGAACATGGCCGATTATTGGATCTCTGGGTGGACCAGTCGGTTTGTCTTGTTCCGCATGTGCTTAGCATACACCCAGACGAATAGGACGACTATTCCAACCAGAATGCTGTTCGAGGTCATCCCAGAAGGTTTTCTCCAGGTAGTTGAAGCCAGAACCAGAGTAGTATATTCGGCAGAACATGAAACCAAGCATGGCGAACGTCGTGGGGAATCATGTTGAGCGAATCCGAGTCAGTGGCGCAGCCTCGAAGTCCCGGCGACAGCTTCCTGGTGTCCATTTCAGGTAATATACTCCCACATGACATTAGGGGACTTCAAAGCTGTGGTTATTTCTTGTTGTCGCGTTGTTGTCGTTTTTGGTGGTCGTGACCGAGGAAACACCGACAACCGCCCAAAACGGTGGTCAGCTTTGACATACCCTCATACAGGTTGTCGTCAACATGGTTTTCGTCACTGGTTGTCCGACTTGATCAACGGCAGAACCTTCGGCTTCATTACGCTTTGGTCGGTTATCATAATTAGTAGTCGAGTAGAACAGCAGAATGGTAGAATACCACTACTCTTTTTCAACTACCAGCATGCCACGAATCACAGAGAAACACGACCTTGCCCATGCTTTGGAAAAGGCCTTTCTCGTGGAACTTCTCATGGAAACTGAAGAAGCTATCCTTAGGGACCAGGAGTCCATGAATGAATACGCGACATATTCCGCCATCACCTGCAATCACTTGCGGCGAGAGTGATGCCGACCACCAAGTCTTTCGTGGTCGGTTGATCATGAAAACGAGGAGTGGTGGTCGGGATTTCTCACGGCAACTGATTGCGACCACCAAAAATGACAACGACGCGACAACAGGAAATAACCACAGCTTTGAAGTCCCCTATTTTGATATCTATTTTTGCGTTTGCTCTGCTCAACGATGTCGGCGTCGACGACGGGCTTTGCAGGCTCATGGAAGTCTCTACCGACATCGCTAACACCATGGATGTATGTCTGTCACCAGATTCCGTATATTTCTACTTAAAATTGAGATGGTCTTCTAGAATGGATGTGATCCAGTCCATGGGCCACGACCAAATGACCCCTGTGCAGGCTACTACAATACCACTATTCATGAAGAACAAAGACGTTGTCGTCGAAGCTGTGACTGGCTCTGGAAAGACTCTGGCTTTTGTGATTCCGATCCTGGAACGGCTCATCCGAAGAGAGTCGAAGCTCAAACGGAATGAAGTTGGGGCTTTAGTTATATCTCCCACAAGGTCAGTCGCAATAACATTGACATGAAGACATCCTAAACATATGGTAGAGAACTCGCAACACAGATACACTCAGTGTTCTCGCTCTTTCTTTCTGCCCAACCGAGCAATGCAGACTCAGAGGTAGACTCTGAGTCTGAGTCTGGATCACCATCTCCAAAAGAACCAGACTTTCCCCCACCACTACTGCTCGTATCGTCTTCACAATCGACTCCAGCTCAGGATGTGCAACGGTTCCTAGAAACGGGCGCAGATATTGTCATTGGAACCCCAGGTCGCGTTGAAGAATTTCTTCTGGGAAAGGGGAGATCAGCCGTCAGTGTCAAAGAGCTGGAGGTCTTGGTACTGGATGAAGCAGACAGGTATGTGGGCCCTCTCAATCTCTCCAGAACTTCTATTCTAATCCTTCTCAGACTTCTTGACTTGGGCTTTCAGATGCAGCTCACCCGTATTCTCACCCATCTACCAAAACAACGACGAACGGGACTATTCAGCGCAACCATGACGGACGCGGATGCACTCTCGGAACTCGTCAGAGTGGGATTGCGGAACCCAGCTCGTGTGGTTGTTAAAGTTCAATCGAAGAAAGTTACCCATGGGATTGAAGGTAAAAAGAAAAGCATGGAAGTGATTGAGGAAAGACGGATACCGGCAAAGTCAGTATTTTATTCAAGGTGAATCTTCGTCGAGCTCATGTACCATTTCCCAAGCCTCGAAAACTTCTACCTCCATACCCGACCATCAGAAAAGCTCGCTCAGCTGGGGCGCATCATCAAGCACGAGGTACAGACGCATGCCTCCGCACAATTCATCGTATACTTTTCAACATGTGCCTGTGTCGATTACTTTTACAGAGTAAGCTTCCTTTACCCTTGCTATATGCACCTCTCATCCCTACGATTTTAGATATTACCCAAGATTCTGCCTCTTTCAGCATCATTGCATTCCCTCCACGGCAATCTCGCACCATCCGCGCGGACGCGAACGCTCTCTGCCTTTACTAATAGTGCAGCTACTCCAGATTCCCCAGCTATCCTCCTCGCAACAGATGTCGCAGCCCGTGGGCTCGACTTGCCCTCTGTCGACGTTGTCATACAATTTGATCCTCCGTCAGATCCTAAAGCGTTCTCACATCGCTGCGGGCGAACCGCAAGAGCTGGAAGGAGTGGAAGAGCCTGGGTACTACTTTGCGGACGGGAGACTGAATACGTGGATTTCATGTCAATACGAAAAATTCCCATGAAAGAGTCTCCTACCCTCGACGGAGATGACGACGAAAGACCCGACGATCCCCAAGTGGAACATAATCTGGGGGTAATCAGGAGATTCCTCCTGACTGACCGTGCACTCTATGATCAGGTACAATCCCAAATATCTAAGGTCGCAGAACCAGCACTAACCAGCACCTATTCAGGCTGTCAAAGCCTTTGTATCCTTCATTCGAGCTTACTCCAAGCATGAAGCGTCGTACATTTTCCGTCTTAGTGATCTTGACCTTCCCGGTATGGCCAAGTGTTTCGGCTTGCTACGGTTGCCGAAGATGCCAGAGTTCAAGGACGTAGACAGGGGAGACTGGCAAGATGAGGAAGTCGATGTATGTATGCTCAGTTTTTAAGCAACTTCGGGCACTGATCGGGTCATTCAAGTGGGACAACTTCGCTTACGCGGATAAAGCACAGGAAGCCAAAAGAATAGCAACTCGAGCTGAAAAGAGAGAAACTCTCCAGAAGGCAAAATTGCACCGTGCCGAGATGAAGAAGAAATCCGCTCCATGGAGTAAAGAGACAAATCGAAAGGAAGAACGAGAGAAGAGACGAGAGAAGAAAGTGAGAAAAAGGAAATGGCTGGGTGCAAACGCGGCAACCTCTAAAGAGGGCGATGGAGACGCAAAAATGCAAAACGAAGCAGCTAGTGACAATTCTGGTGACGGCGGTGATGACTGGGAAGAAATGGCAAGGGAAGAGAGGATGGCAAAGAAGGTGAAAAGAGGCGCAGTTACCCAGAAGGCATTTGACGCTGAGTTCGGAGCATTGTAGTTTTAGTTTTGCAAGCCGTACCTTTGACTGGTGCTGCCTCGTTTCAAACATGTAGAAGGAAATCGAGGTGCTCGATGACAATACGATACGATGATCTAAATTACAATCGACATGGCTTAGTAGATAGACTGAGAGCTTGTCCTGTCCTGATCGGCTGAGACTGAAAAATATGGATAATATTTAATAAACTTATGGCTGTCGTGGTCGCAGTAAGGGACGCATCTGGGAAGAGCATCAGCACCCTGAACCACAATCAAAGACGCCACCTACCATTTCAGTGAAGACTGGGAGCAATTTGGGGATATGTTGGAGATCCGGAGGTTTTGGCGCCTGAATTCCCTTCTTCTTACTCCTCGAAACCGGCTTTCCGCCCGATGAGCCATTCACTGGAGGCTCAGGACCCCTATGGGAAATGGAACTTGTCTGGAGCCTGAGAGGGGAATCGCGTAATTCCATGGGTGAACGAATTGACATAGAAGCGGATTTCTGCATTTGTCTAGCGTGTCCATGTCCAACTTGAGGATGCGTGGTTGATGGACTCTGCAAGCTATGAACACTACTCGAAGGGGGAAGTGGGGGCAAGTCCTGATGTAGTCGGCCAGCTGAAACGGGGGAGGTCAAGAGCGACATGGATCTCCTAGGTGCCAATTGACTTGATGGGCTTCGGACTGGTGTACGAGGCGTAGAAGCAGGCTGATGATGTGCTATATGCGAAGGTCTCGCCTCTTCGGCCTCGTCGCTGTCCTCATCTGAGGAATCGTCACTTGCGGTATCGTAGGAGTCCGATTCCGAATCCTCCGCGTCTGTGCTTTCGCTGTCCTCATCTGCGAGTTCTTCTGCGTCACCATGTACAAGCTCTCCAAAGTCCAGGTCTCCCACCACACCATCCACCAGAATCTGAGTCGCCTCGTCCTCAGCATCCGCTTCATCCCCGTTTTGCTGTATGCGCTTGAATCTTCTCCTGATCTTGGCTTCGTGCGCGACTTTGAGAGCGTAGTGGTAGCGAGCCACCTTGTCTACTTCAGCCATGATATCATCTCGTTCTTTCCCCATGTGGGGTAGAAGGAACTCGAGGCTGAGAGCGGATCCTAAACCTTCCCTCACGACTGTTAGGAACAACTCTATCCACCTCATGAGCCCATCAAAAAGGCTTTCGCCTTTGGAGTGTACTTTGTGCACAAAGTAGTAGAACGACTGTTCATGGCGCTGAATGAGGTCGATAAAGGCCTGAACAGTCTGTCGTGGATCTTCTTGGCTGACGATCACCCCTGTAGAAAATCTATATCAATATCTGAAGAAATTCCCCATACAATACACCCACGTTCTTCAACCTGCTCTACCGTTCTGATCAAGTCGTTTATGAAGTTTTGTAGGTCGCCGAGCGAATCTGCAATACTGGCAGCGCGATATACCTGTGCCAAGGGGGAATAAAATATAGTAATGATGTCCTTCAGGAGGTCCGCTGTAGATCCCTAGCACAATCCCTCAGCGAGGCATCCGCTAAATATCACGCCCGGTCTTACCTCGAAGATTAATTCTATGATCTGTTCCCTATCTCTCAATTTTGAGTACAAATGGGTCAACACCTTGAGGTCTTCCACGAGCCATGCGTCTTCATTCTGCGGGCCATCATCATCATCGGAATCATCCAGTGACTCTCTGTGCCTGGTATAGGCGGCATGTGCAAAATGGGCTCTCGACAGCCGCTGCATCTGCGGTCGGGAAAGATAAGGTTCATCGGGCGCTCTCAGGACATGGATGAGAAGATTTATCCCGTCGGCGGCTGAAACACCGGGAACAAAGATGTCAATGTCAGGGCAAAAGAAAATCCGCCGCAACTTACCTGCGTCGGCTTTATACATGTCTTGAATTTCACGAGGGGCATAGACAAATTGCCTAATCTTTGCGCACATTGTGGGGTCATCAATCTTCTCCTTGACGGCATCTAGCTGTGCTTCCAAGACCTTGACTTCCTCGGTTAGAGAGCTGGTGAACATCCGCTGGAGGAGACTTCGGCCGCCGAACGGTTGCGCCATGAATAGGTCAAGGACACCTAAGATCCTGGGTAAGAAAATAGCCAAGACTAAGTCAAGGCAAGGCGAACCTCTGATCATAGCGACCGGGTTACTGATCTTGAGCACGGTCTTGAGCATGAAGTATGGCATGAGTCCATGTATGCGCTTCATACTTGCGAAATTCTCAGATGACTTGTCAGAGGCCACAAACTGATGGAAAACGGTGGATGCCATGCTAGAATCGGCGATCGGTTAGGAATAGCAAGCATGTGGGCTTTGGCACACTTACGAGATACGCGCCCATTCTAACACTGCCTTATAATTTGAAGGTAAATCCTTGATGTTTGGAGTGACCTTCACGATGGAAAAGACGTGTGTCAGGCCGTCTACAATCATGTCGTTAACGATTAATGCTGTGAGAAGAGCATGCAAACGCACCCTTGCCCATCAAGTCACCCTTTACGCTCTTCACAGCCTCTCGCAGACTCTCAACCCTACTTGCAATCTCCTTCGCGAATTTCTTCCTTCCCTCGTCTCTGGTGGTATCGGCTTCCTCCCTTCTCCGAACGTCTTCCATCTCCATTGACGTCAGTTGAACCTGTCCTGCAGTCAAGAACGACTTGAGAACAGGTGACGAAGCCAAGGTAACGGAAGATAATATTCCATTCAGATAGGCTCTCAGCGTAAGCCTGTTCTTCTCTCGAGCGAGGCGGGCCGTCTCTGCAACTGGCTGCTGAAAGCTATATCCAGTTGGATCACTGTCTCCTGCATATGATTCTGTTTCCCAAGTGGACGTTGTGGGGCTCATTGTGGATGCCACAACTGATGATTTGTCTTTTGGTGGGGGCGGCCGCACCTGCTCCTGAGGATGAGCTTTTGCCAGCTTGAGGTCACCGTCGTTAATGTCCTGATACCAGAAAACCATAGTAGAACAACAACATACCTCATTTGCCAATGTTCTGAAATCACCATATCGTCTGGAGACGAAGGTGTCGGGGAAATTTGACCGTCTTGTACGAATAATGAATTCCTGGAATTGATCAGTTTCACCAACAACGAGAGGGGTTCAAGGAGGCTGATCATACTTCATGAGCACGACTCCGCACGCGTCCCTTGTCGACGACTGTTCGTACCCCGACAACGTTAACTTCAAACACGATCTTATCTTTGAGACGACGAGGTATCCTCTTTCTGTCTGATATGGCTTCCAACCGATCCAGGTCGGCTTGAGTTAGCCTGACCAGTTCCTCCTTCTCTACCAGTTTGGTAGCAGAGCTCGTGAACATGGCAAGGTTTCGCTCCACCTTATTCAGGAGCTTCTTTCGTTTGGCTTGTTCCTTAGCATCCTCTTTGGCATCGTCCTCTAGTACAGATGTCGGAGAAAGATTCCGGGATAGCGCAGACAAGACGAAAGGCTGGAGTTTTTCGGAATAGAAATCCTTTGGCGCAGCAGCCATAAACGGGAACGTCAACACAAACTGCCGGAACACATATTTCAGGAACGGTAGATCCAAGTAGGGTTTGACGTCCTTCGGGGGTGGTGCGAAAGGTGGGCCAAGGAAGGATAAGGTGCTAACGTTATTTGGGTAGCTGGTGGTTATGGCATCGACTTCATGCCTAAATTGGAGCTGGATTAGGGACTTTTTCAGATAATGAGCGCGTATTGCTGTGAGTTCTGCCGGCGGAGTCGCGCTTTCCGGTTGTTCAGTGGGCTTGCTAGCATCTTGGACGTTCGAAGCCCCTTCATTCGGTGTTCCAACCTCTTGATCTTCCACGGGAGGTGGAGGGATCGCTCTGGTTGGACGTCGAGGTCGGAAGGGTGGATTAGGTGTCGATGATGCTATAGGCGCGGCTTGGGTGGCTTCGCTTGTAGATTCAAGAGATGCCCAGGCCTCAAGACTTCCATCCTGGTCGGTGCTCATGGTACTGAGGCAACAGTGACGATGAGGGCCACTGCGGAAGGTGACGAGGGGCTCAAGTCCGAGCTGCGCCAGGCTTAGATCATATCATGTAATTGCGATGATGGCAGTGTATAGGGGACATTTCCAATTATGGGTCGTAGTAGGGCGTCATTACATTAGTGCTACAGATACAGTCCGACCTTCCTCCTCCTCGATGTAGATATCAGTTATAAGATTACATGTCCGTGATGTTGGTATATGGGGTATCGATATGAATGCGGGGGTATATGATCATTGTGATGCGATGGAAATGCGAAGTCGAACTCGAGCCAGAAAGTGTAAAGCTGTTACGCGTTCATGACACATGAAGCAGCCACTGCTCAGAGACATTCGCGTTCACTAATGATAGCCCCCGGAAGACATTCATCCCCTTGAGGAAGTCGATCCTCTTTACGCCCTTTGAACGCTCTATCGCCTGTGCTTGTGAGTCGGCAATGGCTTGGTAGCGTCGGTGGTAAGATGCAGCGACTGCTCGTTCCTCTGCTGATGTCCTGATTTCAGAGTACTCCTTCTCCGAAACAGCAGTGCGGAGATTGGTGTAGAGTTGGTCGAAAACGTCCTTGACGGTAACAAATGGTCCCTGTTTCGAGCGACCGGTTGGTGAAATGACCATAGCCCAGGGAAGTTCATTGCATGTGATCTTCATATAGGGAATTGGTGGGCTGGTGGCGGGCTCAGCGAGCCTGTGTGGATGCAAAAATGTTCGTTGCGCCTGTAGCGACTGAGTGAGGTCGATTTGGGCGGTGCACTCAACCATTCGGCTGAGCGCTGGGTGAATGTGGATGATATTCATGTTAACGAGCTTGGATGGAGATCCAGGCATAGACACCAATGGTGTCGTGTAAGTCGAAGGCGTTATCGGTCCTTCAGAAGGCAGCGACGAGTTGGAGTACGCTGGTGAAGGCGTCTCGGGGATGTCGTCCGCGAAGTGGACATGCTTGCCCGGCATTGTTGTCGACTCCGTAGTGGTGGTTGTTGGGGGGTTTGAGAAAGTCTGACTTGAGCAGACCAGAGAACCCAGGGATATTTATGGGCAGTTGCCACAGGAGGAAAGGCGGGATGATAGAGTACCGTAGCGCTTCCGGTCATAGATTAAATAAGAGTAACTCCATTATCTCCATGGTAAGAATACGGGGTTGGCTCGCAGTGCCCAAAAGGTCAAATGTCATAGTCATCGCCTCCGCCGTCACCTTGACGTTCCTTGAGTCAGGTAAACCAGTGCCGCAGTGGTCAGCTGAGCATACTTAGACGCCTATTTGTTTGTCTACTCCGTCTCATACAAATACATCAGTCCATCAGACTCCATCTTTGCTGGCAACGAAACACTGCATTCTCCTTTTTAGGCGATGTATTGATGAGCGCTCGTCCCGCTCAGTACGGCGCTCTCCCAATTTCTTGCACACTATCGAATGTTCTCTTCGTTCTGAACCCTTAGTGTACCGATGTCATACGTGGAGCTACCACAGCACTTTGCTATAACGGTTCCGCAGTGGGCGGGACATCAGCGCCCACACCTGTGGGCCCACTTTGTTCGTCGCCAGGAACCACGTGTAACGTTGAATAGTAGGGCTACTTTGGCTGTACTCACCAGGGTTAGGTGGGTCAGCGACGCCCCATGACGCGTCCTGCGCTCCCGCCTCTTGTTCTCCAACCGTGGGACTATCCCGCCCTCGATCCTGTGCCCCATGTACGGCCTTGGCTCCAACTTGTTGTTACAACTTGAGGAGACTCTTTTCTCTCCAAATCAACATTTCCGCAGTATCCATGTCTCCACGTCGCTGCGTACCTTCATATCATCGACTTTGCACTCCCCAACTCCCCTTGATTGGTGAGTGATGAGGGATTTCCCCGCAGACACCTCAATCTGACTTCCGCCTACTCAATATGGTGCTCCCTGAATACACCATAACAGGTTCTTTTTGCTTATCATGCGGGTTGAAGCCGGAAATTTTCCTTCACACCGGTGGGGGCACACTTCACAGCCCCTGCATCCTGGTCAACTTGGGGATACTCCCGACTTCGATTGCCAAATGTATACAATGTTCTCGGCTCCTGGCGAGAGGGGCGCGGGAAAAGAAGCTTCGCGTTATATGGGCGCAGCCTTTGTTTTGGAACACTCTGGTTATCTGGCGCACAGCTGCGGACTTTCGATCTTTGAGCGTCTATTACTTTGGCATCATTTGAAGACATATCGAGTCGGGATCTATGTTATCCTCGGTGGCCTGATACCAAGAAGTCGGTTGACTGATTTACGAAAGGCGGCGGCATCTCGCCATACTATAGTTGCTCTTTCCGGTTAGACGCCTCCACCGGTTTCATGCGATGCAGCATGGAGCCCAAGGGAAGAAACTGTTGCCCATTGATACAACCTCATAACACACCATATGCGCCTCATCATTCTCCGGCGAAGGTATGGTTGTCTTGCGATAGCTACCTTCTGAGGGATCTATAGGTGTAGGGGAAGCAGCGGCAGCGATCCCTTGCTGCGGCTCCGGCCGCGGACACATCGTGGATGTATTGGCCAAACACCTCGATTTACTCCAACCATGAATTCTATTCCGAGCCTTTTTCGAGAAGCTTATCGATGGCAGGTGGACACAGTCCGCGTACTGCGAACGGCATATGTGTCCCTCTTCCATTCTCGGCATATCTGCTCCTTACAATCCCTGTTCGTCATGTACCCGTCGAAGACTGACAAGAGTTGACTCGTGCAAGATCGTCAAGCGAATCCTTCAGATCCGTCAATTACTCGGATCCAGGCATCCCGGCACTTATGGCTACTTTCAGGTAATAGCTACATTTCAGCTCGTGAGTCTGTCGTTCCTCTATGTCGTGACGACATATCAGCGACCGGTTCCATGGCATTTGCGAAAGCTTTGTGACACCGCCCCCATTTACAGTGTGGTTAAGGGTTCGCCCAATTTCTTGCCCGGGTGTCGCCATCTATCCATTCTGAGAGGTGCCAACTTTCGCAGATTGATGGTTCCGTCCTCAGCCATAAACCGGAGAAACATAGCTATTCACATGCCGGTTTGGCTTTCCTTCAATTTATTCGCAACCCTTTACAACCCCTCAGAGCCCCTATGTAAGGCCTTTCAAGTCAGTTTTGATGATATTCAGCCACAAATGTGTCTATCACCAAGTTTGACATACGTTGACGCTGATTGGCTTTTGGCCATCAACCTCATCAACCTCGTGGCTGCCTCGTCGCGTCTTCTCGTTTTAATGACGCGTCGATTTCTTTGTCTCGTTGCAATCCCATCTGACAGACCATTGTTCTCCTCGAGGTCTCTTCCACAAAGAGAATAACATTGGCCGTGGCCATGGGCGACCCTGGCAACGTGGTCGTCGACCGTAACAAAGCATTTTGTGGCGTTCTCACCTATAAAGTCTTGTGACCGCTAATTTCCCTCGAGGGTCTCTCCCTTCCTTTGATTCACTAGCCTGCAGTCCTCTCAGAGAGCAGTGACGACTAGGCTTGTGCTCAGCAATGCCAACTCGCTACAGCTATGCCACGCACCCAAGCTCCATACAAAGTGTGAAAGGCAAACTGCTGGCCGAGTTATCAAAGGAAGCAAGGGAAACCGCCGTCCCATTCGACCTCGTTCGCTTCATCGACAGTGGCTGCCTCACGAAGGCTGATGATTTGAAAGTCGTTAGCAAGTATATCTCCCAGACTTTGAAGCTCACCACCCTTCCCGACTATCGAGCCATTGCCCCTGTCCAATCACTCCTCTTCCGCGATGCAACGCCTTATCCAATGACTGAAGGTCGAAAGATATCTTCGGGAGATGAAGAATCGGCACAGGATCCTCAACTTCAGCATGACCTAGCGAAGCTCTCAGATATAGCCAGACGGATAGCTATTCCGTACGACCTTCAAGAATTCATTGATACCGATCCACGATCGGGTGCCGCCCGCTGGGAAATGTCGCTACAGGACTATCAGCTTGTCAAGAACTTCCTCGCACAAGCCAAGGAAGTCACTCGGCTTCGTAGCTATCGCAAGATGAAGCTCGTTGCTCACTGCATCCGGTGCCACCGCAACTACAATGCATTCAACGGCCAGAACAAACACGGTGCTTGCGAGATTGCACATATATTCGACTACTCCAAGCCCAAGGTTATGCGCGTACAAGACGAATTCGCAATGGCCAACTTCAACGCTAGACGTTCATCGGCTTATTCTCGGAGTCTCGGAGGATATACGAAGACCATCAACGTCTACGAGTCGCTCTGCTGTGGACCTTCCGTCGCCCTCAAAGAAGATGGTTCAAAGAACTTTACCAACATCGCTGAGATTGGACCATGCTTTCGGGGGAGGCATACTACGAACGTGGAGGATATGGATGATGTACTAAGTGGCCCGTACAATGGCCATAATATCGTGGAGTGTCAACCGGATGGCGTCGGTGTGGGACTTCTTGGGTTCGGGTGCAAGAATAAAGTCCTCGAAGATGACCCTATTCTCATCGGAGAGAAGTTGAGAACCACAAGGAGAGGTGAGCACTGAGCTTTGGCAAATAAAAGCGGGCCTACCGACTAAAGTTTTCTCAGGCACACTTCCCTCCCCTAGTGGTCTGTCTATGTATGCATCCTCCACGATGCAAATGAACAGCAAGCACTGGTAAATGTTACCTGGTGTCAAAGACGAAAAATGGACTTGTATAGTATCCATGGACCCCATTTTCTGCTATATCTCTCGCTGTCATTTGCTTTCCTAGTATGAGCTTTCGCGCAAATTATGTTACGTATATGCAAACTATGAACCTTTTGGATCTTCCCGTCAGATCGAGCCTTGGTCGACGTCACGAGCAGGACGATAATGTCCTTTTAAGCACTTGAAGATAATTACCATTCCCGAGATCGCCGTCGACCAAGCTACATGTCAATTCTGTGCCTATCAAAGTTCTTCGGGACCTGGGCAGCGTCATACGTCACCTGTACTCTCCAGTCAACTCGGACCAGAGGTTTCTCATACTCGCGAAGATCCAGGCAAAAAATTGAGTCGTAAGTCTAGCCTTTGTATCTGCTACAACCGTTCATGCATGCGCTGCATCGGCCATCTTTATCAGGCTCCCCAGGCTCAACTTGTCCTGCAGGGCTCTGCAACCGAACACCCGACCGGTCTTCAACACGCGCGAGGCACAATGTCGTAGCTTTGTGAAGATGTCACCGATGTCGGGCTGATCGATGTGCGCCTAGTGGCACTTGAGGCTGATGATCGCAGTCAACCTCAGGCTTTCAGCTCGAAAGGGAAGATCAGTACGTTACTCTTGTACTCCGGATTCCGCCCCCCTTGGCCAGATGATCGGGGACGGCTTCTGTAGCTGCGGGGGGACGAGGACACAGTCAAAGTACTGCCATTCTATTGGCCGTGATGAGTCTACCAACAAAGTCGAGTTCAAACTTTTGGCGCCCAAGCTCATCGAATTACCGAAGCTCTTCAAGTTCGACTTCAAAGGAACAAGCTTCCGATGTTGCCCGGTATACATCCCCCGAAATGATATGGTGTATTTTCGAGGACGATTGAGTCCCCGACTGTCAAGACTGCAAGGAACGACGGCGAAACCCCTGTAGATGCATTTAAAGGAGTTATTTCGTATCTTTTGCACGCTCACACACAGGTTCGATATTTCAGACTCAGTCCTTTCCTCTGGGTAAGTCATCACCCTACTAGTCTGGGTACATACTTACCCCATTCTTGTTGCCAGTCTCAACACATGGTCGATGGCGGGTCGAATCGACCGGAGGTGTACAGTTCCAGCCCCCTCATCGGGTTCAGTGCACCAAAGTGACTGCGGCAGCTTCAGACACGTCCGCCTCGGTGGATACGGCTGTCAAACAGACGGGGGGCAAATGTTAATTCCTAGGCGGGCGGGAAGTGCAATACCTCGCGTCCGCGCAGGAGCCGGCGGGGTTTGCGATCTGGAGGGCTGCATCGCTGCAAGGTTGTCTATAAAACAGTTTCTCATTCGATTGCAAACCGTGACTGAAGCCCCTCTCTCAATTTACAGGTACACGTCGACCTGGTCCTTTACTTCCACTCTGTATGATCTGGGAGCTAATTCAACCGGAATGGTTGATCCGTGGAGTCGTCAATATTTCTACGTATACAAGTACAATCCAAAGTGATGCCCAAAATGTATCCTCTAGTCCCAATATACACGATTGAAATCCCGGGAAATGACCAGAAATGGGTAACTGCGTGATAAATTATGCGAATGTGATGCGATGATATAATTGAGGGTATGCGCAAGAAAAGTGTGGTGTTGTAGGAGAGAAATGAACAGTTTTGAGTACAAAAATGCGTGAGAAGGTTTGTGATTCCAAGATGCGTAAAAAGTGCAGTAATTACGAGAAGAGAGAGAGAAAATGCAACAGACATCGATTCATTTTGTGCCAAGAATTAGAAGAGGAACCGTAAGCTTCGTTGACGGGGAAGAGAACCTGCTTCCGCCGAATGACGTCGAGGACGACCTAATCTTGCTGGGATGACGACGCACAATTCGTCATAGAATTACGCATCCACTCGAGAACCACCTTTTGTACGGAGGCCAGGTAAAATGGGGAATGCCAGAGGATTGATCCAATAAGAAAAAGAAATACGAGCACAGTCAGCGAGAGTGTTCGTCGGAGGGAAACCAAAGGGCGAAGGGGGTAAAATGGTGAAAGGAGGAAATTGCTGTACCAATTGTTGTTCAACTGCTCTATCCAATGGACCACCAGCAACAACCTCAACCTGGGACTTCGAATGGGCAACAATTTGGCCTTTTCAAACTCGTCAATCGGAAGGATAGATGCGACCCAAAAGGAGAATGACGCGACATCAGGTGGCATTTGTCCGAATGTGTTCGAAAGACGCTGAACAATCCACGGCGCAGTCCCGCGCTCCAGTTGATCCAAGAATGAACGACATCGCTCCATCAAAATGGCGTTGGACGGTTGCGATGGGAGAACGGCAGGCAATCGAGGAGGGGGGCGGCGCCGAATTGGGTTAACAATTGAATCCAATTGTGGGAGAGAATCGGTAGAGGTTGAAGCTGTTGCAGAAGGAACAGGGGACGTGGCACGCGAAGATAGAGCGGAATCAGGTGGCGTCGTAGAGGGTGGTGGTGGCATGGGGATCTCAGGGCTTGTCGGCGGATCGGCATCCAGCTCGTCCGCATAGTCGTCAATTCTAAGAGAAGAGTATGGAATGTTATAGATCAGTATCGAGGGAAGCTGATTGGCTATACCTACCTTTCAATTCTGCCAACCAAATATCCGTCCAAGGTCCCACTTTCCAATATCCTGAAGCGATAACTTCCCCATGCTTCAACCAAACTCCGGCCGTCGGACAGTGGCTGAACTGTTCGGATCTCCAGCATGGTCCCATATTCAGTTTGGTTAGTCGAAGAGCCCGGTTTGGGTGGCATGATCATGCCGAAGTATGGGCGTTGCGACTCGAGGCACCTTCTGAGCATGAGTCGATACCTGTCAGATAACGTTAGCGAATGTTCTAGACTCTTGACCAAAACAGCAAAAGAAAAAGTTTTTCACCTAGGCTCAAAAAAGTGCAAGAGTGTGGGCATGCCGGGGAAGCTGAGCTGGCAGACAAATATAGGTGTATCAAGTCGAGCATTGCGTTCTTCTTCCTCAATAGCCTCTTTGCGTTCTTGAAAGTGCTCTGGAAAGGCTTTCAGAACTATATGCTTGCGGTCAATGACGACATCGGTGACGTGCGGCAACACGTACTAATCGAGTAAAGTGTCGTATTCGTGGGATGTTCTTGGAAATAGAGAAACGGGGGTAGGTTTTGCCTGCAAATGGGGCACACAGGGGAATGGTCGAGGGCGCGATGAAGGCATTTCGAGCAGAAAGTCTGGTGTAGAAATTAGTGAAAAATGACCAAAATCCAACGCATATACACGTACGTGTTGGCAAGGTGTGGTTACCGGTTGATAGAAGAGAGTGAAACATATCTCGCAGGATAATTCTGAGAGCAAATCTTTCCGGAAGCGCGCCAGGATTTCTTGACGAGTAGAGGGTGGTGCTGAAGGCAGCAATGGCTGGTCTTGTCGCGTGAGACGCTGACGCAAAGATTGAGTGCGCAGGTGGGAAAGTAGATCATCATCCGAAGCAGAAGAATCCGAAGAGCGCCTTCGTCGTCTTTTACGTGGTCTGTCGTCGTCGCTGTCGTTGTGGAGGTCGGCATTGTCCGAATTAGACGGGGCGAGATCGTGAGCAGCTGAGCGAACCAGGGTATGTACTTTCAAAAGCGTGACATCTGGTGAAGTTGGAAGAGGAGGGGGTTGTGACGGTGGATTGTCTTCTTCTGGAATATAAGTTACAGAAGATGAGGAATTAAACTGGAAATTGCAAGTATGTTTCTCGACATGAACTGCACAAACAGAATGGCCACAAGCAAGGGTTGAAGGATAATCTTGAAAAGAATTATGGCAACAAGCGCAAACGAGAATCGAGAGCAACGACGACGGGGAAGCCATGAATGATTATGATGAATAAAAAATATAAAATATGAAATTCTTGAAAGAGTATTTATCAAAGTCGCCTCCCGATTCCGCCCCTCGATCTAGTCAGCTTCAAATCGAGATTCAGCTCATTTCATGCTTATGTAATCGACATCGCCTCTTCCCTTCTCCCTTCTTCCATGCAGCCCAGATCCGGATCGACAGCGAATTCGCCTATACTTTCCAGAAGAAATACTCAAAATAATATTATTCCCTCCTCAAATTTATTATTACCAGTAGCAACAAATATTCCATCTGGCTTTGTCACCGTTGAAGATTCCGTACAAATTACTGGCTATCAATTGTATGCAGTAGAGAAATGGTGAATATTCACGAAATATCACTGAAATTAGCTGACATTGTCCAGGATAGTTGACCGTACACGTCCAATAACTACGCTTGTTGTCTATACCGGAGACGAATCTCATAAAATATCAGTCACCATTCTTCGGCCAGAGTCACAAGCAAAATGGGAGGAAGCGATCCAACATCTCCGACGTGACGGTGCTCGTCCGAAACAGGTGTGTGCCGCCCCTTGGTTTCGAAATTCTATTGGCTTACATTCAGTGTCTAGACCCCTCGTGGTATACTCATGGCCACGTCCCTTGCTCATTTCCGTTCGGACTATACGATTGTATACATTCCGGACGGCAACTTTCTCTCAATTAGAGACCAGCTTTACACGAACATCAACCTGCTGCGAATGGGCTGCTCAGGGCGTACAGCTCTGACCCTAGACGAGCCCAGTGACATGAACAAGGACCGTTTCTTGTCCACATTTCACCTCCCAGATTCTGTACAGGCCAGCAACGCAGACGCTGGACTTCCAACTAAATCACGTTCATCCATTTCATCACCTTCCAAATCTGGTGGTGCTGGCACTGTTTCCGCAAAAGACTCTGGCAACTTTATTGCAACCGTACTCGAGCTCGTTAAACTCGTGCAAGCTGGGCTTGCCTTATTTGGCATGTATGACGGTCCGGTCGTAGACGGTTTACTCTGCGACGATGTTGTCGAAGGTATTCGGAAATGGATTATGGAAATTGGCCAGCCATGCATGGGCTTGGAGCCAACAGAACGGATAACAGATCCTGCTTTTGTCGCTGCTCTACTGAGCCTGGTCCTATCTCTGCGGAATAAACTATGTACCCTTGGGTTCTCAAACCAGACACCTAGGGACCCATTCCTGCAGCCAACCCAATTTCTAGCAGCAGTGCATCAGTTTGCAGATTCTCGTTCCGCAGAATCTACTTCACCGCAACATCACCAGTCTCATGGATTCGGTGCTGGTCATTTTGGAGGGTACATGTTCCCTCTACCACAACACCTACACCCACCGTCTCTTCTCCCTTTACCACCCTCCCTATCCATGCTTTCATCATCTTCGACAACACCATCGCACTCTCATTCACAATCCCATTCCCACCTTTCCGTAATATCTCCCACCCCATCCAACCTAAGCCCAACTCCGTCTGCCATCTCCCCTCGCTCCACACCCCAAACCCAAATTCAAACTTTATCCAAACATATAGTCGACACGATTAACGCCGCATACGAAGCTAAACAACAGCGAAGCCCTTCTAACACCCTTCCCGGGGTAGGTGGCTCCGGAGGTGGAGGGGGATCGTCAACCTTGGGAGGAATTAATCCTGGCTCGGGGATCGCGGGCAATAGTCATACTGCTGCTGGTGGTGTAGGTGGCAGCCATTCGACTTCGGGCGGTCGCCGAATAAGTCGTGCGATCAGAGGTAAATTAAGAGGTGCGGGATCAAATGCGCATAGTGGGATGTTTATGGATCGCGGGGACAGTGATCTTGATGGTGAAAGAGCGACGAGTGGTGGGGAGGGCGTTGGTAGTGGAGGTGAGGATACTGGGCATGGAGGTGGTGGACAGACGATCTTGAACGGTTTGGGTAGTTTTGCAAGCGGGATAGCCAGCGGCGTCGGTGGAACCTTGCAAGCTGTAGGTGGAGGCGTAGGTGCAGGTGTTGGCGCCGTTGGTTCAACCGTCGGCAGTGTTGTTGGTGCTGGAGGAAGTAGTGGCGACAATGCTGGTGGTGGTGCCTTTGTCACCAACCCCAGTACCGATCTCTTGGATTTCGTCAAGTTTGTCGTTGCTGGGGATGGAAAGGGAGGAGGGAAAAAGGCTCGCAAGGGCCCAACGAAAGGCAGAGGCAGAGCGGAGAGCGTCAGCAGCGTTGCTGGGTCCGTCGTAGGTGGCAATGGGGATGTCTTTCTTGGTATCGGTTACGGGCACCGTGATGCGGCTTCGAGAGACCTACAAGTCGGTCAAAGCATCCGACTGCTCTGGAGCGGTGGTGTATGGACACTGATCAAGCTTCGGGAGGCGATAGAGGTCAGACTCGCGGCGGCGGCGGCCAGAGCCTCACACAGTATTCTGGCTGATAGCGGGACAAGGACACCAGCAAAGAAGAGAGACAAGGAACGCTGGGCACTCAGCGATGGCGATGTGGACGAGCAAGGGAAGGTCAGGTCTGAGACTGAAGATGACAGTGAAGGTCACACTGCACTCCCAGCTGGGTTTGGTGAGAGGATGCAGAGAAAGCTAGAGTCTTGGACAGGGTTGGTGTTTCCCAAACTATACGCGAAGCCCTCAGTCTGATATTGATCAACCAGCCGAACCAAACGTCGTGGACACGCTAGTTTGGACCTCTCAACACCCTCTTCCTCGAGAACAGGGACAATCCAAAGTCGATTTGGAGGGGAGCGGGGCGACAGTTTGAATACAAAGCCTTCGCTGGCCATATCTACCGCTGATGCCGCCATTCACGGACTATCGGGAAGTCCAGAGACCAGAACAGGTTCCGCAGTTAAATCTGGTAGAGACCAAACTGTCTCTCCTACATTGCCTCCGATCTCCTTCCACGGAATGGGAGAACTAGACGACGACGATTTATTGAGCAGCGGACAGGTCTCCCCAGTCGGTCAGTAGCTTTTTTATGGATATCCGATGTCGAGCGCTCACATGCTCCTCAGATGGTCATAGAATCAATCCATTTTCAGTTCTCCACGGGCGATCGACCGATAATCCATCTCTAACAGCTGCAACAACCACGAACAACAGCACAATTGCGGTCAATAACTCTAATACCGTTACTTTCAATC
This sequence comes from Clitopilus hobsonii, assembly GCA_015708445.2. Taxonomy (NCBI): domain Eukaryota; kingdom Fungi; phylum Basidiomycota; class Agaricomycetes; order Agaricales; family Entolomataceae; genus Clitopilus; species Clitopilus hobsonii. Next base: position 1,997,629 of record CP068001.1, on the reverse strand, counting down.
CAGCAGACTACGAGCGCAAGATCAACGATCTCCTTTCAAACCGCGGTCAGAAGAAACGAGGTCCTATCTTCGATCGTATACAGCATCCCAGCCGAGTCTCTAGCTGGGCCGACCCATACAGCGCTCGCGATGTATTCGACGACGACGATGCCCCAGAGGATGAAGAGCTAGAGGACGACGAGGACGACGAAGAAGGTGGTCACTCGAGCGCCAGGAGTAGCAAGATGGACAAGAAACGAGCCAGTACATGGGGCCATAGTTCTATGCGAGGCAAAGTACTCTCCTTCGACGAGGAACCTCATGTGATCGGCAAAACGGGTGTCAGGGTCAAGATATCCGACGCAGATGCGGATGAAATGGTCAAGGAATGGTCAGAAGGCGAGGACAAATACGAGCCACCTGGGAGGAGGCTGGCATTAGCTCGCATGCGACGGTCGGTTTTCTACTCACACAATATTGGCGTTGGTCACTGATTGCCGCTCTTCAGACGACGATCATTCCACGATGTCGATTCACTACGAGAAATGTCAGTTCTCCCGCTGGAACGTATGCGTATAGACGTTGAGCTTTGCGGGCAACTCCTCATCATGACAAGACGAGAAGAACACCTCAAAAACGTTATTGCCTGCCTGCACGTCCTGACAGCGACGTTATCTGAAACCAACACAGCACTCAGGGAGGACTATCAATCTCATCTACCCTTCCTCTCGGATTTGGAGACCCGTACACATGCCATCAGCACGATCGATGCGGAGACAGCCAAGGCTGATAAGACCTCCCAAGCAGCTCACACGTTGCGGTATGAAGCTGAACAGTTCCGGATCCCCGACCTTTGGCATACTGCCACGCCTCCTCGGAAGAAAGTCCTGGAGCTCAGGGACAAGGTTTTTGGCACAGGGGGTAGACGACTTCCGCCCGGAACGCACGGTGCACATGGCCGCTTCAATAGACTGCAGTGGCGCTTGGATGGTACCGAAAGACTGGTTGACCGGATAGGTAGGACTGAGGAGGAAGCTGAAGAGGAGGTTGTGGGCATACCGTTCGAACCAAGGTTGCCAGAGGAGGATGAGGGCGAGGTGATTAGCCACCCAAGCATTCAACCCGTTTGGCTTCTACGCTTCTTCACCAAGTGGGGCGCAATGTGGGGTGCTAGAACGAGTCACCAAGCTAATGGCGATCTCGGCGGAGAGAAGCCCCCTACAGAGCCAGTCGGGAATGGCAGCAGCAAACCCAATTCACTTTCACCTACTCCTAACGAAGATACCACGACATCACCATAGATATACTCCTCGGCATGTACAACAGTACGCAACGACTTTGCTATACCTCCATTATGTGTACAATACATGCATCTCGCTATCCAACAGCTATAGTGTACCATATTCCCAATTACATTATCAATATCCAAGTGTATAGATAGATAAATAGTTGTCAAATTCGGACAGGAGCCTTTTACTTGCGGACCATCTGCTTGCCTTGCGTCTTGCGAAGAGCACGCTTCCTTTCCTTCTCCAGAATCTATGCAGGATCAGCACACGTTAAGGAGGCTAGGCCAGAAATGTAATATTTACCTTTTGCTGCTCTGCGGCAGGGAGTTTGGAGATACGCTCCTGCTCTGCCTTGCGTTTCTCAGCACGCTTGTCTTCAGCCTCTTGCTCGAGCTAGACGGTCGATTCAGTATTACTACGTAGTCCCTAGCAAAGATATAACATACCTGCTCCTTCTTCTCCTTCTCAGACTCGGCCCTTAGGTTCTTGTCAAGCTCCTCGCGGGTCTTCTTCAACTTGTTCTTGGTCTCGGGGCGGAGATTTAAGGTGGAGAGCGAATCAATGAACGGGAACATGGCGGCGACCAGTGCAACAGTATCGATAGCACGGTCTGGATAGGACAGGCTGAGGATAACATGCTTGCGACGGTTCTCTGGGGCAATAGGGGTCAAAGGACGCTGACGGGGCTGATCCGAGATCTGCATGCGAGTTAGAGTATGCTAGTGGGTGGAGAAGGAAGATACTCACAGAAAGGGAACGGAAGTAGGGCAGTACTTTGGGATCCTTGAGAGCTGCAAGAATATTGGTCTTGAGGAGATTCTCAGTGACGTCGGCGAATTCTGGTAAGGAATGGGTTAGAACGGCTCCGCAGAGAGGTTCGAGACTACGTACCAGACATAACAGTCAGGCCAGCAGGAAGGGCCGAGTTTTCGCTGGTCTTGGTGATGGACTAATGACTGGTGAGTTAGAAGATGCACAGATACTTCGACAAAATAAATCACATACCAGATCCCAGCGGTCATCCTTAATAGTGTTCAATTCGTCCTTTGCAACGATAGCCCAAACAAAGTCATTGGGAAGGGCACCAGGAGCAAGCCTGAAGTCGAGAGTAATATCATCCTTGACACGGAAATGAAGGTCAACGAGACCCCTTCCAATTTGCCAGATTCGTTGGAAGATATCATGACGTGGCTTGAGAGTAAGAACGGTGTGCGCAGAGATCAAGTTTCGTCGGCCAGTGGAGAAGTTGTAAAAGTCAGAGTAACCGTCTTGGGTCAATCCGTCTCTTCCCATGGGCTTTGAGAATTGTTGCTCCAGAATATGGAGATGTGCGGAGAACCTTAAGGAATGTGAATAACTGGCACGCGACGAACTAGAAGGCGACGTACCACTTCTTTGCCTTGGCTGCATTCGACCTTACGCCAAGATAAGCAACCAAGAAGTAAACGAGCACTCCGGCGATGAGGTAGACCTCCAGTTGGAACACTAGTCCGAACAGTCAGTTCCAGTTTGACGCGCTGGCACGCATATACTCACTGGCTGGCCTGAAGACGAACATCTTCCACCTGTATTCTGTTCCATCGTACTCCTCTGGAACAAGAACAGGCGCCGGTGTCAAAGTTTTGAGCAAGGGAGTCAGTAGTGTCGCCATATCTTCTCGAAACTTTGAGGGGAGAACGTGGACGCGTTGGTCGAAAACGGCAAAGTTCCTCTCGGTTCGGATATTCCCGAGTCCTTGATCTTGTCGTCCGTGAACCGGACCCTTGCCTTCGATTCTACGCTCACATTACTCTATTTGACCACGCAGGCTTGATCTTCACAGGAACGTTGTTGACAGCGGCGAAATGTCGATGCTGGTCGTTGACTCTCCACCCTGAACAATGTCGACGGAAGCAGATATAATCAACGAGACAATACTCCCCGAACCAATGCCTCCTCCATCATCAGAAGATACCTTACCTCAGGATGCTACATATCGAAGTGACCAGGAGTCTACCACACCACCTACCATAGAACTCATTGGAGATCCAGTTGTGAGTTCTCTCCTTACCTCGCGCCATGATCGTATGGGTTCTAGCATCCACAAAGAAAGCAACAGACTTCGCCACCTACGTGATAGAAGTACTCTCACACACGACACGAGAGTCCCAACCACTAGATCAGGATATTCTTCGACAATGCCTGGGCCTGGCATCATCCTTCCTCGTTACGGACGTGACCATGAACCCTGATCAAGGGATGAAAACATGGACTGTGGGGTTCAATCGTCTTATTGATCTCGTTGTCGCCCTCCATGCTATCAACGAACTCCAAGTCGAGACTATAGATGCAGCCTCAAAGGCTTGCTCTGAATGCTGGAGCGCCGCGGGTGCATGGAGAGGCTTTGAAGAATGCAAAGAAGGCGTTCGTGCGGTAGCAACCAAGCTCAAAAGACTTCTTGACGCGGACGGAACGACCTATCGAGGTATATAATAATCAATCTCCATACTAACTCTACTATAACCCCCTTATGTAGGTCATGCTATTTATGCACCTTGATCTCTCTCACGAGACCTTTTGGCCGGACTTTGGGGTCTTTAGAAGGATATCTGCCACCATTTGTTCACTTAATTTGTCACGACTGTACTCTAGTATCTCTTTTTCACGCTGCTGTCAGAATTCCATTGATTGCTACGAAATTTTGGTAAATACTATTGCTTTGTTTACATCAGTGCGAAAGTTTATACAATTGGGCTTGAATATTTGTACTACGTCGTAGGAATCCGATAGCAGGCATACTGGAAAAGCTTGACGATCTGACCCTGGAACCTACAAAGAGGCAGCCAAGTTGGTGACAGGCCAGACGCTGAAAGAGTGGTCATTAATAGTAGACGGCTTGACAATCAAATGAACACTTACTAGCCATCAGGACCTCTCCTGTAGCCGTACTTCTCAACGAAGGCAGTAAGTTCCTTGGGGCCACGAGAGCCATATGGGTATGAGACGGGCTTGGGGGGAGCACCACTCTTGCCATCTATCCAATGCAAGATAGGGGTAAAGATCTGGGAAGCGTTAGATGAATAACTGGTCCAGAAGAAACGTCAGCGTTTTTGCGCATACCTTCCAGGCGTAATCGAGCTCATCGTTACGGACGAAATTGGAATGATCACCTTTGAGTGCATCGAGGATGAGTGCAACATATGCCTCAGGGATCTTCGTTTCAGTGAATCGCCTCTTGTATGTGAGGTCCATCTCGGTGGGGATGGCACGAGTGTGGAGACCGGGGGTCTTAGCATTCAACTTGATGTAGACGGCCTCCGAAGGCTGAATACGGATGACGAGCTCGTTACGTGCGATATCCTTGAAGATACCCTGGGTAACATCCTTGAATTGAATGCGGACCTCGACCTTGGCCTCGTTCAAAGCTAAAGGTAGATCGGTGTCAATCAAACATGCTTGCCGTGCCGATCGTCGGAGATCTCACCCTTTCCGGCCTTGAGGATGAATGGCACACCCTCCCATCGAGGATTGTGGATGAAGAGCGTAGTAGCAGCGAAGGTAGGGCAGACCGAGTTAGGGGGAACCGTATCATCGTCGAGATAACCAGGCTTGCCATCGGCACTGACATACTGTCCAAGGAGAACATCGTCCCGCTCAATGGGTGGAATGCATCGCAAGACTTTAACCTGTTCAGTGAAAGTGCTCAATATGACGTCACCTATCTTTCAGAAAAAATGGTTACCTTTTCGTCACGGATGTCCTCGGCCGAGAAAGAAACTGGACGTTCCATAGCCACAATACTGAGCACCTGCATCAAGTCTAGAAGGCGAGCATGTCAATCAGTATGTTGATCTGCAGGCACAAAGGATATGCGCACGGTTTTGCAAGATGTCGCGGATAATGCCAAATTCGTCAAAGTAACCTCCACGACCTTCGGTGCCAAAAGGCTCCTTGAAGGTTATCTGAACGTTGCTGATAGAGTTCTTGTCCCAGGCAGCACCCATGGCAACGTTGGCAAAGCGTAAGACGAGCAGATTCTTGACCATCTCCTTTCCGAGGTAGTGATCAATGCGGAAAGTCTCATCTTCGGTCCAGTACTGTTTAATAGAACCGAGTAGTTCCCGGGCAGATTCGAGATCTTTTCCGAAAGGCTTTTCAACGATGATACGGTTTATGCCGGCCCTGGAGTAGCAGTGTTCCTTGAGATTTTTGGAGACGGGAATGAAAACGCTGGGAGGCAGAGCAAGATAAAAAATGCGGTTGCATTCTTTTGACTGATACCGCGACTCGATCTCGTCGATGTGTTTCTCCAGCTCGTCGAATGCTTCACCCTTCTCGTAGTCACCAGCGACGTAACTGCTGAGATCTTTGAACTCGTCAATCTTCTTGCCGAGGGCAGCGTCGTTATCGGGGTTCTTGATATTGGAGGTGAGTCGTTTGAGGAAGTCGTCACGGTCCATTTTTGTCCGGGCATACCCAACGATTTTGACATCTCGAGGAAGGAAACCTTGTTGATAGAGCCCGAACAAGGCTGGGAATGTCTACGAAGCAATGGATAGGTGTTGATAAGGTATTTCGTCTATAAAACAAAGTAACGAACCTTCTTCTTGGCTAGATCTCCTGAAGCACCGAGGACTGTGATGTTGTGAGGTCAATCGCAGGGCCGGTATGTTGACACTAGCGCCTTACCGATTATGACGGTGTTATCCTTCAATTGGTCGTGGGTGGTCTCCATTGAAGGAATTGTACCAGACATAGCACGCTCGCGACCCATTATGATAGTAAGATGGTGGTTGTTGTCAGAGTAAGAGAGTCGAGTAGTCTAAGGATTTCAGAATCAGAGTGAACCGGGTGTTGAGTGGATGTGAATTCTAATCTTGCTGAGTTATCTATGACATCCGGCCGTACTCCGGCCCGCCGCACCGATCCATCAATCTCGCCGTTCTTTCTTCCGACAGCCGACATCACCGTTTAGCCCACAATGTCCTCCTCAACCACCAACGCACACTTACCGCCATCTCCAGACGCAGTAATAAATGACTTTAGGAACTTGGTTGTCGACGATGAAAAGGACACAAAAGCTGCGCAAATAAGAGCTATGGCTCTTCTCAGTAGACTCAAGGCTATGAATCGTGCAGCAAACGCTGCAACTCGTCTTCATAAGGACGCGACTGCCCAGTCCAGGCAGGAGATGGACCAAGCACATCTTGCTCTGCAGAACTTGCAGTATGAAAAGAGGCATCTAGAACGAGAAATAGAAAAGTGCCGCCAGTTTGCGTACGTATTTGGATTCCCCGGTTCAGCACAAATTGACCTCAAACTTGCCAATAGTTCAGTATACCAGGATATATCATTGCATGACGTTCGCGACTTCAAACGGCTAGCACCGGAGGAAGCACGGGCAGAAGAGGTTCTTACTGACGAGCATCAGCTTATGCTGAACCGTCTAAGCTTCGAACTAGCTGAACGTCAGCGGTGAGTGTACCCTCCTTCCCAATCTACGCTCACTGAATTCTGCCCCAGTCTGGACCAAAAACGTCGGGAACTCACCCAAGAAAAGGAAGAGCTCCTCAAAGGAAGCAAATCCAAAGGCGTCATTATTGATAATGTCAAAACCCAAATCGACGTTCTCATTAAGGTCGGCCTCACATTCAGCGAGATCTCCGCACATTTTGACCCTGTTCCCATAGGCAGCTACAGATGTACAAAAGAAAGTCGATCAGCTTTCAGAACCTATCACCAGCACGGACATATCACCATCCTCTTCGGGCTAATCTGTATTGGCTTGAAATCACGCCCATTATTGCCTGCATAATGACATTATTGTACAACATCCTATATAATTACAAACAAGATTGGTCAAACCCGAAAGCAACAGCGTCCTTCAAAGGGACCGCAAGCCCTGTAACCAGAGAGGGGGGGTGATTAGGGGTAGTGATACATAAGGTTGGCTTGCCATGTCGATTAATCGTCCTCGCTGATACTCCCTATATCGCTGATTTCCTCGTCCTCGTCCTCATCTTCGTCTCCACCGGCAGCAGCGTCCGCTGCCTCTTTCGTTGCGAAGCGCTGCACGTACTCTGGTGGTAACGGTCAACCCATGCATATTACAAAGACCAACTCCTCAACGTACCTTTCACCCTTGCTTCATATTCCTTCGGGTGTCTCATCAAGAGGGCAGCAGCCTCGCCGTTGAGGGGATCGTTAGGGTTTGGGTACCGCAGTAGTTGGGGAAGGAAGACCTCAAAGATGTTAATCATATCTGTAAGAAGCAGTCATTTGTCAACAACTTCTCGAGCGCCACGCGACAGGGATCTACACACCAAACATCGGTGACCACGTCTGGTTGATCACGTCCAGGCAGACAGAGCCACTCCTGTTAACCGGGGAGGGTTAGACACACAGCGCTATGGGGATGGTTGGTAGACGCACAGCTCGTCAATGTTGGGGTGAAAAATCTTGTTCATGAACCCTATACTTGGTGATTTGAATGGGTACTGGTCGGGCAGTTCAACGTGAATCTTCCATACACCTCCAGCGAAGGGTGCTGACTGAGAATAAGCAAAGCGGTGGAGGACGGGAATTGATAGGGCATACTTTCAGACGGCCCGTAAAAGCGCACGTAGAATTCCTGCATACTGTCGTTGACCAGATTGACTTCGAAGTCGGACATGAGCCTTCGTGACATTACTCGTCAAATAAACTCGGCGGATAAATGGTGTGCTTCTTACATCTTCATTACATCCGTCTCGATACGACGCTTGCTGGAGCCAGCGTAATTACACAATCAGCATGTCAGTTAAACTTTCGAGAATGCAATCGCAGAGACTACTCATCATGATCAGCGATTAAGTGAAGGATGCGCTCTTGAAATCTGCTGCTGGGTTATTGGACGAGGCCGGGGATCGTCTCAAGTCACACAGGGGATGAGAAGGGGATACTCTGATACTTATAGGGTATCAAGTCACGGAACGAGCCGAGATCACTCAAGCAATATTGAGCCGACTTGGGCTCACTCAATTCAGACTGCATTCCGACGAATTATTGTTACACATTTTTGACACATTTATACACGAGATAACTAGGCACAGTCATGCTTAGCCCATGCAACGTTTACCAGTCATAAGAATAACCGTCGGGGGCGTAGTAGTAGTCGCGATAATCGTGGTGAGTGACTCTTGCCATCTTGGCCTTGGTTGGTGTCCAGTCATCGAAGGAATCCTTGGTCGGGGATGCTGTACCGCCTGAGACAGACCTCCAAGCAATTACGGTCACTGGTTCAAGAGGAGATCAGGGGATTATACTTGCAATGATCGAAGGTGATCGACTTACCCATGCAGAACAGACCGAGACCGACGATTAACGAGATTTCTTCTTGCGTTTGGGTCATAATTTGGCCTTCCCTCCTGTGATGCATCGTTATGCTAGAGGATACAGAGTTCGTCGATATGTCCGAGGGTGTGGAAGGGTAGTCAACGTACAAGAACATGAGACCAGCTATCGCCAGGATAGCGGCAGTTGTCTGCGCCATTTGAAGAGCATCTAGGAGGTTGTTCATATAATTTCGTGGGTTCATTCGTAACAATATTCACCAGCAGATGCCATGAAGCTAGTCAGGAGGTAGCCTCCCGAGAGTGCACCAGCAACTGACCCCATAAAACACATCAGCAGTAGCCCACCATACTTCATCATTGAACTCACCAAGAGCTCCTGAACGAACTGGATTATCTCGAAACAAAGGCATTGTTGATAGTGAAAGTGAGAGGGGTCTGGGTTTGTTAAAGCCTGAACTTCGCCACGCCGCCGTTTTTATTGTACGCTAAGCGTCGGATCCTTGTACAATGAGGCACCAACACGAGGCATGGGCTCCGAGCCTCCAATAGAAAACGCATGTTTTACGCGGCGGAGGGCTTCTTTTAGTGACAACGTTTATTGAAAACATTCAGAATACACGAGGGCCTACAGATATTGTAGCTACACGTTCAACTCCCCGAATAGATCCATTCACAATGTGCAGATTCGGATACATTGCGGATGGCTCATTCATTAGTACATCCAGACGGCATCCATTTGTTCGGTATTCATTGCTTGATTTCCGTTCCATTCCTTGAGGTATTTCGTCGAGGTATTCAGTAGCGGGTAACGGTTGGTGGTGCGCCATTCATTCCAGGTTGGATGATAACACCTGCTGAGCCAGGCCCATAGCCTGCCGACCCAGGGCCAAAGCCAAACGGTGTAGCACCTGGAGTCCCCATGGGAGAGCCCATAGGGGTGCCAGAAGTGTTATAGAAGCCGGGCCATTCACCATACCAGGGCAATTCTGTATGATCCTACGTTAGAGGGCTCATTAAAGCTCGCAGGATGATGACCACTAACCTCGAATTGGTTCTCCCCAGATCTGCGGTCGACCCATTTGTTGAGCTAGGGTGACAAGCTTGAACAGCGTGTGCAGGCCAAGCACGCACAAAACGAAGAGTGCCCAGGAGAACGCCTGGATGACCTTCATTTCATAGCAGTATGCTTGTGCAGATGCTGCAAGGCAACACAAATGCAATCAGCCTTTAACGTTTTCCCTGGATAATTGTGAAGGTTTCTTACTCTGTCCATTTTTGGTTGGGATGCTTTGTCCTCTTATTGAATCGCATTGCTGGAACCCAATAACGTCACTGCAAGAGATCGTGAGCTTAGCTCTGCAGAACCAATCTAAGAGCGTACGTGGACCAAGCTCCCATTGCTGAACAACATAGTCAGCGGATTGCAAGCTTAGAAGCAATGAAGCTACTCACTCAGCCAGAGAATCAGGAGGATTGTGAGCAAAATAGCTTCCGTCATTGGCTGTGCCCATTGCAGCGATATCAGCAATAACAGAATCGTCACTGACGGGGCTATGAGAGCGAAGATCGTAAAGTCCTCTGCAGGTAGCCGTCAGTACGACGTCCGTCTCTTACCCTCTGTAGGCTTACTGTGTAGGTGAGGAAGGAATATCGATGCAAAATGAGCTGCCAGTCCTAGAACCACGGCTAGGCGAGGAGTTTCGTCAAATTTCACATCTTCCGAAGGCACTGAAGGTGCATGTACTTACCAGAAAGGATCATGAGGACCACTGTGATGTAAATTAAGCACCCGTTCGATCAATTGAATGCACGCACTCACCATAGAAGCCAATGCGGTAGTTTCCAAAGCGTACAGTCATGAAGGTCGTCGAATGGTCGTCGATAGCAGGGTGATTTTCGTGGAGTGTGTGTGGCCAGACTCTTGTACTACAACTTGCCTTTTGAGGAATGACGTAATGAATGAATTTACATGCTGCAGCCTCGTGTTGACACAGCCGACGGTCTTTAGCAGACTTTAGCGCACTTCCATTGTTATACAGTAATACCCAAGATATTTACGTTAGATACATGTTTGGGCTGCGATGATACCCAGTATCATACAGGTCTAGCTACGAATCAAAATACATGTGAGTGTGATATAGTAAGGAGAGATCATCAACGAAAGGAATCATCAGGACTCGTAATAAATCATCGGCCACCCCGAGAACGGCCTGCGTTATAATTGGGGTTGTACATGCCTCCTCGTTCAAATTCGTTAGCAGAGGTGTAGGACCCGGGCATCGTGGAGTGCCCAGAGCTGCCCGTGTTTTGTCGCATGGGCGGAAGTGGTTTCTCCCGGTCGCTGTTATGTCGCCTGACATTTGAAGGTCGACCATTGCCGTAGGGACTTGCATGGTTGCGTGAACCTGAGTACTTGGCCCTACTGGTTGGCGGCTCCTTGGTCTCTGCGGTAATAGGCAAGATACTTGACGATGTGCTGTTTCCTCGCTTGACAGAGGCGGAGTTCTTGTAGCTGTTGAACCACGCGCAAGATGTGACTGGACCGTGCCACATATGTTCGTCTCCTTGTCGTTGCTTGCGGAAGGCAAGGATGGTCAAGCCGATGGCAAAGATGAGAACTTCAAGGCGTAGTCAATACGGCTGTTTGAACAAAGAGAGGATGTCTACTTACTCAAGGTGGCATTGAGAAGTGAAAAGGCATTGATCACGCGATACATGGCTTGATATTGATCGGTATGGACTGTGGAAAGGTATTAGTTAGCTTCTGTCCCCAAATTTCAGTTTGCGGAAATAGCGTACAGCTTGCAAGCGAGTCATCCAAGACCGTAGTATCCGTTTCTGATGCGAAGCATTCTACATCGGCATCCTGGGAGTCGGATGTGACAAGGTAGACTCCAAGGACTGCAAACGAGTCAATCTTGCCATTTTCGGATAATAATAAAGGTACCACTCACTCAGCCACAGCAGACCTGCAAATGCCACCATTGGGAGCTCGATCCTCGTAGAGATAGGGTTCCGTTCTCGGAGGAAAAAGCTAGCTCCAAGGCTAAACAGGGCACAGGATCAATGAAAAATGCGCCTCGAGGCAGAGTGCAGTAAACTCACAGAGAGAGGAAAATTATCAAGCTTGCCACACAGACAAAGATAGCGAATGGAATAAAACGAGCTGGGGTTGCCTATGAGCTCAGGCCATTGGGTGAACAGTTGTTGGAACTCACTGAGATCGGAAGCAGCTAGAACAGATTGCAAGTGACCTGCAACTGCCAGGCAGATTACGGTGAAAAGAATGACCGTCCCTAAGGTCGTGCAAGACGTTGAATCTTCTGAAGATTACTTCAATGTAGAGTGGCTCACCATAAAGTGAAGTTCGAATCAGGTTGAATAGAGTCGGCATCCTTCTCTTCTGAGGGGATTCGGAACGAGGAGGTGTTGGGGTTTGATGAAAGCGAACGCCGGGATTCGATGGCATGATAAGTACTCTGCCTGAACAACACGAGGCCCAATGCGATGTGTGTGGAAAGGGCGTGTCTGGGGTGCGTGTCCCTTGCAAAGATCGTGCAAGTTTGATCGTCAAGTTCGAAGTCGTAAATAGATCCTGAAGTCGTGGCCTTTGAAGGAGATGAAGTCCTCGAAGCTTACAGAATGCGAAGCTACCGAGCTGGACGCCCAGGACAACCCACCGCGTGAAAATTTGGTCGCTGCACCATATGTACGACCTCGAACAATGCAGTTACATAATACTCAGTGGCCCAGTGGCCTAGCCAACGACCGCCTCGAGGCATCACAGAGTTCGGGGAGGCGGGCGAAAGGCACCGCAATTGCACAGCCACTCTTCACCATGATCTTGGTCGATCAGCGGAATCGGAAGTAGATCCATTGGACGGAGGCTTCTTTTGTGGAATGCAGCGAAGAATGCAGCAGCGTTTGTTGTGTCGATTCCACGAAGCGTGATCATAACAATTCGGCTTGTATTCCTCTGCTTTATTTGTACATTTCACGAAGGTTCTTTCTTCTATACTGTTTGTTCTAACTGCCTCCTTGTTGCCCTTTTCTCTTTCTACGCCTGAGCCCCCGCGACCTCTTGGCGTAGCTGAGACCCTAGTTCAGCATAGGAGCCAAGACATTCGGGATTGGATAAAGTAGCGGGATTAACACTGCTGATGGGTGCTCCATTAATGATCTACATGCCTTGGTCAGCCACACATCCATATCTCACGTGTGCACAGACCTTTTTCACGAGAACTTCAACTCGTTTGCCATTCAGCGTGTAAGGGATATCATGCACCTGAATAACCTGGAAGATCCCGGATCTATCATTCATTTCTTGAGAACATCAGAAGCAGACACTCACTTTCGCTGGCACATGACGAGGGCTTCTCTTGGAGCGAATCTCAGTCTTGATCTTCTTCTCGAAGTCACTTGACAGAGTCTGTCCATCTGGAAGTTTGACAAACAGGACAACCCGTTCATCCAAGCCACCATCGGTCTTCTGCCCGATGGCCACGTAGTCCACGAGCCGATCCTGCGCTTCTGAGCCTGCGAACGCTAGATCTAGTACATCGTAAATTTCTGCAGAGCCAAATCGAACGCCACTTGGGTTTCTGCGGAACGTGGAGATCGTTATCGCAGTGAGTCAGGGGCTACACTGATATCAGTCGGTAAAAGGGCCGAGGACTCACAATACACCGTCTGAGCGTCCTAACATCACGACGCCGCCGCCATTGCCGTCCCTCGAACGTGTGATCACGATGTGGTCACCGTGGTCTTGTGAGGGAGTTAAGACACGTCAACACAGAGTGAAAGGAAAGGACTCACACCAAACGCCTTGGAACTCAGAGAAGTACGCCTCTTGATATCGTACTTTAGCGGCATTTACATTGCCATCATTTCCGAACCCAGGGAGCGGCCAGAACCCAAGTGGCATGCATGGGAATGGCTTTACACAGACGAGTTCTCCTTCATCTTCGGGCGGATTTAAGGCGCCTGTTGGAGCGAAACTCTCAATGGCCATTCCAAGCAAGCGACACTGAATTTCGCCCCGATACACAGGCAGGGCGCTACACATTCCCGCGAAGAGAGAGCATATGTCCGTGCCACCTGATGTGGAATAAACATGATCAACTTCCTTCGAATTGAATCAACACAAAATACCTGTGATCGAACCCAGAAGCACGTCCTTCTTTATGTTTGAATAGACCCAATCAAACAGAGCAGGTGCCAGTGGCGATCCAGTTGAATAGATGTGCCTGAGAGATGTCAGGTGTCGGCCATCCTTCCATTGAGTGCTTTTCTGAGGAAGTCAGGGTTTAGTTGTCGACAGACGGGAAGCTTCGGAGGACGGTACCGATAAGGCATCAATGTATTTGGCGCTCGTGCCAAAAATTGTTATCCCGAGTTCGTCCACCCACTTCCAGAGCAAACTGGGATCGCGCAAAGGGCTGCCATCGTACAGGACCAGGGTGCATCCGACAGCAAGACCGCTGACGAGAAAGTTCCACATCATCCATCCTCTGGAGGTTTAGCGTAGTCTGTCAGCAGAATATTCATTCAGTTCTATTTACAGCTCAGGCACTTACGTGGTGGTATAGTAAAAGAAGATATCATTAGGAGACAGATCGCCACATATGACAAACTCCTTTTTGGCTTGGAGCAGCATGCCTCCTGCTCGATGCACAATTGGTCTGGGTGGAGATAAACCATTCAGGGATGCGGGTTTCTGACCGGAAAGCAATGACGTACTTTGGTCGGCCAGTCGTCCCGCTGCTGAACAAGATCCACAAGGGTGCGTTGAAAGATCCCCGGTGCCACTCTATTTCCCCAGACGAATCGCGACCAAGCTTGCTATTGCGGCCTTCATCGATAAAATCATCCCAGGCGACCCAATTTGGCGACCAATCCTGACGGTTTTCGGGTCGGGGAGTTGCGTGAATGACGATGACCTTTGATGGCTGAATCTCTTTGTTTCGGAGGCCAGATAACAGCGCCTCGAGTTTAGGAATATGTCGATGTACCTTTGCATTATATCTAATTTCCGCGGTTCACCATACCATAAAAGCAACCAATTGGGGAAAGGCGTACACGACCTCATCCACTGCGAAAATGAATTTTGGCTGGACTTGTTCAAACCTGTGTTCTGATGAGTCAAACGTGCGTGTTGCGACTGGACAGAGATAATGCAACGAGGACACACCGTTCGAATACCCCTTCTGGTCCGAAGTCAGCTGCGGCACTAACCCAGATGCCTCCCACAGCAATGGTGGCCAAGGCTGCAATCACATTTTCCTATTCGAGTGTAAGAGCGATGGGTCATGTTCTGCTGACAATCATATGAAAAGCCAAGGCGCTGCAGCCAAGCATTGGCGAGGAGCGAGAAGTCTGCGTCGACAAGCACGAAATCTTCTTTCGTTACTTGTTCGGAGAGGAAGCTCTTGGCAGAGATGGCCGGCAAATGCTCTGATAACTTACATTGCAGTTGGATGAGTATGAACCAACGCGATCGCCAGGTTTAAGACCATGCTTAATCAGCGCAGAGACCAGGTCGGCCACAACCTTGTAAAGCTCGAGGTAGGTTAGTTTGCGAAAGGATGGGGTTGAGTCATCCGGGGTTGGCTCGGCTAAAAGCGGTTGGAAACCTAAGCAAAAGGGTCCACGGATGAACCACGCCACAGTACTGACTGGCTTGAACGAGCGCTATTTTATCCGTCGCACGACACTTGAGCATATTTTCAGACCAATTCAGGGTTGCTTCCGTAAACCTGATATGACAATCCGAGAAAAAAGATGGGAAATAATCAAGATGAGCAGATGTTCGAAATACGTGGCACCGAGCAGCTAACCAGAGAGGATTCGCAGGTGGTGAAGCATCAATATCAACGACGTGTGAGCCTTTCTCCCCAACGACATCGGTAAAATCCCATACGGCGGACCAAAACTCATCGATGTGATTCGTAGACCAGGTGTAGAGGTCATGGTAAGATTTCAAAGCCAAGCCATGCAGGTCATTTATCCGAGCTAGGAATCGAAACGCGGCGGTATTCGAAGGATTCGATGGACGCCAAAGAGGTTGATCAGCAGATGGAGGATCCATGGAGTAGAGATGCAAGTGACAGTTCGGAAGGGTTAGCTCAATGAGGGGTAAGAGGCTTGGCCCTGAGTAATTTTAGTTTACCGGACTTGGCGCTCGTTATGGAGTGAAAAAGGAGGACCAGTATAAAGGAGGAACAAAAGTTATTCGCAGCAACATGTTCTTATAAAGAAAAGGAATAATGCATAAATGATACTGAATGCAAAGACTTTCCTTGGTAATATTGCGGACAAGAATATGCGGTGGTGTGAATCCTGCAATCCCGGGCTTGGCGAATGGAGGTAATGGAGGTAATGTTGAGTGACAATTAACTGTGACAGGAGGCGCACGTTTGTGTGACTCGCAAAGATAAGGCCGAATTAATAAGAATGGTCAGAGCTCAAAAAGGGCCGCGAAATAAGCCATCGTCCTAAACGCCGACGCCCCTTCCCTCGCTCCTCACACCGGTCCAACCGTCGCTTACCTTCGTTGCACTCGTTAATTACACTATGGACAAAATCCTCGCACCTCATTCACCAGAAGCTGCTGCTCACACTCATCTGACGTGCGTCCCCCTTCTTAAAATTTCCCATCAATTAAATGCACCAGTCAATTTCTGACTCACGATTCCTTTCAGCGAAAACTGGTTCAATTGGGACGCAGACCACCCTTCCACCAACGAAAACCTAGTTGCGGGATGCGCTTCGTACCGTGCCTTTGACAGATACCTAGGCGGTGCCGACATCGTCATTCATCCAAGAAATAGAGCTGAGCTTGAAAGTGTCCTGTGAGTAACGGCCGCATAGAATATTCCCTTCAACATTGTACTAACGAACTTGCCCATTATCTTTAGTAAAAGATATGCATACGACGCTATTCACAACATGATTGCTCGCAGTCGATCCACTCTACAGACCGGTGGCTATAGCAGAGTGAGCATTATTAGCGTCTTTTGGCATCTCAGCATATCCTCACCTCGAAAATTTCTCTTAGGTCTGCCATATTGCCGAAAAGTCCATTCGTGATGTTCTCAACACTAGTGACAACACCTCGTACTTGCTTGGCTTACATCGCCCCGCACCAAATCACTCCAGGGAGGTAGAGGAGACGCCCCCTGCTCAGTTCATCAAGGCCAATTGATGGGTTCGCGTTTCTTGATCATTCTTCGTTTGCTCGACGTGTTTTCGACCTTTATCACCACATGGCTTTCTATATACCATTCATTGCATTATACTGTTCAGTAGTAATATCCAATCTTGTACTATTACCTGTATGATTATCACCCTTTTGCGTCATTGAGCTGGCTCCCCGCATTTTTATGGATTAGTTTATCTTGAATGATAGATCTTGACACGGCTTCTGATGTCGTGGCACTGTTGAGTTGTTGGTCTTTTGTGATTGGGCCGGCGGATGCGGAAGCTGGGCCGTTTCTTGCTCCTTTCGCCAAGGATTCGGTCCGTCGGACCCGTGAGCATGAACCAATCAAACGTGCGTAGAGGCGTTGCCTTTATGCGTCGATCAGTGGCAGGCCAGTTAACAGCAAGAAACTCTTAACATCCACCGTCCAGGGTGAGGTTTTGGAGGCGGAAACCTCACCACCTTTGACCTACGACCACCATGATATCTCCTTGCAACGCTATACTTTTGTTTCTCGCAACGCTGTCTCGCGATTCCTTCGCGTCTCCAACTCAAGTACCTCTGCAAGCATCATCTTTGACAAGTATGGCTTAGTTACTGTGCTAAACTGGGCTTTTTGCTGATACTCTTACCTATACAGAGCCCCGCAAACTTCACGGTCGATTCTTACAAGTTTCTGATATACATCCAGACCCATACTATGTTCCGGGAACATCGCCCTCCAAGTCCTGTCATCGCAAGAAACCTAAAAAGAAGCAAGAGAAGGCTGGCTACTTCGGGACGCCTTTTTCGTGCGCATACATTTTGTTGTGAAGCATATATGCAGGCTCACGCGTGGCCCTTAGTGATTGTGACACACCCTTCGTGCTGTCTAACTTCACGCTGGATTACCTTGATCGGGAATGGGCTTCCGAGATTGACTTTGTTGTATGTAAGTATCGAGCTTCCTAGCGCTACTTGCGAATCCCAACTAAGCTGCGCCAGGGACGGGCGATAATGCGAGGTGCGCTCAGGCTACTCCTCAGGTTTCATTTAGAATCACGCTCTTAAGCGCGTGCTTTCAGGCACGATAATGACCACAGCCTTCCTCGAACACCGGATGAGATTTTTGAGCTCAATCGAGCTGTGGCCAAGAAGATGAGGGATGTCTTTTTGAAGAAAGGCATTCCCGTCGTTCCCAGCCTAGGTATGCGTTAGGTCCTGGCAAATTATACGGCCAGCTGAGCTCACTGTCATAGGCAATAATGACGTTTGGCGTGAGTGATTGGAGCTCTTCGCCTGTAGCAAGACTGATTCCATTTTCGTTGGCTTGCTCCCAGCCCATGTGAGTACCGAAGATTTCATACATTTTTCATAAATTCTGACCCTCTGACCCATAGAATATCTTGAGCCCCGGTACGCCACTCTCCTCAGGCCACCCCTGAAGGCCGACTGACTGTGTGCGTACAGGGCCCAACAGCGTTACGACAGAATTCTCCAAGTAGGTTTATGTCATAGCCTTTTCTGCAAACTTCATGAAACGTTCTTTTCACAGCATATGGGAACCTTTCATTCCATTCCCTTATCTTCAAGTTTTCCATCGTGGAGCCTACTATTCAGTCGAGGTAATTCCGGGCAAAGTGGCAGTGATAGCCTTGAATACGATGTACTTTTATGACTCTAATAAAGGTGTGTACGATCGCACATTTCGTCAGCGGGGTGCTAGAGCGTGTTTCAGCCGTCGGGGGATGCCCTTTCCATGAACCTGACGATCCTGGCAATCTCCAGATTGACTGGCTGGAAGTTCAGCTGAAGGAGTACAGGGAACGAAACGTCCAAGTGAGTCGAATGAAATTTGTTCATCAGGCCCCTTATTCACACTTGTCATAGGTCTGGATATCTGGTATGCTTCTCTACTGAAAACTTCTAATTTATTCTCAGCGCCTATGCTCAACTCATAGGACATGTCCCGCCCTCTCCGGGGAACTATTTCCCTGATTGTGTACGTCCTCCCTGTTGATGCTCACCCTTCTGGGACTCAGGTTTTGATTGATGTGTGATTAGTTCGTGCGATATGTGGAGCTTTCACTGAGGTTTCAAGACACAATTCTCGGCCATCTTTTCGGGGTACGATATCGATTTTTCTGTATTGATGTCAATTCTAGCTACTTACGGCGGTTTTTCTGATTTGATAGCACATGAACGCAGACCATGTAGGATGCATATTCGCTCTCGCTTGATTTTTGGATGACCGCTGACCCACTTGATGGCGGCAGTTCTCGTTCTTGGAAGGCATCGATCTGGAATTCATCGAGGAACCTGATGCTGATACTCGAAATAACGTCGGGTTGTTTGATACTCTCATCCGCGAATACGAAGCAATTCCGACGAAGGAAAAGGATCTGGATCTTGCCGAATACGCAGTGGTCAATACGTCGCCGCCTGTGGTCCCGAATCCATACTTGCCATCCTTCAGGATCTTTGCATACAATCACACTAGTGATGGTGCAGATGGCACGTACGAGCCTGCGGGGAAGAAGCGGCAACATGAGCACAAGCGCGGAAACCGTCACGACAAAGAGAAACAGTGTCGAAAAAAGGAACATCAAGATACCTGGAAGTGCTTCCTGAACGAGACGTGGTATTCTGACCCGGAGTCGCCGTCGAGGACGAATAAGCAATGGTCGCCGTTGGGCTATGCACAGGTGACTTGGGGTTTCGTATCTCGTGTTTTGATAACTCAAATACTCTTTTCAGTATTACATGCCAAATCTGGACTCTTTCACGAAGAAACACAAGCCAAAATTTGAATTGGAATATGTAACATTTGAACCTAGATCATTACATCCGGAAGAGATAGACCCGCCTATCCCCCTCCGCCATCTGCCAAAGTCGCTTCGGGAGCCGGGAGTGACTGAATCGAAGTACGCACCATACGAGATGGTGGATCTTACTATACCATCGTGGATCAAGCTTGCACAAGATATGGGGAAAGGACAAGTGAAGAAATTGCGAAAGAAATACTTTTCTTATATGTACATGGGTGGAGAAGAGGCGTGATGGATCGTGGGAAGGTGATCTCGCTTTTATAATACATAAACGCTGTCGATTGTGTTTGTTTCCTTGACGATTGCCTTCCATTGATCTGGTAACCAACCAACCCACCGTAAACAATCCGCCTTGCTTTCAAACAACAGCCTCTCATACATCCTTAACACACACTCCTTTACACTTTCCTTTTATCTATTTGGTTCTCTATATCGGCTGGTCCGCTGCTGTCCAAAGGCTCATCCATAATCTTTTCCTAATGGCTGCCGTCAACATGCACGTTAACATGCCTCTCGATTTTTTGCCTGTTCACGGCCCTCATTCCCGCTCAAATTCCATGTCTTCCTCCTCCTCTAATTCAAGGCCCCCATCTTCGCATGGAATGGTTCATTCGGTACTACCCCCGACTCCTGACGATCTTTACCGTGCTGGCTACCATCTCGACTCTCATGGTGATCATGTAAGTTTGTGGGCCGAATCAGTGAGGGGATGCTTAAAAAACTTATCAGTACCTATCCCAGTCCCCACCAAATCATGGGATCAGCAAAGGCCCACCAATTCGTCCCACTCACCTTCGTGCCAGAGTCGCTGCATCACCATACCCACGAGATACCGACAGCGTTCACTCGTCTTCAAGCGAAGCAGAAGACATTTCCATGTACCTCGGTGGATCCGATTACCACATGTACGGAGGCGGTCAATTGGGACCTACCCAGGACCAAATGCATCATCCGACAGGTGCCTTTGGCCGGATGTCAATCAATCCTGATCATGCATTGGAAAAATTGGCAGCAAATGTCAGAGTGGCGACAACTACCAGTGCATCGGACAGAGCGAAGCAAATTTTTGTTCAAGCTTGGTCAGTTTGTTTCAACTCTGGAGGGTGTCCTTGTTCGGACTAATATGATTTCAAATTTTCCTACAGGCTGACTGCAAATTATGCCCCTTACCCAGATGGCAATGTCCCACGTCAGGGGCTGTATTTTTCATACCGACGGGTCTGCGACCAGTATGGAATTCCGCACATCAACACTGCCACTTTGGGCAAGGCCATCCGTCTGTGTTTTCCAACTATCAAGACAAGGCGTCTAGGAGTGCGAGGAAACAGCAAATACCATTGTATGTTTTCCCTTCTTGTGTGCTCTCTTTGTCCGCTTTGTAATGATGCGCTTCCTTTGAAGATTGTGGCATTAGACCTGCCACAACCGCAGAGGCCGAGTGGCTCCAAGACTATATCCAGAAATCAAACAATAATGCCGCTCAACAATCGGTCAACGCCGCACGTCTCGCTAGTGAACAGGCCGAAGCTGTCGCCAGAGGGGAGGATAGGTCAGACGATGACGAAGACGAAGATTCTGAAGGTCAATCAAACGCAGGCTCGAAACGCAACTCCTTAGCCCTTTCGGGGGATATCAAGAACGTTCTCTTCCCTGAGGACTTGGCTGATAAGACTCCCACCGCTGCCACACTCCTTTCGCAAGCACAATCCGCTCCTCGCTCGACGAGCTTCCCGCCTCAGGCTTCGATCCGCCGTCATACCCAAACTGAGCCAACTCTGGTCTCGAGCCACCCTTCCCCACAGCCACCCAATGGCGGTATGTCCTACCTGAATCCTCAACCGGGCCTGTCTGTCCGACAATTCCCTCACTTCCCGTCAATTGAGGATGCGGTCGGATCCAGCTCTACCGTCCACACTCAGCTGGCAAGAGAGGTCTGGGGCTGGTTCCAGGATCATCTAGACTCCTTGTTGGAAAGCGTTAGGACTTGGCGCTTCGACCAATTTGAGATGCACCTACGTACCTTCTGGACTGGCCTCGGAGGACAACATAGAGAAATCGTGCATGCTCCCGCCATCGCGGGTCTGATGGCCAAGGCCGATGCTATTGTCTACGATGTGGGTCCTACCTTTTTGTGGCGCATACAAACAATCTTAATACCTACCATAGGAAATACTGGAGATCCTTCGTTCACAAATGCTCAGCGCTCTGCCGCCCAACGCCTTGTCAAGCTTAAGACAATTGGCCAACAAGATGGAGAAGATTCTCATTATCGCCCTGGAATCGTACGGAAACACTTTTGTCGAGCCCAAAGTCGAATTGGGAGCACGCTTTGGTCACCTCGTTTGTAAGTAACCTTAGCTCTCGGTCATCCGCATATATTCATCCCCAACATCAGTGCGATTCCTTGACATCTACCAAGTGACTCAAGCCTTGAACACCGTTTTGACCAATCAGAAACAATTGGCAGAAATGCGCAAGTCGTGGACAAAAGTTGACTTTGAGTCGGTCAGGAACCAATCTGCCCTGGTTTGTAACTGCAGGCACGAAGATCTTTTGCAGTTGCTCGAGGTCGAATTCGTCCAGCTCTTGGATAATCTCGCTAAAAGCACTGAGCCTGTCAGAGAAGTCATGTCGTGGGCCGACAAATGTTGCGAGAGGTTAATGGGCAACAGCAGGAGCCAAATTGGGATGGAGGATAGAGTGACGATGAGTTCGAGGAGTGTATTGATTCGCTGGGGTTATGTTACTAGTCAAGTCATGCGTGATTTGACTATTCGCAGCGACCCAGCCTTTGGAGCTTTCCAAATTCTGAAGCTTTTCCTAGAGTGAGTAATTTTCCACCTCGGCGAGATTTAGAACCTAATTATTGATGTAGTGACTGGATTTCTGTCAATGTTTTGAGGAGCGTGGCCTTATCGACAAACTCGGTCGCAGCCTCTGTTGAGCCTGCTATTCAGCAACAATTCTTCAGCCTCTCGCCTTCACCGATGAACGGTGCAGGAGATTTCAATGGACTAGATGTCAGGGGACAGCCGCCTCTCATGGCACATACACCCACCACTTCAAGCATGCTGGCAGCACTGCAGCAAGACCCCTTCCCTTCAGGTTCTCTTGATGGACCCAACGGCTTTGGCGCAGACTACGGGTCATTGCCATACATGGATACCTCGACACCGCAGGACGATGCCGCGCCATCATCTGGACTTTCGTTCGGCGATTTTACCAACACCAATAATTCTTACGACGTGACCAATTTTGCACCCCAGGACCTCCAGATGAACTCGACCGGGACACCAGGGACCGATGCTGATAACGAATCAGACCCGGTAAAAACTGAGCAACAAACTGGACTCTAGATGATGCTCCGAATTCGATTTTTTATTCACCCATTTCTATTCTCATTCTGTCGTGTCTCGCTGGGTCTTGGCTATCGATTTGCTTACCTTATTCCCTCCTCTTGTTCTTGATGTTGGTGGATTCGAATCCGATCCCCTGCTGCTGCCGTCGTTGTGTTTATATCTCAATATTACCCATCTGTATCGCTGTCCTCTCTCCTTACCTCTCGCGTCTCGCTTCTATTTACAATTAACAGAAGACACTCCTTTAATGTTGTATAGTTTCTTGTTCGTTCATATTGGAACTTTTGTTCTCGAAATATATATCCATATCTATGCTCTCCGCTATCCGAGAAATGAAAATGGAATGCGCCAGTTTCCCGAAATTTCGAAGAATCCGATTTGGATCTAGTCACAATGCTCTATTTGCTTTTACTTTTACCAGGGGGAGACCAAGGTCATTGATTAGGGGCATCTGCATACATCACGTATAGCACAATACCAACTATATCCATTCTAATGTACTGTACCTTCATCCAGAGTCGACAATGAAATGCCTCATCTGTGAACCTAGACTTGAGAAGCCCTAGGGGCGCCAACGAAGACATTAAGATTTGTTAGAAATATCATAGAAGTTAGGAGATACAACGACGCTACACTCTTATGCGGGGGTCGCCTCCTCAGCCAATGCTTCGTCAACAGTCTGAAGCGAGGTAGGATCTGAAACAGCACCGTCAGGAGCTGGTCCAGCTTGAGGAGTCGGTGCTGGCTCGGCTGGCTTTTCGGAATCAACATCTACTTTCAGTGTGTCCTTCTCTGCACCCAACATTGACTTGATTTTCTCCTCGGCCTTTGCGATGTTTTCAGCCGTTGTACGTTGCTGGTTGGCCTCAAACCAAGCCTTCTTGGTTTTGAGATCCTCAACGACCCGGGGGTACTCATCTGAAGATGCGGGAGGAGGAATGGAGAGGGATAGAAGAGCAGTGAGGGTACCGTAGGGGATGTTGCTCTTGGTAGCGCTAGGTGATGCAGAACCATTGGAATCTGCGGCCTTGGCGCCTCCCTTCTTGCCTTTCTTGCCCTTGCCACCGATGAAGTAATTGTCTTCGTCTTCGCCCTTTTTCTTTCGGATGACAGAGCCTTCAGGGATGGCATCCACCTGCCTGAGCTCGAGCTTCTCGACACCAGCAATATCGGCCTTGGGTGCAAGGGGATCGGCGGAAGGGGCGGGCCCTTCGCCAGAGAAGTAGTTGATCAAGGTCTGGCAATCCTCGATCTGAGCTTGGAATGCAGGAGCCTGTGCTTCCTCCAGGATTCGCTCTGCAATCTCCGACTTCTTGCGCGAATCTTCAGCAGCACGCTCCGCACGGGCCCTTTCCGCACGTTTGGCCCGGTCCTCATTGATCTTGGCCCAGTAGCGATCATTATGCTCGCGGTACAGGCGAGAGGATTCCCTCTTTTTGGTAAAGACTTCGTTGATGTCTGCCTGGATTGCATCACGTTCCTTGAAGAGTTGGGAACGTCCGGCGTACGCCTCGTCTCCCTCCTTCTTGAGTTGGTCAAGCTCGTTTTTAATCTCCTCGAAGCGGTCGGAGATGGCTTTGGCTTCGGGGTCATCAAGTTGCTTGCGGAGTTCGTCGAGCTTGGCACGATCCTCGTCAATGCTGGTCTGAGAAGCTTGGAAGCCCTCGACTACACGTCGGTTCTTTTTCATAGAACTGATCTCCTGCAAAGCCCGCTTCTCGTCGGCAAGTTTCAAAGATCCTGACTCGACTTGCGAGTCCAATTTCCTTCGGAGAGGATGAGATGATGCAGGGAGAGCGACTGCAGAGAAATACATACTTGATGTGGGCATCCACCTCGGCCACCGTTTTGAAGGGAAGCTTGGACTTCTGTGCTTGAAGATCCTTCACCTATAATCAGACCGTGTGTTAGTTGCTAGGAGTGTAGAAGGAACTATTGAGGAACATACCTTCTTGTCAATGCCATCCTTTAGGGCCTGAACCTGATCAAAAATCTTGCCTCTTGATGTTTTGTTGTTGGCCTGCTGGCCACGAATACTGTCCAGCTCAGCACGCAGAACACCTCTCCTGTCGCCTTCACCCGAAGGCTTGGTGGCCAGGGAGATCTTCTCCTTCACGGCCGACTACATCATATTCATGTTTTGAGTGATGAGTGTCATTGCAACGTGGCTTAAACTCACAAGCTTCTTCTGGAGGTCATCGATCTCCTTCTTCAAAGCCTCTTGCTCAGCATCGTAAGCTTTTTTGTCGGGCTTTCCGCCAGCAAAGGCCGCCAAAGCATCCGACGTGTCCTTTCCACCGACTGACGAGACAGGAGTCGCCGTTCCGCTAGTTGAAGGCGCCTTTCCCTTGTTGGCGTTGCCGTTAGTAGCGGGTTTAGCTTTTGGTGCCATTATGAGCGAAGATTAGAATCCAAGAAAGACCAGGGAACGAGGCAGGGTCCAACGGGTGCTGGTGGTGGATACAGTCGTGTCGTGTGAAAAATATATATCATTTCTCAGTCGGCTATATGGCCTTTCGGGCAAATTTCTGTAGGAAAAGGTAGAAATTGCACAAAACTAGAATACAATGGCTGTATCAAGCTTTTCGACTTCTTTAAAGCACTCCTCGTACAGTTCCTTCAACTCTGCATCGTCAGATTCATCACCCTCCTTTTTCTTCGTTCGCTTCGAGTCGGGACAAACCATAACGCAGCTTGTTGGTCGTTTCGTCGAGCTAGCATGGCCCAGTTCTTCTTTTGATGATACAAATACATAAGGGATGTTGGCTTCCTCACTGAGGACGGGTAGATGTGAAATAATATCCATGGGATAGATGTCGGCTGCTAAAATCAAAAGCCTGGGGGTGGGTGAGCTCAAAGATGTTCAAGGCCTGGAGCAAATCTACGAACCCTTTCTCGCCCTTCCTTATGCTCTTTACAACCTCCTTGACTCCTCGCTTCACTTGTCTGGCCTTGGAAGCTGAAAATCGAGACGGTTAAGCAAATGCAATTATTTGCGCACATAGGATAAACCCACCCTTTTTTATCGTCTTGTGAAGTTTCTTGACGAGCTTCTTTTGCGCCAATGGTCGTGCTATCGGTGACAGCTCTTCAAGGGAAACTACTATCTCCTCCTTCTCCTTCTTTGCTTTCTTCGGAGACTACAAGAAATTTAATCCAGTTGCCGCGAGGTCCTAAGCAAATTTCTCGCACCTTTTGCTCGACATCTGCCATCTCTACATCCTCAGCAGCCTCCTCCGGCTGTTTTCTCTTCTTATCCTTCTTCTCAGACTTGTCCTTGGCCATGATTTCTTAGGTCGAGTCGAGGGAGGAACTATGGTACACAAATTTGTGACAAGGCGTGACAATGAAATCTATGATTCCCATATTGGGAAGGCAACATTCCATCTATGGTAGGTATTCCACACATTTTCAACAATCTGGCTCGTCTTCGAGCCGATTGCCTGAAGGAACGGGCTCAGGTGCACGAAGGAAGCTTAGCATGACCCATTGAATCCCCCGCATCTCGATATCATACCACCAATTCAACGCAATGGTGATTTTTTCCGACTGTCGAACATGATGCCACCATCCAGCAGGCAAATACAAGGTTTCCCCTGCCTTCAGTTCGATACGGATAGGGTGCACCTCCGATGGAAGATTCCCTTGAATGTGAGGTTCAGCAATCGATGACCAGCGGACATCAAATGAAGGATCTGTTGGTTTCAGAGTCAATCCCCCACTTTTATCATCACGAATGTAGGTCGCATGGGGGTAGGTCCGTTCTGACCAACTGCGTCAATACATTCGGACAGAAACAATAAGGCATAATAATACCTTTGAGACACCAACCGTCGGTAGGAGGGAGTAAGGTGAAATACTTCGTCCCTCTGATGACAGTGTAGATGTTTTCGTATGGATCTTGTAGTAATGGCAATAAGTCACAATGCATATGGTCGTGAATGAGCGATGAGCATAGAGTATTACACACCACTATGAATGCTTGTAGTACTTTTACTGTTTCCTATCCACAGGTTAACAGCGTCTGGTGACCTATCTAAATTTCAGTACTTGAGATTCAGAGGCCTACTGTTATGATACTAACACCCACCAAAAGCTTCAGTGCACCAAGGAACATCACTGGGCGCATCTGGCCGGAGTGCTTCGAATTCGGTTGGGCTGGTCCCTTCCGTGAAGTAGGAGTCAGAGTACAGATTGCCGTTTTGAGATTGAAGGTAGCAAGCCTCGGATGAGTCTGTGCCGGTCTGTCAAGTGTGGATAATACGGCAAGAAAGTATGGAATATATACCTGAAGAAAGACCGGCCAACAATTCCTCCATGGTCATCTTGTCGACTAGCGGCTCTGCGAAGTAGAACTTGCCATCAGCCCCCGGAGTCACAGCATCAGCTAGCCTAGAAGACATTGTCAGATTCTGGGGCATCCAAGACCTGACTAAACCTACCCGTTGGGAGTGAATGCTATTGAGATTTCCTGAGAGCCCAGCTTTTCGATGAGATATTCATCTGTCCATAGATCCTGGGCGGGAACATGATGGCCTGTCGCAGACGCTTAGTGTCTCTGAGATAACTCTCAATGTACCCTCACCTTTGATAATTACGGGACGTGAAATGTGGGCTATTCGAGAGAACTCGAGGGCTGTCGGAGGAGAGTCAAGGGTTTCGATGGAGATCCCATTTTGCTCTGCAAGAAATCGAATTGACATAGATTTCTTTCGAGATTGGATGCACTCACCATAATATTCTTGGGATATTTGCCTGACGAATCTCTCATGGTCTGCCATTCCTAATCTTGTGGTTGTTGGCTAATTCCAAAGATCCGATTTGGCAAGTCGGCCAGCGGCCATCGCGTCACGCGGCGTCGGAACGTGGTGTCGCGCTTGTCAGACTCGGACGCGTCGACCTCGACTCATTTGTCTACCACCACCAGCGACACATATGGCCTGCTTTTTCTACTAAGACGCGCCCAAGGAAATCTACGTTATCGTCTGAATCTGTTTGGATAACTCATATATATGCCGACCGCTGCGAAACCACCCACCACACGAAAGACCAAGACTAAACCCAAAGCAGTATGTTGTGACGTCTAGGATCTTTGCTCGTTCTTATACCGGCTAGCAGGATGGAAATCGCCAAACTAGTCTGTTTGACTCTTTCTTGACGCGGACCTCTACTATTGCTTTGCCTGCAGCATCTTCATCAGAAACAGGTGACGGTGGGAGCAATGGCCTTCCTCTCGAACCAGACTCCACAGAGCGGGTCACTGAATACCTCAGGCTCAGTGAGTAGTATAAACTATTATATCATCTTTCACGTGTACTGAAACTTTCACTCGACTATGAAGCTAGCCTTGAGCCGACTCCGGATCCTGCACTTCAACCATCCACGTCGGCTCGTGTACCCAGCTTGCCAGTTGCGCCTCTGAGCATAGATCACTCCGTCATTGAGATCGCGGACTCATCTCCTATAGAAGAAAGGCCCGCCCCCTTGCCAACCTCCCAAGGAAGCGTTCATGATCCCATTGTCATTACCGCGTCTCCCGTGAAATCAAGGGCACAGGAGCTAGCGCCTCGTCCCCCCATCAATAGCTTCTTCGCACCTCGCCCAGCAAAAACAAAACTTGAACCATCTCCTGCCAAGTCTAAACAAGCTCAGAAGGGATCTTATGACGTTCCATACCCAACGGCAGAATCACAGCATGTCCGGGGGGAGCAGCATACTTTTCCTGTAGCCGAGAGGTCCCAGAAATACCGTCAACCTCCCGAAAAGAGTGTGTTAAACGGAAAAAACACCGGTCTACCCCTCGAACTCCGTCATGTCATCTTTTCTTCGGTATGGGACGAGAAGATATCTCGACAAGTTTTACCGAACATCCAACGACACACTATTTCTCAGGTTTACGACGTATCTGAAACCCTGACACCTTCTCAGAAACTCTGGACAGAAAAGTGGCGCCCAACACGAGCTGACCAGGTCCTGGGCAATGAGGAAAATGCGATCTATCTCCGAGATTGGTTGCATGCATTGGAACTACAATTGGGGTCTGACTCTGGATCACGTCAGGTCAACAGTTCTGAAGCACCATCTGCACTAAAAGATACGAAAAAGAAGAAGGAAATCAGCAAGAAGCGACCACGAGTCATCCGTGCTGTTGAGAAAAAGAAAAAGAAACGGAGGACAGAATGGGATGACGAGGATGATTGGATAGTCGACGATGAATTCTATTCGGAAGATCCAATTCTGGACTCGGAGGGATGGGAAAATGACGAAGCAGAATTTGTCCCACCTGCCACCGAGTCTACTTCCGTTCTACCACATGGACCGGCGCAAGATGCAAATCCAAGATTAGAGTTTAAGGCTAAAGCCTTTGATTCGCTAACCAATACAATTCTACTCGCGGGATCTTCTGGAATCGGAAAAACTGCATCAGTATATGCTTGCGCCGAAGAATTAGGCTGGGAGGTATTCGAGGTTTATCCAGGTATTGGTAGGAGGAACGGGGCCGGGATTGAGACACTAGTGGGGGAGGTGGGGAAGAACCACCATGTGAAGACCAAGTCCGGCGCGGGGAAACTGACTGGCACACCCATGGGGTTCTTTGGAAAAACTCAGCCCACGGAAACAGAACAGGCTTCATCCGAGAAACTTTCCGACGGAGGAGCTGCTATCTTATCCGAAGCGGAGGCGACTCCAGGCGCACGACAATCCTTGGTTTTACTGGAAGAAGTTGACATCTTATTCAAAGAGGATGCCGGCTTCTGGCCTTCCGTGATCGATTTCATCAAGAGCTGCAAGCGGCCCGTAATATGCACCTGCAACGGTACGGCCCGCTCTGCTGAGCACCCCTCTAATATGGACACTGATAATGGCTTGTTTTGTGACCTTAGATGTATCTGCCGTACCCACGGCAGATCTGCCTTTGCAAGCAACCCTCATCTTTCAACCATGTCCCTCAGAAGCAGCGGCGTCTTTTCTGCACGACGCTTGTACCTCGGAAGGTTATAACGTTGACACAGAAAGTTTACGCCGACTCTACGAGTCACCACCACCTGGTTGTTTGCCTTCCTCGCCACTCGTGTTCCCGGAGATTATCCCACAACCTGACCTTCGAAGAACGATCTATCACCTTCAACTCCAATGTTCCACACTCTGTCCCACAACACAGTCACTGGATATCTTGCTACCTCCTACAGATTTGCTGAACACCACGTTTTACCAGACTTGGTCAAGCTTGGAACCTCATCAGAAGATTTATGCCCAGGAACGGAACACACCCTCCACGTTTTCACGCAACGTAGCGGCTAATCATGCGGACCTGGTTTCATTCACCGATAGTTATCTACTACCTCGCAAACTAGAACTATCGGAGGTAAGTGATCTCGAGATCACATGGAAGCGCGGGAAGGCTAATACGTTGTGTGGTTCTGTCAGAATGCAAATGTGCACGAGAACGTTTCCTCGGCAGATGATGAAGTCGACTGTCCGCACGCAGTTTCCTCTGACAATTCGTGGTTCCCACTCGGGAGTATTTCAGACGAAAAGAGTGATATGGCCTGCACTGCGTTACTACTCTCACGTGGTATTCTAGAGAAGGAGTTATTGACAGGTTCTACGTCAATGGACGACTCGATGGACCGATTTGGACCGCCAGCAATGTTCCGGGATCGCATGGATTATCAGGAGCAGATCTCGACGGCATTGGAAAGACTGGTTCCTCAAATGCAGCTTGCGACACGACGGTCCGATGTGTACTCAGATTACGTGCCTTTTATCCGGGAGATTATCTCAGGTGAAGACACGCAGGAAGAGCTTGAGCTACTGAAGGATAAACCAGGACGACTGACACGCAACAGCATTCGTAGTCGATATGAACGCAGCATTACAATTACACCGGAGCAGAGAGCGGCGCTGAGTGTTACAGCGTTTAGTCGCACGTTGTAGTTATTTGTAGCAATATAACTCGATTCGGATTGACCACGCGATTGTCCCAATTTGTCGATCATTCATGAGAGCCAGATTCTCAATTCCAAAGCTCTGTCCTTGCAACTCTTGACCACCATTACCTCCACTTTCTACGGAGAATTTTGGCTTGTTTTTGCGTATCTTTTGACTACTAATGCACTCAGGAGCTGCTGCGGCTGTTCATTCGAAGCCGCATTCTAATGGAACATCTCATATGGATCCACCAACAAGGCATTCTCCTCCGCCTTTGGCCCCCTTGCAGTTTCTTCAAAGCCAAAGGAGAGGCTCGATCACTGACCCGTCTTTGCATGCTGCTTCCAGTATGAAGGGCCATGTTAACTATCAATACCCCGACTTTTCCTCGAAGCATCTCCCATTTCCTCGCCCGACGTCACCCTTCGTGTTTGGGGATGCAACACCGCATATGGCTGATAACAGCCCGCGGATACAGAACCTCTTGCGCTCTCCTTCACCTGACAGACCTACAGTGAGGCCCTCCTCACTGGAGGCTGGACCGAGTTCACAAGCGAAAGGTAGAGTGCTCAATGACGTCTTCTGGCATGACTTTCTGAATCCCGATTGCAGGTACCCTCAAACCAGGTGAAATATCACCACGTTCACGTAGCAATCCCAGCCAACTTGGTCAAGATAGACGAGTACCTTCGCGGGAACCACTACCCTTCGACTACAACATGCGTCGGCATTCCATCGCGGCAACCCAAGAACACTTCCATCCCACCATCGGCACAAAACGCAAGATGTCGACAGACCGCGGCGGCTTTTCCACTGTCAACGAGGAAACAGACCCACAACTGGTAGGGCCCGGTGTCCCCAGCCCGATGGAGGTGGACCCCGATGTACCAGCGCCAAAGCGACGGGGATCTGCGATTGATACTCAGAAGATTGCTCAGCTCTCACTCAATGATCGTCGCAATTCTGTCGATGCTCGCGCTGCTCTTGGTCAGTGGCCTGGTTGGTCTTCACAGGCTCGAAGAGGTTCGACTCCGAATCTTCTTCCTTCCATACCACCCGTCCAGTCTGGATTCAATCTTCCGCCACCCGCCACAGAGAATGCGAACACTGCGCAGAGTCGCCTTCCACCCGGAATAGCAACGTTCACATGGCCACCCAACAATACATCTACGCCTGAATCATCTTCCTCCAACCCTTCAGATGGTGATGCCGGCAGCTCCTCACAGCGGCCAGCTGACCAGGTCCCTCCACTCAATCCAACGCCCCCACTAAACTACATTTCCAATCGACGGATGTCAGTACCTGATATTCTCAGTTCTGCACCCTCAAAGGGTCTCCCTTCGAGGTCACGACCGCCCTCGCGGACAACGCCGAACGGCGAACTTGGCCAAGCTCCAGATAGTCCTCTTCATGAGATGGATGAGTCTGATACAGGTCCGGCAAATGTTGGTTATAGCAGGGACAAAGGGAATACACCTTATTCCCGCTCGCCTGAATTGCGGGTATCACACAAATTGGCGGAGAGAAAACGTCGTAAGGAGATGAAAGACCTCTTTGATGAACTCAGGGATCAACTTCCTGCTGATCGGGGAATGAAAGCCAGTAAATGGGAAATACTGAGTAAAGGTGAGAGGACCCTGTCGTTTGGCTTGATTATGATGTTGATTTGAGTGTGCAGCCATCGACTTTGTTTCTCATCTCAAACAAAGCCATGACGAAATGGCCAGAGATTTGGACTTAGCACGCCAAGAACTAGATGCAGTACGAAAAGGAATCCCTTTCCAACCCAACGAAGCACAAGCCTCTCAAGCCTCGGTCTCATTCATGCAGCCCGCTCCTAATCTTACAGGACCTCAGCCTTTCCCTGGATCTGGGACCATGTCCCCCAATCAAGTCCCGCCGCTATCTCGCTCCCAGTCGTCTGAAGACGCAAGCCCGTCTCAAAATGGAGGTTCTATTCGAACCGACTCTTCTCCCATCTAAATTTCCTGTTTCTTTTTTGGCTTTGACGTCGTTATCAGGAAAATTCCAGGTTGAATATGTATTATATCTTATGGACCCTCGTCTATAGAAGGGACTTTTAGCATGTATTTGCGTACTTGTTCTGCGCGGCGAAAACACGAGATTGCCCATTGCTCTATTGACCTTGTGACCACATTAGCCAGCTGCATCGAGCCTGAAATTAAGCTTCAAGTCGCGTCCGTCGGATGCTCAACTGAGATTGTGGGCGTCTTTCTTGTGGAAAGCCGCATTACGTAACGTGCCCGCGCCAACACTCGCGCCGCCAACAAGACCAGTCCTTAGTCTCGACAACGACGACCTTCACCTCGCAGCTGGCCGTTCTTCAGGCTGGCAAGCTCGCCTCTACGTCTATCTGGTCTACTTTGCTTTGTCTCTTCTCTGGCCTCAGCGATTCCTCTCCAGCACGTTCTAGAACTTAGACTATAATCATCTTTAATTGGCGGCCCCTCCATAATGCCGCCCAAAGCAGACATTTCACTTCTCTTTCATCCCAAGAAGAACAAGAATCAGCAAAAGCCTGCACCGTCTACCTCTCCACGGAAACCTGTTCCACCTCGCCCAAAGCCACAGCCTGATGAAGAAGACGACATCGTATTACCCCCTGGTCCATATCAGGAATTCAAGCTGATGTCGTCTGCTCTCAATGGGTGGAAATACGATGTCATGAAGTTTGATTCGAGGAAAACTATTGATATTGGGCGTTGGGCTCAACCGATTAAGCTCAATCGAAAGGAGCTTCGGCGGGACGATGAAGTGGCTGAGGATGTACCCCTAGCTGTGGCGCCTATGTTGGGACCCGATGGAAAACCGGTTGTTGGTATCGACGGAAAGACGGTGATGGTAGACGCAGAAGGGAAGCCTATACATCCTTCTGGTAGCAACAACAAGGGCAAGGGAAATCCCAATGCCAAGAAGAGATTTCAGAAGAAGACGAAGCAGGTGTTTTTCGTACCTGAGAGTGTGAGGCAGCTTAGGCGGGAGGAAAGATACCCCTGGGTTATGGAAGATTCTTCACCTGCACCTCACACCGAACTCTGGATTGGAAAAATGGAAGACGTCTCGAAATCGGATACACATGCCTTTTTCATGCCAGCTGCAAATGATGTATTCAAATTTGTTCCTGCACATCGGTGGTACAAATTCCAGAAGAAGTTGAAGCATGACCTACCAACCAGCACAGCTGATGTAGAATCGCTTGTATGCGCTGTTTTCTACGTTCCTCTTATGAACCATCATACTGACCGGCCAAAAACAGTTTACATTGAGTCAAAAGCGCGATCCACAAGCTTGGTTGGCCAGCCGCAACGGCAAGGGTCCTTCCGCTGCGACTGCTGCGATGTTCAAGGCGGAGGCTGAGGGTCGGACAGTTTCTGGTGGGAGTTCACTCGTGCATTCGTCAAGTCAGAGTTTGGGTCCAGGTGGTCGAAGGTTGAAGACTGTCGATAGTGGTGCAGATTTGTTTGATGACGAAGATGGTGAAGGTCGCAGACGCCGAGGGAGAGAAATGGGTGAGG
Organism: Clitopilus hobsonii; assembly: GCA_015708445.2. Lineage (NCBI taxonomy): Eukaryota > Fungi > Basidiomycota > Agaricomycetes > Agaricales > Entolomataceae > Clitopilus > Clitopilus hobsonii. The sequence goes on along the minus strand of CP068001.1, from coordinate 1,963,214 downwards.
ATGGGGATATGGATGAACAGGTTTACGAGGAAGACTTTGCAGATGATGAAGAACAAATGGAGGTTGATGATAAGGACGAAGAAGCCAAGGAAATCGAGGTTTGTTTCCATTTTCCGCAGACATCTTTTTTCGTTAACGATATCCATAGGAACGCATAAAACGAGAGTACAAGTCAGCCAACAAACAGAATGACACCGGCGTTGATGCGCCCTCAGATGACGAAGAGACCCCAGCAAAGAATAAGCAAACGAAGGCCATGCAGAAGTTAATTCGACAGATCGAAGGAAACGAGGCTTACGAGAGTGATGAGGAGGAAAATCCATATGCAAGTTCTGTAGGTTTCCTTCCTTTTCTATATGTCGCCGTGTGTAGTTTTGTGGCATGCGCTGATGTATCTATTCTTAGGTCGAGGAAGAGGAAGAAGAGGAGCCTGTTATATCACAAGAGCCTGCTGTTCAGCAACAGCCTCAACAGGTCGACTCGCGAGCTGGTTCGCAGGCGCCACCCTCCAATAACGGTCCGAAACCTAATCAGCCCGCACCCAACGCACAACCGACATCCCCGCCGGGGTCTCCTGCCATTGGAGGGGGGCATTCAATTGTCGCCAAGCGTGCCACCAGTCCCAAGCCGCCCAAACCTCTTGCTGGCAACGTCAGTCGCAGTAACAGTCCCCTTGGTAGCCGTCCAACAAGCCCAGTCGCGGGAAGCAGGGCTACGAGTCCAGGAGCTAGTCGAGCTGGGAGCCCTGTCGACCCTAAGCTGGCTAACAAACGAAAGGCGACTGAAGACCTTTCGAACGGTGCAGCTTCACTGCACGGCAATGGGACGGCACCTAAACTGAAGAAGCGAAAGGCTCAGGCACCGGGTTCTTCACCTGCACTGCCCCCTGAGCAGTTGAGGTCACTGTTGATCGACTGGCTGGGCAACACGCCAAACGCGAGCACTAGAGACTGTATCCATCACTTTACTCAATACCTCACGGATCAAGAGAAGAAGAACGAGTTTTCTAAGCTTGTCAGGGAGGTTGCCCAGCTGAAGGATGGCGTGCTTGTTTTGAGGAAGAGGTTCCAGGACGGAGGATCCAATGCGCCTTCTCCGGCACCTGCGTCAGCAGTTTAATGATGTTGTAAACTATGGCTCCGATGGTATACTATTAGGTCGGTCTGTATTATCGATCGCAATGTACATGCTCCAGTCCACCTTTTTTTTTTGCATGTTCAGAATCTTGTGAACCAGGTCGCTGGCTCACTTTCTCCGAGCCAGAAGGAGCATGAGTAACCTGCCGAGGGACGATCGTATGGCCATCACTGATGAATTTGCCTTTTCTAGATTGAGTTCACCCAAAATAGGTTAGTTGTGCCATGCCGTATGTCAGAAAAACAAATAACCGGAGGACCAGCTCAAGCCGTTATCGTTGTCGCTTTATTCGCTCCGGCCCAAATTTCGCCTCGTGCTGTCAACCCACACCCTGAACGTTTTAACGGCTGTCTGTCGCCGTCCTCAACGGAGCCCTTTTATAGATCGCTTTGGAAAGCATGGTGCCTCCTCCCACCTGATGTTCCCACAATTCGGCTCTTGTTAGAGGGGAATGTTATATCGAAGCTCCCCTCTAAGGAGAGCGATTTAGAGCCTTGTAGGCTCAGACGCTTAATTATTGGTTAACTTGAGGACTTAGTCGCTGAGAGGTTGAAGAGGTCGAGGGCTCCTCTTCGGAGGCTACCGGATAGGTTCCCACGTCGTGCTGGGCATCCGCGGGCAGCTTCCGGTTGCCTTATATGGCACGATCACCGTCCTCCGACGCGTCGACGCTGCCGATACACGCGTGCTCGCTGTCTGGTACAGTGAGCTCGATTCCCGTTCGTCCCGTCCCATTTAACTTTTAAAAACAATGTACTTGGGTATAAATAGCATAGATACATACCAATAAATGCATATAGTGACTCAGAAATGCCCTAAATCGATAGAATTCCGCATATATTCATGCCTTGAGGAAAAAGAACATGTTCTAGATCAATAGAAACGTTATCAATTGGTGAGGCGCTTGCTATTACAGATAATAATAGATGTCGTACGTCTGGGAAAGCAATTGCGTAGGCATTACATCAGATGGGTGGCGCAATATCTCACCAAAAGGTTGCCGGTGCCGCGCAAATGACATTCACCTCGTTCGTGCATATAGCATCCGCTTCTCGCAGCTTTATCGGGCATTCTTATGTCCACATATATGCTGCCAGTGTACTACAGCTTATATGCTGCCCGGGGAGAGCGCGCTGATTGACTCGAAGAAGGTATCATTCTGGCACGGATCCACTTTTGACTCCACATTTACTCCTACTATCCGAGCACTGTTTAGACTGGAGACTGGCTTGAGAAGCTTCGAATATACTACTCCAATATTATAGAACTATTTTGAATGGTCTCCCATGGTAAGAGATAGGACATTGGGAATTGTATTGGATGATATCCAAAGTGCATAATTCCGCTCAGAGGGCCAATTGCAACCACTCAAAGACTGGTTAACTGGCCGGTAGCAGAGGAATAGATAGATAACTACTATCTCAAGTCATCCAAGGGGTTCCCCGAGCGCTGTGGAACCAGGGGCATTCAAAAGAGCGCACCAATCTGGCTTTGATGCGTTGTGCGTTGCAGTCGTGAATAGCGCGGCGTTGTCTCTCATGGCCTTCTCAGAGGTAACGTGCTCGTAACAAGTTATCCCCTCATGCTAGACCTTTCGCAACTATTTTGTACGACTATATTATACTTCCTCTCATGATTTACCGTGCTCGATCCTTGCTACAGCGTTGAGAAGCGTTACTGTGACCAATTTAGTGAGAGCGAGACATGTACAGCCGTGCGGTCTCCTCAACAAGCAAACCTGGTGCGATAAGAGATTTCTACGCTATAAATAAAAGATAACGGGTGTATTTACCTTCTAAAAGCGTCTGTACGTCTCCATGCTCGGTCAGAATTCCGATCTGGGCTCTGCAATCCGCCCGAAAGTGGCTCGAGCACTTACAGTTGCGGATCTTAGCTCGCTGCAGCTTTACGGGAAGAGTTCAGTATATTATAGCTACTCTATCTGTATCAAGAGCTGTAGGAGACGTTAATATAAGAATTCTACACTGTTTTATGGGAGAACATTCTCGTTGAGGAGGCTGCTTGAGGTGAGCCGCCTCGTTGAGCCGCATATATTGGTGTAATTGTTACACCGTCAGCTTTCCCAAGCGTATGACATATTATATCATCTATCCTGGTAAGCGCCTCACCAATTGATAACGTTTCTATTGATCTAGAACATGTTCTTTTTCCTCAAGGCATGAATACATGCGGAATTCTATCGATTTAGGGCATTTCTGAGTCACTATATGCATTTATTGGTATGTATCTATGCTATTTATACCCAAGTACATTGTTTTTAAAAGTTAAATGGGACGGGACGAACGGGAATCGAGCTCACTGTACCAGACAGCGAGCACGCGTGTATCGGCAGCGTCGACGCGTCGGAGGACGGTGATCGTGCCATATAAGGCAACCGGAAGCTGCCCGCGGATGCCCAGCACGACGTGGGAACCTATCCGGTAGCCTCCGAAGAGGAGCCCTCGACCTCTTCAACCTCTCAGCGACTAAGTCCTCAAGTTAACCAATAATTAAGCGTCTGAGCCTACAAGGCTCTAAATCGCTCTCCTTAGAGGGGAGCTTCGATATAACATTCCCCTCTAACAAGAGCCGAATTGTGGGAACATCAGGTGCCTCCTCCTGTCATTCAACCTCCCCTAGTCCATTATGGTGGCAGTCAAGGCCTTCCTAATCTCTACCGTCCTTGCCTTGCCCTTTGCAGGAGCAGCGACCGTTCATGTGGCACGCGACAGTCACGAACACGCTTCTCGCAGCGCGCTACCTGACCAATGGTATCACGACGATAGCCATCCTGCCCACTTGTTGTTCAAACGTGGACCTGACGATGGGACTGGCTTCGCCCCAATTGGCTCTCCGAGTAAGAGAACTTTCTCTCGAGGTATTTATAAATAGTATCTGACCTTGGTCTCTTTGTGCAGCCTGGTCTGCTGGATTCCCAAAGACAACACCAGACCCCAATCAGCTCCCTAAGCCTTGGGTTGATGCCTTGAACGCAGCCGTTAACGCTGGGAAAATCCCCAACATTCCTCAAACTACATCGATCAACGTCGGAGTACCTCAGTATCCTGCCGGTTACGACCCGAACGGTCCTCAAGTCTGCTCGGCTTACTACAAGACCTGCAGGAATAAGGCTGATATCTGGGATGCACCTGACGGCTACTTGGGTACTTCATTCGACGACGGCCCCCTTCCCGTGAGTACACTCTGTTCACGATTTCCCCCCGAAGAATAGACCACTTATCTTTGTTCACAGGATCAAGTCACCCTCAACAATTTCTTGGCGCAAAATAATGAGAAGACTACTTACTTTTTGATCGGCGTTAACATGCTGGCGAATCCTCAAGTCCTTCAGGATACTATCAACCAAGGCCACGATATTGCTGTTCACACCTGGACACATCCTCAGATGACCACACTGAGCAACCTCGATGTCCTCGGTCAGGTAAATTCTAGCCTCTGACTTGTGCCTAGGATAATTGCGCTAACTATTCCTTCAGCTTGGCTGGACCGTCGAACTCATTCGCAACTCTACTGGCGGCAAAATCCCCAAGTACTGGCGTCCACCCACTGGTGACTCTGATGAGCGTGTCAGGGCCATCGCCATGGAGGTATGTATTACGCCCGCACCGAACTACGTTTAAATTGATCAGGGCATTGTAGGTATTCGGCTTGACCACCGTTATCTGGAATCACGAGTGAGTTTCCCATTCATTCAATTTCCTAGGCACTTTCTGATGGTGTTCTCTCAGCACTGAAGACTGGAGTTTGACGACTGGTGGTACTACTCCCCAGTACATTCACGGTAACTACACCCAGTGGCTTGCAGGTATGGAATCCGCATTATCTCGGCCTGGCCGTTTTGGCTAAATTTGTTTCTGCAGGTCCTAAACACCCCGGCATGATCATCCTCGAGCACGTTGTCAGCCCTGGATCCGTGGCGGCCTTCATCGATGCTTATCCCATGATCAAGGCTAGCGGCTGGAAGACCAACTCTGTCATTAGACTCGTCGGTGATGGTAGTGCTTTCTCCAACAGCACAACTACGACTGCTGGAAGCTCCACTTCGGGTTCTTCGTCACCTTCGGGCACCAGCCAGAACCAAAGTGGTACGAGCAAGACCCCGACCTCGACGTCTAGCTCGAACTCCCCTTCGGCCTCTAATAACGCTGCTACCACTACGACGGCCCAGATCTTCGGCTCCGCTTCTATTGTCGCGTTTTCGTATCTGCTTTCTTTCTTGCTTTAATTTTTCCCCTTTCAACACGGACAAGAACATTCTACGGACTTGGAATCTTGCTGCCGCTAGATATAGAAGACAGACCTACGATCTAGTATGGACTCCATTGAACGAATATTGTACATCCCATTCCTTATCCCGACCTATCCACATCCTACTTTGCTTCATTTACTGTACTTTTTAATTTAATGTTCACCGAACTGAGTGAGGTTCGGTTGAATTGGCTTTCAAAAGTATTGGATGGATGTAGGATGTACATACATGTAGCACCACGTAGCTTACGAACGAAATGACAAGAATGTTGAATTCAATTACGGTCCAAATTGGCCGTTCGCGGCGGCACAAATATATACAGCGATGGGTATCTACGGTGAAATCGTGAGTCATTAGCGGGCAAGTCGTAAATTGTCCTTTTTCGCAGACAAAGATGTCAGGGACAGGAGGCGTAAATAAGGTTATGTAGAGGTAAAGGGACCCAAGTGTGTTCCAATATTAGACAAAGACCGTATGGGAATCCTATAGGTAAAAATATCTGCACAAGAAAGGCGCACGTTACTTGACACGTTATATCAGATTGGGCCACTTGATCTTGAGACCTTCCAACCACCGTAAATATAGAAGATCTGCAATGGGAGATTTGCGGGCTGGTGAAGCCGCGGGGTCTGGAGATTCTGGTGTTGGAGAGGTCGTCACTGGGCTGGAGCTAGAAATTTCTTCTTCTTGTATCTCGGTCACGACCAATCCTCTAGAAGTCATCTCGCTCTTGCGAGTGATACGCTTGTGAGGGAAAAGTCCACGGGATGTCTGAATATGCTGACGGACAGCAGGGTTGCTGTGGGACAACCAGTATGAGGACAGATGATATCAATCAACAACGGAGTAGACTTACTCATTGATTCCCGCTAGAATGTCAAGGACAACATTATATGCCAGCTCGGGGTTAATCTCCTTTAGTTCAGAGAAGCCACGAGAAAGCATGCTCAAGGATTCAAGTTCGCGTGCATCCATGTCATCGTGTATCGCCTGGCGACAGCGTTAGCACGAAATCGAAACATCTTGGCAGAAGGAAAAGAAGCAGGGAAGTGAAAGGGTTCAACGGACCGTATTAAGCACCGGTAGGATCACTTCGTCAACGATTGCTCTTCCAGCTTTGATTACCTCCCTTGGCCGCTTACTCGTCGAAGAGGTTGGCGATGTTGGATTCGAAGTATTCCCGTCCCTCATGCTGCCAACAAATTCCGCCGAGAGTCGAAGGGAACCTACAGGATCAACTTTCTTGATTGGTCTGATAGTGTCGATACCTGTTCCGATGTCTGCTTCACGCAGAACGGTACCTGATCCCTGAGGAGCCGTTCGGCCGGCATAAGAGGTACGGCGGGTAGAACGGAGAGAGCCTGTATATGCTGGAGGGGCACCGAGGGGGGTTTCTGATGGTAAGTCATTCGCCGAGGTTTCCTCGACCGGCTCAGGGGGAATATAGCCTGGTTTGTCGAGAGTCTGAGCCGGTTTGATTATGACAGTCGAGTGCGCCGCGGCAGAGTTCATCCCCAATCCACCGTTGACCAAGGGATCACTGCCCTTGGTGGCCCCTGAGGTGTCGATAGAGGCTAGACCGTCATCAATATTTGATGCGTCCTCGTCTTCGTCATCCGCTTCGTGTGGAATGCTGAAATCCTTTGCCATGTTCCGGAAGGTACCCATCGCCGCATTCGACTTAATCGTATCGAAATTCCAGTCGCTCTTGACGGTATCCCAGGCTGTACTGTTGCGCACTGTGGCTTGATATTGTTGTGGTTTCTGATTGGGTGATTTAGCGCGATGATTTTGGTGCCTCTCAATGAGCTCAGTGAGGTATGACGTCTTCTTTGCATTCTTTATGAACTTGTGCTGTAGAAGTTCATTGGCGGTCGGACGCTGTCAGGAAACCGCATATAAGCACCGATTTGGGAAGTGTCAGTCGACACCAATCTTACCATACTTGGATCCTTTGTCAAACATAGCTGGACGAAGTCCTTGAAGGTAGCAGAGAAATCACCTTCCAAGGTAGGTGGTTTCGCTTTGGGTATAAGGAATAGGACTCTCATAGGGTGGTATTCCGCTAATGGAGGCTCGCCCTTCGCCATCTCGATAGCGGTGATTCCTAGACTCCACATGTCTGCTTTCGAGTCGTAGCCTGCCTGGCGGATGACCTCAGGAGCCATCCAAAACGGTGTTCCGACGAATGTGTGTCGTAGGGTATTGGTAAGTTGGGCAGCGACGCCAAAATCGGCAAGCTTGACTTTCCCAGAAGATGAAAGCAAAACATTGGCGGCCTTGATGTCTCGATGGATCGTCCCCTCCGTATGTAAGTAATCGAGACCGAGAAGTAGTTCTCTGCAGATGACAGCAATGTGGGCTTCTTGGAAAGGCCCTGGTTTGAGGAGATCGAGGCAAGAACCACCAGCGAGGTATTCCATGATGATCCATAGCTTAAAGCCAACCACGAAGGAGCCGTAGTACCTTGTTACGTATTCGGAGTCACATTGAGCAAGGCTAGCAATCTCCTGCTGTATTTCTGAGATATCATCGTCTGAATCTTCTAGGTCTGGAGGGTGTACTCGTTGAGCCGAACAGCATTGGGGGCACGGGCGCTTGATTACTCACCAATTTGCTTCACCGCGACAATCTGCTTGGTTTCATTATGCATGGCTTTGTATACTGTTCCGAAGCTGCCAGTGCCAAGTTTCTCTAGCAACGTGTATTGGCTTGCCGGATTGGAGCTAGGAACTGGGGCCGGCTGTCGCACGTTGACATTCTGTTCGAGTCGAGGTGAAGAAGGGGGAGAGCGAAGTGCTGGTTTCTGCTGGGACTTTGAGGTATCGTCAGAACCGGTACGCTTTCTAAGGCGAGATCCAGGTGCCATGGGTGAAGAACGAAAGATAGAAGACGCAATGCATGATGGAAACGCTCATATCCCTGAACGGAACACACGTGCAGGCCTTCGACACCACACGACCGAACAGGCTGAGAAGACAATGATGGTAGATATCGCACTCACCATGTTTCTTCCTTATCGTAAATTCGTTAAGATCGTTACAAAAAGAGGGTATTATACGTTCAAATCAACGTCTATGAGGCCTTTGTCGGCGGATTTCTAGGGAGAGGAGGAGGCAAGGATGTGGACGAAGCAACGGTGAGGTGCAATGACGAAACCTGGACTGCCCAAAACGGGAGCAACGATCAACGGCACGATGATCACGAGCTCAATTCAAAAATCAAGCCGCGAGTAGGATTTCTCAAAGGACGATGGCTGGCTCAGGAGCGATATCGAACAAATGCGCATGGGCATATTCATTGCATTATCATGGCATAAAAATGTGAATGTGTCGATACCAAAGCACAAAGACCACAACGCTGCTCCCTCAACAGACTCATGCCTTTACAGCATACTTCCTCACGGGGAAGTTGTCGTCCTTCTTCTTCTGCTTGAGAGTCTTCAGCGATGACTCGTGCTAGATAAACAATCGTAAGTTTTATGCTGAAATGCTATCTTGAGCTGAAGGCACCTTTGTCAGACGCCGCCTGATAGCCCTTGTCTTCTTCGTTCGGAGGTCGAGGGGAATATACTTCTTAGACTTGTAGTATTCCCGGAGGTTTTGGCGAGCCTTCTGGTTCATGACGGTCAGGACGCGGGCGATCGACTTGCGGACAGTTGCGCTACGAATGACATGTCAGAATCCCGACAACGGTATACGCCAATTAAACACGCACATTTTGGTAAGCTTGGCCGCTGAACCACCTGCAATCTTCTGCACCCTCAGGCTCAGGAGCTCAGTCTTGAGCTCGTTGAGCTGCTTGGACAAGTCATTCTTGGACCTTGAATCAACCCGTTAGAACCTTCCGTCTCTCTGCAACAAACTATCCTTCGTACTTGGATTGGAGCTCGTATGCTTTGACCTTTCCGGGCATTTTTGGCGATGTCTATAACGGTTCAAAATTCAATCAGTTCCACGTTGCTAGACGCGAGCTCGGCGTACATACCTTGAGGGGCGTACTGGGCGATTACTAGACCGCTATTCACAGAGATCACCCACCAAACCTTATTTTGTAAAACTATAACGTTGATTCTCACGGTTGGGCTTATGTCATCCGAGCAGAATTGATCATTATTTGATTAGATTAGGGCAGGATCTTATCTATGGATGAGATTTCCACTTCGTTCAACGAGCGCCTCAAATGAAACGAGGCTTCCACCGAAAATATCCAGAGAGCTGTGGATTTCATCAGAGACCGCGAATAATAGATAGAGATGAGTCCAGACCTTCCGTAAGTGAGGTCAACTCGACCGTCAGAAAGCTTATCAACGAGGTCAAGGTCACTAATATCTGTTAGCCTGGATAAATGGATGTTCTTTCAATAATTCTCCGCAGCGTATCGTACCTTTCGCGCCGCCAGCGTACGTCGTCGGAATAGTAACCCATTGTCCGAGTTCTGGTTGATTGTGAGCTATGGCCCAGGGAAGCAATGCGAGGAAACTCACTTTCCACCAGTTCTTCATCAATTCCTTGACAGAGCCCTTCCACGTCCGCTGCGTGTATCAAGAACTCGCTGAATCACATGAGAAATATCCTTGACATATATCAATTTCCTCACCTGCAATGTTGCGAGAGTAGATCCAAGAACTCTGTCCGAAGAATAGTTGGCATATGTTTATGGGCAACCCATAGAGGCCCCACCTTTCGATACCTTTGTGTTCGTTAAGTCTTGCCATTTGTTCATGGCTATCCACCATCCATCTTGTCTTCTTCTACAGCTGCATGTCCGCTCTAGGTTGAGAACAGGCAACAAAGTGGAGTCAGAAAGAAATCCCTACCTAATATCAACGACTAATCGTTCTCGCCCAACAGCTGAAGAAAGGGCTTCTAGCCTTTCCAGCGAGAATTTACCGTCTGGGAACAAGTACGATGTGACAATAACCTTGTGAAGCTCTTCAGCCTCCTGACTGAGTTGAAGGTAAAAGATGAGATATACCTTGCTTGCACCAGCATCTATCCATTCTTTCGCATTTTCGTCTGTTATTCCTCCTCCGACCTGTAGGCCATCTACACAAGCAGAAATTAGCTCGCAAAATCTGATAAACAAGACACGAATCTCATGCGCACTATGCCATGCAGCCAACGCCTCCTTTGCAGCATCGTCGTTCCGAGGTCCCAGTTTGATTACATGACCTCCCTCCAAGTTCTTTTCCTTGTACATTCTCGCATAATCGCCGGCAGAGAGACTGAATCACAAGTTTGTTGAGTTATCGCTGTCTGAATTCCCCGAGATGGATTGGGCGAGAACGCAACTAGGCCACGAAGTTTGTTTTGAGTCCTTCAGGGGACGAATCGGAGAGTGTTCCACCGACGATTTGTTTCACTTGTCCGTCGTGGAGATCAATGCATGGTCGGAAGACGCTGTGTCTTCTGTGTTCTGTCATGGTTGGCGAGAAAGGAAGAGGACGATCACTGACGGAATGCGTGCCTCGAGAATCGTGAGAATTATCGCGTGAATCGCGTTCTCGAGTCAGTTGCCCTTTTCTTGACTATACTTTATGGTCCATTCAAGAAACGAATGCATCTGGTATTCGAACAATTCCAACGAGCTATCATACAGGCGACCACTGCAGATAATCAGTATTCGAACGACTTCTCCATGATCCTTGCCAAATGCTCCCTTCCATCTGACCCATGAACATCTCCAATGCCGGGTGCGAGATCGAGTACGCGACGCTGGGGAATCGTACCGTCGACGAGCTTGTCAATATCTTCCCTTCCATAACTACAACAAAGTATATCAGCTACCGAAACTCGTGAGTACCAGATTTTGGCTTACCCAACAGCCTTCAAGCCTCTGGGAACACCCAGTCCGTCAAGGAACCTGGCAATAGACTCGTAGAGGTGAGCACCAATATCACCGTCGGAGATTTTAGTAATTGAGGGATCCGTGAGGGAGACACCGTTGAAGATGGCGAGTGCCTGACGATGGCGGTCAGGTGCGGAAGGCGAGGTGAATTGGAAGACAGCGGGTCCAGTGAGGGCAACACTGTGAAAAGGTCAGTCAGACAGGATTCGCCGGTACTGGATCAATCGTGAACTGACCTGACACCGTGTGGGATTATAGGATGATCAACGACATATCCAGGATGCTTGTACTTGGGACCTTTCTTGTTAAGGCCAGAGATCTAAGCCGAACAAGTCAATATACAAGTTCCAAGCAGTTGGGGATGACCTACTGGGTAGCTCATGCCATGGCACAAGTGGACACCCGCATTGCCAAAGCCGATACCTGCAAAGGAGGAAGCAAGCCTTGTAGAATCAAGTCAGCTGCTGAAGATCGATATAGGCAAGTCGACAGTCGTACAGCATCTGGCGTCTTGCTTCGGTATCTTCACGATTCTTCGCAATTCTCGGGAGATACTTGACGGTAGTCTGCAGAGCCCAAAGGGAGAAGATGTCGGCAACAGGGTTGCTCCCTTGGTATGCTGGTCGGAGGATTGGGTTGGCAGGTCGGGGTGTACGTTCAGTATAACTAGGTACCAGTCAGATTAACTATTTGAAGGTGAGCTGAAGGACTCACGGGATTGCGGTGTAACTTTCCATACTGTGGAAGAGTACATCAAGTCCGGCACTGATATGAACAGCGGTAGGGCATGATTCAGTGTTATGGGTATCCTATACAGAATTTATCATTGCTTCTAGTGCTTGCAGCCGCGCCAGACGCGACTTACCACAATGCCAAGAACAGGCTTCATTGCGCGGTTTGCGATGCCAGTCTTGAATGAACGCGAAGTAATATCCAGAATGGCTGTTCCGGTGGTCTCTGAGCCCGTTCCTGCCGTAGTTGGTACAGCAATCAGAGGCCGAAGACTTTGGGAGATGGGCAGTCCCTTTCCAATAGGAGCGTTGACAAAGTCCATGAGGTCGGCATCTTTGTAGACGGTAAACCTAGAAGAGGCTCAGTTGGGAAATCAACTGGAGTAGATGTTCCACAAACAGGTTCGCAGCTTTGGCGGTGTCGATGACACTTCCGCCTCCGACCCTATAAACAATGGTGAGATCCGGGGAACCAGGGTCGATCCTCGTTGCGGGGACTTACGCGAGGAAATGACTAAAGTCATGTTTCCTAGCCCAGGCAATGGCATTTCGCCAGCTGTCCTCGGTGGGTTCAGCAACGACATCCTCAAAGACTTCAAACTTGAGATCTCCCTGGGAGTCGAGGGACTCAAGAGCCTATGACGTTATGCCTGCGGTTAATACACGGCTCGTGCGCAAATCGGGAATTGTCGTGCTTACTGTTTTCATGGGGCGAAGTTTGGCAATGTTGGGGTCAGTAAAGACACCAATCTGGTAGAAGGTCAGCTTCGCGAACGATTGACTATTGTGATCGTCTCACTTTGGTCGCCTTCATGTTCTTGAGATCCATGCCGACCTCTGCAGTGACACCGTCACCGAATCGGAGGTTCGAGGCGGCAACCTTGATTCACTCGGTGAGATAGCTGGATATATGGAGGCTCGTAAGTACATACCTCGAAAGCATACTCCTTCTCGACGGTCTGCACGGGGGAAGCAAAGTTCCTGAGTTGGTTAATGGCAGCGACCTGAGCTCCGTGTGCATGAGCATGAGCGTGTCCATGGCCATGGCAAGGGCATGCTGAGTGCTGAGCAGCGTTAATCAAGCGAAGAATGGAGTTTCGTGAAGCTGAAGCCATGGCTCAAGGGAGAAGAAGGAGAGGACCAGGTTGAACCTAGGTTGAGCTTAGCCGTCGAACGCTTCCCCAGATTTAACCAACCGGCTCACAAGTTCCGGCATTCCGTCTATTTCCAATTTGGGATAATCTGATGGCATTGACTAAAAAGGCAACTTGCCAAGTTACAAGCGACCCTTCACGAGGTTTTCAAGAGGTCGTGTGCTGCTTTGACTCTCTCACTGAGATAAATATCTGAGCAGCGAGCGCTGAATATTGAATTGACAGGAAATATCCATCATTTTAAATGAATTAGAACAAAAAACGTGGGGCTTTACTGCGGGATCATCAGGTAGTCAATTCAATTATTGATCGCGGAATTCAAAACCCGTCAAATGGCCTGAGAGGCCGTCGCCAAAGAGTCTTTACCAAAGGTTCGCATCTGCGGACACTGTTACTTCCTCCCTGTCGGTCCTTTCTTTCACACCGTCATCTGCACGTCGCTCGACAAAGGTTTATCTTTTTGAGCCGACAAGTCTTTCGTTATGTGGCCTCGCTCTTTACCACTTGCCCTGTCATTATTAGCGGTCGCCACCTCAGCGGCCAGAGTATCGTTCAAGCAAATCAAACACAGACCTACATTGGAGAGGAGAGGCTATAATGGTCCTCAAGGATATCAATTAGCAGTCAACGCGGAAGAACCAGACAATGGATTAGATTTAAGGTGCGCCATTTATCGTTTAGTAGTGACCGTTCCTTAACGCTGAAGTGGTACCCATCTTCTTCAGCACTGTTCAAGACTTAATTTATCTTTCCAATGTAAGCACAGTCACTGAGCCTACTCTAATCTGTCTCTGACATGCGGCTATTTTCAGATAACGGTTGGTGGAAATGGTACGATTTACCTTGTCCATATATCGGCTGCCCTTGACGCCGTTCAAAACAGATTATGTTGTCCAGCTTGATACTGGCTCGTCCGACCTTTGGCTCAAAGGCCCTACTACCCCCCTACCCAACTCCTCACCAACGGTACGAGGCCTACCTCTTTACGGCCATCCACGGCTGCTGACATTTCCCTCCAGACTATCCCATACAATCTTTCTGTCCGTATCTACCTCCCCGTCCAGCTACCGCGTGTTTCTGACCTTCATGCTATGAACAGTATGCTATTGGATGGGCCGCTGGCAACCTCAGCTATGCACCTGTAAAATTCGCCAAGTCCGTCTTTTCGCCCCGCCCAAAAATAACTTCGCGCTAAGCCTATTCCGCAGCCTCTCCGTACCTTCACAAGCATTCTTGGATGTATCATCTGCTGTAAACCCAGTACTGGGATATGGTGGAAATGGTATTGCTGGCTTGGGATTCACCTCACTATCGAGTTTGGACCACGCAGTCAATAAGACTGGCCAAAGCTCTGGTCGAAGCTTACTCTACAACCTGTTCTCAGTCAACCCTAAAGAACCCAATTTCCTGGCTTTCCTTCTCCAGAGAACTACTGATGCGGTGGCAGAAGATGATGTTGAGGGAAGCTTCTCAATTGGTAGGTCTTGTTTGTTGTTGTCATTTACCCTGACACATGGCTTATGGGCGCGCCTGCAGGCGAATATGAACCTGGATTCGAAGAAGTCGCCAACAGTACCAAAATCCCAACATGGCCTCCCCATTCACCTTCACGATGGAACCTTCTCCTCGATGCTGTGATTGTTGGAACTGACTCTCAAATCATCATGCCTACTACTGATGTTGTTGGCGCCCCCGGGAATAAGGCTGTTGTTCTTATGGATAGCGGCTCTTCATACACATACGCCCCAAAAGATGTCGTCGACAAGATTTACGGCAACATCACGGGTGCGAGGTACGATGCAACTCTCGGCCAATGGGTCGTACCGTGCGATTACGAAGTCGATATGGCTCTTCAGATTGGGTAAGCGTTTCATACCAGTTGAGTTCGCCTCTCACTAAGACGCTTTCCCATACAGCGGACAAGTCTTCCCTCTTCATCCCCTTGATGTAACGCCCAAGGGACTCAGCGACACCACCATTTGCGTCGGCTCATTTGTTGGGCAGAGCGTTTCCGTTGGTGCAGGCGAATTTGACTGGCTTATCGGCGACAACTTCCTTCGTTCGGTCTACTCTATCTATGACTTTGGGGACTACGACAGCAATGGTGTACCCGGCGACCCATACATGAGGATGCTCCCCATTATCGATCCCGTCCAAGGTTCCAAGGATTTCCATAAACTCCGCGGCGGAACGCCCAAGACAAACATCACCTACAAAGGACTCGAAGGTGTCACCGCCCTCCCTTCGTTCAACATCTCTCAAGATATTTCTGACTCTCTTGAGAGGATTGGCAAGTTCATTCCTGCTGTTCTCGGCATTGTCGCCCTTAACGCTTTGGTCCTCCTCGTCCTCACTGTGGTTGGTGCCGTTATGTGGTGTCGACGAAGGAGTGCCAACCGCATGCCTGCCAGGACGCCAAGAGGAAGGTTGAGTCCCATGCCCTTTAACCCCAACGCCAGAAATAGCTATGCCCCTGGCCACTACACTATGGCTTCACAAAGCACGGCGCATCATACTTATGAGCCCGTGTCTATGGCTATGACGGAGGATACATTTGTTCCTCCAAGTCCTGCTTTCCGCAACAGCCAAGCAGCCGAAAGACCCAAGTCTGTTGCATGAGACGCCCCTTTACACCCCCGTAACGATTGTTCTTAAACCCTTTGCGACTAATATCTTTTTGTGCCTTACATGCCCTTGCAATCTGTTGGACTTTATACCTCACCCTACCCCACCCCCACCTTTTCGGATTCGCAGCGGCACCCTTGTATGTCAGTCTGGTTGCTGATTTTCTTTTGTCTCATGCATCATGACCCTCATCTTTCGTCGCTCGCTTTACCTTACATAGCCATGGACCTTAGTAGGATAGTTAACTGTGGGGTTGTGTATATTATTAGGTAGGAATCGATGCTTTGCCGTCCTGGAACTATATGCGAGAAATAAGGTACTAACATGGATCCAATTCTGAATATATAGTATGACGGTGCTCAAATGCGTCTTTTGGGGGCCGAATTGTACCCTGCCCGCTTTGCCAATCTGGACAGCTCGTCCCATTTCTGCAACTCTTTCTGCTGCTCCTCAGTCTTCGCCGGTGCTTGAGAAACATAATCGGCCGCTTCAATTATAGCAGTTGCCAACTTGTTGGCAAAGAAAGTTTCATTCTTTGCCCTTCTGGTAGTGTCGAACTTCGCTTTATCTCCCTCTCTCAGCAGGAGCAGGTTTTCTGGGCCCAAGTGATGAATAATGCGCAAGCATTGGCGAACGTTTGGCTTATGTCGGCTAGCCATCGACACCCTCAGCATTGCACTCATCATCTCGGATTTAATCTCCAGCGTCCTTCCTTTCCCTCTCTTGTCCAATCTCGGCGTCTCTGAGACCGCGCCATCCATGAAGTCGTGTGCGTGATAACCTGTCATGAGTTCGAAGACTCTGACAGCTGCAGACCAGTCTGCATCTCTCCAGCATGAATGCATGACACTGGTATACGTAGACACCGCAGGTCGAATCCTTGGTCCATTCTTGCCGACGATTTCTTGCTTGAGCATCCACTCGAGGACTTCCAGGTTATATTTAGATGATTTGGCGAGGCCAGGGTATTCGGGTAGGGAGTGACGAGCTTTCATGACTTCCTCCATGTGTGCACGGTCGAAGATGTCTGGACCTCCATGAGTTTCAGGTAGGCTTTTGACTTGTTCGTAGAACTCGAGGATGAGGTTGTTCTTGTCGCTGTTTGAGCAAAGCAAGAAGACGGACGATAGAGATGGGGCTGTGATGGGGATCTTGACAGAAGCGGGTGTAATGGATTTTTCGCCTGGGACGAGGCCATGGTAGTCTGCAACAATTTTGTATGCAAGTTCCTGATCTGAGGGAGTACCGCGGGCTAGAGCAGAGACTGCTGAAGCTACGATGAACGAATCCACCTCCACGCGACCTTTTGCTACAGCCTTTTCCATCTGTCTCCAGAGAAGTTTGGCGTTCTCTGCGGACTTCTCGCAAAACGTCGAGGCGGGGACATTATCGAGGGTTGAAGGTTTTTTGGACAGGGCACTGAACATGGAGCTGTATATGAATCGGTCTGGAGACAACGGTCCTTCAGTATCCATGGCGTAATACACGTCGAACATCTCCTGGTAGTAACCGATATTTCCGAGGATGGTGAGGTAGTGTGTGAGTGGTTGGACGGATAGGTCGGCACTTTCTGGCTCATGGACCTTGATAGAAGCAATGTGCTTCTTGTAGGAGTCGTATAGAACGCGTGCATTCGTCATCTGCTTCGTGTACGAAGTCCAGTCCTCAATACGAGCAAGGCCGGAGAACATTGTCTGGTAGGTTCTTGTGGTTGGACTGAAGCCTCTTCGTTTCATCTTCGAGATATGGTTAGTTCATTTTTTTGCTTGAAGCTAATAAGAACATACATCGACAAAGAGCTTGTAAGCCAACTGGAACCGCTGAGCTTTCATACACTCCCAAATGAGCGTATTCCAAACTTGGGCGTTTTGTGCGTCCAAAGGACTAGCCTTGAGCATGGCAACAGCGTCGTCCACCTTTCTTTGCTCGCAGAGCTTTTTGAGTCGTGCAGAAAGGGTATGCGGCTCCAGCATCTTCATCTTTGACTTGTCTTTCGGGTCTGCATCAGGATCCAGATGCTTTGACCTGAAAGTGCGTGGTGGTTTTGCTGGAGCCTTTCCTTTCTCGAGAGCTCCAATTGCAGCCCGCATCCGTGTGGAGGCATGCCTGACTGCTACGAGACTTGCAGTGTTGCGGCAAAGGAGAGCGTTAGCACCGTACGCGGCCAGCGAGCATTGACGAAGCATTTTCTGCAAAAGGGTGAGTTCCAAGAAAGGAAATGCACAATTCTGCAAGCCAGGCAAAATGAGCACAGCCACTCTCCATATTTCTCCTCAGTTTAACCATGACCATTGCAACCAAAGGAGTCACTTGAATCGCTGGGTCGGCTTCTGTTTCGAGGGAATCCGAGAATCATTATGAATAGTCAAGGAAACTGACGTCGAGATGCTTTTATTGACCACGTCAACCTCTTGTATTCGGCATACCGCACACCGCATTCCGCATTTTACTCGGACAAATCATCACAAGACTCTCCTGCGACGCTTTTCCGTTCGGCTGCAAATGATGCTCAGGGGACCACATATATAACTAGGACTTGCTCGTCGTCATACTCTGCGCTCACATGATGATGCCCTTTACCCTCTCTATGCTTGTCTGCCACGTTCTCCTCTTTCTCCTCCCTCTGAAGGTTGTGTCAATACCGACATGGGAGACAGGTCTGGCAGGAAATGTCGGACGCGATATCGGAAATCTGGTTCCTGGGGCATCGTACATTGAGGCCATCGTAGCTTCTCCTGAACCACACGGCGCTGCGAGGCATTTAGCCACTCCATCCCCTGGTAAGCCCTCATCTGGATCAAAGGCGATCTGCCCACTAATTCATAGCAGGCGAACCAGGAAATCTGACCATCATCTACAATACCAGAACAGCACCCCTCTTTTACATCAACAGGAACCAGCTGTATCTCTTCAACAACGAATCCTCTATTTTACCAGTGAACGCTGTGAACGCTACAGGGCACACAGCTATCCCGATCTCTGGTCATCCCTTCCAACTCGTCGTTGGAGCTAAAAAGCAAGGGCTGAGTGACGGGTACTGGAGATGGCAAGGAACGATGCTGTACTACGATCGCGGAACCCAAGGAAACTCTGGGTTGTTCTACACCTGCCCACAGAATGACGGAAACAGAGGGTTGTTCATGTTTTTGACCCCGTAAGTTGTTCAGCTGACCCTCTCGCCATGCATATGTTTTGACTCATGACTTTTGCCAGGTCCGCCACTCCAGATGGATGTTTTGCAACTACTCTTCATGTGTGGGGCAGGAATCAATTCCAAAAGCAGGCGCGCCGTTGATCTCATGAAAAGCTGGACAACTCCGGATGTATTGTATCGCGACAATGTTAATGTAAATTCACGCCAAATTAAATAAGAACCGATATTCTGATACACGATGGATGAATTCTGAGAGTGCTGTAACCATGCTTGCCTGTGTGACTTATAGTGTTGAGCTTTTCTCCTGGGTAAGTCCGGGGTGGACTCGAGTGCAAGGAGGAGGAAATGTCCACGATCAAGGCAATTTCTAAATATAGCATACGGACACGTCTTTACCATCTCCCCTCCCCGTCACCCTTTGCACGCAGACAATGGGTCGACACTTTCTCTCATTTCTGCTCGTTGGGCTCGTAGCCCACGTCTATGCATTAAACACCAAGGCATTTGAAAACACAGCTATTGTACGGACGGTTGACCTTGGAGGCGCGGTCGTACACGTCACTACAACATATGCCGTCAAGGCCACTGAGCCCGGTCAAAAGACATACACGGTTGCGGTTGACCAGGGAGAAAACGAGAAAACTAGCGTGTATGAGGCGAAAGTCAAGGGACAGCAGGTGCCTTTGGAAATCAAGCACCATGCATTCGAGCCATCCAGGTGCGCTGCGCTTCAACGAAGGGATACCGAATTCGGACTGACTCTGAGAAGGGGATACCACCTAATAGATATTGAGCTTCCCAAGGCGCTCGCTGCTAACGCTTCAGTCAATATCGTCCTGGATTCAGTCCAGACCCATGTCACATACCCTTGGCCAAAGGAGGCATCCCAGTCAGAAGAACAGGCCCTGAAGTATGACACTAAATTATTTGTACTGAGCCCCTACTTCACCACCGTTCAGCGAACAAAACTCAAGTAAGTCGGCCTTTATTTTGCAGCTGAGAAGAGCATTCTAAACTGAGTTGTTCTGCAGGACTCTCAAACCTGGCATCATCTCGTTTACCACTCCCAAGAACGTCGATGATTTCACTCTCGATACTCCTGCTACTAAATCCGGTGCAACCGTTACCTATGGTCCCTATAACAACATTCCTTCCTCCGCAAATACCAACTTCATTGACACCAACCAGCAAACAGTCACGATTCACTACAACCACGACCAACCAGTCCTGGAAGTCCGTGATTTGCAGAGGAGTGTGGAGGTCAGCCACTGGGGCGCCAACTTGAACACTCAGGATACGATGACCTTGTACAATGCTGGGCCTGCGTAAGACTTTCTCTTGACACGTTTGCAAGCCCCACTGACAGTTATGGCCAGTTTAAAGGGTCACTTCTCTCGCCTCGAGCACCAGTCTCAATCGTACTTCCAGCGCATGCCACCCCATATCCTCCCTGCCCTCTCCTTCCACCTTCCTCCCGCTGTTCGCAATACCTACTTCTATGACCAAATTGGAAACGTCTCCACCTCCCGCCTGCGCGTTTCCCCCGCCTCCCCTCTCAAAAACTCTCGCCCCAGCGTTCTCGAACTTCGACCTAGATTCCCTCTCATGGGTGGCTGGAACTACAGCTTTACCGTTGGCTGGGACACTGAGCTCGGTGACAATCTTGGGTATGATAAGGAGACTGGGAAGTACCTTCTCCAGGTGCCTATCATGACCGGTATCGCTGGCGCTGTTGTAAATGATGCTGAAGTGAGGGTGATCCTCCCCGAAGGTGCAACGGATGTCGAGTTTGTGACTCCCTTCCCTGCTCTCATGAACAGGATGTCGACTCATAAGACCTACCTTGACTCGGTTGGACGACCTATGTTGAGCTTTGAGTATAAGGATTTGACTATCCTCCAGGCTCAGAACATCTACGTAAGCTTTCTTCTTTGGACCTGTTGGATGACCTTTGGACTGACTTTACATGCTCAGGTTTCTTACCGTATTCCCCTCACTGCTCATCTTAGGAAACCTGCGGTCGTTGGGTGGTCATTCTTTGCGCTGTTTGTATTTGGCGCAATTGCTAAGAGGGTAGACCTGAGGTTGAATAAGAACGGAGAGAAGGAAAAGACACTGTGAAGACACTGCATATTGTGCTGTATTTGCTTCTGACAATAAAAGTCTTCATATTGAATGTCGAGCGTGTTGAAAACAGCAAGCTGTCAAAGCATGGGGGTCGAAACTGAGCAATATAATCTATTATATAACGGTAATTATAGGTGAGGTATTGAATGCTGATTGATTACCATCCCCAAGTCGACGAAGGATTCCTCAAGGGCACATCCTCTCTAACAATACTGGCACTGACAATCCTAGCCAACTTCCTCTTCTTCTCTGCAGCCTTTTTCTCCTCCAGTGTCTTGCCCTCTTTGAGCACGAGGACCATACGTGACCGGGGTGATCTTCGGATGCCCATATGTCCACGGCCTTGAACTTCTATTCGTGCAGGAGGTTGAACACCCTTATTTACCCATGCTTCGGCTGTGAAAATACAAGTCATATTAATAGGAAAGTACTAGGTCGAGAAGAGTGGAGTGCGCACCAACGACGAGTTTTGAAGCATCCATTCTCTTGTACCTCGCAGCATGGTCCTTCGCGGTTGCAAGTGCCCTCAGAACTACAGAGCTGGCTCTTTTATCGCTGAACTGCATCTGGAGGATAGCGTGGTCTATAGGCTTGCCACTAATTTGACGGCCGAGCATGTTTAGTTTGCGAGGAGAGATTCTGAAGACGGGGGTAGAGTTTTGTTGCTTTTGATATCATGGGTAAATGTCAGCTTAGTGGCAGAGATTCTACTGACAAAACTGACCGAAGTGTGCTTCTTAACCACCTTTCCTTTCTTCTTGCCCTCGGCGGCGGCAGCGGGCTCTACAGCGGCAGATACTTCCTCAAAAACATTGGCAGGCCTCTTAATCACGTCTGTCTCTTCAGCTTTCTGAGGCTGAGGAGCAAGTTTGTCTCGAATCCAGCCCACAATCCTGTATTCGGTAGACGTATAAGTATGGAGGAAAGATTTGAGTGAAGAACCGGAGCGTACCTCCGACGTGGCGCTATGGCTGGTGTCGACCGTACGGTCGCTATTTGTCGCCCAGCTAGAAACCAGCGTGTCAGTATGCTTCAACTCGGCTCAAAGCAGCAGACTCACCATGTCGCAACATTGTCTGCTTGACGAAGTGTATGCCAGTCACGACCAAGTCTCCTTCCGCGTCCGTGACACAAAATATCAGTCGTGAGAATTACCTTCCCTTCTGAGCCGACGCCACCCCTTTGACTACGTCCACGTCCACCGACGCCACAACCACGCACCATGGCCATGTTCTTCCCAAACCTCGGAGGTGTATTCCAGGCGTCTCTGCTTCTAGTGAACGCCATTGCTGTATTGAATGAAGAAAGGTTTCTTGCGAGACGTACGTTCTCCGCCATTCAATGAAGCCTAAGCCTACACGCTAACCATGTTCTCGTTCAGTGGGCTGGGTCTCAGGCTCTGCAGCAGCACAGAATCCTCAGTATAACCAAGGCTATGACGGTGGCCAAGAAGTTAGCATGAAAGCTAGGCTGGTAGATCTGATTAGTGCCGTGAGGACACTTATGAGGAGTGCGTCGATTCTTCACTCAACTCCGGCTGCTAAACTAATGCACTCGAAGTACCCCTCATTATTGTCAACATACTGGTCATCATATGGGAACTTCTGCTTGGCTAAATGCTACAATATACCTCGATTGGAGCAAACTTACCACTTATACCACCCACACCGCGAGTTACTGAGAAGACATGATACACTATATGCTATACTAGAGAGAAAGCAAACGTGTCTGGCGTGTACGATACTTTACACTTGATTTAATCTGGCATATTCGTCGTTGATTTGGCGGACGAAATCACCAACTGAGTGGCCGTTCTGAAGATAGGAATAAGCAACACAGCAACATCAATTGGGACGCATATACTTACTTCGCATTCTTTCCAAGTCGAATCATGAACACAGACCTTGCGGCCGTTGATTACGACTGTGCAGCTCTTCGAGATGTCCAGTTCCTTTCCGAGCTGAACGCTCTTCTTCAACAGGGCAATACCTTCCTCGCCGGTCCCGCTGCCATCCAGGCCTGCACATTGACCCGTCTCACTTGCTTCCCAATCAACCCCAGCTGTCCTTGCGCACTTCAGCGCAAGCTCGGGAGTCCCAATGTGCTCCCGACCCTCGAAGTTTTGGCACTGGACAAACTCCCACCAGACTTTCCTAGACTCGTGTGCGTACACGCAGAGTTGTTGGACATTGCCTGCGCACTCTTGGGGACCGTGTAAGCAGGTCACTCCAAAGGTCTTGTCCTCAGGATCAATCCTATTTGAGAATAAGCCATGGAACATTCGTAAGGAGTGAGAATTCAGGAGACATACTTCGCGACGTAGACAGTGCTGATGTCAATCTTATCCTCGACTTTTGGGATGACCTGGTTGAAAACTCCTTCGCAGAGCAGTGCATCTGGACATTTGCTCATGACTCCCAACTGAACTGGCACTTTGACATCGTCCTCTTTGATACTTTTCATTGGACTCTGCATAGCCAGCCATGGAGATAGGTACACCGAGAGCGCAGGCCCGACCAACGAAACCAACGCAGAGCCTCTCAAGAGACGACGCATGCTTGGTAAGGGATAGGATTATACAAGGGTTGAGATTAAGATACGCATCTCGGTTCGATGTGAGCTATAAATTACAAAGATGGCGTCAGAGGCTGCCACCAGATTACATCATCCCTATTCATCGGGCTTGGCCTGCTGCTGCTTTTGACCAGATTTCGCGGGATTGAGCGTCAGTTTGGGATGTTGGCGGTTGGAAGAATTGGCATCGTGAACGGAAGGCTACGAGGGAAGGGTTGAGCACGGAGGGAAAAAGCGAGGAGAATGAACACACCTTCGACCGCGCGCTTTCGGACGATGCTTTCTACTGTCAGTTCATTGTGAACTTGGTTTCGCTGAGTATCCTCATTAATACACAGCTTTTGTTGAGAACTGATATATCACACCTTGACTTCTTCGGAGAAGATCTCATTCTTGAGCCGTCTGGCTTCCGGAGGATCCCTCATATCTGACTGAGGCTGCAACCCCATCTCCTCCAGCTTCTTCCGCTTCTCCGCCATAGATTGATCCATTACAGCGTCACAATAAGTTATTAGCTGCGTTCTCCTCGACCAGTTGGCTGGTACGATCTCAATAAGAGTCTTGCGAGAAAGCGGAGAAGCGAACTCACCTACGATTTCTCGCCACATATTCAAACATGCCTGGTCTTGAACGTTCCCTCCTACGTCCTGCGTCCTATCACTGTCCCGTGCTAAAGCGTTCGCTCGATTAAGGCGCATTGTAATCGTATCGTCTAATCTTCGGTATTCCTTCAGGATAGCTATCATTCCGAACTGAGTTAGCACATGCGCAACAGGCTTAGAATTGTAAGCATACTTTTAAACACGGAGAGGTCATGACAAGTCGCAGGAGTCACCGTCACCGTCTGCATTGACGAAGAGGGTGACTGAAGCGCCAAAGTTCCAAGTTGTGGCTGTCTCGAGGGCATTTTTACAGTAAATTCAAGAGAAAGGTCGATAGGTCGACGCAAGACGTGGTCCTCCTCGGTAAGCTCGTCCTTCGGCATCGTTTGTCGGGATTTCAAATCTCGGTTAAATGCCCTGATATGGTAAATGCCCTGACTTCGATGTTCATATTGGGAATCGGGCCGATGTGGGGATGCTACATGAATTTGGGTTCTACAGACAGGATAGAGATACAAAGCGTATAAATGCGGATACAGGAGTCCATAGAATCAGCAAGAAAAGTCAGAGTCGAGCGTTACGGGGGCAGAAGAGTGCGATGAACTGCTGAGGTTTTCGTAAAATTTTCTATCGTAAGAATAATTGCAGGCTGCCAGAGCCTGGGGACAATGGTTTGCAAAGCGGGTATGACGGATGGTTGCGAGGACGATCTATCCTTGTATAAGAGATTCATGACCCCGTAAGTTGGAGAATCGATTCTTCTGGGTCAATGGCAGAAATTGTAGGGAAAGACGACGCAGATCCGAGTCCATCCAAGCTCCAATCCTCTTCCTCTACTCCCGCCATGGGCTGATCCATTCCTGTAGGCTCAAAGCTGAGCTGTCCATTTGGGAGAGAACGAGTTGAAAGGGGTGTCTTTCGTGGTTTTCGCAAGGCCTTGATTGGCCTCGACGCGACATCCGCAGCTGGGGAGCTGGCTGACGGTGCTTCATTCATCTCGGCATTCTCTTCATCCTCCTCTTCGTATCCATCTGAATGATATCCTGAATCGCGGGTTCTCTTCAGCAGGGAAGCTTCCGAAGGTGTTGGCTGGAAAGGTCGTTTGCTGTAGACTTCTCGCAACGTGTCGCCGGATGACTGGAAGATGGTACCGGTGGACTGGGCCTTGGAGAAGGTAGAGGGCGTTGTCAGGTAACCTTCTGTTACACCTATAGGGTAAGCTAGGTCAGCCAATGTAGTTAGCATTCGTACATCCTGTAACATACTCTTTCGAACCCTTGAGCCAACATTCCTCAACCGTGCTCTCAAGTCGTCTGGGGTGCTGGCAACGAGACCGTGTCAGTCGCGATATTTAGATCGTATAACGCAGCAGTTTCTTACCCATATGTATTAGACTCAGAGGCCAAGTTGAAATCGCGTCGTTCGTCGGTAAGAACACGTTTAGTGAATGTGGACATTGGGAAAGGTGGAAAAGTCGCGACTAACAACGCGTCAATCGGTAATCTAGTCGGTATTCGGATGTGATCAGTGACGAAGTTACACGTAATACAGTGGTTGTCATCCACAATGTTCTCCGTCGTTGCCAACAACGGCGAGCTTGCTCGACAATTGTCCTTGTAGTCGTTTGTACGCTTTTATGAAGATGCCATAAACCCGCCAACGAGAACAGCTTCTCTGATGATATTGAGTGATAATAATATACGCCTTACGCAATTTTCCGAGTTCGGCAACGTGCGTGGGTGAGCGAATAACGACAAGCACGGTCATAGTCGCCCACCTTTCAATTTCAACCGTACGTGCCGGCCAGCACAAGCCAGCCTACAACGGGCAGGCAGGACCACCCCCTCCTCCGCTGTCTTTCGATGGCTAAGACTATTATTTGCCGGGGAGCAGCATTATCGGCGATTCTCTGGCTCTCAAGCTCGTTGTTGGGCAAGGCATCAGCCCAATTCATTTCGACTAACACCCCAGTACCGCCCCTGCAATGGCTCAATCTCACCGGTCTCCTCCAGGGCGCTGTTAGTCCTCCCCCTCTCAAAGACGCAGCGATTGGCTATGATGAAGGAAGGTACGCAGACGGATTGCCTTTAGTGGCTGCAATGGCTGAACCTCGTGATGCGCCGCCGTCGCCCTTGAATTCAATAGTCGCTCGGTGATCATATTTGGCGGCGAGTCTGCAGCGGGTTTGGTTCAATCGCAAACATATATGTACGTGCTCTCGTCGATTCGCAAGGATCTGCCTAAAGCTCTTTTGGCGTTTACAGACTAAACCTCGATTCGTTGACTTGGTCGGTACCAAATCCCCCAGCCAACCTACAAGACACACCGGCGGCAAGAAGCGCTGCGGTTTACGGTGTCGATTTTGCCGCCAATAGGTTCGCACTTCCTCCCCTCCCCTCCCTCCCGAAGACGCAATTTTCTAATCTTCTTGTCAACATTGCAGCCGTCATGGGTTCGTTATCATTGGTGGGAAAGGTGATGACGGCACGCCGCTATCAGACATATGGGTACGTCAAGTTTCTCCGCTCCCCCGCATTCTGGTGTTGTACCTTCTCTGATCGGTATAATCAGGAATACGACTTCCAATACCAATTTTGGGCGCAAGTCA
This sequence comes from Clitopilus hobsonii, assembly GCA_015708445.2. NCBI lineage: Eukaryota > Fungi > Basidiomycota > Agaricomycetes > Agaricales > Entolomataceae > Clitopilus > Clitopilus hobsonii. The sequence continues at coordinate 1,936,382 of CP068001.1, read as the reverse complement.
ACGGTGGCAAAGGAGGTCCTGGAGCTCGATATGGTGCTTCAGGTGGTATTGACTGGAACACTATGTACTCAGTCGATACCTCTGCCCCGGGACCTGTCAGCAGTTTCTATCTGACAGGTGGTACGGACCGGACACAGGTTTATCCCCTTTCCGACGTTTACAGGCTCAACATCTCCGGCACTGTCGCTGTAAATCTACCCAACGATGCTTCGGCCACTTGGGAGAAGCTTAGCGTCGGTGGTTCAACCGCTATGTTCGATCAGGCGAGCGCGGTGATTGGCAGTAAGGTGATTGGTACTGGAGGATGCAACACTACCAATGGAATCGGTTGTCCCCAACAAGATTCTTTCATTGTTGATACTCGGACGTCGAAGGGTGTCAACCCCGGCCCATGTCCTGCACCAAGGACTGGCTCTGTGCTTGTGCCCAATTATAATCAATATACAAGCACATTTGCCAACCAGGTTTTCCTACTCCTAGGCACGGTCAATCACACCCTCTGGGATGACGGACAAGGTTTGGACAACGGGGAAGTGGTAAGTTTGATCGTATTGGGAGGAGTTTCACTGTCGTACTAACAACGCATATAGGCCATTCTCGACACAAATACTGGAACCTGGAGCCGCATTTTACCAGCAGGTGACCCGACTTCCACTTCAAAATATCCATCTGCAAGAGCGGGATCGGCAGCGATATCCTATCAATCCGCTTTAGTCGGAAACTCTCGAAGCAACTCGGCAGATGCCCTCGTTTTTGGCGGCCAGGATGCAAATGGTAACCTGCTATCTGAGTTATGGCTACTTCGAGGCTACACGGCCAGCATCGACCCCTCTCACCTCACATGGACAGGATATGGCAATGGAAAGCTCCAAAGCGGGATCAATGCAAACGGGGCCGGCGTCGAAATATCATACATGCAGCAATGCGCTACTGCTGTAACATCCACGCCCTCGACCACCAATAGTGGAAAGCCAACGAAAACACCAAAACCTTCACACTCCGCTCAGTCTTTGTATAACACTTCAACGGCTCATAAAGTTCTTTCACCAGTATCACTAGCCCTTTTACAAGCTGCGTTCGTCTTCCTTCGCCTGGCATCCCCATTGTATCAAAGCAACGATGACCCCGTCCGCGGCATTGGATATACTTATACCGGTGCCATACTCACCTTGGCGTCCCTAAGTTTGGGCGTTGCTGGCCTGGCCACTGCCTTCACCTCTTTAACCTCGAAGGGCTCTGACTCTTCGTCGCACCTCAAGACAACCCACGGGATCACAGCCCTCGTCTTCTTTTGTGTATCATATGCACTCATCATCATCCTTTGTGTAACCCTCTTCCTTCGCCGCTCAAGTTCTCGTTCAACGGATGCCCCAACGTCCGACCGAATCATGTCTCCTGATGTTCACGAAAAGGTTGATGCTGATGATTCCCGCAGTCAAAGCATACTGAACCAATCTCCACCGACACCACCACTATCGCCTCGTCGGAGAACAAATTCATGGGGGCCGTCTGGATGGATACTCCCCCAGCACGAAGAAGGTTCAGCCGAAAGTCTACCTTCCGAAAATGCGGCAGGTGTTGGATCGGGTACAGCTCCGAAACGAACCTTTGAGGTTCTCAACCGGCCTGCGGCCCACAGGACGAGACGGAACAGTACGGGCTGGACTGCCGTTTCAACAATGGAGGCATTGAGTGATAGCACTCATACACATGTCAATTCACCGGCTCAGCCAAGGAGCTTGCAGGACATTGATTGGTTGCAAAGGAGAAGGAGCTTGAACGCTGTGGTATGTGCCTACACATCGAGGCTTCCTTTTTGGACTTATAGTCTGCATTGCAGGGCGAACTTGACTACGTTATTACCCAAGCTCAGAGGGAACGCATGATTTCCCCCGCAACTGGCGACGGTCTAATGATCAACGTTATCCCTCCTTCACCCGAGCTACTCCCCTTCCCTCCTCTACCCATCACTCTCCTTCACCTTTTAATACAAGCCGCCCTGTTGGGGATGTCCGTCGTTACATTAATCGCCCTCTGGAACCACGCACCAAAAGCAGCCTTCGCTGTTTTCCTCGTATGGACTGTAGCTGTCTACACCAGCATGTTCGTTTTCGCATGGCGAAGACAACCTAACAAGTCAATCTTGACTACTGTCTATAGCCGGTTCACACATGAATCCCAGCCCCCTTCACTCCCTCCCATTCCCCCAACTCCTCTCAGTCCTTCTCGGGCTAATTCTTCACCTATCCCAACTACCTCACCCTACACACATCACCAACCAACATATCGAAGAGCGGCCACCCCTGCGGATGCCACCTCCCACCTCAGCCCTCGAAGCGTCGAGGAAGAATACGATGAGGACCTTGATGAGGATACACGGCAAAGGATAATGGAGGAAGAGTTAGGCAGGAGAGACGTCTCCATTGTTACTGTACCGAAACGTAAATTGTGGATCGCTAATCCGTCATGATACCTGATACCCCAGACCTGTATAGCAGACTATTATTGATATTATGTTTTCTGTCCCTTGTTTTCCTCGCTCGAATGTATTATACTTATTTGAGAGCTAGTTAATTAGTCGAATGCCATTGACAGACGGTTGGATGCTATAATGGATAACAAAGTCCATGGTATGCAAATTGCGAAGAGACCAAGAGTCAAAGTAGAAAGAGGTAGAAAATTCATGGAACGAGTGGATATGTGTATGTATGCTATCTATCAAGTCCTTTTTAGTTGAAATCACTCCTCGCCATATGCGACGTTTTGCCTCCAGCTATCGATCCTGCCAATCTTGACCGGGTCTTGCATAGGGGGAGGCGAGGGTGGCATTTGAATGGGTGGTTGCATGACCATTGACATCGTAGGAGGTCCAAAGAATGGGCTATGCATCACAGGAGGTTGGGGGAAATAGGAATGCTGCTGCTGCATCTGTGCTTGCAGGAACATCTGCTGATTCATCTGCATCTGTTGCATTTGTGCCTGTTGCATTTGTGCTTGTTGCATTTGCGCCTGTTGCATCTGCGCGTTCGCCGACATCATCTGATAATGAGAACGGCGTTGTTGTTCAGGATGAAGTCCGAGGGGTCGGTCATCCTCATCCTCGTTGTAAGTAGGGGCACGGCCCGAGCTAGACATCATGGTCGAATAACGGAGCCCAAGAGGCTTCTCGTCCTCGTCCTCATCATCATTCTGACCTCGAGGTGGAGCGAGGGTATTGCGACTGCGTTTGTCCTGCATGACAAAGGAGAGAGGCCGTTCATCATCTGAATCCGCTTGAGCCCGCAGATGGGATCGGCTTAGATGAGCTGCAGAGAGAGGAACATCGTCGTCCTCGTCCACTTGCCTCCGGTGGTTCTGCTTGGGGGCTTCGTCTTCGTCAGAGGATGCGTGCCAGTCTGGCTCGATCTTGCTTTGTGGCCGCTGATTATCACTTTGTTCGCTGTCCGAGTCGTCGTCGTCGTCGACAACAGGTGGAGCTCTTCTCTGGCTCTTAGGTATGTCTGGCAACACTGGCGGTTCCATCGAAACCTTAGACTCGGAGACACGAGTTTCTAGCGCAGGTGGAGACAATGAGTCCTGAACCTTGCTCTTCTTGGCCTTCTTCCTCTTCCTCTTCGCTTCTTCGGCTTCCTCCAGACGCTTGCGCTGCTCCTCCGCTTCCTTTTCTTGAGCTTCAATGATCTTGAGTTTCGCCATCTCGCGTTCCCAGAGGGTATCAACACCAAAGACGGAACGGGTATTTGGGAGGTTGGTTGGACGGCCAGGTGGGCCAGGGGGTGTATTCTCATCATCAAAGTTGAGCAGTGGCTTGATGTTTGAAGAGTTGCGTCTGGTGAGGTTTGTGGCATTATTTGGACCTGACGAGCCTGACCGATTAAGAGTTGGCTTGTCTTGTAAGGTAGCTGGATCAATGAATGTGCTTGAGCGATAGGAATTCCGGGCCATCATAGTGGGCCTGTCGTCTCCGTAAAAGGTTCTGGTGGTGCAAGTCAGGCGGATACATCACTAGTGTAAACTTCATTTAGCTCACCTGCTCTTATTTCTCATCTGCGCTTTTCGGTCTTCAAGATCGTCCATTAAACTCTTGCCAAAGAGTTTACCAGGAGGCCGGCTATTCGAAGTGGGTATAGCAAGCACTTCCTCACTGACCGCAGAAGGGAGTACGGCTATTTCTTCTTCCTCTTCTAGCTCAACTTGTTGCCCTTCCTCTGTGGCCCTAGGAAGAAGGCCTTGAGGCGTACCCGTCCCATCGACATGCAGGGTATTTCTGAAAGTCATCTGCGAAAGAGACATCGAGGCAGTTGGATTAGGTGTGAAGAGGTTGGAAGCAGATGCAGGAGGATCTAACGGGAGATACATCTGGGATGCCCTACGAGAAGCCCGAGCTCCCGGAGGTAGGGGTGGTCCATCCTTGGTTAATTCAAAGCCCTCGCGAATGTTCTCCGGCGGCGTCGGCTGGACGGCTGGTGTCGTGCCCTGAAGTGGACTAGGCATAACCAAGACTTTAGGCCGCAATAGATCTAGGGTAGTCGAATAACGACGTTCGCGTTCTAAGGATGCGGGGTTGGGTGCTGCAATAGACACAGCGTCTTGCTGCTCCAGAAGCATTCTGGATCCCATCGAGGCGTTAGACATGGTACGTGCATGGACTGCAGCTTTGGGATCAAAACGCGATGTGACTGAGGGAGGACGAACAGCAAAGGGATTATCTTCGTTGAGAAAGAAGGTTCCCATTGTCGCGTTTGACATAGTCCGCTGCTTGGAATGGTGTGTAGAACGCTCTGTTTCTCTCGGGTATGCCCCAAATTCGCCATCAAACACAGACTCGCGGTCTTGCATACGAGCTAGGGTATCTCGATTTGGAGATGCAGAACGAACTGATATGGCAGGGAATGGAACACCTCCTTCCGCGGCAGTCGGCTTATCATAGTCCAACATACCATAAGATGAAGCGCGACGACGTTGGATAGGTGGTAAAGCTTCAATGTCGTCCTCGTCTAGGAGAGCACCAGTGGATCGGCGTCGATTAGCATCAACAGCAGAAGGCAGGGGTGGTCGCTCCGTCCCAAAGACTTCCAGAGCTCCACCGACGCTTAGGGATCGGGACTGGCTCAATGCTCTTTTGGGCGCATGAAGAAGTTCCTCACGGCTGGCAACCGGCTGGTGACTTGGCACTTGAGACTGGACAGGTTGGGAGCGAACCGATGCAGCCGTAGCCTTTTGTTTCCCCTTCGTACTATGCTTTTCCTTGGGCATGAATGAGTCTAAGCCCCATGATGCCAGATCTACTTCCATTTCTTCCTCGTGTGTTCCTTCCTCTGTAATCTGGTCATCGACGCGGAAGGGGTTCCCTATGGTATTGATGGACAGCGCAGACGCTCTGGACATACGTGGGTTGTCCCCCGGAAGCATGCCATGTTCATCTCCGTCGATAGAGACTCCAAGGTAGTCAGTCTGGTGAGGCGTAGGGGGAGGGTATGACCTAGGGTTTCGGCGGAAGTTGGCGAAAATAGCACTTTCTTGTGCAGAACGTGTCGGCTTGCTTGGGTCATCTGGGTCATTGTCGTACTCTAGACGATGGTTCAAGCTCTAATATTACAATGTTGTTCGCAGTACGTACCTAGCAAGGCAGCGGCTAGCTGTAGACGTGAAAACGCAGCAGCCATGGAGGTATTTGGGGATAAAGCGCCGTGCTCATTGGTTCTGGCTGAATACGGTCAATGTCACGCTACTACCTCAAGGCGTCACACCAATTTCAGAGATAATGCTAATTTTTATAAATGAATTCTTAAATATAACAATGCAAGTACACCTGTAGCCCTTTTGTAACTAATTCCTAGCCCTCTAATGTTATAGCTCATCATGGGCGGTAGTGGAAGTGTTTTCGACCTCATCATCAAGAATCTCCTCCATCTCAATCTTGACGTGCTTGGCCATTTCATCGGAGAGGATGATCTTAGGCTTGCCATCATCATCCTCGGGAATCGTGAAAGGTGGCGGCGATTCTGTCTCCTCCTCTTCGGGCAGTGTTGGGTCGACGGGAGGTGCAGGCCTTACCGTCTCATCAGTAGGTGCGGTTTCCGATACGCCGAGTGATCGCCTGAGAACAGTGTCCACGCGAGCGAAGAATCTAGAGGGAAAGATGTTAGAACATTTCAAATGTCGTTTGATAAGTAAACTCACCGGTTGCTATCGGGGACCTCGAATCCAGAACGAACGAGTGCACCATCAATGAGGATAGAGGCGATCTCCTTGAGCTCGGTCTCGGCCTCCTCATCCCTCTCCTCATCTTCACCTGGGAGGTCCTCAATACGGCGAAGGAGGCCCTCAATCAATGGTGACTTGGGGTTGATCTCAAGAACCTTGGCCTTCATTGCGTAGTCGTGAAGAATACCTCCACGGTTACCCTTTGCGTTGGAGGCTGCCATCATCTTAGCGACGTTGGCAGTGTAACCTCCCTGCTCTGCGACAATCGCACAGGGGCTCTTTACAAGGCGGTTGGAGAGAACAACTAGAGGGTACCGTTAGCAAGGTTAAAGAAAGGATGTAAAGTCGCTCACCATCCCGGACGGCGTCCTTAGCCTCCTCCTTCATCCATTTGACGAGAGGCTCAAACTTCTCTTGGAGAACCTTTTGCTGGGCCTTCTCTTCTTCAGGATCGAGATCCTCATCACCAAACTTGAGACCAGCCTTTGCGACATCCTGGAAGGGGACGTTCTTCCATTGGCGAAGGTTGCCAAAAAGGATCTCATCCAGAGGCTCAGTCAACAGAAGGACTTCATATCCTCTGGCGTGGAGCTTCTCGACGAAGACACTCTGGGCGAGGTCTTCTGGTTTCTTGCCCATCTCAGCGAGGTAGAAGATCTGCTTCTGACCCTTCTTCTTGTTCTCGAGGTACTGGTCCAATGACGTCTCGTTCCTCTGAGTGGTAGCGAAGCGGCAGAGAGCGGTCAGCTTGTCCCTGTTCTTCGTATCCTCCACAGCACCGAGCTTGAAGATGCTGCCGTAGACAGCATTCATTTCAGTGAACTTGGCGGGGTCTTCTTCGGCGGTCTTGGTGAAGAGTTGGATGAGGCGCTTGACGATGATGTTCTTAAGCTGCTTGATGAACCTGTTCGATTGGAGAGTTTCGCGAGAGACGTTGAGAGGAAGGTCGTCGGCTGAGGCGGGCATATTAGAATATGTGTCTTAGGTATGCTAGGGGCAGCTTACCATCAATGACAGCCTTGACCCAAGATGCCCACTTGGGCAGACCATGCTCGCCAAGATCAGAGGTGATGAAGACCCGCTTTACCATGAGTTTGATATCGTTGGTCTTGTAAGCGAGGGGTTGTTGCCAATATTCCTCAGAACTAGAGACAACTTAGGCAAGGAGGGGATGTATGCAGCAGAAGACTTACATCTTCTTGGGAAGGTAGAGGATAGATTTGAAAGAAGCACCGGAGCCTCCAGAGTCACCAGAGAAGTGCTGCCACGCCATGGGCTCGTCAAAGTCCTTGAACATTGCCTTGTAGAAGGTCTTGTACTCCTCTAAAAATGCGGCGTCGGTGACCATAGGGACCATGACAAGGATGAAGACTTACCATCCTCGATAGATTTGGGATCCCGTGTCCAGAGAGGAGCTTGAGAGTTGAGCTGTTGCCACTCTTCGACCGTGACGGTCTTCATCTTTGGCTTCTTCTCTTCCTTCTCTTCAGTCGCCTCATCTTCTACGACAGCCTCATCCTCATCCTTCTCCTCTGCTGGCTCAGGTTCGGGCTCGTCTTCAACGGCTTCTTCGTCAGGAACTTCCTCTGTTCTCTGGTCGAAGAGGTAGATGGGGAAGGAGGAAGACCACGAGGAGTGCTTGTTACTACCAAAATGTGAGTAAATGCTGATAAATATACAGATAACGCTCGCTCACATCAATGCCCTGATCTTGTCATTTTCCAGGTATTCCAGTGCATCGTTTTTGAGGTGCAAGGTAATCTCTGTGCCATGTCCGAGGGTATTTCCTCGAGGATCTGGGTACACCTCGAAAGCGGTATCGTCAGCTGCAGAGCTGAAGACATATTGTGCCGGCGCTGGCACTTTGGCCGAAGCAGGAGGGACCGAAGCGACCTCTACGCGATCGGCGACGAGGAAGCTTGAGTAGAATCCAAGACCGAAAGCGCCAATAAGGTTGCCAGTATTGACACCCTTGGGGTCCTTGTCCTTAGAGTCCTTCTCAGAATCTTCAGCCCGAGCGAGGAACTCTGAAGTTCCGGACTTGGCCAAAGTACCGAGGTTGGATTTGAGCTCCTCTGGTGACATTCCGATACCAGTATCGGTGATGATGAGCTTGCCACCTTTGCCATCCTCATCCTTGACGGCCTTGATTGTGATGTTTAGTGGACTTCCGTCCCAAACATTCTTGTCGGTCAAGGAGGTCAACCGCAGCTTCTCGATAGCATCGTTGGCATTCGAGACCAGTTCACGAATGAAGATGTCCGAGTGAGAGTAGAGACTGTTGATGACAATCTTACGAAGTCGAGCAACGTCACTCTATAGAGATTGTTAGTGACTACGGTAAGAAATGACGTTGTGAGATGAAATACCTCGTAATTGTGCTTCACTTTCTGCGCTGGGTCAGCGTTACCAACGACGGCGAGGGTAACATAAGGAAGGAGGAGGAGGAATGAGCGAAAGAGACGCATTATCGTCGTCTGCTACAGGTGCACTGCTACTGCCAAAGAACCTGAATCTGGGGAACACTGTCCTTTATTGCTGACTATCTACGCTGACGTGTCAACTTCGTGTCACTTTCCCTTTCTTCGCGCGATTGATCGTGTGACCGATCGAACACGCTTGTCACAGTCACCTGATTGTGATTTTGTCGACCAAGCTCGAGCCGAAGTTCCAAGTTCTCAGTGGACCATCTTGACACACTGGCACTTGAGTCTTGACATGCTTGACACACAACACTCGTCGCACCGGGGCCCTGGCCGTGTTGATAAACAAACGGTATAAATCGACTCACCCCCAAGCAAATTAAGACTCGAATCGACCACCTCTACCGACAGGCTAGAAGACTGTCGCTCGGACAAGCTGGAAGGACAACACAGCTATAACTTTTCTGGGAACCTTTAGACGTTTCAGAAATTTTATCCTCCTGTGTCCCAGGTGTTTCGCACACCACTGGCGATCTACAACTACCGTCTGAAGAAATTTACAAGTACAGCTTTCATTAATTATTTCATGGTCTGGTGCGGCGCTAAACGGTCCGACCTTGACGCCGAGCCCCGAATTAATCCCGCTGCGGAAGGGCAACGATAAGTTCTTGTCTGGTCTCAGGGATATTCCGTTTAATGCGTGCATGCGACGTCAGTCGAGCATCCGTCAAGAATTTTTTTCTGCGGCCACTATCAAAGGGTGAAGTGTGGATGGGTGGATCCTTTCCACAAATGTTTCACTACCATGCTGGACGACCCTTCACGGATTTGTTACCGATTTATCGCGGTGTATGTCAATAAAAACTTGAGACCTCCACACCACTGGACGATGGTATAAAATCGGCGACAAGTGGAGAATTCTGGTCGAATTACTAGCACCCCATGATTCTAACACCCACTCAGCGTATATTCTTTTCAGGCTTAGAGGAAGCTATTGTAAGCCAGATAGTTATTGTGGTGGTTTCCTACTTCTGGTACGGTGCGTTAGTTTTTACTCCGCAGGAGAGAAATTCCTCGCTCATCAAAATGTAATTCAGGCATGTTTGCTTTACTTTTTTTCATCTCGTTCATTCTACACCTGTAAGCGTTTTCCGACATTCTCAGGAGTCATTTTATAAAGGTTGTTGGTGGGATCCAATAGGCAACGGACTGAGAGAATACTCTCCCATAACGTCCTCTTCGGGGCGACGGCTGTTTGCTTCATAATAGCCACAATCGATGTTGGAACTAGATCAGCTTCCGCTCTCGTACTCATATGGGATAGTCTGATGGTAGACAAGGGCGAATTCAACCTGAGGACCATAATCGTGGAGAAGCTCAAGACCGTAGACTCTATTGGTTTATGGACATATTTCATTCCGGTAAAATGCCGCGATTAGGATTCTATTATATGGTGTTTACGTTTTCCTAGGCGGCGATCGTCGATGCTATCGTTATCTGGAGAGTGCGGGCCGTATGCCAAACAGACCAGTGGTTTATCAGAATCCCTCTTATTTTGTGGTGTGGAACACTTGGTGAAACTCGACCTACAAGGTTAGCTGGGACATTTTCTAATCAATTCATGTGCCTCCTATAGGAACAATTCTTACCTATACCATCTGGCTTTCCACCCCTTCTGGATATGAGGTGCTCGTCCGTCCGACCCCTAACGCCATCAACAATGTCCTCTTAATAGGGGTTTCACTCTCAAACCTTACGAACCTGACGTCAACGCTGCTATTCGGCCACACGCTCTGGTAGGCAACTCGACCATTCTGGTGAGGTTTGTAATCAATGATATTCTTCAGGAGACTTCGACGTGGACTAGAACTGAGAACGCCTGTTCAGACAGTGATGGCCCTCTCGGTGGAATCAGGAACTGTTTACTTGTTTATACAGGTACGTAGGCTGATGGCAAGCTATGAACAGCCCAAGATTTTGAGAATACTTCATAGCTCTTAAATCTAGCATATTTGATCAGTACCCCATCGAACGCTATGTTGGTGAATTTCTTTCGGGTTGTGACTTCATCGTATGCGCTGCTTTCGGTCAGTGATATCGACAGGTTACTCTTCAATGCCCCGCCGCTCACTCGTAGTGTTCCACAGACCATGTACCCCACAACTATAATGGTTCTCACGAAACTCGCCGCTTCGTCGACCATGGTCCACTTCGCAAGCTCGAACTTCCCAAACTTGGACACTGGGGCATTGGCGTTGGACACGCCAGGCTCAGCGTCAGAAATGGAATAGACACACCTCAAGCTTGCTTCGAGCAGTATCCTACTTACCAATGGTAGCAGCTTTGTGTTCAACCTAAGATATTCCGTACCATCACGTTCACGAAGCTTTTGATTCAGTCTTCGGAAATATACTAGTAGCTGGGGCCATCAATGGTATAGATTTGAGATTTCAAAGGAAAAGATGGTAGATGAGCTTTCTGTGCAACGTCAGAGATAAACGCTCGATGAACCTTGAAGCTTGACGACCGGGTGACGCCCCGTCTGATTTCTACAGCGGTGGCCTCACTGGTGGATGCGGGCGTTCAAAGCTCTTCAGTGACGTCAGTCAACTTCTCTCACCGAATCTCTGCTTGATCAGAATCTGAAGGGTGAGATTTCATATTGTCAAGGCGGCGATTTCTAGATGCTGAATATATTCACCTCTAGCGACTCGGACGACATGCTGGCTTGGCACCTGAGATAGAGTCGCAAGATTGCTACTGGCAGCCCGTGACGTAGGTGTCGCAAACTTGACCGCCATCAAATCTCCTCAAGTTGCTCTCTTCAAGTTGCTACTTAGGGCTAACGTTAGGCTAACGTCATCTCCAAACATGGAATCGATGAAAACCAACCGGTTAATTGAGTTGGCTTTCAAGTGACAGCAAGTTGATTAAACCTCTTGACCCCCCATGAAAATTCTCATCTTGAAGAATCCTCATATCCACTTTTAGGTATCACATCCATCGATCATCGCATCGATAATATCTGATTCTACGTAAGCGCCCCTGCAACCGCCAGAATGGATTCGAGGATATAAGCCCAGCCGACTCCTCGTTGTTTCCTGACGAATCCTTGAGCCCTACAGTAGTAAAATCAATGCCCCTCAAAGCTGGAGTCTATATCATTGAGAATTATGGAACCAAACGACGGGTCATACCGAACGAGGGGCCACCACAGCTTGGTCGCCTTGTAGATGTTCCTTGGAGTGGTACTAGTAACGCTAAGATTCCTACTCGGCGTTGTGACCGGTGCTTGGACGACTCTTCTCGTGACGATGCAAATGCTGTAAGTACCATATTGTCGGGATCTCAATGGGTTACCTATTTCACAAGTAGAGAATTAATGTTACAGTTGATGATGATGGATTGTACACGTTCACTTCGGCGACGGTTCCAGAGCTTACCATTGGTCACTCTGGTGTAAGTGTCGCCGTTACCAACGCATAATCACCCTCATGTTTAATCTCAAGTCGCTCCTCCCCTATAGCAGCTTCCTGGCGGCACTCAAGCAGCGATGTGGGGCAGAGATATTTACAAATGGCGCGCCAACCCATCAACCGTTGGCGATGATCTTTATACGTACGCATATTACGATTTCCTTTTCTAACTCAGGTTGAGTGCCCTTTCATGTGATAGCTTGCAGGCTCTGCCCGCCCCGGAGCTAGCTTTCGCATCGACCAGCATTAAGATTGACCATGAAGGAACCCGAGCCCTATGTTTGGCCGACACAGACGAATGTTGCGAGAAGGCTAAGGAGGAGGTCAACAAAGCCTATCCAAAGAAATGTCAACATTGTCGCCTTTCCATTGTGCCACTAACTATTTTCGACGACGAGAGAAAATGTTTACTGGGTGGTTGCTTCGTAAGCGTGATATATCTAGTAGTACCTGGAGCTGACTTTATTTTTTTCTTGCCGAGTAGATGGAAATAAGGCCCATGAGCCAATTATTAGACCCGAACCAAGCATTGTGGAGATTTATTCAATGTCCCCTCTGAAGACTAGTATCATCACTGCGTGAATACTTTGTGGCAGCACGATAGGAATCTAGGTATACCTCGGAAATCGAATCATATGTAAAATACACTTGCATACTCGAGAACAAGGTCAAACAGATCAGGCGTGCACAACTCGACTTGAATCGACTTGATGAAAGTCCATGGCTCGGCCACCATGTCACTGAGAGACCTTGGAGGAAATTGCAACTAGGATGACACGTGGAACGACATCCTAGGAGCTGAGAGGTTGGAGAGATAGTCCTTCAGAAGGTTCAGAAGAGCTCAAAACACCCAAACTGGTCGACCTACCCTTATCCATTGTGTCCTTTCGTCAGGAATGTGATCAAACATAATATACCTCTTGTCGTTCTGTAACAGGGCGGAATCATATTCAGAAATTGTGGCTGCGGATGTGAAAGCCGTAATCTCCATACCTTGAGAACTTTCTCAATTTCGTCGACATTGACGTGCTTGGCCAGTTCCTTCATATCAACTTTCCCGCCACCTCCGACGCCCTCCTCTTCCTCTTCATCATCAGCTTTGACACCTCCATTAACACCCTCACCACCAATCTTGCCGAGTTTACCCCAGAATTCAACGAAGGAATTTTCCTTGAGCATTTCATCGAAGCTGGTTCGTGCCAGTTGTGCTCTCTGCCGCTGCCATGTCTCAAAGTCCCGCTTCAATTCAGACAAGCCATATCCCAGCTTTGTGACAGGCGCGGAACTGAGGAGAGATGGCACAGAAAGGTCCGCAAACTTGACCGCGAGCGTTGGGGCGTGAGCTTCGAACAATGCATGGAGACTGTTGATGTGTTTAGATCGCAGGTGTTGTACGTGTTGATGGAAGAGATGCAGTTGCTGGTTGGGCGGAAGTGGTGAGTTTACAAAACGGGGATCGGTCTTTAGTTGAGGGAGTGCGTCGTCCCAAGTCATCTGTACATGCGATAAATATGTTTTGTTCATGAGAGTCGCAAAGATACGCACTTGTGGATCTCGAATCGCGTCAGTAAGCATAGTTCTGTTGGAGGCTAGTCAGTACTGTGTTTTTAGGTGGAAATTGCCTATCTTGCCTGTATTCTCGCTCTCCTTCCTCCTTGAAGACCTCATTTCTGGATTTCCCAATGTCTGCATCGATCTTGTGCTTCAAGTTCTGTACCTCCCGTTCTCTTTCCTTCACTGCACGCTCCTTCCTCTCCTTCCTCTCCCTAACCTTTTCTTCTTCAGTGAGTTCCGCCGTTGCTTTCTGCTCACTTGAGGAAGCCGTAGGCTGGGCAGAAGGCTTTTGGCCTGATGCGGCTCTGTATGTATTGAAAAGCTCTTCCCTCAGCGTAGAAGAGCCTACAGCGTCATAACGAGGATCGCTATACAGCTTCTTCTTGACCTAAAAAACCTTATTAGGAGTATTCCTTTGGGATGATGAGAGGGCAAACCTCTTTCCAGTCAGAGTCAGTAGGTACTCTGGATTCTGTGAGCAACATAAGGAAATCAGTCTCGGCTTTCTGAGCTGCTGCCTTTTTCTCTGCAACGCATGTTAATAGAGCATATTGATAACAGAGAATGGTCCTCACTTTCACTGATTTGTTTGACATGATCTCGGAAAGCCTTTTCCCTTTCTCTATCGTCCCTTCCCCAATTGTAGAACCTCCTATCCTTCTTCCAAGCTCTGCGGAAGTCTGTCCAACTTGCCCTAGTGCTTTTCACTTCCTCATCCAACAACTTTTGGAATTCTTCCTTCGGGTTCTTTTCAGGTGCTTTCTCTTTGCTGACAGCGTTCTGGCGTTGTTCACGGAGACGGTCGCGACAATACTCGTCGAAAGCCTCTCGTCGGACGGCCACGGATGACAGCAGAACGTAGCGAGGATCATTGACGAATTTCGGAAGAGCAACGTCCCAAGGATGTAAGGGGTTGATGTCCTTCTCCTGTAGAAGACTCTGCAAATATAGGTCAGACTACCGTAGATTGTATTAAAACCCGTATTTCATACCTTAAATAATGCTTTCCCTTCCTCCAACGATAGCTCTACTCTGTTAGGTATCGCATTTTGAATCTTCTGGTGTTCCCGTTCTGCGGCTTCCGCGGCCTCTTTCTCCTCCCTTTCCTTTCTTGCTCGCTCTAGTTCAGCTTCTGCAGCGAGTTGAGCAGCAGCCTCCTTCTGCCAATCTTCCTCCTCGCTATCTTCCTCGTCATCACTATCCTCATCTTCCTCTTCCTCATCCGTCTTCATTTTCTTCGCTGGGGTTTCGTCATCCAGAGACCCCGAATCCTCGGCCTTTCGTTTCTTCTTTTCTTCTTCCGCCTTCTTGACGGCGGCTTTGACCTCGTCAGGCTCAATCCACGTGCTCAGCTTCGTAGTCCCGTGGAACCAAAACACATTTCCTGCAGTCGTCTTTACTCTAAACCACGCAGTTCCAGTGATAGTTGACTTGTACAAAGGCTTGTCCGGACCACCATTAATTGCAGTCCCCGGCCTGGTGTAAGTAGACACCTTCGTTTGAGCATTCCAATAATATGGCTGGCCATTGGGACCTAAGAAACTATCGTTTAGCTTCGAGATACACAATCACAGTTCGAACGTATTACTCACTCCTGTGTTCAGTCCACCCGGGTGGTAGTGCGGTAGCCGCGTTCATCGCGCAAAGGTCGAAGTAAGGATCAGAACTCTCGCAGCGCGCTTACCACCTGGACCTGCAGCATATTTCTAATTTTGGCATCGACCATGTCAGGTGCCACAGCTAGTTTCCAAACCACCTCATGCTTGCTCACAAATGGGCTTCTGAGATTCTTCTAACAGGCTAATCGGTCCACCCATGCAACTTGTGATCACCTGCTTGCCGCTTGGACTTACGGCGACTGGAGCATTTGAGCCTTCAATATTCTTATGAGAAAAGATGCAGCCCACTTTAGGCCCTCTGACCTTTTTTGCTGGTCATCAATACCTTTAGGCTAAGCTAGAAGATGGATACCCCACCTGCGGAACAGAATCAGGCTGCATTGACGAGGAAGATCCTGTGGAAGCTCGATTGGCATATTCTGCCACCTCTGTCACTGGTAAGCGCCTCATATGGCTTGGATCTGTCATGAGATCTTATGAGTCCCTCGTAGCTTTGGTTGGCCAACTTCATCGATAGAAGCAATGTTGGAAATGCAAGGTCAGCCCTGTCTCGCGCCGTAAGAGGGAATACTAACAATGGGTTGAAGGATCGCTGGCCTCGAGAAGGACACACACCTTCAAGGCAATCAGTTCAACATAGCGTTGGCCGTCTTCTACTTGACGTATGGTACTTGCTTACCGTTCTACTAAATTTCACTCACCTATTCAATAGTTATTTACTCGTGGAGATCCCTTCTAACAACGTCCTCAAACGAGTGAAAGCGAATGTATGCTCTACGTCTCTCTGTTCAGCTCATCCCTGAATCTGAACACCTGCGCAGCGATGGTTGCCCTTGCTTGTTTCGCTTTGGGGGCTTGTGACGGTGATGACAGCATTCGTAAGTCCCTTATACCTTAGGAACCTTGACCGTATCTCACTGCGATCATCAAGGTTCACAATTTTGCTGGCTTGGTCGCAATCCGGCTAGCCCTCGGTTTCTGTGAAGGTGGATTGCTACCAGGGATGGTATGTCCTGAATCCCAGAAAGTAATTTGAGATTGACACTGAAGCATATACGCGTTGTAGGTGCTCTATTTGAGTACGATGTACAGGCGCCATGAACTTCAGCTCCGGTAGGAAGAAACTCACGCATATAACCACGTATGTTGACTCTCACTTTGTCTCCGCCAGCGTTGGGATTTTCTATGCTTCAGCATCATTGTCGGGCGCTTTTGGAGGTGAGAGGCGTTCGCAAAAGGATCAGAACAAGACTGATGATTATTTTAGGACTTCTGGCCACAGCCATCCTAAAGATGGACGGTTTGGGAGGGCTGGCGGGATGGCGTTGGATTTTCGTCAGTGTCCACGCCTTTGGTGCAGTCTACAGTCGCTAATAATTTCTTCCAGATTCTTGAAGGCATTGCAACTGTGCTCATTGGGTTAATGGCCACAATGATTCTTCCAGCAGATATCGAATCTGCTCGATTTCTGACTGAGGACGAGAAAGTATTCGCTCGTGAGTATCCTTAGACCTCGTTCTCCTCCCCCACTAAGTCCTGGTTATAGGAACAAGACTTCGGACCGATGACATTAGCAATAGGTTCTTGGCCGTCACAGAGCAGGTAACGAGCGACGGCGATTCGGAGAAGAAGATCGACGGTCAGCATATTAAGAAGGTTGAAGTTACAAAGCCCGCTGTGATTGAAGCGGATGATGACTACGTCGAACAGTTCGAGTGGCGAGAAGTCGCAAGAGGTACTTCTACTTCTGAAATGATCGACAAGTATTGATTAAAATGCATATAGGGCTCACGGACATACAAACCTGGCTTACTGGGATAGCATACCTCGGCCTATGCGTCAGCTTGTACTCATATTCACTATTCCTGTTCGTCCGGCTGCTCGCTCTGCGACGAAATTTAGCTAACCTCTATGGCAGCCCCACCATCATCGCTGGACTTGGATACACAGGCGGAAGCGCACAACTACATACCGGTAAGATATCGTTGCAATTGGCAGCCTTTCACAGCTGACATGGAACTCTAGTTCCACCTTATGTTCCTGCAGCCGTCCTGACGGGTAGGTCTTTTGACCGTCAACTATTCCAGCCTCTGACATTGGACAGTCGGCGTTGCATTCATGGCCGATCGCCTAAAATGGCGAGGGCCATTCATTCTAATCTGCCTTCCGCTTGCGATGATAGGTGGGTATAAAGCCACATCCCGGTTATCAGGCTTTCGGAGAAGCTTATTACCTGTAGGCTACATCGTCGCTATAACAGCAACGTCGAACACAACTCGTTACATTGCGGTATTCTTCATGGCCGCTGGAGTGTAAGTCCAGATTACCAGCCTGAGGTGAATTTATATGCTGACCGCCAAACAGCTATCCATCTGGCCCGTGTATATTGTGAGCATTGGCTGATTTGCGTCACTCTGGTATACTTAGACGTGTCTAGGTCCATTCTGCCCAATAACAGTAGTGGCCATTACAAGAAGGCGACAACCACGGCTTTACAATTAGCTATTGCCAACTCAAGGTACCATTTATGGCACTCCTTGCCGCTGCACACACTGATAGACGAAATACAGTGGCTTTATCGCAACCTTCGCATATACGAAAGGTTGGATTGTAATTTGTTCTCCATTTCTCATTGAGTTTTGTGACACTTCACACTAGATCAAGCGCCAAAGTACATTCGTGGCCATAGCATTGCGCTAGGTTTCGTAATCCTCTCATGGATTCTAACGGCAGCCAATGTGTAAGTTTATTCATCAGATGTTTCTTTCCACCGCTCATCGTGAAGCAGCACATATTGCATCTGGGAGAATAAAGCCAGAGCAGCCGGCAAAAGAGACAAGAATATCGAGCACTACCGACACCTTTGGGATACTGGCAAGACGAGAGCACCCATCGGGGACAGACATCCTCATTTTATGTTTACTCTGTAGAGGACGAAGCAAGAATCTATAGATACGACATACATACACTGTACTATTATCGATACAAGGATATAACAAACTGAATGCGTGAACGTTCGTGATTGGGAATGCAAAATGCAGCAGACATCAGCAGAATGGATTGAGCAACGAAAGGGGAAGAGGGGCCTGTATGTTAGCTTCAAGAAGCGTAGAACCTAGAAAGTCAAAGGGTTGAGTTCGTTATTGACAGGGAGAACACGTCTCACGTACTTCTTGTTGATCTGGAATAGGAGAAGTTCTAAGTTGAAGTTGACCTTTCCACCAAAAAGCGCAAGCGAGGACTTCTGTTCATATTTGGCCTGTAGAAGATCACCCATGCGGATGTCATCGCTTCCCAAGGGTTTCGTGAAACCCATGAGGTCTGAATCCAGCACCAGGTTGAACACGCCAGCGGCATTGGACGACATGGTCAAATTGATTTTATCAAATTGACGTGGAGAGTGTTGATCGATGGAGAGGAGAATCCCCTTCTCATAAAGATACTTGGCAGAGTAAACGTAGGAACCAAATTGAGGATTCCTTCCGGATTTCTGAAGATCTCGCAAGTGGAAATATTGCTTGGTGAAAGGTATGACGAAGCGCTTCTTTCTACTCGAGGAGATCAGAAGCATTCATGATAAACCAAGAGATAACAAACCCTTTTCCACGCTGCATAGTAGCCATAGATGTCTCAACATAATTGTGGTAGCTGTCGATCTGTTCCTCAAAGTATCTCTTCCGCTCGGCTAGTTCCTGTAAAGCTTCATGCATCCGTTGCATTTCTTGCTGCCTCTGTAAGCGCTTTCGATGTTTGCTGCGAACATCGCCAGCTATTGCGTTGAGAATGCCCTGGAACCCGTCCTCGCGTGAAATTTTCCCTTGAGATTCGAGCTCGAGTAGATTTGAGATTGCTAGAGCTTTCACCGCAGCAAACTTCAGTCTATTAGATCTATAATCAGTACACAGCCTCAGAGCCAAGTCCAAATACGCACGAGCGGATATCCTCAAGGCGATATGCTGCATCCGCAGCGAAAGCGGAAGGTTGCCGCCGATTTATTTGATTCATCTTGCGTGCTTCGGCCTCCATCTCTGCTTGCAGGATATCTTCCCAAACTTGCTCGTCTTGACTTGTCACGGGCCGCATGAGTGACTCCAGTAATCCTTGCGCTGGCTGAACTCTCAAGATCGCGAGAACCCCTCTCTTTGCTTGAACCCAGAGCGTCTTCTCTTCGGCATGAGGATCTAGAAAACATAAGTCTAAAAGCGGATGTGGAAATGTGTCGGAAGTACCTTGAACATGAGCAAACCGGTTGGTTAGGTCAAGGGTGATGGCGGCATCTCTTGCTTTGGTGAGTTCCTCGCTGCCTGCATGAGGAACGCCGTCCAGTTCATTGATAATGACCCGGAGGGTGTCTTCGGGTTCAGGTGCCTATCGCAAGATTAAGACCCGAAGCTTTCGTGTGAGCTACGCACTTACAATAGCGTTGAGATTTTGGGATAGTAAGCCATGCATAGTATAGATCTCGTTAGGGGATATGTAAATTGGTTTAGGTTGAACGGTGGCATCGAGAAATTCGCTTGCACGGAATTGTGTCTCAGCATCGGCAACATCAGCAACTAAAAATGCGTCAGCTCGAGGTCGACGGTGCTAATAACTCTGACTGACCTTCAAGCAGCCATGTGGTCAGTTCTGTGATGGCTTTGGTGATGTAGTCATTGATCGGTAGGTAAGCAGGTTCGTCCTCAGTGAAGGTGCGACCGCTGGTGATCTGGGTCAAAATCTTGGATATCTGAGCGAGGTTCTTCCTTGAGACCAGATCTATAGTATCTGATACTATGTCGAAAGTTTCTGGTGCTCTGTAATAGCGTCAGTTTGGCACAGATATCGAACGCTGGATCAACTCACATGATAGCTGGGTTGATAAATCTATAGTAAACCAATCTGCTCAAGCAGATCGCGTGTACCTCAGGTGGTTCGTTAGGGAATTGCTCCTATCACGTTTCTTTAGATTACAAGGAAGGAAAAACAATCATTGATTTAAGGCAAACCTTGAGATTGGCCAGTGTCTCCCTGGCCAAATATCGCATACTGTAGGGCATCTTCCTTGTCGACTGACAGATGGCAGTCACGAAAGCCTGAACCCACCACTGCAGCAACTGCAGATCTACAGAAAATGTGAGAGAACATCTACGATTGTCTTCAAAATGCTTACGGCGGATGTAAACTGCCCTGGTCTCAGTGTCATGGATAGCCTCATGGAATGTGACGTCCTTAGGCTTTCGACTCGGCGCTCCAGTTCTCATCTCGTCGAGTTCTACACGAGCTCGGTGAATCTGGTCCATCGGTTAACGATTTTCCAGAATATGCAGGATGATATAAGTTACCAGTGCAGGGTCTGCCTCCAGGTCAAGATCATCTGAATTGATAACCTCCTTGATAATGCTCTGGAATGCATCTCGAACAAATGCACTTTGTTTGGGGCGCATATAGTGAACGGCAATATTGATATACAATGGGTGCCCACGAATGATGCTTTCCACGGAGTTGGCAGAAGAGATTTCATCGGAAATTGCAAGCTAAGTGAAAGCGTCATGGAGAGCTCCCGGTACATGGTCGTGATTTCTTACCTGGAAAAGCTTCAATAGCAAGTAATCCTCTCTTCTATCTTGCCCATATCCAAAGAGGGCCAATACAACGCGCTCAAGAAAGCGGCGGTTCTTCTCAGGTATCTCTTGTGACATGAAACGAACAAAGAGAGAGCTGAGATATTCGGCTTTGGTCTGTAGCAAGTAGAAGAGCTGCTGATAGAGCTCCAGTTTCCTCCTGGCGCCTTGTTCCAAAGCGTGTGGGGAGAACGGGTCACCGTGAGCGGCCAGGATTGATCCATTGGTCGAGAGTAGACTTCCGTGATGCCTACGAGTTTTGATTATGTCTTCAAAACTCTTGGCATTCTGGACTACGAGGGCAATCTTGACATCGAGGTCATTGACTTCGTTTTCCAGCGCTTGATTTTCTCTGATGCTCTCAACTACTCTCTTCCTCAACCTCTCGACCTTGATTTCCTCCTGGAAGTCGGCTTCCGAGTCGTCAAGCAGGTGAACAAAATTCTTGATGGTTCCCACTGAGACGTTTGTACCCAGTGTTAGTTGTCGATATTGTTCCCTGGTCTCCTTGGCCCGGAAGAGCGACTGGATCATGACAACCTTGTTCAGATTTTGTCTGTAGTATTCTATCCTCTGTTTGTGAGCCTTGCGAACCATGGCGCCTCGTAGTAAAGCTTGCAGGTATATCGCGATATCTTCGCTTTGACGCACGTGATCTCTCCATGCATACCACTCTCGGCGAACAAGGTATCCACGACATGTGGCTTGTAAACCTTTGGTGTCTGGAGAAACGGTGTCCAGAGATCTTTTCAGCTCCTGATGCTTATTCTGCGCTAACTTGGCCCTAGCTAGCTGTTGGAAGACACCAACAGACTTCTTGACAGCAATTTGTGAGAGTGCTTTGCAGAGATGCTGATGCTTCTGGGATGACATTTGAGCACGGGCGCGCGTCTGGAGAGCTATGATCATGGGGGTAGCCTTTCGGAGGCCTCGTATCAACGAAAGCAGTCGTTTGCGGGCTAGATACGTTCTGACTGCTGCTTGAATCTTGATAACGACATTCGATGCATCCTCAAGGCGAGCAAGTTGTGTGCGCATACGCCTTCGGAGCAACATTCCTCGGCAGTGCGCCTGCAGCCCGGCATACCTCCTATGTCTTTGCTGGAAGTACCGAATGAGTGCAGCGTATCTCCGCCTGAAGAGGATTCCTCGAGCGAGAGCTTGGAATTTGACGATTGCACTAGTAATATCGCGCTTGCTGAAAGATTTAGAGAGCTGTTCATGCTGGTTCCTAGCCACTTTTGCGCGGGCAATTGACTGTAGTTTGACCACGGCCATTTTACTCCGCTTGAGAGCAGCTCTTAAGAACTGGTAACGGCGGCGCTGGAGGTATCCTCGTGCTTGAGCTTGGAGTTTGACGATTGCAGCAGTAGATGCCCTGATCAACCCCAGGCGGACGCGCCAACGCCGACGGACGAGGACGCCACGAGCGTGTGCTTGAATCTTTGTAGCCCATCGAGACATGCCCATGATGTTCTCGCGCTGACTCCGGATCTGCCTGCGAAGCAGCGCACCGCGTAGACGAGCCTGTAGCTTCTGGACACCCCGCTCCGCCAGGCGTAGACGACCTTGGAAAACTGCCTGTTGCTTCCGAACAAGGAAACCTCGAGCCGCGTTCTGCAGAGCGGCGATAGAACCTTCGCACTCAGAGAGTTCTCTGCGTTGACCTGCAAAAATGTTGAGTACATATAGGTGGTAAGATATAGGCCGGTCTTACGCTCTTCTTCGGTCTCCTCCTCTTCTTCTGGAGGTTCGTTGATTTCTTTCGCCAGTTCATTTCGAACATTACCAAAGTTCGGCATAGCAACTCCTGAATCTTTGAGGCCTTTCTGGGTCTTCTGTAGCTGGTCGTCCGTGAATTCCAGTCGCCCCAGTAGATTTCCGATCCGCTGAGCAAGACCACGACGAGCCATCAAGTGACTAGAAACCTTCTCAGGACAGGTATAAGTTATATTGCACTGACTAGTGCCTCACCTGAGCGCATGTATGCAGTAGATCACCTTTGGGATGTTTTTCTTGTCGTACAGATCGGTCAGCTCAAAGATGAAACCCTGCCAAACAGTAAGCAAACAGTAAATGTCGATGGCCTTCGCTCGCACCTCTGGAAGTCCAACGTTCCGAACAAAGTTGAAGAAAACGTTGATATTGTCTGAATGCCTAAAGTCAAGTTTGGGCGCCTTTAAGAAAGTCAGAAAGCTGAGCAAAGACGAGGGAAGGTGAATTTTGCCTACATCATATATCCTCCTTACAGCATTTGGTTCGAACGCTCGGACTAGCTTAGCTAGAACAACACCATTCCTCAGTCCGTCTTCCATTTCAACGACACCAAATCCAAGCTCTTCGTCTAGACAGCCCTCTATCCATTGTTGAGCCTCGCCAACGTGACAAAGGTACTCGTATGCTTGAATGAGGTGTCTCTGGCGGTCTGCCCATAATCCATATCTATACGATGGGCGTGGTGCATCTGGCCCAGGAGGAGTAGGTGCCTTCAACTGTATGCGTCCGGGAAGCCCGACGACGTCATCACCGTCTGGTATTTTGCCGTCCAGGTATTCCCGCGCTTTCAGTTTCTCAGGGGACCGCGATTCAAGAAGGTTGGTGCGAGGTTGGCGATCTCTGAGAGGTTGCCTGCCACTCCTTGGTAGATCTTTCTCTACGGGTTCTTGTTTGAGAAGTAGCTCTGGAGGCTCGCTATCACCACTAGCTATCCGAGGTAAGTGATTACCCAGCCGCCTCCTGGAGCCAAGTTGCTCTGAGATATTCCCTTTCTTCGACATGTAACCACTTCGATAGGTTGTCGGGGTCATCGGATTGGAGGAAGGTACATTTGTTTGAGGTGAGTGTGAGGTTCCTACAAGTTTCTCACTGGAAATTGAGGGAGATGAACTCCCATATACAGGTCGCTCTATCTTCGTTGGGGAGGACCCTCGTTCGAGGAAGGGGCTGTGAAGGGAGATTGGACGCCGTCGGATCGGTGTCTTGGTCGGCGTCTCCGGGTCTACGGTATCCTTTGTTGGGGAAGGTACGGTGGGAGAAGCTGGTACCGAGGCAGAGGGTTTCCATGAGTCAACCGACCCTGCACGATTTGGTCGATGAGTCGATGGGTATGCCACATTCGAAGGGCTTGATGGAAAAGACGAAGGGGTATCTGCCTTTCTGAGGTATGTTGTGTGGATATTACCCCTCGGTGCACCGGCATGATCGTTAAAAACGTCGTTAACCTTGCTGTTGCTGGGTGTTGGTGATGCACCTGGTGGTAGGATTACTGTATGACGTCGGATGTTTGTCGGGGGCGTGGCCGGGCGATATTCTTCTTGAGTTATGTCGGGGTCCGTATCGGTGCGCTTTAAGGAGTCGAAAGTCTTCGTTGGAGAGGAAGGGATAGAGGCTTCAGCTGCAGCATCTCTCACGCGTTCTTCCCACTTCGACCTCGTCGCGTCCACACTTGTTCCAACTCTATGCGAGGGCGTCCATTTTCTGGTGAAGGATGGAGTTCCAGGACTGGTCGGGCTTGTGAATATTGTCCTTGCAGTTCCAGAGTTACTTCTTGTGGGAGAACCGGGAACACGACCTGATGCTGTTCGCTCAAGCAGGCGAGTTTGATATGCGAAGGCGCCTGTTGAGGAGGTGCTCGATTTTGACGCCGTTGACGCCGTTGAAGATATCGAATCTGAGCGGTCCATTGCAGATACTATCGCATGGACATTGGCAGTTCGGGATCTTAAGCAATCGAAGTCAACGGTGAGAGCACTGAAGGCTACTAAATCGGGAAGTTCCTATGGGTCCATTGATGACTAATCCAAATTACATCATGCCGCTGATCTCTCTAAGAATCACAGCTTTGGTTTCTCTTCCTTGTTCCTGCTTTCCCAAACTGCCTTTGCAAGTTTCCGTAGCTCGCCCTTCACAATCTTACCAGATTCAGTTCGCTCTGAAAATATTCGTTAATAATTATGAGGCAAAACTAAACTTTATCCTCACCAAGGGGTTCATTGCGTATTATAATCAATACGGGGACAGCGAAGTGAGGAAGACTGACGAGGAAGTCGGTGAGCAGCGCGTGAAGGACCGTATCAGTTCATCTTACCTCTTCTTGGCAACTTCTATGAGCGCGGATTCCGTTACCTGTCCTCGATATTGAAGCTTGAGAGACACTACAACTGCAACTTGCTCCCCGAGTCGTTTGTGAGGCACGCCGACGGCGGCTGCTTCCAGGACTCGCTCATCGGCATAAAGAGCATTCTCAACAGAGATAGAATCCTTATAATCCCGTCAGGTCGAGTACTCGAGGAGATCAAAGCATACTTACTATATTTTCACCTCCTCGGATGATAATGTCCTTAACTGAGGCGAGGGTGTTTAGCTCATACCGCATTGAAGGCTTGGCACGACTTACTCCTGTCCTTAATGTAAAGGAAACCCTCTTCGTCAAGATAACCCAGATCTCCGGATTTAAACCAGCCGTCATTCGTGAGCGCCTGCCTTCTGTCAGAACAACATAGCCATCATGATCTGACTTAACCAGAACAAACCTTCTTAGTCGCCACTGGATAGGGAACGTGAATCAGCGACAACACGATCCAACGTCGAGGGTAGCATACCAGGATCACGCCAATACTCCTTCATGATATTGGGTCCTCTCATCCAGATCTCGCCAACCTGCCCCGGGGGAAGGACTTTGTCGTCGCTGACGATTCTGATGTCATTCACAGGAGATGGCAAACCACTACGGAACCTCAATAGATCTGGCGATGTATGCGAATAAAGATACTTACGCGCATTTAGGTCGGGAAATATAATCTTCACCCACTGAACAGCAGCCTTTAGTGCGTCATCGGACGTTTGGCAAGTTAATGACACCTACCTACGCTGACTGCGACGCTGTTGGTCTCGGTCAATCCGTATCCTTGGCTCCTGAACATCTGTTAGTGAATTCCAAACGTGCTGCACATAATCGACGTACAATGCAGCATTCGGGTATACTTTGCCTGTTCTAGAAGCCAGGACCTCAGGCGGAGCAGCCCCACCAAATGTCAAGGTCTCCAGCGGAAGATCGGATTTCCCAGTGTCAGCAATATCAGTCACCATCGACGGCACTCTATAATCCTCCGTGTCAGCCTGTGAACATGAAAGAGCAATCTAACCCCCCACCCTCCGGCCATTCCGATGTTTTCCTCTTTAATGAGTCTGCATACAGTGTCAGGCTACAACCCAGTCGTTTATCTCAATCACGGGTACTTACCTGACCGCTGGAAAAATGTATCAGATGCTGCATTTTTGTGCACGTCCCCATGAAGAGATCTCACCTTCTGTAGGATTCCATCGCCTCATGAATACGATTTTCATTCCAGCAAAGGTGGCCAGTATCTTTGAAGAGTGAAGCTGTGGCTGGTCGGGCGAGAGATATCCACTCACGGCTAAACTGCTGAGTCCTGTTACATGGAAAAGGGGAACGGAGATGAGAACACCCTTCCTAGGCTCGGGTAGAGGTGTAGGAAGAACGTTTTCTCCGCGCCTCAATGCAGCTCTTCTGGCACCAACCAAACACTGCACAAGACTTTCGTAAGGTATCCAACTTTACAATGCAAGCGTTGCACTTACATTCAGGAGATTAGTCAAAGCCATCCTCTGGGTGCTTAAAACACCCTTAGGAAGGCCGGTAGTGCCAGAGGTGAAGAAGATGGTTGCGTTATCTTCAGGGAGGATGGGTTCAGGCTTGATATCTGCTAGTGAGACCGCAGGCTGGTGCAGCATGACAGAATCCCAGCTCTTCATGTATTTCCAGGCACCCTTGCCTTCAGTGGGCTTTAAAACGAGAATGCCATGAACGCCTTTATTCGAGAGCTCTTTAGCAATTGGCTCGATTCTTTCGGCGCGATCAGCATCAACTACGATGACCTTGCTTCCGGTGTGGTTAAAGCAGTGATGGAGGACTTTCAACGGAAGCCATCTGGATATCAAGGGTTACAATCAATCATCGCATAGTATCTGTGAAAAGGCTCACGCATTAACATGAACCGACACAGCACCAATAAGGGCTAACGAGCTCTCAGTACGTCAGTAAAGACAATATAGGAGGAGCATTACCGCAGGCCCAGAAGGTGATCATATATTCCGCATAATTCCGGGTGCAAAGAGCAACCCTGTCTCCTGAGATGACATGTTAGTTGAGCGGCCTTCGAACTTCCATTACGGACCACCATACCCTTTCGAACCCCATAGACATCCTTGAATACCTTCGCTGCTCTCAAAGCGCGAGCATGAGTCTCTGCGAAGGTCAGCTGTTCGCCTTCGAACGACAGATAGGGCATCTTGGCATATTCATTGGCTGCCCATTGCCAGAAGATGGATAGGGACGGCCATAGGTTCTTGTACACGCGCTGCAGCTTTCCATCAACCATGCACTCTTCCAATTCATGGACGTTGCCTGGGGCATACATGATGCGTGCAACTGGGGAATTCAATCAGCCCAATGGCTCTCAGATCATCTGGGAACTTGCTCACCATCTTCGAGGCTGCGTTGAGGCGACCAAACAGGCATGTTGATAGATGGACAAGGACAAGTCGAACACAGCGTTCAGGCGTTCCCGGACCTGATTTGTACATTCCCCAGTCTTCCCCAACAGCGGAAAGTCCTGAGGCCGATATTACCGATTATCCCCAAGTTGAAGCTTGCAAAGAATGGGAGAAAGAGCATCAACGAGGGTATCAGCACGGATGCAATAGTGTCCTGGAACGTAAGCCGCGTTGCGTGGACTGGGGCTAAACGAATTTCGAGTTCTCGGGCAAGTGACAAAGATAGAAATACTATCCGAGCTTAGCTCTGCTCAGTTGCGTTTCAATACAAAGGCGAGGCCAAGAGTGAGGTGTTCCACAAGAAGCGCTATTCCGTGGCAGAGGATTCCGACCATCATTTCATCCAGAAGGCGGCCGAATCATACAACACCAAAGCCAGCCCAGAGGTCAGACTCAAGGCTCCCGAAAGCCAGAGGGTCCTCAAATTTCCAATCATGCCTCGACAGGTACGCACCCATCAACACCAAATCACGCTACTATACTGCCCAACGCAACAGTACATCGGTAATCGGAATATTTAACTAGTAGCAAAGCGTACAGCTATCTCCTACGTTAATAATTATTTATTAGGTACACTGTGACTCGTAAGGTCGGAAAAATGTATGTTTATACTCTCGTCTAGGCGTCGCTCCCACTTCCATCAGCCAACATGGGTCTTGCTTCAATGGTCTCAAAAGGGGTATCCGTGTCATCGTCCTACAAAAGATCAGTCAAATACAGCTCGTTTGATGATTAATAGGCACCATTTACATCGTTGAGTCGGTCGAAGTGCTTGGAGAGTTTCTCTAGAACAAGGCTGTAAGGAAGATGTTGCGTTAATTTCCTGTGCAAAAGCTTCAGTTTTTTGAAGAAGGCATCAACAAGTACGCAAACCGTCGAGGTTGGACGTTGAGTGCATGCCGAGCGTCTACGGTGGAATCGAGAACGTTTGATGAATGCGCGCCCTCGCTGAGGGAAAGCCTAATTGAATATTCCTTATCAGACTTCCCTCTCCCGTGATTCCTCTCGTAAAGCTCAAATGTGATATGCGACTGGAGTGCGAGATGTCAGCACGAGGACGGAAATGGACTATTTCGTGCTTACGCAGTAGTCAAGTTCTGGAATCCGACGATTCGCAATAGGAAGTCCTGATAGCAAGACGAGGTTGACGAGGGTATGGATGTGACTCTCTTTCGTGAAATACAATGTAAGCGAGCTCTCTTCGTTGTTCCTAGCGGCTTCAAGGTCCTGCACTACGTTTCGTAGCAAAGGGAGGGAGGTGAGTACTCCGATCTCTTCTCTAAATACGGCCAGTATATGAGTATCAGACAGATTTGAAGCTACCAGGCAATACATACTTCTCATCCGGGTCGATTCCATATTCTTGAGGAGCGACCAGATCAAAGAGGGCTTTTGCCCTTCCATAGAGCTCATGAAGTTTACGATCCTGCTGGGAGAGTGCGGTGTCTCTTTTGGGATTCTCATCGAAGATGGCGAAGAGGAACGTGCGATGGTGAAGTGCACAGTACTTGATGGTGTCGTACAATTCGGAGACCTGCAGATATCATGTTATTTCAAGGTGGAACAGTAAGTAAACATCAGCTTACTCTGGACGGATCGAATTTCTTCTGTTCCACGTCGCAGAAGTCTTCGAACAGCTTCTCCCATCGTTCGCGGAATAGCCAAGGTTGGTCACCGCAGCACCATCGTTCTTGGATCTTATCGACGTCCATAGTCTCAAAATTCTTCCTCATAATGTCTCGGAAAGAGCTGAGGAGTTCAATGACTTCCTGTAATAAAGAGTCAGAATGGCAACGTTGGGCACAGACCAATCCTACCTTGACTACTTCGACCGGCTCCTTCTTCATGCTCTTTGGCCAAGTCAATTCAGGTCGCTTCTCTGATTCTCCCGGTCGCAGAAGAATCTTCAAGCGCTTCTTCACGTCGTCCATGAGGTCCTTTGCGGCATTCGAATCGTCGAGGAGGTCCTTGCGCACAATCAGTTTGGGCGGAGAGTGGGTGCCGGCGCTACCATTCGGCGTGGTAGGAAGGTTCTGGGAGGAATAACTCTTATAATGGCCGCCGTTGAGGTCTTTAGACGATCTTGAAGATGAGATATAAGAGCCAGAATTAGATCCAGGGTCAAGCAGGGCTGCTGCAAATATCTCTGCCGAGGCAATGACACGACGTTCTGAGGAGGTGTAAATCTAGGCGGGGATATTGAATTACTGTGAATGAAAGAATAGACCCAACAGACCTTGACGTTCTGGAGGACGTCCTTATCTGTCGCGGAGCATTAGAGGAGCTTCGGGTGTTGGAAGACAAGACCGACTCATGATAGATATGTCCTTTTTCAAGTTCTCTCCTAGATCTCGAGATTGGTAACGCGCGGAGTGGGTGAACTGTAGAGCATTCCTTGAGTAAAGTGTCGCAGGGTTTTATAGTTACCCTTACCTCTCCACCCCATTTGAATACGAGTGTCAGTTTCGTCAGCCTCCTGGGCTGTCCGGCCTGCCGTTTGGAGTATACTGGCTTTAGCTGAGCCTTAGTGCCAGGTAAGTCTATTTTGTTGAATAGTGCCGTTTTCAGTTGCGTGAGTTTGGTGAGGTCTTCTCCATTCGCGCCAAGCTCCTTTGCTTCCTCAATGGAAGAAGCAATCCGTGTCAGCTGTTCTTTCTCCCTGAGAATGATTTCTTCATTTTCGCCATTCAGAAGGGTGACGAAAGGCTGAGTCCAGGCTTCTCCGATGGGAAAGTTGAACTTGAGTTTTTGCTAAAACATTGTTGTATTAGGGTGGAGGGCAGCGAATTGTGAAGCCAAAAGTTACCTTTGGTGTCCTGTCAGCATGTCTAAAGACTGTTACATTTGCCTTCAGCGACCACGTGTAAGCTTCTTCAGGAACGTTGTTCACAGGTAAAGGGCGGTCGACCGAGGACGACACGCGGATGCACAACGCGGCAAGGATATCGGCTGCCTTATCTATCAAATCGATTAGCTCGCAGATGGTGACAGAAGGCATATTGAAGTACCATAGTATGAATCATTTCCTTTGACGAAGCTCCATCCGTTGACGTCAATTATATGGCTTTGCTGGCCATTCTCACACCGCAAAAGGTCGAAGCCACAAACCCTCTGTCCAAAGCCTTCGCAGATTTTATCGGCCCAGACTTTCTCTTCGTCAGTCAAACGTGTGATGAACCTGCAGAAGATGTGAGAGCAAGCACTACACGAAGGAATACTAAACTGTACCGTATTTCCTTGCCTTCGGTGTTCCTCCGGACTACACCATCGACGACGGGGGATTTTCGAGTCTCCGCGTGAGTGTACTCTTTACCGACAGTGTATACCTTGATATCTTCCGAGTTGTCGACGTTGATGAATTGCTCGTAGATATAGGAACCATCCGTCCTTGGAGTATTGAGGGTAGAATCGAGTTCACTGGATTTATTGCCAACCTTAGGGTGAGAAATGAGTCAAGCCTGATCGTCCGTTCATACGTGTAGAAAGGTATACCAACCTTCCGGAAGAGCTTCCGCCCACCTCCACCACGGAAATATATGTAGACGTTATGGTCTTCCCCACTGACGGGCTTTTCCACAAACGGCTTTTCCATGACTTTTCCGTCCACAATTATAGCGTCTCCATCTTCTCTGAGAGTGACTTCCGGAGTAACATGGAAAGCCCCAAGCTTGATGCCCAATTTGTCTTTCATCGCCTTTACGAGAGCCGGATCTACTTTCGGACCACCATCTCGAGAGACGACCAAGCGTGTGGGAGTAGGGATTTGAAGGTGATCTAAGACTGCACCAACTAAGCGCCGATCCCACAATAAAGCTTGAGGTCGGAGGTCGTTGATGCAGAATGGCTTTCGGAGCTCCACATAAGCAATGGCCTTATCAAGTGGAAAGTCGGTTGAAAAGAACGATATGAGGATGTCGCAACGTGGCCAATTCTCTACGTCTGCAAGGGAGTTTTAAGTATTCAAGTTTAATGATAGCCCCAATGATGGATATCATCACGGACGAACCTTCATCAAGAATGACCTTGTCACCAAACACTTTGACCTCAATAGCACCTCGACCACGTTCCACGAGGCGCGTCAATATCTCTCTCATAGCTTTACTACGAGCTTTGATATCCATTGCACATACACCAAGCACGACGATGGGCATTTGCTGGCCATATTTGCTGTCATGGTAATATTTCAGAAAATAATTGAGCGGGTGAAATTTTGATAGGACATACGCAGTGTCTCTGGCGTCAAAAGCGGTGGGTAAGTCCGAGTAGGAGCTTGTCGATGCTGGAGACGATGACCTTGTCAGTAATGAGCTTGACCGATTCTTCTCTGGAGACCCGAAGTATGAAGACCTGGTCGGTCGGTGCATAATTGTTCGGAGGAGAGCCTTGTCTGATAGGCGCCCGTCACGCTTTCTTGGATCTTTCGGGGGTTTCTCCGTTTATGGTAATCTAGCACGTGACCGGAATTGATCAGCATTTTACCGTGATCGCGCTGAGTAACTCCGTGAAGAACTTTCAAAGTTGCCAATTTACTCAAACGGCAATCTTCGTCTACCATCTTTACACCTCGGCGCATGAGGCAGTTCTCGCTTGTACGCTAATATCTACTACAAGGTGTCAATCGGACGCCAAACAATTCTCTGCGGACGTCTTACCTGGTTTTAGCTGTCAATCGACCAACTCCGTGATGACTATGCTGAAATTGAGCGCTTTTCTGGAGAACATCCGAGTCTGTCTGAGGCCATCTATTCCGAAATGCAACGTAATGAGCGATTTTTTGGATCCCTCAATAGGTAATCCCCACAACAATGCCACCTTGGGCCTCGTTGACTCACACGAGCTCATATATAATGGACTTCACTGGTAGGGAGTGACTGCACTGAGTTCTTCCGACATGGATTCCAACGGATTTACTCTGCTTTTATCGGTTGGCGGCATGACATGCTCGGCATGCGTCAATACGATTCAAGACAACCTCGCCCATATTTCTGGAGTGACAAATGTGGTCGTCAACCTCCTTGAAGGGTCCACACAGGCCATAATCTCCTCAAGAGACCTCGTCGACACCGTCCATGAAGCCATTGAAGACTGTGGCTATGATGTACAAGTCATCGAAGTGAACCCCGTCGCAAATAACGGAGAGGACGAGACTCGCACTGTATCACTCCAGATCGACGGGATGCCATCTTCGTGAGTGCAGATGCTTTCTAGCAGAGCATGATACTAATCTTGAGCAGAGACTGCCTTGAAAAGGTGTCAGTAGCCCTGGAAAGCTTCGGCAGTGATCTAGAAGTCACCAAACAGTTGATCAGCCTCGAGGACCCCATCATCTCGATTTCATACCGTCCAAACCCCCCTCGCACAACTATCAGGAGCATAACCGCTGCCATTGCAGCGATTGACCCCTCTTCACTCCGGGTTTCCGTACATCACCCACCTTCTATCGAAGCTCTCAACCAACGAGTTCAGCTCCGGGAGCGAGAACGGCTTCTTCGTCGATTCTTCTTCGCTCTGATAGCTGCCATTCCCACGTTCATCATTGGTGTGGTCTATGCTACTCTTGTCAAGGATGGCAACCCCTCTAAAGCTTACCTTGCTGAACCCATATGGTCTGGTTCAGTCAGTCGCACTGACTGGGCACTGTTCATCATTGCAACTCCTGTTATGGTATACAGCTGTGGAACCTTCCACAGAAAGAGTATCCAGGAAATTGTCGCCTTATGGAGAGATAGCCACGCACCATTTATTCATCGCTTCACTCGTTTCGGAAGCATGAATTTATTGGTCTCCTTGGGTGTGTCGGTTGCTTATTTCGCTTCGGTGGCTGTCATTGGATTAGCCGCTACGACAAAAGATAAAGAGAGCCTGGGGGGTTCCACCACCTACTTTGACACTGTCGTTTTCTTGGCCATGTTTCTCCTTGCTGGTATGTTTTAACCTTCACCTCTTCGGAAGACGATGAAGCTTACACATCTTTAGGTCGCTATTTACAAGCGTATAGTCGAGTTCGAACATCGGACGCCATCACTGCTCTGTCCATGTTACGCCCAGCGGAAGCCCTCTTAGTCAGTTCTACCTCTGACGATCGGCCAGTAAAGTTTGAAAGGACCTATACGGATGGATCCGACGATATTTCTACAAATCTCAGCACAGTGTCAAGTCGCTCCGACGTCGAGAAAATCTCTGTAGACTTCTTGGAAGTTGGCGACATCATCCGTGTTCCATCTGGCGCTAGCCCCCCTGCCGACGGAATTATTCTTCCAGGCCTTGTTGGGGTCTTCGACGAGAGTTCTCTAACCGGCGAATCTCGATTAATATCCAAGAACCCAGGTGACAAAGTTTTCGTGGGCACCATCAACAAAGGCCAGGTCGTTAACATCAGGGTGGGCGCTATCGGGAAGAAGACAGTGTATGTATACGTTTTAACTCTGCATTTTGGCGATCACTCACACCGATCATTCTAAGATTGGACCAGATTCTTACAGCAGTTCGGGAAGGACAAGGCCGTCGCGCACCCATCGAGCGCATCGCAGATTTCATCACCAGTTATTTCGTGCCCGCCATCACCTTCGTCGCACTTGTGGTCTGGATAATATGGCTTAGTTTGGGTCTCAGCCACTCGGTACCACGCGATTATCTTGACTTGAAACTTGGCGGCTGGCGTGAGTTTAGCTAATGACATCGTGGATACCTAACTTTCTGATCGATTTCCTATACAGCACTTTGGTCTCTGCAATTTGCAATCGCAGTCTTTGTGGTTGCTTGTCCTTGCGGCATTGGCTTGGCAGCACCGACAGCCCTCCTCGTTGGACTGGGACTCGCCGCCAACAATGGTATCCTCGCCCGTGGAGGAGGAGAAGCATTCCAAGAAATAGCTCAGCTAAACACCATCGTCTTCGATAAGACAGGGACCATTACTCAAGGCGGGGAGCCCACGGTCTCCGATTCCCAGTTTCTACCACAGGATCGACTAGACCAAGGCCTCATTCTGGGGATCGCCCACGAACTGGAGTCCGTCTCCTCTCATCCCCTTGGCATTGCTATACGGAAGTTTAGCAAGGAATACCCTCACCAGAAAGGGACCGATTTCGAGGAGGTTGCTGGTCGGGGTGTCAAGGCAAAGTTCACTTCGCTTGGCTGCACCGCGATTATCGGCAATGAAAGCTGGATGGGAGAGCATCAAATCCAATTGTCTGATTCCCTCAAACAACGGCTGGATATCTGGAAGAGTGAAGCAAAGAGCATCGTCGTACAGGCAACCTGCTTCGACGGGGAAGCGGATTACCGCGTTGCTGCCCTCTTTGCCGTCAGCGACCCTATTCGCACTGAAGCGCCTTCTGTCATTTCGGAATTGCGAAGCCATGGAATGGATGTTTGGCTTCTCTCTGGAGATAACCAGACCACCGCAGCGGCTGTGGCGAAGACCGTCGGGATCCCTGCCAATCAAGTTATCGCAGGTGTTCTTCCTCAGGAGAAGGTATGCGAAACAGACCCATCTGCTCTCCGACATGAACTGACGGCAGGACAGTCTCACTGGATTGAGCGTCTTCAGACACAAAATATGACACCAACGGGGAAGAATCCTCGCAAAGTTGTGGCGATGGTCGGAGACGGTATCAATGATGCACCTGCGTTAGCTGTGGCGGATGTTGGTATTGCGATCGGTTCAGGAAGTGAGTGGCTTCTCTTTGTTTCAAATTAAGCTCAGGCTGATTTATGGCAAGGTGACGTCGCGCTCTCGAGCGCAAGCTTTGTCCTCCTGTCATCGGACCTTCGTAGTGTGCTTGCCCTTCGAGATCTCTCAAAACGCATCATCAATCGAATCAAGTTCAATTTCGTACGCCACCGCTCATTCCACTTATGCTCGCGGTGACCTAACATCAATCTTTGTAGCTCTGGGCAATAATGTATAACATGATCGCTGTGCCGATAGCGGCTGGTGTGTTATATCCCGCTGGACATATTCGCCTGAATCCTGTTTGGGCTTCACTGGCAATGGCATTATCGTGAGAGAACTTTGTTTCTCTAGATCATTTCAACCTATCTGACGCCGCAACTCCTCCCCAGTTCCGTGACAGTCGTAACAAGCTCCTTGCTACTGCGGGTGGGAGGAAAACGAAAGTATTAGAGTGGCGCCTTTGGCATTTGACGTGATAGCAGGACTATCTCTATGACGAGGCTTCATCCCAACCGGTCAGCCCTAATGCAGATCTCCATTTTTGCAGATCCGAAGAACTGAGTTTCTGGAAAGGCATGCCTTCCGAATCCATGGCCTTGATAGAAGCATAATCGGTATCGAAAAGTGCGGACGGGGAATTTGACAATAGTGCTGATTGGGTCGCGAGAGCTGTAAATGACTGAATAGATGTGCGGTATCTTTGTATAGTTGTTATTCGTTTGTTATTCCGCAGATGTATAATTGGATTTCATCACTTACAGTCTACACGGGTCTGTCAGTCATCTACCAATTCAATAGGCCATATTATACACGCACCGTAAAGCCTCCGAGTTCAAGCAATCGGACTCCGTTACTTCATCCAAAACATGTGTCTTGAAGCAAGCCTTGATGTAGTGCAGAACGTCAAATACGTGGTGTTCTTTAGGTCTTTGACGCATTTAATGAATCAAAATATCAGTATCCCACGTCAGTCGAATATCATGATGCCGTTCACCCACCGCCAAGGTCGGAATCGTACAGCCAGATTTAACTTGCCGTCATCGTCAGAGACGAGTGGGTGGAAGATATCGGTAACAAACTTGACAACGGGTGGGCGATCCGGATAATTTGTGGGGAAGGTAAGGCAAAACTTGAAGACGGCGTTGGCATAGTGTCCTTGCATGAAGTTGGCTGGTGTGTGCCCGTGAGGTCGGGTACGGATACTTACCTTTATGGACGAAGATAACACCATCCCAAACGAATGCACTGTCTGTCGATGGTGCAACGTACATCCCA
Source organism: Clitopilus hobsonii (assembly GCA_015708445.2). NCBI lineage: Eukaryota > Fungi > Basidiomycota > Agaricomycetes > Agaricales > Entolomataceae > Clitopilus > Clitopilus hobsonii. The sequence goes on along the minus strand of CP068001.1, from coordinate 1,899,974 downwards.
AGAGGCATATGGTTCCTCCACTTCAACGAATTATATTCCATTGCGATAGCTGCTGCTGCTGCACAATTATTGGTATTCAGGCCCTGTTCTGACTCTGGCACAGTCGACATTGGAGGTTCCTTCTTCCGAACTCGTTCTTTGCGAGGCCGCGAAGCTTCGGCAGCTTCGCCCAGCTGAAATGGCACTTGAGCGTACGCCATTGACAACATCGTGGTACAAATACAAGGGGTGCAGAGTGCATCAAAAGTCGCGTCCAGCGCGTCTAATTCCACTGAGCATGGCATGGACTTTCCGCCCTGAATGGCCTCAATATCACAAAAGTTGGATCAAGTAAATATTCATGACCCATCCAGTTTCTCCAATAGCTAGCGTCATCGAGAATACCCTCCACGGTATCTTGGTCTGTCTCTGTCTTCACCTCTCCTCTCGCCATCGCGGTAGTCACGGCTCCTTCTGTCTTTCGAGTAGCCACCTCCTCCACCTCCGTATGAACCATGCCTGTCATCCCGCCTATCCTTGTAATGCCCTGAAGATCTATCTCTATCACGGTCTCTATTTCTATTTGATTCTCGCGGCCGGGATTGGCTGTCATTGGACCGAGAGGCTCCACCCCGGAACCCGTCGGGCTCAGTCATACGCGATAGAAGACTAGGTTTGCTGTTGCGGCTGCCGCTTGTAGAGGCTTGTGGAGGTCCCTGTATGCGTCCGAATTGTATTTTTTGTGCCTGGCCTTTGATCTGCAAGCCTTTATCGCGAGATGTGCTCGGGGCAGTACGTTTCCCGAACCAATCATCCGCTTCGTCATCCTCCTCTTCGATCTGCCGAGCTTTCTTGTCCAGTTTTGCGGCTTGCTTTTGTCGAGCTTGCTTTCCGACCCGGTCAGAAACCTTGTGACCCCAGTCCTCGGAGAAATCAAGAGCCCTGCTGCCTGTTCGCCGGCGAATATCAGAGTAAAGGCCTTTTGAATCATCATAGAAAGGCCCAGAGAGGAGGTTGAAGTTGCTGAACGCCGAAGGCTCGTCGGGAAAATCTCTCGGATGTGGGATATCTTTGCAGTCCTTTCGAGAAAGGATTAGAGTCCACGTTGAGCTCATCAACGGAAAACTCACATCTCCCCAATGTCCAGATCCACCACAGTTGAAGCACCATTCATCCACAGCAATGTAACCTTCTCCACCTTCACCAAACTTCAAAGACTGCTTGCTTAGCCGGGCTTGAAGAGCAGCATCCCTTCCTCCACTTGTCACATACTCATACAACCGCCACAACGTTGGACATTCCTGAATCGAGTGAGTTTATGGAGTTCCTAGTCAGGGAGTCCACAAACCTTCGCCATGTGAAGGCCAGATCCACAACGGTGGCAGCCCATCTCACTGTCTTGACCTCCTCGATAACCGTGGCGATACTGAGAGCCACGATTCGGACACGTCTAAGCTTCTTCGTTAACACTGAATATAGTCAAAAGTAGAAGCACCTTACTGCACTTATATGGCCCTTCATCCCACAATTAAAGCAGCTTTTCACGACTGGACATGATCGAGTAGAATGCTCATTCCAAACGCCGCAAGTCAAGCACTGCATGCGGGATATCAGGATACCATTCTTTCGTAGAACGTCTATGCATGTACTTACTATCATAACCGTGCACTCATGAGCTTTGTGGCCTTCCCCTCCACAATTTTTGCATATCATCTTCACATTCTCGTTCTCCTCTTGACTTTCAAAGTACCGAACCATACCCTACAAAGAATTCAGTATTTTCTCTCTTGTTGCTGTACATTCTCACTCTCACCTTCCCTAATCTGTCTGAATCCAAATACTCTATCAAGCCCTCTTCCATTTCTTCGTCCGATTCAGGCAATATCTCCACTGGTTCGGTACCGAACACAGATACATGAGCCGGTAGGAGTAAGGACGACGAAGGGCCATCTTGTTTGGTATCTTGAGTAAGAGAGTTCATTGCGACAGCGTCCATCTGAGAGGGTTGTATGTCGATGAAGAACAAGTCTTGAGGTGGCGTCTCTAGCTCTTCTCCTTTTTCTGGCGGGTCTGTAGAAGACGCGTTCTTCTTGCCGTTGGTCTTCGATGTTGAGTCCGCATCTCTGTCTCTGACACCATTAAGAGAAATAATTTTGTGTGGACGTGAGTCGTCTAGCGGCGTCTTTGGTTTTCTGCTCCTCGCTCCTGGTTTGGGTTTCCTATTTCTCTTCCTTTTCCCTGCCGTTTCCTCGTTTGCTGGTGGCTCGACGAACTCGATCTCGCCTTCTTCAGCTTCTGAGCGGTTCTCTGGGACGTCTTCCCCGACAGTGAGGTCGATAATCTCCTTGCTCGAGTCCATGACCAGAGCGTGTTGGTGAGAGCGGAGGTTGTGATTGCTCTCAGCAAATTACGCGGATGTTACCCCCTTTGGTAATCACGCTACAATTTGGACATAGGCTCAAAGAATATAATCATTTACGAACAATTCGTGGTTGAGCACAGGTATAAGCTACATGTTGAGATGCTAATGCTACAGATAATGTGTGTCTACTGGGTGGAAATGCCAGATCAATGCGCTAAATGCGATGTTGAATGCTACATGCTAGGTTGAACAGCTAATTGTACAGATGCAGGTATCAGATAGCAAGGAGAAAAGAAACATCCCTTAGTGAGAGTAGTCATACCTTGAATGTCTGTTAGTATCATCAAAATCAATGAAGCAGATATTACACACTTCCTATAGAAAGTCTCCGAGTCAGATGGAACGGCCTGCGCCAAGGAAGTCAGTGATGAATAGCTATGGATTACTCAATTGACATACCTGGTCCCGACGAGCACCTCTCTTCTTGCCCCCCTTGATGTCAAGAAGCCGGCGTTCCTCGCGGTCTTGTTTCAGCCAGTTGAGGGCTACATTATACAAGGATGTATGCACAGGGAATTCTTTGATCAAAGGAGAGCCTTCAGTAATGGGCCAGTTTGCCGGAGCGGTCAAGAGGGACCCAAGCGACATGTGAGCAACGTGCGTAGGGAACTCGTTAAGACCATCGTAAATATGTGTGGCATCTGGACCGAGATTAGACGATGGATCAGGCATGGAAGTAAAGGGCTGCCTACAAAGGATGGTGGCGCCCCTGTCCTCGCTGTCTTTCTTGAGGAATGTCAGGAGTTCATCGCGGACCATCACGTCCAAGTCGACAGTGACCTGAGAAAGCACAGTAAAGACACATTCCTCGACAGATCTATCATTATTCACTAACCTCGTCCAAGAGCAATATGTCCCAATCAATCATGAGACCGAAGCAAAGCTGCACTCGGCGTCTTTCGCCGTCAGATATGGCGTGCATGTGCCAATCAAGGTCGATGTCGAGAATATCAAGCAATCTATCCCGACGTTCCTTGTGTCTGTATCCGCCTACAGAATCCAGGAATGCAGAGACAACGATATCACCTCGAACGACGGGGTTCATTACCCTAAAATCAAGGAGATCAGACTTGGCCGTGATGCCCATATGAGCGCTGAGAAATCGCACCACTCTGTTCCCAAGTAGGTTATGCCTGGGGGAGTGTCACGGAAGACGTCGCGCCCCTTGACTTTGACAACTATGCCTTCACCGTTGACCAGTTTCTTCCCAGCAAGAATCTGCAGAAGAGTGGATTTTCCAGCTAAGAGTTGTTGTATATTAATCAAAAGGAAAGGAGGGTGTAAGATCTGAAAGAGTCCAGACCTCCATTTGCGCCGCAGAGAATAGTCCGAGAGCCCTTTGGGAGATTAAGATTGATATCTACGAGTGCCTTTGTCGCGCCATGGTCATGAGAATAGCTCAAACGAGAAACTTGGATAGCAAATGGCTCTGACATGTTTTGATGGAAGGGGTCGATTGGGCGCACTGAGCTGTGCTTGATTCTTGGATATATTGATTAGATCAGCAAATCCCACACGACCCTTCCTTCGAGACGACCATTCAGTCTGAGCGCAGTTAGCCAGGCTCACCGTTGCCAACGACCAGCAGCTTTCCTTTCTTCGTTCTTATTTCTCGTTATAAATTATTCTATAACTTCACGCTCTTTTTCTCTTTCTTATCATGCGTCTCGATGTTTTATTGGGTCGGGACTGCATTCCTTGCCCGGCGCCTCTTTGCACCTGCTCAGATACTGAAGATTGTGTCGTTATCAATAGGTGTGTGCATTAGTCATTAATTTCAGACAAAAGCTCATTTCGATGCAGGGACTGCGACTCTTGTTACACTACACAATGTGTACCGAAGGGCAGTGGGGGTAGTGGTTCTGGGGGAGGTGTCAGCAAAGGTGCTTTAGCAGGCGCTGTCGTCGGTGTCCTCATTCTACTTGGCCTGGCTGTCACCGCATTCTTGTGGTACCGACGAAGAGCAAGATCTAGGGCTGCCCGTACACCTACGGCCCCTGCGGATATCCCCGCATCGGCAGAGGAGGTTCTCAAGAGGGCTGATCCCATGGAAAAGCGATTCACTGCTGCGACAGAGATGAACGTCGTTCGCGACTACACCGAAGGATCAGAAGATTTCCACCAGTCGAACGCACCTGTGACTCAGCCTTTACGCCAACAACCTGCTGCAGTCAACCCCTTCGAAGACGCAATTTCTATCCAAACTGCGGGCTCGGAAGGCACAAATGTCATCCCTATCGCCCTCATTCCTCCCAACGAGGCTGCATCAGATACTCAATCCCAGCACTCCCAAAATTCGACCTCGACATACCCAATGCGCCCAGCTCGGTCACCAGATGTGAATCTCAACCTCGACCATGTCAACGTCTCGAAGGATTCTCTACGCACACCTCCCAAGCACGCATTGTCAATGAAGTCAGGCATCTCCGGTGTCTCCTCCCGACACTCTTACATGTCTGGCGCCAGTTACTCAAGCGACTTCCTGAACGAAGCTCCCGTCATCGTCACGTCGAACAAGGGAGCTGTCAGACAAGTTCTTGGTGTTGTCAAGGCAGAGGTTGTCAATGCGCCGGGTTCTTCATCTGGATCGAATAGCCCAGGAATTCTCAGGGTCCCCACGACCAAACGTCCCGCCATAACATCTCCTCTTGCGGCAACTTCATTCGGCCCAGGCGATATGTCAGAAGACGATTCGCAATCTGTGTCCAACCCCTTCAGCGACGGCTCTTCCTCGATCCATGCGACATATGACCCATCTCCAGGAGCCACCTCCACACGATTTGACAGCGTCCGCAACACCCAAGAATACGACTTGGAGAGCCCGGAAATACCTTGGGCTGGTCAAAGTGGAAACAGTCGCCCGGCTAGTATGAGCACACAAGCAGGCTCTGTCATTGACATATCCAGTGCTACTCGCGTGAGGGTCGGCGGGTATGGACCTGAAGGCCAAGGGGGAATCCGTTCACCTTTCAGAACTACGATGGCCAAGCTGGTGCCTACACCCACGGAAGCTAGCCGCATGCCTGACCAACAACGAGAGGCCCTGGGAGATGCTGACGCGCAGGCGCAAAATGCAGCTGATTCCCATTCTATGCGAAGGCTCTCAGCATCCACTACCGCCACCACTAAGAGGAACTCCAACTCCGACTCCCTCTTGGAACAATTCCCCATTGTCCCACCATCACCGATATCGAACAGAGGTATCCGATCACCTCCCTCATCACCGTTCAGCCAGAGTACTTTCACAAGTCCCTCTGGCCAGGCAATCAACATTCTACCACCTTCACCTCTTTCTCAAGATGGCTTCGATGGCAACTCGACCACCACCATGGCACCTCCCGATAGGCGTATGCTCGGACGATCGACCGGCTCTGAGTTGTCAGTATCGTCTGGGTTGAGCCAGTTCCCATTCATCGTGGAAGGTAGCAGTACTGCGGCTGCAGCTCCGCCCACACCATCCGCTGCCCCTCCAAGCGCGTTCAAGAATAGCATTGCTGGACGTCAAAGAGCGAGCTTGGACACGCTGGCTCTAACAGCCGAACTTACTAACAACCCACTTCCCTCCTATCCCGACCTTCCTGGTCGGAAATAGAGAAAATCGCTTCCTTCATCGCCATCTGAACTCTTTTTGGACTCGGTCCAATGTACCTACTGATATACATTTTCCTACGAGCAGTGCTGTCTTCATCTTTGCATTTGTTACCCAATACTATTAGCCACTCCCTCTCTCGTCCTCTGTAGATACAATGTGGGTCTGTAGAGGTTCATTCGTTATTATTATTATTGTATTTTTCCATGACAATTATCGGGTTTTAGCTACGAGTTATGTAACTGATTATCTAAAAGGCGTAAGCGACAATGCTAAGGCTGTTTAGCCTCCTGCCCGTCAGACTCGGACCATTGCATACATTGTCGACCTGGCCTCTTGCAAGCTGAGTAGAGAACGATGGAAAAGGAGGTTCAGCAGCTCGTGGATATGGTTAGCCATTCTCATCACACATTGTCGCGCGTTTAAAGCTAATTTGCGCGCTCAAACAGGGTGCTACACCCGCACAAGCTCGAGCCGCTCTAAAGCAATATAAGGATGTAATGGAAGCTGCTGAGCAGATTTTCGACGGTCGTTTCGACCATGTGAAGGATGATGAACCCACCGCTGAGCCATCCGGATCGAAGAAGAGACCTGCAGTATGTTCTGACATGGCACTAGCTCGCGTTCTCTGCTGATTATTCGCTTCAAAGACCCCCGATGATGATGACGACGCCGAAATGGGCTCCGAGGATGAACTTGACGACGATGACGACGACGACGGTATGATAGAACAATACAGTGTCAACATTATAATGGCGATTTACGATACACGCAGGCGCGGACTATATGGACTACGATTCTGACTTGGACAATGCCACACACATACCAAACGAAGCGCGTGCAGATCCATATGCAGGTAACATCGGGAATCGAGTCTAACCATTCTGGCAAAGAATTAACTTGCGTTAAACTATTAGGTATCTTCTTCTCCAAGGACCGACGAGAGGAAGTGGTCGAGGTCGAGGAAGACTCCGAAGTTGTAACGATCCCTGAACTCTCAGAGAAGGTGAAACTCATGACCCAAGGAGAATGGATGAAGGGGTGTCCAGAAGGCGGGGAACAGGCCTTTCTATTCAGTTTGTACACTCATCTGAGTGAGGGAGAATCAGTATGTCCGAACGGCTGTGGGACCAAATTCCAGCGTCAGAAGAAGGACTTTTTCGCGATCTATGTGAGATCTGCTTCCAGCTTGACATCTAGTTATATTACTCACCTACCTCATAGCCATCGTTTGATACATACGTTCGACAGCTTCAGAAGACCGTCCGAAAGACCTGTAATAAATGCCAATCCGACTTCTGTCTTGTATGCGGCGAGACGTTCTCTGCAGAAAGAGCGAACAGACCTGGCGCCTCCGTCAGCACCGACCCTCTCTTCCACTGCTCTGATATACAGGGGGCCGTTCTCGGTGTGGGTCTCTTCATGCTTGAGAAACTCTTTTATGAGCAAAAGGAGAAGCAAGCAGCAGTCGAAGGAGAACGGCAGACCAAGCGTCGAAAAACTGAGAACGTAATTAATACAATGATTGATGGTGTTGTCACCACCATGCCTCAAGTGGGCTTGGGTAGATCTGCGAAGGGTGGGACAGGTTATGCGGGGGATCTGAAAGAAGATGTAAGTCGCTGGCGGATATTTTCAAAAGCAGTCGGGCTGATCTTCACCTTGATCAGAACACAGGCCAGCTAGAAGCACAAGCGACTCAGAAAGCGAAGGACGAGAGACTCGCAGAGCTTCTTCACGCAATTCGGGAATACCTTCCTAATCTGCATCGCGAGGGAGGTGGGCAAACAAGTGACTACCTGGTCCATCCAACCGCCTTGGCCCATCTGCGCAGAAGGTTCAACCATGTCTGCAGTTCCCTGCTAAGGAATGATTCTCTAGCTGACATGTCGGATCGAACGAACCTCTACTTCGAGCTACTTCATTGGCTTGAGGTGACTGGCATATACCCTCCTTACGATATTCAGATGATTAACTTTTCTTTAGACTATCTCAAACCATGAGGCGCTCGCCAGCATGATGGCAATGCCCATCATGGTCGTGCTCTCTGTCAAGCCCAATCAACAGCCCAAAGGCAACAACTCACGCTCTGTTCGTGAGCGTACTGTAACGTATGAAGGCAGTCCAGGGCCCCGAGAATTACTCGAAGTTATATCAATCCAAGCACAAGCGGCTTTAAAAGGACTTGAAGGAACGAAGCCTCGCGAAACCGTGACCGAGGAGCTCACTGAAGAGCAGAAACGGATGACCGTCTCCACCAAAGGCAAAGATAAGGAGCAATTCACAGAACTCCTCGACGACAACCAGAAACTCTCAGATTTCTGCAGAAGGATCCTGACCACTGCAAATGCGATCGACCGCTCCTTGCGAGATACCAAGGGAGATGCTTTTGTGGATAGGCTACATGCGTCCCTGCCCAAGTTATCTGCTCCATCGACAAACAACCCTGTCACAGTCGAAGTGGGAGCATCTGACACAGAGATCGAGAAGCAGTATGTAGATTGGGCAACAAGTGTTCGCTTCGAGTACTGCGACCTTACTATCGCCCCTACGAATGCGAAGGCCGTGGATGACGATGATTATTGCCCTCACTTCAAGTTCTTCTACAATAACGAAGCTAGGATGCTTGCTAATTCCGATATACCGAAGCGATCTCTCGCAATTGCTAAAGAGGTCAGTTTATCTTGTCCTAGTTTTCGAGCTAGCGGACTCAAGCATATCTGATGATAGCTTGCGGTTCTTACCACTAACCTGCCCGTGGCATGGGCTTCCTCCGTTTTCCTACGGGTCGACGAAACAAGAATCGATGTAATCAAGGTACTTATTACAGGCCCTGAGGGAACACCGTGAGCGATCTTCAGTTTCTTCGTTACTTTCCGTCGTATAACGATTATGCTAGATACGAGAATGGCTGTTACTGCTTCGACGTATTCTTGGGACCAAGCTATAACCAAGCGCCGCCCAGCGTCAAGTACATGACGGTAAGTTCCAACGTCACAGAAAGTACGCTCAGCCTAATGTGTTGTAGACAAATGGCGGTAAATACCGTTTCAACCCAAACCTCTACGCGGATGGGAAAGTGTGTCTCTCACTACTTGGGACTTGGTCAGGGCCCGGCTGGGTCGCTGGTAAATCAACCCTCCTTCAAGTCCTGATTTCCATTCAATCCATGATCCTCTGCGACGAGCCCTATCTCAACGAGCCAGGCTGGGCCAACAGCGGCGGCACCCCCCAATCTAAAGCATACTCTGCTAACGTCCGTCGTATGGTTGTCAAGACAGCTATGCTAGGCAATCTACGCAACCCGCCAGAACCTTGGGAGGACGTCATTCGTACGCATTTCAAGCTGAAGGCCAGGGCAATCAGCGCTCAATTGGACAAATGGGTGGAGCAAGATGATGGCAGGGAATTGCTGGGTGATGGGGGCGGTCATAATGGTGGGCCAGGAGGTAGTGGTGCTAATTTCAAGAATGATGTGGAGGAGTTGAAGGGGTTGTTCAAGGAGCTCCAAGAGACTTGAACAATATTGTAGCTTATACCTCCAACAGTTATCAAGGTGAACTCCAGGAAACAATGGCAACACAATACGAATAAATCTGTACTCTATTAGGTCAAAGGACGTTAACAGTTCAATATTCTGATGTCTATAATACATCTAACACATTTACTTTGCTGCTGGTGTGATTACCTACGAAAGCAGGTGAATCAATGTTGTACATGGACAGGGTCAAGATGTACCGACCTTCTTGGTCAACAAATATAGCTTGTGCTGGCTAGCAAACAAGAATGCAGCAGTAAGCACGCTCTGGGTCAGCTTACTTCCGACTCCCTTGTAGAGGCCAGCCATTCCTTCTTCCTTGAGAATTGCAAGAATACCCTCAAGTGAGGATTTGTATTTCAGGGCCTTCGATTGGCCAGCCTGGAGTCGTGATTTCATGACACTGGAAAAGGAATGTCAACAAGGCCAACATCTGTCCAAGATCTAGACACATACATGTAAGGGTATGTTGTTCCGGTAGCAACTTCATAGAAGAATCAGCATATTCCCCGAGTACAAATATGGTACAACACCCACCAAACTTCGACAATGCTCCGAGGAGGAAGAAGTCCCAGTCCGTGAGAGCAGCGGTGGCTGCAGCCCCGGCCGCTGCACCAGCTGCACGAAGAGCAGTAGTTCGCCTTGCGATCAAGAAGTTCTTGAGCTGTTCGAAGACTGTGTATTGGAGGACTGGATTGATGACTAGAACCAGGGCAGGCCCAATACCACGCCAAAATGCACTATCAAGTGGAAATGAACAGCTAGCTTTCATAAATGAGAAGTGTGCTTACCCGATGCCATCCTTGGCCATGATATGGTTGATGGTCTCCAAAAGGCCCAACTTCTTCTTGACTACATGCTTTTCTGCTGGGTTCTCCGAGTCTGGCTCGAGAGTACGGACAGTTTGGGCAGTCTGGACAACCCAGATAGGGTTGGTGATGAGCGTGGTTGCTGAACCTGCAATAAGGCCAGCGAGCATAGATTCCAGAGTTGAGAGTCCTTTGCTTCCTGCACGGGTCTTGAGGATCATGCCTCGAGAGCGTTCATAGAAATAGTAGTAGACTCTAATGGGAGATAGGTGTTAATTTGACGAATAAAACTATGCTGAATTGCAACTGACCCATTCGTGAACGCGATGCCGAGCAGACTCGAGCTCAGTCCGCTGTAGAGTCCAGCAATGCCTTCCTTTTGGATCGTCTGGGTGATAACTTCCAGAACGGACTATGCAGACCGTGAGATTGCAGACAATTTTTGATATGTTGGACATCCATACCTTCTTCTCCTTGTTTGTGTTCACAGCTGCCCGTGTCGATACATATACCAAAGGGCTGTCGAGAGGTTCGTAAGGTGCTTGATGTGTAAATACGCGCCGAGTTCTGAACTCACTATGTTGCGGTCATGGCTAGCATGCCACCGGTTGCGCCTGCAATGGCATGGATAACAGAGTCGCTCACTGGCATCGTGGTGAAAGGAGAAGATAGGTTGGATACGACGAGCCTCCACCGGTTAACTCGAGAATGGTCATTTTAAGGAAATGGCTAATGAGGAGCGTGTCAAAATCACATGAGGGCCTCTCAAGCGGAACAGGATGATAACTCCTTCCGAACGACGATGAGCCAGCAACTTTTGGCAGCTGCTTTGGAGGATGGCGCGTGTCTCGTCGATTCAAAAGGACAACAAGGAAATCAATTGAAGGAACTGCTTGTTGCCAGGTTGACACGTTATTATGACCGGAGAGGATCACCCGTTGCTTTCAATGAAGAGTCGTTGGAAGAGGTCCAAGTACGGACTGCTCGTGAATCACTGGCTGTTGTCTCCAGGATTCAAAGGATTCTACTTGATGCACCTCAAGGCCCAGATGCCTTGCTTGGTTCCAGAGACTCTTCGCTGGTCCGAACATTGGTTTCTATTGTGTTCAAATGGGGGCTTGGTCTTCTCCTCATCGAAACACACCTGACTCAGCCTGAGAATGTACCCTCTCAGTCGACTTCGAAGATAAGAGAGGTCAATACAGAAGCGCAGGCAGCAAACTATCGCGTTCTAACTACCATCCTACAAGACATCTTGGCCATGGTACTCAATGGGACCGAATTCCCAGAAACGGAAATCACAACCACTATTCTCCAATCGCACTTGGAGGACCTCCTCCTTCCCTGCTTGACTGTAGGATGGCTCCCAAAGTTGTGGGTAACGGAGACGCTCAAGCCTGTCGATTCAATTCGCCCAATAACATTACGCCTACTAAACAAGTGCGTCTCTTTTTCTTCGACCTACTTTACTTACTGATTGTTTTGAATAGGCTCTCTCCGTATCGCTCAATGATCGCTCTTGGTGCCTTGCAACGACCTAACTGTCTTCTTCACGTTCGAAAATTATCATCTTCATTGCTAACTGGTCAACTGCTTCGACCGCAAGGCTTGAAGGCGCTTGTCGCTGCCATCTTTGGTGACGAAGAAGCACCAGTCAGCGAACGTATGCCAGAAAAACTGGAACAGATCGTCAAGATCCTGACTAAAATACCTGCAAACATGGGGCCAAAGGTTCATATGCTTCTCTCATGAAGCATACACCTTACCTGACATAACTCGTCTCAGGAATACTTCAATCTCATGAGTCCGCGGATGACTGACTTGCTTGGGCAGCAGGAAAGTGCCACAAACAAGCGAGTTGGAGCGTGGGTCATATCTAGGATACTCGCTGGAGGCAATTTCTTCCCTCAACAGGACCTCGCGTCCGACGTGCTACTCTCCGTCATTCACCAACCATTCCTTCCACCCAGTACCAAGGAGACGAATCAGACATCCGCAACTTCCATGAATCTATCAAAGCTCATCACCCTCGTCACGAACGCAGACCCATCTCCCACATTTATCAATACTCTTCTATCGCCCATAGTACCTACCCTATACTCACTCACATATAACGCTGATAGAGGGAAAGTAGCCGATCCATCTCTGAAGGAATCTATCCATGGGATCCTCGTGACATGGGGTAGGATTGTCAATGTTGAGAATGCGACGAATATTTTGTGGAGGATATTTGAGGAGCAGGATAAAGGTTGGGAGCTCAATCTAGAGGGCAATATCATCAGGGAAGACAGGTCCGTTAACTTTACCTTCGCCTCTTTGATTGAAGCTAACCTTGGGACAATCTAGCTCAGGGACCCAGCCATCCCTAACTCTGGCTGATCTCGCCTCAGCGGATGAAGAAGAGACTGATTTCGTTTCAATGCTCAATCTGTATCCTGATCCGGAACACTTCACTGAGACCTTGCGGAAGCTCCATCGGCCAGATATCCTATCAGCGTTGTTCGCCCAATTTCTAGATAGGTATCGAAGCCTGAAGGGTAGTGAAGACGGGGATGATCAGCTAAGGTATGTGTGCTGTTACGATTCGCAATAGTTTACTCAAACTTTCCCATAGGTCACTTCATTGCTTGCAAATAATAATGCGCATTCAAGCTCTCTCTGTGGAAACATCCTCTTCCTCGAGCTTCTTCCAGAAAAACCACGTGCTATCGTTCATCAAGTCTGTTCTCGAGCCCTCAAAAAAGCAGCCATCTCGGAGCACACTTCTGGACACCAAACCATCCAAGCATCCCGCCCTTGTCATAGAGCAAGACAGCGTCGAGGACCAAGGAGGCGATAGTGATGACGAAGATGAGGATGCAGCAAGTGTTAGGCACGAGGATGAACTTACAGAGACATCGTTGAACCTCCTCCTTTCCGTCCTGGAAGGCAACGAAGATCTCTCCGTCCGCACAGATCCTGTTCTCAACGATATATTTACCCTCCTCGATCCACTCACGCGGTCTGACTCCTCAGAAATCGCTCAGTTGGCGAGGGAAGCCAAAGTCACAATAACTGCACGTTCGCTTTCTACCACAGGGAGGAAGCCCAGATCAACAGACGAAGATGATCCTCAAGTGATTTATCAGAAAGCACTCAAACTAATTCAAGATCCCATACTCCCTGTCCGTGCACATGGTCTTCTCCTCCTTCGGCAACTTGTCAGCCAGAAGTCATGGAAAGAAGGGCTCGACAAAGAATCAGATGCCACTATAGCAGCACTTTGCCCCGCTATTTTATCAATATTCATGCAATTTGTCATGGATGATGATTCCTATCTCTACCTGAATGCTGTCCAGGGCCTGTCTGCAATGGTAGATGCATTTGGAAAGGACATACTGAAAAGTCTGGTGGGCAGCTATTGTGAAGGGTTAGAGGCTGGGCTGAAAGTAGGGAATCTAAGGCAGAAAGATGTAGATCTACGAGTCAGGGTGGGTGAAGCACTTGGTAGTGTGATAAGGGGTTACGGAGATGCATTGGCTTCTCAAGGTTGGTTGCTCGCATATTTTTCTCGGACTACCGAATTGATGACTTCACTTTCAGCGGATTTATTGCTGCCTTCTCTTCTTGGGGTTTTGAGGGCATCGGAGCTTCCAACAGCCATTCGAATGTCTGCAATCTCGTTGCTGGCTGACTGCCACAGGACGAATGCTTTAACCGTCCTTCCTTACCTCGAAACGCTGATAAACGCCATGATTGACCTCCTTCAAACCTCACGGCTCAATGCAAAGAAGGACGCAGAGGAAGAAACCTCAGAGCCTATCAACGCAGCACCGACGTCTACAGATACTTCCTTCTCTGCATTCAGACGTGCTGCTATCCACTTTGTGGCTGTCGTTATCCGAGAAACGATCAACCATATAAATGATCGAAACCTCAGTCACATCGAACTCTCTGGATCCACTATGAGGAGATTACAGGCGGTTCTGGGGTACCTTGCATCGACAGATGAGGATAATGTTGCCCGAGTCATGGCAAGAGAGGCAATTGAGGAAATCGAGGAGCTGCATTTAACTATTGCAAGGGAGGCTTTAGGGCAATTCGAAATGTAACGGGACTTGCATTAGAATATAATGGCACTAGACGTACAATATATATTTCTACCCCGCATCTGTCTTAACTGTTGAGGTTTTGAATCAGCCAAGTCAATATAGGGTACTTTCATTCTAGGTTCGTCTCTTTGATGAGATGGACGTCACCAAGCAGACCGGTGGAGAAGGTCTGTCGTAACGGAGTGAACCAGGTCACACACAAAAGCAAATGGAAAGGGCGAACGATGGCTTTAGCACTTACCTTGCGACCTTTGAGGAGTTCAACATACACGCAGCGAATTATCCATTTTAAATGGTCATATTCGTAGGAGATACGTTTCCATACAGCTGGCCTAGCTCAAGTATCCGCTTCCTGAACTTCTTCCATTTTGGTTTCCCAACTTGTAAAGCAAGGTAGTGATCGTGACTCGCATCAGTGGGTGCTTCCAGTTTCAAGAAGGGGTTGGAAATAGCAGCGTAGTAAGCCATATGGAGGGCTTTGAAGATCTTTGCGAAAGAAAAAAGGCAATGAGTGACCAAAGAGTTTTGAACGAATGGGCACGGACCATCAAGATCTCTGCATCCCGAATAACTGCGTCCGACAGGGCCAGTGCAAGGATGATCTTGACCTTTAATGGCGTGACATACCCATACACAGCAACATCTTCCATAGTGTACAGCAGGCCCAGATAACACTCTGTGGTCTTGCTCGCTGAGCTAACTGCGCAGATATCCCTGCAATTCAGACAGGTTGTTTGACAGAGGGAGGACGAGTAAAGCCGTACCGCGTTCCTCGATGACATCGAGGCTGGTATGGGCTATGTAATGGTATTTCAATGCATTATCTTCTTGCTTTGCAAAGACTTCTATGTGTATGGGGTGGTTTTGTGGAGAAATGAAAGCCACTGCGTTGATACGCAGACTTGGTGCCATGACATTCCCGTGGTGGCGATAGTCCTGGGCGAGAACAAGAGTCGTGGGAAGAAAGTCCTGCTTTGGAACCTCGTACAGTTTCTCATCCACGAAAGCTAGAAATTCTTTCCAAATTCCATATACAAAACATGTCTGGTTCGTTACAACTACAGTCATTAATCCTCATTACTCATCTAAGCCGTGGTCAAATTGGCCATGTGCTCTGCTGCCTCATCCATAGACGAATCAACGAGCTTGGTGACCTTGCCAATGGCAATGGTCCTTCCTTCGTCACGGAGCGTGAAGCGACCGAGTTGAGGATAATCGACGAATCGCTCGACGCAGACAGGGGCGGTAGCTTCAATAAGGGCAACAACCTTTTGACCTGGAGGGTATAATGCGTTAAGTTCTCTTTGATAGTTACTCGTGAGTTCCAACTAACCTTTCTTGGCAAATTGAGGTGGCTTTCTCGATTTACGGCCAGTAGCCTTGTCGTAATAATGTAGCAATGCCTGCATTGTCATCAGAAACAGTGCTCGTTGGTACCTCTATATGTACTCACTGGAATCGTAATCTCCTCCGACAATGTATGGATGTGCATAACCGCAGAGTAACCAGCACAGATGATATTCTTGTGTTCGAGAATAGCAAGCTGGGCCTCAAACTGGCGCACAGCGTGGACGGGGGCAGATGGGCTAGTAAGCACAAATCCAGGGCTAATGTCTTCATCATCGACACCACGGATCCTCACACGAACATTGTCGCCGCATAGACCCTTGTCAACTTCGTCTTCCATCTCATTGTAAATGGCCGCAACTTCGACATCCGACTTGTTGGGCATGAGAATGAGGTGGTCGCCTTTACGGATGTGCCCCGACTCGATTTTACCAACGATAATGGTACCCATATCCTTGTACTTCTCGGAGATCGGCATCATGAGAGGGGAATTGATCTTGCGATCGACCATGGGTGTATTATCTATATGATGAAGGAAGGTAGGTCCCCTGACGGTCAAAGTTATGATTTGTTCAAGAGACACAGTGAGAACGACTCACGTCCACCAGGCAGGGGTATCTTTCCTTTCCTTGAGATTAGCACCAGTGTATGCCGAGATAGGTATGAAAGTGACATCAGTCTTAGGATTATAGCCAGAACCTCTGATGAAAGGAGTCAATTTATCCTTGATCTCGTCGTAACGTGCCTTCTCCCACTTCACAGTAGGATCATCCATCTTGTTGATCACAACAACAAGTTTGGAGACGCCAGCAGTCTTGACAAGCATGATATGCTCGCGAGTCTGGCCACCCTTCTCAAAACCGGTTTCGAACTCGCCCTTACGAGCAGAGATGACGAGGATAGCGACATCGGCTTGGGCTGCACCAGAAATCATAGAGGGGACATAGGTTTTGTGGCCAGGGGCATCGAGAATTGTGTATCTTCGGCGATCTGTCTCAAAGTAGGCACGACCGACTTCAACAGTTTTGCCTTTGCTCCGTTCTTGGGGAGTAGAGTCCAAGGCCCAGGAGAGATACCAGCTCTCACGACCAGCTTCCTTGGCATCCTTTTCGTACTTCTCCATCGTTCGCTTATCGACCATGCCAGTGATATAGAGCAGGTTTCCACCAAATGTGCTCTTTCCAGCATCGACATGACCAATGAAGACGATGTTCAGATGCTCCTTGACTAGAAGGGTGTCTCATGAGCAATAGATAGCAGGAGGATATACACAGTACTCACCATCTCCATAGAGATCCTTTAGCGTATCCTGATCTACGACGCTATGCACTTCTTGTGCAATGGCATTTACGTCAGTCTTTGCTTTTGCTGTTGAGAAGACCTTGTTGGGAGCGGGAGTAGGCGCCTTCGAGGCAGGAGGGGTAGCAGATGCACTCTCTGCTGGTTTGACTGCAGGTGCGGGTGAAGCGGCAGGTGGAGGAGGATTAGCCGCCGATGGTGCAGGTGCAGGTGCAGGAGGTTTCGAGCCTCCGATATTCAGGGATATTGTTGGTGCTGGAGCAGGTGCCTCAGTCTGCTCTGGTCGCTCAATCGGGGGTGGTGCAGGTGCAGCTGGTTGAGCTGGCTTTGCAAAACCAAAGCCTTTTCCTGGCACGAACTCGAATGCTCCTGGGTTGAGCTTGCTCATGGTGAGTGTTGCTGATCAAGAGGTTTTGTGAAAAATTATGCTTTGATCACGGTCTGTATCTCCACATATAAGCACGTATTAACACTTTTGAGCTCGATTGACAGTTCTAGTATTGTAAAGCCTTATTGATATTTACGATACTTGTTCATTGCCCTCGACGACGACGACGACAGTCCTAAATTGTAGTTGACTGTGCCCAAACTTCGGCGAATTTGATCACAGTTTCGGGTAATCAGCGTCAACCGCCATCAGGCCATTGATCAAACAGCTCACCCTGCGGTGTCAAGGGTTTCCTGACCATAATGTCCACTGAATCCGACGTTTATCTAGCAGTACTCAAAGCATCATACGACTACGAGCCTCAATCTGAAGATGAGATAGCAGTCAAAGAGGACCAAATCCTCTTTCTTCTTGAAAGGACAGACGAAGAGTACGCCGACATCACTTTCGTTGGGTCCCACGTTGCTCACCGTTTGCCTGATTAGCTGGTGGAAAGTCAAGGTTAAAGGAGAGACGCAGGAAGAAGAGACCCCTTCTGGTCTAGTGCCAGCTGCCTACGTGGAACAGGTACGTCGACTGCTATAACTCCTATGTTTTCGGCTTCGGGCTAAAGGTCCATCTCCAAAGGCCGACCACACATCAACGGTCAAAGTCCTGTACGACTACGAAGCAGCTGCTCCAGGAGAGCTGTCTGTACACGAAGACCAGATATTACTTGTATTTGAAACTGAAGAAGACTGGATTTTGGTGCAAACACAAGGCGAAGATGGCAAGGCTGGCTTCGTACCGGGAAACTACGTCGAAGCCTACGGAGGAGAGGAAGAACAAGCAGAAGAGGAAGAACCTGCACCTGCACCACAGATTATTGTCCCACCTTCTGTAAGGATATTTGTCGTACCCCCAGCGCTCATGCTCATCACTGCCTAGAACCCTCGCCCCGTGAGCACATACGTCGACCCAGCGGATCGAGTGGCTGCAACCAAGGTCTCATCGGATGGCATCCAGACCTGGTCTGTTTCTGAAATTGACAAGAAGGGAAAAAAGAAGAAGGGTACTTTAGGAATAGGCAATGGCTCTGTATTCTTTGCCAGTGAAGCCGATAAGGTAGGCTTTACGCTTGTTGCTTTCCACCCCGACTGACCTCCGATGGCGCCGCCACTTTCAGACTCCCGTTCAGAAATGGCAGATCAGCGACTTACTGACTGTCACCAGTGAGAAGTCGAAGCATGTCACCCTCCAATTTGTTGGTGATACCCCAGTGACGCTTACATTCCACGCTGGCTCTAAGGACACCGCAGAGGCGATCTTGACCAAGGCTAAATCTTCTAAAGCTCTTGCAGAATCCGCAAGCCAAGAACATTTATCTTCCTCACCCCCTGCAGAGCCCATAGCGCGCTCTATTGGTAACAGAAAACCTTCCGTTCACTTCAACGAGGCTCCCACAATAATCCCTGATGAAGACTCCGGACCTGAGGAGGAGCTAGAAGAGTCTCCTCGACACTCTGTGGACCACTCTAGGTCAGTACCCACACCATCAGCTTTGTCTGGTGAGCAGACGGGTATTGCTCTCTACGACTTCACAGCCGTCGGGGAAGACGAGCTCTCTGTGGCAGATGGGGAATCTCTGGTCATTCTTGAGAAAGATAGCGAAGAATGGTGGAAGTGCAGAAATTCCGCCGGCCATGAGGGAGTTGTTCCCGCTTCATATATTGAGGTTCGTATCAAGTTTATCTCTCGCAACTCTAGCTTATCTTACTGCTGAAGGTTTCCAATGTTTCCTCTTCGCAATCTGCCCCATCACTGGCCGCGAACAAAGCTCGTGAAGAGGCTGCTGCACAGTCTGCAGCAAATGCAGCAGCCGCAGCCGCAGCGGCTGAAGAAGAGCGGAAGAGGAAGGCTGAAGAGCGCAAAGCTCGAGAACGCGAAGAACGCGAGAGGAAAGAAAGAGCTGCGAGAAAAGAAGCAGAACGCAAAGCTAGAGAACAAGCAGAGGAGGAGGAAGAAGAGGAAAAGAGACGCGAAGAAAAAGAGCGAGCGGCTCGTGCTGCGTACGTGACATGTTGCTTCAACCCGGCTTGTATATACCTTGCTCATCGAGCTACAGTGCAAAGAAGAAAGAGAAGGAGAGGAACAAGGAGGCACCCAGTAAGCTTGCATTACACTCTTCTATCTATCTATATCCTGACCATGTATCTAGAGCTGCCCCCTGAGGGTTCAACTCGTATCTGGCACGATCGCTCAGGCCAATTCCGCGTTGAAGCTGCTTTCTTGGGTTTCAAGGATGGCAAGCTCAGACTGCACAAGATCAACGGTGTCGTAGTCGAGGTTCCCACGGACAAGATGTCAGTGGAAGATCTTAAATATCTCGAAAGTTTGACGGGTGGAGGTAAGAAGTCCCGACCAAGTACAGAGAAACAGTACTCGGAGGACGATATACCACTTGGTCTTACCAAACCTGGACGGACTGCTGAAGCGAAACGAGCACAACCTCCAGCCAAGAAAGGTCCTCAAATTGATTGGTTTGACTTCTTCCTTTCTGCCGGATGCGACGTCGACGACTGTACTCGTTACGCCGCCGCGTTTGAGAGGGACAAGATCGATGAATCGATTCTGCCAGATATTACGGATGGAAATATGCGAACTCTCGGGGTTCGAGAAGGCGACATCATTCGCATTACCAAGGCTATAGAGAAACGCAAACCAACTGACAATCTCCACAAGCCGAGGGTCCACGATAAGGATCAGATAGAAAGGGACGCGGCATTGGCTAGAGAATTGCAGGCGCAAGAGCAATCCAGGGGTTCCAGGAGTCCAGCTCCCAACCTTTTCGCATCAGGACCCGGCGGGGCGCTTAAACAACCTCAGCGCCGTGGTCGTCCTCAACCTACCAAGAGTGCTACAGCCACTGCAGTTGATATCAATGCTATTAGCTCTGCTTCGGATAAGATCCAGAGGACCACCTCGCCCGCTGTGTCGACTCCTACCAACACGTCTTCCTCCCCTGCCCCGGCGCCTGCAACTGGCAATCTTATTCAGGGCAGCGGATTCGACGACGATGCATGGACCAATCGGCCAAGCTCTACTAAACCAGTGGTTGGAACACCTACACCCCGGACACCGTCTGCCCCGCCAGTCACGACTTCTCCAGCACCCGTTGCTGCAGCAGCTGCGCAAGTGGCACCTACGCCTCCTCCCGCACCTCCCGCACCCGCACCTATCGCACAGACGGCTTCTGCTCCACAGCCGACCAACCTTGCGAAGACCACTGAAACAGATATTTTCGATCAGTTGGCGCGCCTCAGCAAGTTGCGCGAGAATACAAGTCCACCAGCAGCAGCTCGACCAGGGTCTGTTCCGTTGGCTCCACCTGCAGCATCTCCACTCAACATGGCTTCAAGTGCTCACAGCACACCTCCAGTCCCTCTGCAACCACCGACAATCTCTCCACCACCTCAGCAGCCGATGCAATATAATGGTCCACGCGGACCCTTCGCTCCTATTCCCGCTAACCAAGGGCTTCTTCAGCCACTGATCCCCACCCAGACTGGGTTCAATTCCTTCATCCCAACCCGAGGTACAAACTCGGTCTCCCCCTTCGGAGGAGGAAGTCAAATGGGAGCACCGTCATTCTTGTCAACGCAACCGACGGGAATACCCCCGTTGCCGACGGGTTCACCGTTCGGAAACATGGGTGGTGGCGGTTCTTTCAACCCTATGCAGAACGGGGGAGGGTTCAACTCAATGCAAAATGGTGGTGGGTTGGCACCCATGACCACCGGATTCAACCCCATGCAGAATGGAAGCGGGTTCCAGGTTCCGATGCAAACCGGTTTCAATCCCATGCAGAATGGAGGCTTCAACGCCAATGCCAGCCGTACGTTGTTTCTCAGCCTTTGTGATTATACCTCTTGACCTCAGATGCATTTCCAGCATTCGGCGATCCTTCGAGTCCTTTGAGTGCTTCTTCGTTTGCCAGTCAACCATTCAATAACCAGCCCACTGGCTTCAATCCCGCGGCATCAGTACCTCCCAAAGATACGACACCCGCCAATATCTTCGCACAGATGAAATCTGGTACATTCGCACAGGACAACCCACCGATGGGTAAGTTGTCAACAAGCCCTTTGAATTGCGGAGTTCTCATCGCCTTCTAGGTCAAACCACAGGCTGGAATTCGGGCTACACAACCGGAGGATTTTAATTATTTTTGTGTTATCCTTCTTTTAACTCCATATCCATGCCTATTATTTTTGGAAGATTAGGGAATCCAAATAACATATATTATTCACTGCAGTGTCATAGCAGAAGAGTCTACAATTCCCTGTGCCAGTCCCACTCGAAGAAGGTACGCTCTCAGAGCTTTGCGAACTTCGGGTGCAAGGTCTCTTCCTAACAACTCTATGCCAAGTGGATATATCGCGGAGAGGTATCTCATGAACTGTGAGAAACCATGAGATGCTGTTATGGACGAGTCTGGGGGAAAGAACATACTGCTTTGTCATCAAATCGACTGAACCCGTCTAGAATCTCGGCGACGACTGGTGTCCAAGCACTTATGTTTTTGCTCTGGGTATCTGACTTTAGCTTGTTATAATCCTGGAGGACCCCGAGCCCCAACCTGAACGAAATCGTCATTTAGGCGTCAAACGAGGAAGGAAAACTGTGACGAACGGTAGCAGCCGCTCAGCAATTTGAGGGCGGGCGTCTTGATGCTCAGGACGAGGATCAAAGTACATCCGGAGTAACACATGCACGAGAGTCGAGGCGCTGCTAGATTCCTGTTTGAGGAGATTGGGAAGGTGCTTCATGAAACCTGATTGGAACGTTGTTAGATCGAAAAGAGCAAGGTTATGTCAACGTGAAGATACCCACCGACTTTCCACAGAGCAGTACGAAGTTCTTTGTCGTCGTTAAACATGCGAGCGAACTGATAGCTATGGTCCAGCACACCCATCAACCTTAGAAGCTGGTTGGGTGGCATCATAGAGTACACTTCATCATTGCGAAGTAGGTCATTTGTGGTTTCAATGAGCAGTAGTTGGAGGACACATTTAACAATGATCTGTTTGAAGGTCCGTCTGCGATCAATCAGGGTCAAACGATGATCTCCCGGTTCATGGGTTGGAGAGAGAGGAGCAGGGATTATACTTTGGGCGTTGTAATCTGAGAAGGCATGAGAGGACAGAATCCCATGAAAGACAGATTACTAACCTGCGCCTTCAGCTGGTTCTGGTGATGACTCGTCTATCTCGACACGGAGGCTCTCGTCAAAGAGTTGGTGAGGCGTCGTGGTGCGGAAGAGCTTGACAAAGGTAGTTGTCACCCTTTCCCATTTTTCTGTGCTTAATTTGCCGACATTCTTCTCGAGAAGTTGCTGGAGGCATGAGGTCCCGATTCGGGCCAAAGTGTCATTTTCTACCGATTGATGAAATGAGAATAAGGGAGACCTGAAGCACAAAGATACTGACCCTGACAAATGCAAACACAAAGAAGGTCCAGCAAACCGTCCAGAAAACGCTCCAAAACATCGAAGTAGAATGTATAAAGGTCGATGAGATTTCGAAGAGCCTGGATCATTGTCGTTGAAAGCCAGACGCTCATATCTTCTTGCGTGGTGAACCGTGAGAGGTCTTGGCTGTTCTTCAGGACGGCAAAGATGGGGAAGAGCAGTTCCTGACACACTGTATCCCAGAATTCAACGGGATAGGATGAGCCATGTGTCTTCAACGTAGTAAACAATGAATCCAACGCCCTACAGAAAATGAGTTCATTAATTCATTTCGCTATATAAATTCGTGCTCACAATCGCCGGACTTCGAGATCTTCTCCGTTCATGATAATGTCGTAGAACCCGAAAAGCACCGGGAACCAGAACTTGATCATACCATCGTCGTCTGACCCCGAATAGGATTCAGCAAGAGGGCACTCAGGACATTTGAGCATCACAGGTATTACGTCGCGCAGCATCGCGATTGATAGCAAACTGATCTTCTGGTACTTGCTAGCTTTGGAGAACTCGGTGATGCACACCGTCAAGTCAGCAAAGGCGCCATGCTTCACGACATCGATGAAGTGGTTTCGGTTGATTCTGGTAACTATCTCGAAGGCTGAACTAGCGATCCGTTCTGGAAGGAGGTCAATCGCGGGCCCTGATTTTGATAGCTCAATCTCTGACCTGTCAACACCTTTGAAGCAGCTGAGAAGACACCGAACATCGTCCGCCAGCCAGACCGGATATTTTGAACACGCGCCTGTAGCATCTGCGAGAGACATTGCAGAACCTACCACAGCAAAGCATCAGAACGCAGCTTCACCCGAGCACAGTGAACTCACCATGTCACGGATATCCGGATTCTGGTTATTGATCATCGTGTGCTCAAATGGCTTCAGGAAGTCTTTTTGGAACTTGAAGTGAGGCAGTTCTTCCTTTTCCAAGAACCTCATTGATAATTGGCGTAAGGCATCCAGAGCGAAGAAGCCAACGTGAGGATTGGGGTGACAGCAGACCTATGATCAAATGAGATTTGCGTTCGACTTGGAGGATGGTAACTTACAGATTTGAAGTGCTCTCCAATGATATCCCAGAGATTTGACCATTCTAGACGAATGCGAGCCATATTGTAATAGGAAATCTCGACCAACTTCTGCAGACTGAAGAGTCGAGGGTGCTGTGAGAGACCAGATGATTGAATCTCTTCCCACGACACATCACTCAGAGCTTGTACGAAGTCGACGATGGCAGTCTAGTAAATGAGATTTATGATTCTAAAGCAAGATTAAATCACATACCCCTGATAGGAAATGACTGAGCGAGAAGACCATGTCAGCAGCAACCGTAATGTGTGTCGATCTGCTTTCGTTGGCCAGTTCTTCGGTTGGAAGCTTCTTGGTCCGTCTGCAGAATAGCATTAGGCGCGTATGGAAGCGGACTTCATAATAACCTACCCTTTCTTATTGCTGTCAGGTACTTCGACACCCCCACTGATCAGCTGCATGTGCTCGAGCTGACTGACGCAGGTCAGAACCTCATGCCAGGAGCCTTTCAGGCTATTGCCTTCAGACACAGCAACATCGAGGAGCGTCTTAATAGCCTCCATGTTCTTTGCCTTCATTTCGCCAAGATTGTTCAAGAAAGTAAACTTGGCTAGTGTTGTGACGAATGCGTTACGCTGCAGCTCTAGGTCGAAGAAACAGACAATATGAACAGCATTCTTGAAGCCTTCTAGGCACAGCTCCACGACTTCAATATCATCCGTCTCCTGTAGAGGACCTGAGAGCCCAGCCAGGAAGGGTATCCAGGCGACTTCGAACATCGATTTGACGTGAACGAAATGTGACGCGCTAAAGAACTGATCACTGCTCTTGGAGCGGCTTCGTTGAGATCGCATTAGATTCCTGAATAGAGCCTAAATTACTGGATGAGAACCAGAACAGAAAGATGAAACTGGGTAAGTACCTCTGTCTTCGTCGCCATTCCGTTGGATTGTAAAACGTAGGCTTCCTTCTGGAGATCTCTTCCTACGTTTGCGAGGGCGCCAGCAAACCCAGGTTGGCTCAGGTTAAGAACGAGGGAAGCCTCAACCTCATCCTTCATCTTAATCTCGTTGCCTACAATATCATCGTAGATCTCTGAAAGGAACTCGGGCGGTAGGTCGTTATTGTCATTAATTCCTCGATTGTTCTTCGTGAATTCTTCTTTTGACATTCGCTTCTTGACTTGAGAGCTGTGCGCATCCGTATTTAGCATGATGGTCGAGTAAGCCAGAACGTAGGCAGCGTCTGAAAAGGATTAATCTTGGAGTCAACAAAGTCATGGGGCTCCTCGACCTACCTGCATTAGCGAATGGTGTTTTTGTGTTTCCAGCCACAAACCGTTCCGCAAATTTCAACATAAACCTATCAATCTTTTGTGATTCTCCCGGTAGGCGGAAAGCTTGGAGGAACAACCGCAGAGCGGCCAAGAATGGCAGGTCTTTGAAGTCGAGCAAATCCACGAACGCATGCATCGCTTCGACGTTCTCTTTATCTCTAATTATCAACGAATTCAGCAATGGGGATGCAAAGAGACTCTCGGACGCACGCTTCTCCGAGGTACTCTCCGATGGCAGCCTTATTGAGACCGTCCGTGGTCAGTAGAAACTGTGCAATGTCGCGAGGTTCTTTACTAGGTATGAAGCCACTCTCGATAAGGAATTGGACCCCCTGTGAATCATTCAGCTGGTGTGTGACATGTGGCACGAAGCGCCCCGAAAACTTACCCGTTTCGGTTTGAAGTTGAACCTCTTGATACCTTCCAAGAAAGTGTTCTTCTTCTGCTTAGCGCTCTCAAATCGCGAAGGGTCGTCAGAAACGTCTGGTGTCGATTGGCGATGCAGATCGGTTTGGCTGTAGCCTTTCTCAGTTGAGGGTTCTGGAGTAATGGGCATCTCTTCTCCGGCCTGAGACTTAGCAGGTGTTGCAATCGATTCGTCAGCCATCCTTCCCGCCGCTGTTCCCCAAACAACCAGTGAGCGGAGAATCGAAGCGAGACCTTCTAAGGCTTGTCGTTTCAATTGGCTCTCCGATAGTCCCATGGTGGAGGTGTCCAAATTCCCGGGTACGGAAAGAGCAGCGGCCGCGAAGGAATCTTGAGACGCAGGCTTTTCCTTCTTGCCAGACGGGTTCAGTGCAGGACTGGTGGGATCTGTTGATTTGCTGCTGGATGCAGCTGCAGCGGATGCCCCAATCTTGGACATGATGTTGATGATACTACGAAGGGCATCAGGGATAGCAAGATGGAAAGCGAGCTAGAAGCCTTACTGCTCGTAGATATTGTCCACTGCCTCGTTATCACAATCGTAGTTAAGGTAGATTTCCACAAGAGCTTGAGGGTCTTGACAAAGTCTTTGCAGCATGCCGAGAATGACTGCCTTCTGTTTCAACGTTGAAGTCTTCATTTCGAGGATAGGCAAGAAAATCTCATGAAGGAGAACTTCAATCTCTTTCTGAGGCATTGTCAGAGCGGGTTTTGTATCCAGCGTGCAATTTCTCTACCTTCAATTTGGTTCGCATCCCTGATAAGACTCGCCAGAAGATTTCGACGCTGATTTCGAAGACCTGAGGAACAGGGCTAACAGCGTTGCGGCTTAGACAAAGACATAGATATTGGTTTATTGCTTGGACGAAACTGCTTGCTTCGTTCGAAGAGCTTGAGTGAACAATTGACCGGGGATCCGTCAATAACGGCATGTGAGAGTTCAGAACAGTCAGGACAAGATGTAGTGAGAGCAACTTCGAGCGCATAGCATGCGACTTGAGATCTCGCTCGCTGTAATCTATGTTAGCGTGTGGTATGAAGTACTTGTCAGTGACAAACCTCTCGGTATTCAGTGGCTTCATTGTCAGCTTGCAGAGCGCGCGGAAGACAAGGAAAGCGTCCTTGATGAAGAGATCTCGAGGCTCTAGACCATTAGCATCGTCTTCGCGGGCGGAGCTTGGATCCTCAGAACGGTGGCTGGACGAGAAGTAAACACCGTAAATCAGTCTGAAAGGGCAATCCAGGCAGCTTACCTCTCGATAGAATGGCGGGTTATGGATGGAACCTGGAGTTTGACGTCCTCAACATGCTCATCGACGTCCGATGGGAGCGATGTGGAGGAATGTGAGACGTCCGACGAAGACGATTCGGTGTGAGATCCATTGGTTTCGCTTGAGATGATAGTCGGTGAATCCGAATTTACATGGTGTGAGGACACTGAGGGAAGTGCACTTTCTTGGGTTGCAGGTGTCGGCGGCTCTGTCACCGGTTTCTGTTGATCTGTCCTACAACGAGAAAATATGTGATGAACCATCTGGGACAAGCCTCCTTGGGCTACCATCTGGTTCACAGGGTCGGTGCTCAGGAGAAAGACATTGTACACCGTCCGCACGGCTTTCAGGAGAGAAGAGTGGTGGACCAAAGTGGTAGGAGACAAGATCAACGAGAGTAGTGCCTTGACGATCTGTAACGAAACGGACTCGGGGGTTGTTTCCGTGTGGCAAGAAGTGATAGTATGCGCCACGAGATCCACGAGGGAAGGTTGAGGGATAGAAGCTTGTGACTCATTTCCAGGCGGATGACGAGGGGATTGGGGTGGTGTCAGGGGCGCGTGAACAGAACCGTCAGAGTCCTCAGCAAAAAAGGAGTATGATACAAGCTTCGAAATGCAGTCGAGGCTGGTGATCATCAATTTCTCGCTTTTGGTCTCGCAGGCAAGACGAAGGGGCTCGAAAAGTTCACGAGGGTGAGTCCCAGCTTGATCATTCCGGAGGAGCTCCAAGGCTTTCTGAGTGCTCTCGCGAAGAGGTGCTGAACGCTTAGCTTCTTTTGAAGCACCAATCGCTTCGAGCGCTGAAGAAATGAGTACCAAGGATACTGTTTGGCCGGTGGGTCCTCGTGATATGGTGAGGGAACGTTTGTGAGTCGGTGGTGTTGGCAGTGGCAGGGTCGAGGTGGAAAATCTAGGGGAGGGACCATCATGCTCGGTGGGCTCTGAATGAGAAATGGATAATTGGGGAGGCTGAGATGGTAGGACGTCTGTTTTACCAGGAGGTGTTGGTGGTGTTTCCTCTGTGTGTTCCCTTTGATTGATTCCATTGTCATCGTGGTGAGCTGCATTGCCATTCTCTTGAACTTCAGATGCGATTATGATGGGTGGAAGGTCTTGATGGCCTTCATGCTGCTTCCGTTCCACGAGAACGTCACCATTGGTGGAGCCTGATGTGTCGCCGTTTTCGGTGTCGGAGTCCTCTAATTTGACATCCTCCATATCCTGAGCGTCGTCCACCACCGGCTCTTCGATCGCGTCGTCTAGGTCATTGCTTGAAGGAGGAGAGTTATCCGGAAGCGGAATCGCGTGAGGTTCAACAGCTATATCCTGAGCTGTATCCGCAATATTTTCCGTGGATAGATGCGCCTCCATTCAAGCTCCAGCAGATACTAGAGAATAGAATAGCTGGCTTCTAGCCAAAGTTTCCGTGTCCTGGCTACGCAGCGACTGTACCGCCTTGACCTAGTAATTTGCCTTACGTAACCTAGGGTCGAATAACAGCACGTGATTTTATCCCTTTCTGGATCGGCTAAGATTCGAGCGCTCGGCAAAGCAGATTGAAAAAATGGGCTTTGATCAAACCGTTATACCTGCTGGTGCTTCAGCTGCAGTTTTGCAACCATCAGAGTCAATACCAGATTCAGCAGTATCCGTTCAAGGGCCAAACTTCGAAAACCAACTATCGTTGACCGGATTTTTGGAGAGCTATGAAAGGATCGGCTTCCAGGCTACCTCCTTCGGCAAAGCTGTTGGGATTGTCAACAAGATGGTGAGTAAACCCAAGTCAAACCCATCTAAGCTTTCTCTTATTCTTTTTAGAGAAAATGGAAGCTATCCGATGACCCCATAGAGGAAGATGAAAACGAGCACTATAGCAATCCCGAGGTTCGCGAGCAAACGAGGTGTAAAGTGTTCCTGGGCTATACCTCCAACCTTATCTCTTCGGGGCTCCGCGAGGTCATCCTATATCTAGCCAAGCACAGGCACGTATCCGCCATTGTGACTACCGCAGGCGGCATAGAAGAAGATTTCATAAAATGCTTGGGCAAGACATACCTCGCAGACTTCGATCTAAATGGCGCAGACCTCAGAAGAAGAGGAATGAACCGCATTGGAAACCTTGTTGTCCCAAACGACAACTATTGCAAATTTGAGACGTGGCTTACTCCGATTTTGGACAAAATGCTGGTCGAACAGGACACTGACGGCGTCTCCTGGACTCCCAGCTCCTTCATTCGTCGCCTTGGAAAGGAGATAAACAATGAAGAATCAGTATACTATTGGGCATACAAGGCATGCTATCTGTTTTCAAAAAAATGTGTTGGAGCAATTCTGATCTGTTTGCAGAATGACATTCCGGTCTTCTGTCCTGCCTTAACAGACGGTTCTATTGGAGACATGATCTACTTTCATTCATTCAAAAACCCTGGCCTTCGCCTCGACATCGTCCAGGACATTCGCAGCCTGAACGAACTTGCCAGAACAGCGAAGAAAGCGGGTATGATCATTCTTGGAGGGGGTGTTTGTAAACACCAGATTGCGAACGCCATGTTGATCGTAAGCGATATTGTCCTGCTCAGGTTCCCTCCACTCACGCGTGAACAGAGGAATGGCGCTGATTACTCTGTCTATATTGTAAGCACCGAAGTATTCTTCAATCTCATACCTAATTGTCGTTCTCCAGAATACGGGACAAGAATTTGATGGTTCTGACTCTGGGGCACGACCTGACGAGGCTGTCTCGTGGGGAAAGATTCGAGCAAATGCAGAGTCTGTGAAGGTATGTGCATAATTCTGTTATGTGCCCATGCGAAATCGACTTCAACCTCTCTCTTTTTCAGGTTTACGCAGATGCCACCTTGGTATTTCCGATGCTAGTAGCTGCCACATTCGCGCAGAGCCATCAGAATGCATAGCGGTGGGCAAATATACGGAAGCTTCATGTATTTTTATTATTACAAAACGTAGCATAATATGTAGCATATATAAGAGATAGATAACGTTTACGTATATCAATTTCATCGCATTATATGCTCTCGAGGGATCGCAAACTATTGCCAACGTTAGCCCCATAGCCCTCAAATTGTTCTTTGGTCTTCAAGGAGTAAAAATGTTGCAGCGAAGAGGCCAAAACTTTGATAGCTTTGCGGACATCCTCCTCCTGCAGTGTCATTTCAGCCAACGGAGATGGTATAAAGTAATGTCTCATCATACCTTCCCACTACTGAAACTTATCCGGAAGTGGCCGTCACTGCGTATTTCTTCCTGGTCAGCCGCAAAAATCCAACCTTGTAGAAAACGTCTGTAAGATCTTGCGTTAGATATCTGTCCTGGAAGACGTACCAGGACCAAATAGGATGCCAGCCTCTGCCACCACCTCGAATAACTTCATCTCGAGTGTATAAGCGTCAAGTTCTGGGAACAGAGGATGGTTCTTGAAGTGAAAGACAAGCTATTCCTGTTGCCTGAGTATTGATTGAACCATATCCAGTAAGAATACGTACCCAGAGGAACATTCCACTGTTGGGAGGAGTCAACGAGAAGACTGACTCGCCGTGCTTCTCGACGTCTAAGATCGAGGAGCATCTGAGATAGCCATCGTAACTGCATTCTGCGACGTTCGAAACTACAGAGTATTTGGGCTTTAAATGGAACTCGTCGTGGAAGCAATCAAGCATGAAGTCTCTTCGTCGTTGATATTGAATCGGAAGAGCTGGAGAATGATTAGGGCAATCAATTTACATGCAGTACTGGAAAACAAACCTTTCAGCCAACGCATGTATCCAGCAGAACCCCACTCCAGAAGAAGAGTTGCAACGAGTGCCTGCACGAAGCCGCAAGGGGCCTGACTGGTGACTTCGCTGATTCTTTCCAGCTTCTCTGCGAAGACAGGGGCGCAAGTAAACCAGCCCATCCGGCAGCCAGGTGCGATCACCTTCAACGAGAGTCAAAACCGTGCTTGTGAACGTTATGGCCAGAAAGTCACCTTGGAGAATGAATCCAAGCGGATCACACGACCCTGATAATCAAGACTTTGTTTCCTTGAGTACCAGATACTCAGATTGACCAGACACGGACAACTCACTTAACGTAGGATGGAGCCAATCGGCTGAAGTATTCCATATCAGTCATCGGTATTGGAGCGGTTTCTTCCTTTCTTGCACTCTTGTGAGTATACGGTTCTTGTTGAAGAAAGTAATATGGGTCGTCTTCAACGATAATGATGTCTATGACACTGATCAGTATAGTCGAGAGAGGATGCTATGAACTGCTAACCAAACTCGACGCAGACATCATAAACAGCTTGCTTTCGGGCGTATTGCGCAGTCTGATAACACAAGATGTCAATTTAGAGAAGCTTTCAAGATGTTGGAATACGAACTGTTCCCGTGGGGTTCTGTCCAACAGGCACGGTGTACATGACATGGGGCCTGCTTTCATTCAGCACTCATATTTCATTGAGATGCAACACGGCGAACCTTTTCATCCCTCGAGCAGATTCATCCCACTCGGAAAGTATCTTGCGCAGACTGTCAGGGTTGATTCCTTGGCTATCCAATGCGACAGCAACAGGCTTGATGTTATACGGACGCATAGCAGACATTGCGGATGGATAAGTCCACTCGCCCATGAGGACACCTTCGCCAACATTGCAAAGAGTGAGAACGACCTTTGCCCAAGCATCGGTGTTGCCATCATGCATAAGAGTCTGCCAGTCTGAGTATCCTGGCTGGTAAACCTTCTCAGTGAATTCCGCAATGATCTTGTGCAGAGTTGGATTGCCTGTTGCCGGGCTATATTGCAAAGTCCTTGCTAGATCTAGACCAGCCGGGTCGCTAGAGAACTTGGGAACGCTGATGCTGGTCTCTTTGCCTCGTGCGGAGAGCAAGTTCCAGAGCCATGACCAGGCGCTTGAATCGCTGCTTGACAATGCTTCAGGCGTGAGAACAGTCCCTCCGACGGTCG
Organism: Clitopilus hobsonii; assembly: GCA_015708445.2. NCBI lineage: Eukaryota > Fungi > Basidiomycota > Agaricomycetes > Agaricales > Entolomataceae > Clitopilus > Clitopilus hobsonii. Next base: position 1,867,978 of record CP068001.1, on the reverse strand, counting down.
TAAATGGAAAATATTCGGGTGGGGGCAGCCCTGATGAAAGGCATTGAGTCAGTCGTAATCGAACGAGACGCCGCACTTACCACCAGCAAGCATGATGAGACCTGGCCGGCCAAGATATTTCTGCAATGACTTCAACGGTGAAGGTCTTCTCGCATTGGCGAGCTCAGACAAATGACGAGACAAATCAATGGCTTTGCAGGGATTCATGTCGATTTCCATCACGGGCTTGTAGAAGCAGAAGAGGGCGACAGGTTCAAGTCAACGATAGCAACCGTAATATACAAGTCGTAAAACGTCGGTCACTACAGTAATCCTTATCTATGGAAGTGGGTCAGAGATATGTTTTCCCGCGTGATGAGTAAGATCTGTCATGGATCAGCTGTACCTCTGCCGCCGATCCTCCACAACTCGTCCAAGGTAAACGCATGCAGGGCTCAGATACCAGGGGAACTCCTTTTGGCGAGCCAGGTGGACTGCGGTGGTCCTATTGCTTACGGTGCCGCGCTGACCCGAAGTGAGGGTGTCGAGATAACGAAGGATAACGATCAGTTGGGATAAAGGAATGACGATGCGGAGGAAACCATCGCGGGAGAGTCATGGGCCTCGAACTACATCATTCCAAATCAAAATCAATCCTAAGCCCCATCTGGAAACCTCACCTCCCAGTGCAACCTCATTGGGTGAACCTGCTGATGAACTTGACGTGGAACTGAGGCGCATCCCACGCGCTCTTATCAAACCGGAAGCTACAAGGAAGTATCTCACATCAGATCGGTGGCGAAGACAAGAAAACATAATGCGACTGACAAGTATCCGTAGCAGGCCTCACAAACAGTCAGCCATGCTTCGCTCGCTCGTTACGTCGCTTGTTGATAGGGTGACGAACAGCGTCGATCGAGGACATATACAGTAGGTCATCTGTTTGGGGGAAATCATTAATATTAGATGAAGGCAGATGAGATGAAGTTAGAATGATGCTTGCCCCGACAGACGCCTGTCTACACCCTAACAAGAAGCGCGATGGATGCGAGCGTCCGAAGGTCGCCTGACCGATGGGAGGTAAGCTCTAGATAGACTCCCTATGAAAGACACGAGAAGAGGTATAGAGGAATTTTTTACATTTGAAAAGCTTTTATACTGTATCAGTGACAGATGACGAAACTTCTCCATTGGTCAGTTCGGGGTTCGTGGCACCTTCAAATCCATCGATAACACCTTGAACTACCCGCGAAGCTACTGGAAGCGAATGGAAAAACACGCGATCGATGCCATCCACGCGTAAATCAATAGTTTGAGAGACAGATTTGGAGGAGAGCCATCACGGCTTCTTGATCGGTTTCCTCGATGCAGTCAAACAGACTAAACTGGGTCCTATATGGTGCCATAGTCGGCTAGGGGTATTCCACAAGTGGGACAAGAACTGACCAGGTGAGGCATTCAGGTGTCAACGTGGGCGGTCAATGGTTCAGGAATTCGATCAAGTGGAGATGGAACTACTTGGGGAACCTTAGAATTTTTGAAATTGGACCCTGTGGTGACGGTCAAGGCAGCTGATTTTTTTCAAGGGGTTTTTCCATGGATATGAGTTTTTCAGCACCTCGAATAACCTATGAGTTTGGAAGATTCCAAAAGACTTCACGATGAGCAGACTCAAGAGTCGAGGTGGCAGTTGATACCTGTTATGGACGAAGTTTAGGGCTGGCTTTGATCTGTGCGCCCGTTGACACCAAGGCGCTTGTTTGCACAGCATCCACTCATCACCTTACCTAACTCTCTTTTCACGGAAGCGGAAGAAGGCTAGTGGCTGCAGGAAGAGGGAGACAGGAGGTATGTCGTAGCAACAGCAAAAGTATTGATTCAATCGGTGAATCCCGGCCTGGATAGTTTGAGAATGGCATTCCAGATAAATAAGAAAGGCTGCTTCAAGTGCGGCAACCGTGCGTCACCACCTTCATCCGTCTGCATGTTTTGCGCTGACAACCTCGACAGTCGGTCACATTGCGGAGAACTGCACGTCCGAGCAAAGGCTTTGCTACAATTGTCGTCAGCCTGGGCACGAGTCCTCTGCTTGCCCTTCTCCTCGTACAGTTGCTTCTAAGCAGTGCTATTCTTGTGGTGGAGTTGGACATATCCAAGGCAAGTACCCTGAGATAATGCACTCTGCAGTTATCCTCACGTAGATACTAGCTGAATGCCCCAGTCTGAGACTTCAGGCACAAAACGGCGGCCAGAAGTGCTATGTAAGTGAACGTTGCAACCTTAGATTGACTTTGAACTAAAACCACAACTTGCATAGAATTGCGGTAGATTTGGTCACATCGCTCGTGTCTGCCCGAACGGCAGTGCCAGCGTCGGTGGGGGATTCGCAACTCGTCAACCTCCTCCGGGTCGTGCTCTGAATACGTCCACCCTCCCTCCGGTCAAGTGTTATCGCTGTGGAGGGCCTAACCATATGGCCAGGTTGGTCGAAATTTGGTTGCTTGTCAAGCATATATGCTAACTTCCTGTCCTCAGGGACTGTCTTGCTGCACCTGGAAGCAGCATGGTAGATAGCTCTGGCCCGGCCAAGAGCAGGACTTGTTTCAAGTGCCACCAGGAAGGACATGTATGTTTCCCCTGATCTCATTGTCTTCTCAATGCTCATATATCGCCAGATTGCCCGTGACTGCCCTGAGACTGCTGACTACACTGCTTGAAATTATCTTTGTTACGTCTAACGGGATCAGTTTATGTACTTGACTCATGCTTTGAAATGTTGCGATGAGATTCTCCAGTGCCAATAAAATCGTCTTTTTCATGCTTTCTTCCTCGTTATTCGTGGCGAATCGCACTCCTGAACCAAGAGACATCGAGTTTGAAGACTCCTTGCCATGCCAAATAATACATAACAACTGGACACCATTGTTGACAATGTCCAGCAAGCTTTGCTCATCACCATCCTCATCATCAACTTCTCAGAATATAGACGGGCTGGTTCCCAGCAAATGCTCTTCCATGCTACACGCTTATGCAGGCCAATAAAGGCTTCGCTTGGACATTCGCAGCGGACATTCCTTACGTCAGTCCTTCCGAACTTTTCCAATCCTCGAAGTGACCGAAATCAGGTCTACCGCGAGAGCAAAGTTCTCCCGTAAGTTTCTATTTCAATATATAACGGCTTCCAACCTCCTTATTTGACAAGCTACCGTCAGAAGGATTTGTACAGTGTAGTGGCTGATGTGGCATCCTACCGCCATTTTCTCCCTTTCTGCACCGGATCAAGGATTGTATCTATCCCTACCCCTCAAACCGGAGCGCTGGAAGCTAAACCTGGATTGGCACCCACGGTAATGGAGGCTGAGCTCACTGTCGGGTTTCTCGGATTTTCGGAGAGCTACATAAGTAAAGTGACTTGTACTCCGTACCAATCAGTACAGGTATGTTTTTAGCTTGGCGCATTCTGAACCTGTGCTAAAACATCCCATTGAACGTTTCATAGGCCGTGGCATCATCTTCAACACCACTATTCACCTCGCTTCAGACAACGTGGAGATTCGAACCCGCAAATGCAGCCCGACCAGATGACAAGCGAACATTAATCAACTTTGATCTTGCCTATACCTTCGCTAACCCACTATATAACTCGGTTTCGTCGACATTTTTTGCTCAAGTTTCGCAGCAAATGATTGAAGCCTTCGAGAAGCGATGCAAGCAAATATATGGGGATTAAACTGGAGTAAATGGCGCGTATTTTCGTTTCAACTGTTCTAGACAAATTAGACTACAATCAAGATTGACTATTAGGTACAACTGGAATAATAGAGAATCCCAGCCTTGGAAAATGAACACGAACTAGCCCTTTCTTCCCCTGTACTTCCACAACTATCTCCTCATGACTGAACGCAACGAGCTTTCCGACTGTTGGAAAGTTGCGTGCAGTATCGGTGGGTGCGATTTGGACGTGCTGATTGTGCTCAAGTCCAAGTTGGGCTGCTTGGTGGCTATTAAATCCAACAGTATCATATGGCATATGGCGAGATGAGATGATCAGGTCGGCTGCTTGTTCTCCGTCAGTATCTTCCCGGTTTTTCTGTTTGCCTTTGAGTTCTTCGAGGTGAGCTGACAGCCGCGTGATCCACTGAGAGAATTTTCAGCGGATTCGCCAAAGACGGAGAGCGAACACCTTACCTCGAGAGCATGGGGGAAAGTTGCTTGGTCAAAGAGACAATCGGTCTCTTCTCTGCCCTGGAGCCTGTAGAAGACAAAATGAACAGAGATATCGGTCAAACTGGGTGTCTCAGTGTCAAAGAGCCATCTTCGACCGTCTTGCAGCTGTTGGTCAATTTGGGCCTGGACGTTGGATTAAACGCGAACCCTCGATCAACGGATATCAAGAAACAGGACTGACAAGGTACGACGAAAGTGTTGCCAATGCTGGACCGCGCATCTTGACAAGGGCATCAAAATTAATCTCCCTCTCGAACATCTGTGCACATATTCAGTGTCTCCCACTAAGAATCATCGAGAGAAGGGCTGACCTCGCTTCTGTCTTTCAAGAGTTCCTTCGGAAATTGATCCCACGGCACGAAAGAGGTGCCCAGAGGAAACAATACCCCCTCTGCAACATGTTTAGTCATGAGTTGCATAAGGATGATGTCTGTATTCCCAGAAGATCTGTTTGCAGGGAAGAGGGTACCATACCCTGCGGAGGCGGGGAAGTGTCTCTCTAGTGCGGTTGCAAAAATGCTATCGAGGGCCATGGGTAAGCCTGACTTTGGCAAAATTCGATAGAGGTTGGAGCACACGCGTACCTAGTATCACAGTAGACATCGTTTCCAATTGCAAGGATTGGAATCCGCCGATATGTTATGCCCAGCAGATCGGTGATCTCTGGGCGGGGCAACATCATCGAAACCTATCCGAAGGGTCAGGACCTTACTTGAATATTGATTCGTAACTTACATTGACGGCCTTGTGAGGTATGTTTTTCAGAAGCAACAAGTGGTCTGCCTTCCGCGAAAACGGTGAGGCATCGTAACTGGCGTGCGGTCAAATGAGGATCTTCCTGGTTCTGGTCTGAGTTCGGTAAACGGTACAAGGCTTACCAGTAGAGGATTACAGACGACATCTGGAGCTGCTAGGACTTGATAACGAAGGTTTGGCTGCTCTTCATCACGGCTCTTATTAGTCTAGTTAGCGGGCTGACGTCGCCGTGCCGACGGTTGATTGGATTGAGGAGGTCCACGAATATTACTGGCAAAGGTCGGGATTTTGTCAGCAAACTTCTCAGCAGACCGGGTGCCTGAGTGCAGTATACAGTAGCATTTCATGAGTCAGTTCTGGCGGCAGATATGCAAAGAACCCCAGACGTATGGGTGGTGAACTTATATATAGTTTGCAGGTACATTATAGGAAGTGCGTAAATGATATTACAATTGGCTATGAGGAACAGCTGGAGCGATGAAGAATCCCACCCTTGGGAAATGAACGCGAACAAGTCCTTTCTTGCCCTGCACCTCCAGAACGATCTCCTCCTTGCTGAATGCAACGAGCTTTCCAACTGTTGGGAAGTTACGTCCACTATCGGTTGGCGCGACTTGGATCTTTTGATCTTGCTTGAGCCCAAGTTGAGCTGCTTGGGCACTGTCGAAACCAATGGTGTCATAGGAGACATAGTTCGACGAGATGATCACATCTGCTGCCTGATCTCCGTCAATCTTTTCCACGGTTGTCTGTTTTTTGAGTTCGTCGAGGTGAGTTGACAGCCGTGTAAGCCACTGAAAGACTATTAGAATGATCTCCCAGGCAGCGTGATGAAGGTGGTTACCTCAAGAGCATGCGGATAAATAGCCTTGTCGAAAAGGCTTTTCGCCGAGTCTCGGCTCTGGATCCACTGGAAAATGAAATGGACGGAAACATCTGCTAAACTGGGCGTCTCTGTATCAAAGAGCCATTTTCTACCATCTTGCAGCTGTTGGTCGATCAAAGCCTTGACATTGGCATAGAACTTGAGTGATTGATCAACTTGTCTCAGCAATTTAAATTTACCAGATATGTCGAAAGCGTTGCCACTGCTGGACCACGCGTTTTGGCCATGGCAGCAGTATCGATCTCCCTCCCTACCAGCTATATTATAACAGCGGGTGCTTCAGCTTTCAATCATGTTATCATTCGAAGAGATACTAACCTCGCTCCTGTCCTTCAGAAATTGCTTCGGGAATTGCTCCCAGGGCGAGAGTGCAACTGCCAGGGGAAACAACACGTCCTCAGCCACATGCTTGGTCAGGAGTCTGATCAGTGTGCTATCCGTGTTCCCAGAGGACTTGTTTGCGGGGAACAGAGTGCCATACCCTGCGGAGGCGGGGAAATGCCTTTCAAGGGCGGTGGCAAAGAGGCTTAGAGACGAGCCATCAGGCTCTGCATGAATCATCAGAAATCGGAGGCATCGGCGCACCCAGTGTCACAGTAGACATCGTTGCCAATGGCAAGAATTGGGATACGTCGATATGTTACGCCCAGAAGATCAGTGATTTCTGGACGCGGCAACATCATCGAGACCTGGCCGAAAGGTCAGGACATTGGGTCATGATGACTGCGACTCAACTCACATTGACTGCTTTGTGGGGTACATTTTTGAGAAGCAGAAGGTGGTCCGCCTTTCGTGAGAACGGCGAAGCATCATAGCTGGCACAGGGTCAATTGAATGAAAGTTTGTTTCATGGTACGACTTACCGATAGAGAATTACGGACGACATTGGGAGTCAAAGACGAAGTATCGGATCCAGTCTCTTCATGATTTTAAATACTATCATCGCCGGCTAAAATGTACCGGGCTGATGAGCATGTGAAGTTACTCTAATTGAAGCGCTCTTCGTATATATTTCTTGCTAATGCCAAAGATTCCGTCATAAACCGTCTCTACGGGGATTGGATGCCATGGCGCAGCATTAGGGTGGCAGTGGAAGGGGAAAGGTCACATATAGACTAAGCCGGTAATCAGCGGTCCTTCGCGCAAATAAATAAAAACTCGCTGCCTGTGACAAGTACATCGCCTCGTTGCAAACATCGATACAAAAGCAGAGTTGAGCGTTGACGTTCAGCTATCAGCTTCTCCTCTCCTTCTTAACGACCAGCCATGGCAAATCGTCCTCCTCTTTCTGGCAACAACTCTTACAACGGCAGCGAGGGCTATTCTGACCCCTTCGCTGACCGGCCACGCCAAACACAGTTCCAAGAGCCTGAAAGGTCACCTTTTGAGAGCACAGTCTCCTTGCCTCGTGCATATCAGAGCTCTACCTCTCTAGTTGATCGTCCCGAGTACGACGATGAGGAGATCGAGAAGCAGCCTTTGACCAGTCAAGGCGGCTTTGTTGGTGGTCTCTACCCACCTACGTACGTCACATACTACCCTTTCATAAATCACACTTATCGATGTCGATGCCTCGTTTCATAGTGCCATCGACCCAAATTCTTTTGGCCGCCCAGAATCCGTTATGTCGACCTCCACTAATGGAGTCGAGTCGGCATGGCGAAGGCGTCAAACCATCAAGCGTGGTGTCACTCGTAAAGTCAAGCTCACTCAGGGAAATTTCATCGCAGAATATCCTGTGCCCACTCCCGTTTACTCTGCCACTGAAGCAAAATACACGGCGACCAAGACAACTGAGTTTTCGTGAGTTCTCATCGCTACGTCTTCTCAAAATAAGCGGCGCTAATAATACAAACGTTAACGCCATTTAGACACATGCGTTACACAGCAGCCACTTGTGACCCTGACGACTTTAACGAGGCGAACGGCTATTCTTTGCGAACAAAAATGTACAACCGCGATACCGAAATGCTCATCGCCGTCACCTCGTATAATGAAGACAAGACTCTCTACGCTCGTACACTCCATGGTGTCATGCTGAATATCCGTGATATCTGTAAGACTAAGCAAAGCAAGTACTGGAGAAGGACTGCGGAGGAAGGAGTGCCAGGATGGCAAAAAATAACCGTTGCGCTGATTGTTGACGGTCTTGAACCGATGGACAAAAGTGTTCTGGACCTTCTTGCAACCGTCGGTGTCTACCAAGATGGTATCATGAAGAAACAGGTTGATGGCAAGGACACCGTTGCGCATATCTTCGAGGTGGGCACAATTTCCCGGCACACAGCATGAATGTGGAGTAACCCTTGATACACAGTACACGACTCAACTCTCTGTTGATGCCACGCCGCAACTCGTTTTGCCTCAAGCAAATGATCCGCTTAACTTGGTACCCGTCCAGATAATCTTTGTCTTGAAGGCAAAGAACCAAAAGAAGATCAACTCTCATCGTTGGTTATTCAATGCCATCGGCAAGATGCTCAACGTATGTAGTCTCTGATGTCCATGTGGTGCCCTTTCTCACAGATCACCGACAGCCTGAGATCTGCGTCTTGATTGACGCCGGTACCAAGCCAGGCCACAAGTCTATCTATTACCTTTGGGAGGCATTCTATAATGACCCCCATCTCGGCGGATGCTGTGGTGAAATTCACGCCATGATCAAGGGTGGTAAAAAACTCCTCAACCCGTTGGTTGCCGCCCAGAACTTCGAATACAAGATGTCGAACATTCTTGGTTTGTGCCCTCCATTTCCCTTTCGTCTGACTGGCTAAACTCTTCTCTCAGACAAACCCCTTGAATCCAGCTTTGGATACGTCTCTGTGTTGCCTGGTGCATTCTCTGCTTACCGTTTCCGTGCTATTCTGGGTCGCCCACTGGACCAATACTTCCATGGTGATCACTCCTTGGCTGACCGTCTCGGCCCCAAGGGTATCTACGGCATGAACATTTTCACCAAGAATATGTTCTTGGCCGAGGATCGTATCCTCTGTTTCGAACTCGTGGCCAAAGCGAACGATAGGTGGACCCTGACCTATGTCAAGCCTTCCAAGGCTGAAACCGACGTACCGGAAACCGCAGCTGAGTTGATCGGTCAACGTCGCCGTTGGCTCAATGGTTCTTTCGCGGCTTCGGTGGTGAGTTCTGTCCATCTGCTTTGTGTCGAGGTATCCTGTGTTCACGACGCCTGGAACAGTATGCCCTTGTCAACTTCCACAGGTTCTATCAGTCCGGTCATGGAATCATCCGCATGTTCTTCTTCCACGTTCAGGCTCTCGTAAGTTCGTCTTGCTTGGTACTCAATTCAGCGACTAACCGAGCCTACTAGTACAATATTGCTTCTTTGGTCTTCACCTGGTTTGCCTTGGCCAACTTGTGGCTTACCTTCAGCATCATTATCGAACTTCTCCCCACACAAGGTGTCGTTATCTTTGGTACCGCTGCCATTGTATGCATCCATTCTCTTCATTCTTGCCCTCGGAGCTGACGATCGTGTAGACCCACTGGATCAATCTCGCTTTGAAATGGATTTACCTGGCATTCCTTGCTCTTCAATTCGTTCTCGCTCTTGGTAATCGACCTAAGGGAGAACGTGCAGCTTACTCTATCACCCTCTGGTATGTTCATCCGATGTGTAAAGGGATATATTTATTAAATTATTCTCAGGGTATATGGTATCCTCTCCGTCTATCTCCTTGTATGCTCCTTCTGGCTCACGGCACTGGCCTTCAAGGTAAGGTAGCCCTCAATTTCAAGGAGGCAAGAAGGCTTACGGATGTTGAATTATATAGAACATTCCAAACCTCTTAAAGAATAAGACGACTGCGCAGGTTATTGCCACCTTCTTCACCCCGCCTGTTGGTGCCCTCATTGCGGCCATGGTTTCCACGTTTGGTATCTACTTCTTTGCCTCGTTCCTCTACGTAAGTGTCGCCATTCATCAGGACTGGGCTACTGCTGAACGGGATGTCATTAGCGTGATCCCTGGCACATGTTCTCAAGCTTCTTCCAATACCTGTGTTTGGCCCCCAGCTTCACCAACGTCCTCAACGTCTATGCCTTCTGTAACCTTCACGATGTGTCCTGGGGTACCAAGGGTAGCGACAAAGCTGAAGCTCTGCCTTCCGTTTCCTCGTCAAAGGCCAAGGACTCTGAGGCCGCCGTCGTTGTCGATACCGCCCGAGTCCAGGAGGATGTTGATGCTCAGTTCAAGGAAACTGTCACTCGTGCTATCACCAAGCTTGAAGTCAAGGAAGTCCCAGAGAAGCCGACCATGGACGACGAGAACAAGACGTTCCGTACTCGTCTTGTCTCCGCTTGGATGCTCACGAATGCTGGCTTGGCCATCGCAATCGAGAATATCAATGGCTTGCCCAGCAAAGACGTAGAAGCTGATCAAGCGAAGCAAACCGCCAAACAGAACACTTACTTCGGTGTCATCCTGTACTCAACGTTCGCTCTGGCTGCTGTACGATTCACAGGGGTAAGCATCCAACCACATTTTTAAATATGAGATTTCACAGCTGACAACCTCCAGTGTTTGTACTACTTCTTCAAGCGCAACCTCTTCAGGTTTTGCAGGAAGAACTGATCGGGCTTGTTTTGTTGTTCCATTCATTGGTCGTATCGCTTTCTCTATCTCAACCTCAGATACTTATCTCGAACGAGCGGTTGCGTCACCGGTTTCACGCCCCTCACTAATCAGATTGCATACACATTCCTTCATAATACCTGATCGATTCCCTCATATATGGACTTTACATACTCTTGGATTTCCATTCGAAGGCGAATTGGAAAATACGCTTTTCAATCCTTCCCTTGTGCATTTACATGATTTCGTCGACGGACAAATAGAAAAATTGCATGGAAATTAGAAGGCCTTGGGTGAGAGTGTCATGAAAACATTCCAGATGAATACTCCATATCCTGGGAACGCGCACGAACGGGCGTGGTAACGTCAGCTGCATTCAAGACCCCCGTTGTCAGGCCAAGTAATCGTATCAGATCCTCCTCACTCTCTGCTCCAAAGATCTCCTCGGCTGTGAGGCCAAAGGACAGTTGGCCTGACTCCTGCGTCGAGCCTGGTTCGACGAAAGACCGCCGACACATAGGACACGCGTTGTTCTGGAGCAAAGATGATAATTCAGTTTTCAGTCCATGTGAATTAACCAAGGCACTGGTTACTCACCGCCTGCATGATCCACTGCGACAGGCTGTGTTATTGAAGCAACGAATGCAGAAACGATGAGTATCATCCACAAGCGAGAAGTGGGACTGTCAACTCAACTCCTTTCTGCAGAATACATGACCGCATTGCCCAGGCTGGGAAAGTCTTGTAACCCCAAGGTTCTCGACTGGATGGGCTGGAGAATCCATTGCCAAAGCCATTTCTTCCTCGGCAAGCAGAGCAGAATAGGGAACGAAACAGATGGAGCAGTTGGATTCTTTGTGCCCAAGGTCTGCAACCTCCTTCTCCGTCAGTCTTGGTAGCCCATCGAGTAGAGCCTGAATCTGCCTACTCGTTTTGTTGGAGTCAGCGGGAATCAAAAGAAAGATGACGAACTCACGCAACAGACAGCCCAGTCGTGAAAGGAGTAGGAGGTGATTGGGGAGTGGCCATTGTCAATCAAATCAATATCCACAAACTCGCAGTTTAAATGAGACGGCCATGGTGACGCGTCCCCTTGAACTGCGCCACACTCCTCGCGTCGTACAGTTCATCAGACGGCCAACAGAAGACTGACAATCTGGGGTATGGTGACAACAATAATATACATGATATATTTGATCTTCGGCGTCAATTACAAGGCGGTATACCTACACAGAGCAGTCGAGAAAAGCTAATAAATAGGTGTCATAAGTAAAGCTCCATCAAGGAGATTGACCAGATAGGCCAGCCAGAGAACTAGAGCCAGAGAGACGAGCGTCGTTCTTGCTAGAATGGGTTCTCGTCATCATCCTGAAGCATGGCTTTAGTATCGCTAGATTGGCTAGCTTCAGGTGTTTCGTTGTCGCTCTCTATTGCATCAGATTTTGAGAACAACTGGACTGGCTTAGCACCCCTATTTTAAGATTGATCAGGGATCTGTTGGATCTAAAGTACAAATACTCACTTATCGAAGTTCTTTCTTCGAGCAGCATTCAGCTTCTGTGTGACCGGTGTCATGAGGTTATCGGTTGGCGACACAAAGGCAGGGTTACTCGATCTCAAAGTTTGTATTCATCAGTTATCAGCGCTTTCCGTAAGAGGTTAGGACATACTGGTTCTTTGCCATCTTCTTAGCGAGCAGGGCTTTGGCTCCTTGCCCCGGTGCCTGATTGGCGACATTTCCCAGTGGTGCTTGAGGCACGACGACATGGGCGGCTTGTGACGGATTATGAAGAGGCTGAATATTGGAGCTTGGAGAGTCGTTAGGAGTAGACATGGCCGACATGATGAGTGCTTTGAGCAAAGACTAGTAGCTGAACGCGCTTCACGACGCCCGGATTCAACTCCGCACGTGACCGTAGTGCCTTGCCGTCGCTTTGGCGACGGGCGCCTAAACCGCTTCTGAATCTTAGCCGAAGAACACGTAGGGCACACACAAAGATGATGATTGCTTTTATATAGCATTCAGTACATATATTCAATACATGTATTCAAGATTTCCGGGCGCTTAGGCGGTTCCGTCGCCGAGATAACGAAGTTTGATCTCCCTGCCGTTCAGACCGACCACCTTGACTGTTTGTGGATCGTCTGGAACAAGGTCGATTGCTTGGTCACTCCATTTTGCCTCTTCACCGTCGACGTCGAGAACAAGGCCCTTGACGGGTTTCTTCGTAGTCAGAACAACAGACTCCCTATCTTCACCGATCGTGGCCTTCAAACCAACCTCCGCAGGTGTCGGGAAATTAATGAATTTGAATGGCTCGGGCCTGTCGTCGCAAATGAACTCCGTTTCATTTCTCTTATTTAATTAATTACGCACCAGTTAGAGTAACGTCCGAGGACTGTTCCATCGCTTTCGATCAGACGTGCAGATATGATGATCGTTCGTGGAGCTTGAGCCTTTGTAGTCCGGATTGGTTGGCCTGGAAGTGCGCCACTCCAGAGTTCTGTGCTAGAGTTGGGAGCAAGAACAGCGTCTTGGCTGAAGGTCTCTCTCCAGTCAGAAAGCAGGTCAAAACAGGTGACTTCAAGGGTAGTCTTCTTCTCCTTGAGTGTGCTGTTCGTTGCCCATATCTCGATCTTGGTCTCGATGGCGAAGTTAGCAGCAGAGAGCGGGTCAGGGTATGAGGTATGATCCTTTCGAGTCATGCCAACTGTGTAGGGTCGAAGCTCTCGAGCAATGGTGAAAAAGGCGGGCTTGGGGCGGAGGAAATAATCGACAATGGCCCAAGATGTGACTGGCCAGCAATCGTTGATCTGGGCAGTAGAATTGAGAGGTCGTTTGATGTTTTCAGATATTTAACGCACCTGCCAAACGAGGGCACCGGCAGTGTACTCCCTCCCATCTCCACGCCAGTTCCTGCGCCAAAGGCGGTAGGCAGATGCAAGGGTTTCTGCCTGCATGACTTGAGTATAATAAACATAGCTGCAGAGAGCAATTCAAATCAGTCCTATCAATCTTGCGTATGGTGAACAAGAAGCCTAACCTCTCCATGTCGAAGGCGTGCTTGAAGTTTTCCATCAGATAGAGCTGTGGATTGTCAATAAGATTGCGGTATTCTATGCAGGATATCCTCACCTCCAAACGACGTTCAAATCCATCAGCCTTGTTGTGATTGTTACAGATTCTGTGGATAAAATTCAATGTTATGAGTACAGACAAATGAATTCAACCTTACCTGGACTGGGGATATCGCTCTGCCTTGTTTCCGCCGAGCCAGTAGTCGACTGTGCGAATGTCCGGATATCCCTCCCTATCAAATGTAAGCCGTCAACGTCATCCTTGAGAAGGGCAGGACCTTACATCCCGAACTCTGAAACGAATCGGCCAGCGAGAATATCCCAGTTGTGCCATGGTTCTTGAGATCCATGCCAAACGTTCCCTGTAATATGTGTTGGTCTCGAGGATTCCCAAGAGAGAGACATTCAAGAAATTACATACATTGGTGAAGATCGCCCAAAGTCTTGTCCGTGGTGGGCTTTCCTTGTCCGCTATAAGGGGAAGCCCGGTGGTAATAAATGTCACTGTACTTCTCGACGAGAGAAGGTAAAGTGCGCTCGTAGATATGCCGTGCGGGGAAGTTGGTCTGACGGAAGTCGGAAGTCTCGTCAGAGTAATCAAGGTCAAGCTTCAAGGACTCGGCGATTTGATAATCTACGCAACGATGTTATCAGTAGCTCGCTCCCGATCTATTGTGTCTGACCTTCGTTATTGCCAGCTAAAGAAAAGCGTCAGTTACTCGATTTGAACCATAATAGTATGAGCCTACCGACGTACCGAAAATAACAACGGAGGGATGGGTGCGCAACCTCTTAACGTTTTGCTCAACCTCAACCTCAACTGACTTGAGGAACGAGTCATAGGCGGGATACTTCGTGGTATACGTGAGCCTTGCTTGTTATTTAAATATAGCCTCGAAGGATCTCATACCTGTCCACATCCGAACATGAAGTCTTGCCAGACAAGGACTTCAGGGAGGGAAAAACCGGGAACACGTGAGAATGAATGCAGCCCATTGAATGGAAACACCTACGCCCAAGTTCTGCATGAAAGGCATTGAATCAGAAGGAGAAGAGGCAAGGATGATGTCGACTAACCATCACAGATTTCATAGAAAGCGTCGGCCTCGTAAATGCCACCTCCCCACACTCTTACCATATTCTGATTCCCATCGACCATGAGTTGAAGCCATGCCCTGTACCTGTCTTCAGTCACCCTGATACGCTGTGAGCAATCGTTTGGAGGAAGGAGGCACATAAGACACACGTCGTGAGGAAAGAATCGGCAGGAATCCAATTGGAACCTATTCGGTAAATGAATACAAATCCAAGGACCGATTTTCAGATATTACATACCTCCACAGAAGACCTTGATGTTATTGACTTCAAACAGGAAGGTTAGACCCTCCTGGTCAATAAGCTTGTCCTGTACTACTCGCACTCTTCTGAATGCCGTCTTGAAGGTCTTTGTATCCAAGATTTGGCCATCTTGGTCAAGCAACTCTGCCTCAATAGTATACAGAGGCTGAGCACCATAGCCAACTGGGTACCAAAGCTGTAGTTTATCGGCAACCCATTCGAAAGATACTTTCGCATGACCGGAATCGGTAGATATTTTGGTATCAGACGCTTCAATAGAACCATCGGGGGCCTTCAGCGTAAAGCTGGCAGCTCCGGGGAAAGAGCTAGAGAAGGTGAACTCTGTAGTCAACTTGACATCAAGTTTCTCCGAAACGGTATGTCGGACGTCCAGGTCTACAATCCGATTTTCGTAAGACTGAAGTAGAATGGGCTTCCAAGGGCCAACGGTCATCAATACTGGGCCCCAGTCCCAACCATAGCTGTTCAGATTGTCAGGCCTTCAGTTTTGATCCATATAACATACGCAACGCACTTGTATTGGGCCTTTCGAACGTGAAGACGACTAGAATCGCCGTTCCAAAGTGCATTCTTGCCGTATTTTTGCTCAAGTTCTCTTCCCTAAAGACGAGACGCGTTCAGCGAATGACAGTGAAGCCTCAAGACTGGTGGGAACCAACCCTGGCGAACGCGTTGTCGAAACGGATCACGATTTCGTTGTCACCGGCTCTAAGCTTTTCCTTTGCGGCGATGCGATGAGAAACAAATTGATTATCGGAACTGCAACAGTGGTCAGCCCAATTGACCATCGAATCGAAATCGCAGCTTACTTTAGTATCTCCTGGCCGTTCTGTAGACGAAACAATTTAGTAAATAACCAAGTTCATTCACCATCGGCACTCACAAGGGTTACTTTGGCGAAGGTATCCAGGCCTTCGAAGATCAAGTCGACGTTCGATGGCTTCAGCTCTGCCTCTGTCACGTTGAAGGCCGATTTGAACTCCCAGAGAGACTCTCCGACCCCTGAGGGAGGATGAGCATAGTGCTCATCGGTGTTGTGAAGAGAGAAAGTTTACATTGGACGTCCCACTCGTGCAATCCTACAAACTAGAGAACAATGAGACTTCTCTCCGACTAGTAGTAGATAAATAGAACCAACAGGGTCAGGAATTTTCTTGAGCTTAAGCAATTCGACGTGAACGGTAGTCGGGAAATCCTGAACCGGAAGCCATTCTCCATCCTGAGTTCCTTTTCCGCCACCAACTTGGGTGAAAGACCAGTCTTTGAGTTCGCGAGTCACAGCCATGTCGAAGCAAGTTGCAACAACGGAAAAGTTGCCCTGTAGCTACCCTTTAAGTACTCTCAGAACATATGATCAATGTTCTTCCTTAATTATTGGGGCGACATCAGAGTCCGAGATTTCTCCTTGCCAGCCTGGACGTCAAGGTGATGAGATTATTAGATCTCCTGACCTTATCTGCCTCCAATCTTCGACGATCTTTCTGACAAGCGCTGCAAACAGGGGTTATCATCTCGATTCCATCATTATTTCATGATTCGTGCGCTAGGAGATATACATCGTAATATACAGAATACATACACCCTCCCAACTTAGAGAAGGTAACGGAAGTCTTGCATCGCCTGTCCTGCCAATTCACCTTTCCTCTGCTTGTCATCAAGCCTCTTATTGAGTCTTGCGAGGTATACTCTATAGAGCAAGCAGAGAATGATCGACAATCCAGAGCACGAGATACAGATGGCGTAAGAATAGCTGTAGCTGGGTCCCCAAGGTTTGGGCCAGACATAACTAGATGTAGGGTTTAGATCTTTGCATGCTAGGAGACGCATTCACAGAGACAACTCACGATCCGGCAACATTGCCCAGCTGGGAGAATGCGTTGATGAATGCGAGGGCAACAGCTCGTTTGGACGGGGGCCGAGGGAAAGAGTTGCTGATCCAGGCGTATAGAATAATGAAGCCGGCATAGGATTGCGCCATCAAGAATCTACCTTCTCGTCAGGAAAACTTGGCCAGGATTTGGTTTGAAATGGTGCTTACAGAGCCACATATCTGGCGGCAGTCTTCTCAGTGGCGATGGCTATGATGAAGCCAATGATACCAAGGCCATAAGAGAAGCAGATGTGGTAGCAACGTTCTTGTACCTTGTCGGAATGCCTGTAGAATGGTGAATCAATATCAGATGGACGTTAAGGTTTGAAGACAACCTACCTAGATAGAGCGGCAGACACAAGAACAGCAAATACCCAGGGAGGAGCACAGAGCAGCAATGAAACGGTGGGGTTATATCCGAGGGTAGCCGTCAAAGTCGGGAAGTATGCGTTGAACGACAGAGCAATGACTTGAGCCGTCAAAGCGAATGCAAGCCACCAGACTTTGATATCGGTCATAGCCAGAATGAACCCGTTGTGACCAGCTTCGCCTTCAGTTTGCTGCTCATCACCAACGCCGACATCTTCCTCCATACGCTTGATAGCGAGGGCACGCTCCTGGTCCGTGAGACCGCGAGTCGTGCGAGGGAAGTCCGGAAGGATGAAAATGGCACATATAGCGACAAAGATAGTAATTGCGCCTTCGATATAGAAGAGCCACCTACGCGGACGGCTTCAGTTTGACGATCTCTCAAAAGTTCGCCCAAAAAACCCACTAACCTCCAAGCAGCATGTCCTAGCTTTCCGTCCATCCCGCTCAAGATTCCAGAAGCGATCAGAGCGCCAAAAGCATTACTGATGAGGTTTCCCCAGTATAGAATAGCGGTTCGGAGGCCAAGCTCGTTGCGTTTGTACCATTTGGAAAGTAGGAACTGTCAGGAATTAAACAACTTAGCGACAGCATGGAGCAGCGGAGTAGTTTCGGCGTACGAGAGCTCCTGGGAAGAAAGCTGCCTCAATGAATCCCAGGAAGAACCGCGTTAGCAGAGCTCCTACAAAGCTGTGATAGTAGGATTGAATGTGAGCGGTGATCACGTTGGTCGCTCAGCCGACTCACTTGTGTGTAATGCCGGTTAGGACAGATATCATTCCCCATATGATCATGCAACATGGGAGGTATATTGATGGTTTACCCATCCAATTCAAGAACATATTTCTGTGCCGAGCACCCGTCAGTGATTCCAATACAGTTGGAATCGAATGCCGACACTCACGATGGTATCTGCATGATAATGTAGCCAACATAGAGAATGGATAACAGAGTAGCGAATTCTTGGCCTAATGAAGGGAGTTTCAGAGACGAAGCATTAGGACGGTCAAAGAAATGTAACATACCTTTCAAACCAAGATCTGCCTCGAAACCTTTCAACCTGGCGGCACCGGCATTGTTTCGGTCAATCTGTGAGGGGCAGGATTATGAGCCAGCGTTCAAATCACTTTGAAGAGAGAGGCAACTCACGTAGTTAAGAATGTAGATGACGATGAGAATGCTCATTCGCAAGTCTATCTTCCAGAGAAGCTTTCGCTCGAGATGCTTGCGCTCTTCGTAACCACCAAACTCTGCGTCATTGTCGAGCTCAGACTTGGGTGTTGCGTCTCTCTGATCTTCAAAGTCTTTCTCCTTCTCGTGGGAGCGCACAGATGAGGGCATTTGTGAGAAGAGAGAGACGAAGAGGGTGCAGAGATGCAAGCAAAAACCTCGGCCTAGACTAGTGCAATTTATTGGCTTCCGTCATGTTGTACCATGTGCTCCTTCCCCCGAGTTGCGGGGTGAGAAATGCCCATGGACACTTCATCAGAATGGATTTGGCCGGAAGAACTACCTGATTACCGTCAACGAATTGAACAACAGTTTAAAACTGACGTGAGTGGAGGTCGGCAATGGGGTTGTAAGCCGGGGAATGCGGACCGAGGTCTGTATTGGTGCCTCTGATGCTCAATTTTACAGGATCGGAGGCAAAAACGATTTAAGCATGGGTCAAGACTAGGGCTGGCCAAGAAGGATAAACAAGTTTGCAGCCGTAAATTTTGTGAGCCATGCGAGTCAATTTCTTTCGAAAGGATCCTTGAGGAAAGAACGTTGAACCTGAACCCCACAAGCGATCGTTTCGGGGCCTGCCGATTCGGAACATAAAGGGAGGCTCACGTGCTTTCGTCGCGTCGCGTCGAATGTCAATCAACGAGGACGACTCTTTCGACAGTCGCGGCCATATTCATGTCAATGGTCGAAATTCATCCTGAAATAAAGCTAGTCATTGATTCTCTACCAATACTTGGACCTCATGATCTCAAAGTCGATGATGACTCTTGTCCGATCTGTCTGGTGCCATTTTCAGCGATATTCGAAGCCGACAGCACACTTCAAGGAGTAACAAAGCTTGCAGCATGTAATCACACCTTTTGTAGAAAAGAGTGAGTAGAACTCCGTGCCTTCTGAGAAGCCTCTGTAATTTGTGCTTTCACAGCCTGACAGAGTGGATTCAGCGCCTGGTGAGTTTGATCATGTTGAGCTAACTCAACAACTCACAACCCCGTGAACTACTAGCACGGAAATTGCCCAACCTGTCGGAATACATTCCTTGAGATAAAACCACCCTCAGAATCAGACGACGAATCTTCGGATGGAGGAGAATATATACCAGGCGAACACGACGACGATTTCGACGACATGGATGAAGACGCATTTTACGAGTCGGATGGTTTCAGTTCTGACTGGAACCCCACTGACTCGGATTGGCACGACCAAGACGAAGAGGAAGCGGATGGTGATATGGAAGATGGCACAGAATGGGATGCTACAGATGACGATGTCTCTGTCTGCGAGAGCAGCTGTTAGTTTCCGAGTTCATAATAGATCCCGGACGTCTCGGAGTACCATAGCACCTATGGTTGTATGAGTATAGTTGATTCCTTCGTTGTTGTAAATGCTATTTATACACTCCTCTAGATGTAAGATGTACGATCAGGTTATATATGCACGCGATTCTCATTCACAGAGTGGCCAACAATTCATCGACGGCTACGCTCTCCTTTATCTCCTTCCAGACTCCGGTATACTTCCCACTCCACTTCGGGCCCTTGCCTCCACCTTTGACGGACAGTTTGGACCTCAACGCGTCCCCGACTTCCTTCACTTTGGCTTCAGCAGTCCCAAACACTACCACGGTGCTGACACTCGATGCTGATTGCGAGGAAGGTGATGAGCTCAGAACCACGACGTACGGCTTTCCATCAGCTAGGTTTGTGGCAGAAACGGCGAAGGAGATAGCGTTCAGGAAACCTAGAGGATTAGAGGAATCGTCCGTTCGGTGGATATGCCTCGTCAATACGCTTGCCTCTCCGGATGCCTTAACCATTTCCTGGACTAGATCGCGGGCAATGATCCTCGCGAGCTCCGTTTCCAGATCATCTACTCGTTTCTCAGCCTTCTTACGTTCTTCGACGACCTGAGAAACGCGTTCAGGGACTAGTGGGGCGCCGCAGCTTAGAGTTGATGCCGTGGTCGTGAGTAAGGTGTGAGCGGAGGTGAGATACGTGATCAGGCGTGGTCCAGAGAGGAAGTAAAGTCTTGCCGTCGTAGCACTGGATCTTGCCAAAGCATCGGTATGTGGTAAGAGGAAGAGTTGTAAGTTGTTCAGACTTGGGAGATGTGTTCCGCAGCAACTAGAGCAGATAGGTGAGCATTTACTCGGTTTTGGCATGCATACACTCACGGGTTTCTATCGACGCCTTCGATGACTACGACGCGCTTGACTCCACCGGTGTAGTCCTCAGGTAGACCTTTGCCAATTACGCGACCAGAAGCGGTAGTCTCAACAGGTTTAGCGGGAGCCGCATCAAGTTCTGCAACCTCCACATGTACTCGTCTTCCTTCAAACACGAGTCGGTTCGCGGTTTCTTGTATCAGTGCTATTTCTTCCGTCGTCATTCCTCTCGGGATCTCTACGTAGCATGGCTGAGGAGAGGTGGTAAGTGACCAAGAGAGAGTAGGAAGATCCAGATGAGTCTCCAAAAGGGCAGATAGCAGGTGCTGAGATGTGTGCAATGACATCTGTTGGATTGAGTAAGATAAAATTCTGGAAGATAGATGTAGCGGGCCATACATGATCGTAGCGTCTGTCCCAACCCTTTTGGTCGAGAGATGCTTCTACCTTTGCGCCGGCTGCAAAGGCTAAGAGTGCAGCCTCCACGTTGCCATTTTTGACGAGAACATAATGTACTGCATGTCCTCCAACTCGCTTCGACTGGATAACATCCCAGCTGAGTCCGTCCGAGAGAGTCTTGAGATTACCGGTATCCGTGGGCTGTCCTCCTCCTTCGGGAAAGATGACAGTGTCGTGAAGGATGACCTCGAGAAGAGGGTCCTTCGGAATTTCCGGTGCGATAACAGATTTCTTCCCAGATTTCTTGGCAGGTTGGGCAGGAGGTTGATGAACGGTGGCCGATACGACGACCGTTTCAATCGACCGTAATAGAGGGTCGCCTGTAAGGAATCTGGAGGTTACTAAAAGGTTGTCGAAACTCAATCATGGAATGATAGGCACGTTGGCAGGCGAGAATCCCCACAGGTACAGGGATCGACGGGTCGTCCGGTATCCGTAGAGTCGGAGAAACTACTCTGTGATAGTCGATTGGAGTAGGCTGGAGAACGAGGGCTGCGGCGGCCATATTGAATTAGGTTGACGGTTGAAGATCAAGCAGGAGTCGTGGAAAACCAAGATGACTCCCCGGTCCGAAGGCCGTCAAGCCCCCGTGCTGTGCCATTAACCTTGACCACGACCATGTTTGGTCAACCCGAGGGTCAACGGTTGCTGGCTGAAGAAGGTGGGCATATCTCACACGACTTGAAAGTTGCCCATATGTACTGAAGATCATCCGAAGCGGACGCACATGAACCACAAGATGTCGGGTCTGAAGGAAACTTGGCACTCTCGGAAGAAGAGCGCGTAGACCAAGAGAAGGCTCTCGTTCGCAAAGTGGATAAACGAATGTCTATATTGGTGCTGATTTATATCCTAAACTGTATGCATTCTCGTAACTTCATTCCTCGAATTCTTCCTGACCGAGACAGCCAGACATTGACAGGAACAATGCTAGGTTGGTTCTCATGATCAGTGATAGAGCTCAACAGCTGACTCCAGGCCAGCGTTGCCAGATTGCGAGGCTTTGAAGAAGACCTCGGCCTTACAGGAAATCGATTCGCCTCAATTCTGTCCGTGCTATACATTGGATATATCATAATGCAGATACCCTCGTCAGTCCACCATGCCGAGTTACTACCCACGTGTTGAACCCGCACCTACAGAAACATGTTGCTGGAGCGGCTTGGAAAGCCTTCAATCTATCTTCCATCGTGTATGATTGTGTGGGGAATCATCTCGGTCCTTACAGGTGTGTTTTTCAGTGTCTCTACATGGTACCGGTTTCTGACATTGTATGGTGTGCAGGATTAACAACAAGGTAACGACCAATCTATCCTCGTCCCGTGCGTCTAATCAAAGCTCTCTCTCAGTTTCTTTGGGGCTCTTTGCACGCGTTTCGCCCTTGGATTCGTCGAAGCAGCGTTCTTTCCTGGAGCTCTGGTATGACACTCCTTTCGCGTACCTTCGATTGGTACAGTTGTCTGAAACTGGGTGCAGTTTTTGCTGTCGAAATGGTACACTCAAAGGGAGCTATCACAGAGGACGGCCATCCTGTTCTCTGGGAGTCTCATCAGCAATGGGTTCGGCACCCTGTTGGCGTCGGGTATTCTGGATCTAATGGATGGAGTGTGGGGTTACACCGCCTGGAGGTTAGTGCTGAATTTTTTCTCGAAAGCGCTTTCTCATGTCGGACAGATGGCTTTTCTTTGTGGAAGGGACATTCACGGTTCTTGTCGCCATAGCTGCAATCTACATCCTGCCCGATTTCCCAGAAACATCTTCGGGTTGGCTTTCTGCAGAGGAACAGGCCCTTGCTATTCATAGAATGACAGAGGATCGGAAAGTCAGTCGCATTCATCTTGAAGAACCCCAAGAGTTCGAACCGGAAGCAGAAACAAAGCTCAATGAAGGGTTCAACACAAGAGGCCTATGGTTGGCAGTTGAAGATTGGACGGTCTGGTGGCTGGCAGTTATCATTGGATTCATGGCCCTGTACCTTTCATTCAATGCCTTCTTCCCGACACTGACCGCCACAATGGGGTATTCTCCGACAATCACCCTATTGCTGTGTGCTCCACCATGGGTTTGGTCTACGGTCCTCAGCTACTTTGTTTCTAGGTGAGTTGCCATTCTCCGTGGTCGGCTTTTGGTGTATTTACTTCCATGAGGCACTCCGACCGCGTGGGGGAGAGGTTCTGGCACCTGACCATTCCAACTGGTATAGGGATCCTTGGTTACCTACTGGCGATATCGACAATGTCCACCTCTTTGAGATATTTTTCGCTGTGCGTCAAGGATAGAATCATTGTTGGCTTATATTGGTGCTAACATTGCTCCAGATTCCTGATGACGCAGATGTACTCCGGCTATGTCTGCTTCCTGGCATGGGCCGTTGGATCCTTCTCCGGCCCTGCGTCGAAACGCGCTGTCGCGGTCGGAATTCTGAATTCGGGTGCCACTGTTGGGAATATCCTTGGATCGTACGTTATGTTCCTTCCGCTCCTGTTCCCCAGACATCTGACCCCAAAGAAGGTACAACTGGCCCTCGTCTTGGGGACCAACCTATGTGCGGTCTTATACGATATGCACCGGTGCTAGTCTAGTTGCAATAGCTATGTGTTATATTTACCGAGCGCATCTGCAGTTACTCAATGCAGAGATAGAGAAGAAAGGAGGCTTGCATAGATATTTACTGTAAATTACCGTGTATTAATTTTGATCGAGAGAGTTCTTTGGGGTTACATTCGATGACATTCGTACTTAAGGGCGGCGTCGGCTATCTGATCAATTCACAGTACATCGTTCCACACGTTTGAGCGGCGTCCTCACCGTCACCGCCACTGCCACCACCATCGTCCAATCCTCTTTATAGGTTGCCTGTCGTCGCAAGCCGCGCAGCTCGAGGTTCTGGATGAATTCCTTGACCTATCTATCGCGCCAGTTCGACGTACTCGCCTCAGCGAGGACACCTCCATCAACGCCAACATCCGACCGGCCTGCATTCATTGGCGACCAACTACGTAAGGGTCAAGGTCAAGATGGCCTTCACTCAAGTTCGATACCGAGAGTGAACACATGGTCAACGAAATCGTTCTTGTTCAATGGCCCATCGAGTCTGCCACGGCCGACAAAACGTTCTTTCTCCTCTCCAACCCTTGCGTCTGTGCGCAAGCTTGGCGCAGTTTCAACACTCTCCTCCAGTGCATCTCCAGAACCTGGCCTCTCGTCAACAACACAGAGTGTAGAGACTCTCATACAACGAATGTTCTTCATTCGAGTAGTCCTATTGGCATGGCACAATATTCGGGCAGCTTGGTATTCACTCTGGGGGTACAAACGTGCGCTGGATGAACCTGAGCCTGCCCTTATTATCGAGATGGATAACTCAGCAGTCAATATCACACCTTCAAGCAGGAAACCCACAATACCGCCCCAGCCCCAACCTCCTTCAATAACACCGCACACTCACAGGTCAAGCTCAGACCCTCTCCCTTCACCAACTCTCTCAGAATCAGAATCGGAGGCAGAGGCAGAAATTGATGATTCCAAACCACAA
The DNA here is from genome assembly GCA_015708445.2 of Clitopilus hobsonii. Classification (NCBI taxonomy): domain Eukaryota; kingdom Fungi; phylum Basidiomycota; class Agaricomycetes; order Agaricales; family Entolomataceae; genus Clitopilus; species Clitopilus hobsonii. The sequence continues at coordinate 1,843,475 of CP068001.1, read as the reverse complement.
GTTCCGGCGTCTGCTATGCTTCACCAATCAACGATGCTGATTCGAGCCTCTGAATCACCTGCGTCCGCTTCCCGGTCGCCTACACCGACGTTAGCCGCACGGAAAGCTGCATTTCAGATGACACCGAAAACTCTGGTCCTTGACCTCGATGAAACGCTGATCCACTCTACATCACGGCCTCTCAACTGGGCGGATACAGGAAAGGGTTTCTTTGGTTTGGGTTCATTCAGAGGGAGGAATAAAGGTGCAAGTCATGTCGTGGAGGTTTTTCTGGGCGGTCGGTCCACGCTTTATCACGTATACAAACGGCCGTTTGTCGATTACTTCTTGCGCACAGTATGTGATTAACCACAAACGAACGACACACCACTAACTCGCAATTCAAGGTTTCCAGTTGGTATACACTGGTGATATTCACAGCGTCTATGCAGGAATATGCAGATCCTGTGATAGACTGGTTGGATGCCGGCCGGGGCATTTTGGCGCATAGGCTATTTCGTGATGTGAGCGCCTTCCCTCTCTTATTGCTCATGTAATTAATGACTTTCATAGTCCTGCACACAACTCCCCAATGGCTCATTCACCAAGGATCTTAGTGTCGTGGGGGCTGATCTCTCACGGGTGTGCTTGATTGATAATTCCCCCGTCAGCTATAAGGTTAATGAAGGTGCGCTTCCTATGAATTCGAACTTAGCCGCCGGTCTCATTGTGTATACAGCCAATGGTATACCTATTGAAGGCTGGACACATGATCCTCACGATGAGGCGCTCTTAGATCTTCTGCCTGTACTCGATTCTCTTCGGTTCACATCCGATGTACGACGAGTGCTCGGACTACGGACTGCTGGAGTGACTTCACACGCATAGTCCCAAAAGCAGCTTTTGGACTGCTTGGGTTTCCTTCGTTCTCGTGGTCGCTTCGCTTTGCATATTTACGCATACATTCAACAATTGATACCTATACATACATCGGCATACAAGCTTAGCTGCAATTAAATATTCTGCCTAATCTACGCTGTACGGATTGCAATCTTACTGACCAAGTAAGCTGGAGTCGGTGTGCTCTGAGATCCGCTCAGTCGACTCATGAAAGTCTTCCAAATTGTATTGAACAGGAATAGGTATGAGCCATTACGGTGGGAGAGAAAATACGCAAACAATAACCCTTAGCGACATAGATTGAAAGGTGTGTGTTACATGGCAAGAGCTGCTTGGAGTGCCCGAAGTTCTTCCTCCTCGTCAGCTTCATGAGAAGCTGCAGGTGTGGCAGCCGCTGTAAGAGGGGAGATCAGCACAGAACTGCAGGTGATGGTGATAAACCATACCTGGTGCCTTCGCGCCTGCGGGTAGATGGATTGGAGCCCGTTCTGCTCCACTGAGCCGTTCGTTGAGTTCGTCCTGCTCTAGCTCTTCAAGTTCTGATCTCAACTCGTCCTAAGAATGTGTGAGAAGCGATGACCAAGATACACTCTGAACATTCCTTACCTCGTCAAGCTCAGGTTGACCTATAGGGTTGTTTGAGATTGCTTCTGCGATCTCATTTGCCAGCTCTCGCTGCTCATTCACGCCACTTATTACTTCGTCGACCTTGTCCATCGTACTAAAATTGAGGTGAGAGCTGGAACACAGAAGAGCATACATGCAACGTACAGATTACCATGTATAACCTTCAGTGCATCCGAAGCCTTCTTCATTGCTGTCATTGTCTCCGCGTTCAGATTCGCCGACTCCAGTGTGTTTACTTGCATCTCAAGCTGAAACCTTGTATTTGAAAGCCTGTCCAATTCCTGCTCGATAATCTTCTTCTTCTTCAGCGCCGCAGTTGCAACTTGGAGGTTGGAAGCAATGATGTCGTCAGACCTCACAGCACCCACAATTAAGCATAAACTGTGATTCAGCATACCTGCTTTATTTGATACTGCATTCGCTTTGGCTTTCTTGAGTTCCTCGTCAATCTGCTTCTGTAGATGCTCCTCCTTCTTCTCTATCATCTGGAGCTGTTGCCGTAGTGTTACGATTGCCTCCCTTGCTGACGACTTGGGGTCGCGTCGGGGACCAAACCAGCCCATGAAGCTCATATCTGCGGTTATCCAGAAGAGGTGTTGGAGGTAAAGAGATAAAAATGCAAGGCTGATATAGGAAGACTGCGAAGCAAAGGCGCAGCGGACACTAGTGGTGGTTGTGTAAGAGGGTCAGAGATGGTTGCCCGATAAGGCAAGTCCAATCAGCTAAGGCGCGAGGGTATATACACTCAGTACAGAGTCGCTAGCATGTCATCATCAAGTCCGCAAAGTCCATTATGAGGGGTATTTAGTATATGGCTAGCATATCATCTACTGAGGCCGCAAGATATCTATAAGATTAATTTTAAGAATAGATATCAAAGTTGCTGAATCCTTTTAGTTCAATCCTTTTAGTTCTCTTTATTATCGTCACTACGGGCATGGGTAAGTTTGATGATCAGGGACTGCGATGACGGCTACTCACACTTCTTCGTCACTGCGGTCATCCGAGGCACCCTCTTTAGTGGTGAGAACGCGCCAGGCAACCCTACAAATCATGCCGAACCAGATCATCTGCAGAATCTAGAAAGGAAGGGATATTAGGGAGAGAACGTGCGCAATATTTGATAAACGTGTACCTGTAGCGCAATTAAGGCAGATGCGAACACCCAGAAAACCTCACTTGTCATGTAGTGTCCCTCCTCGGGAATCCATTCGAATGCGACGTATCGAGGACAATCCCGGAATAGCGAGAGGATGACGGACATGAACATGAAGTGCCGAGTGATGAGCCAGGAGACGAGGAATACACCAAAAGTTGCATCGCAAAGTAGCTGACTGATGTCGAGGTAACGGATCATCTTGGCGAGCTAGCAGGAATGAATAGTGAGCTTCAATATCTTTCGCAGAAAGACTCCAAAAACCTACTGGAAGGAAGATATCACACCAGTCCATGAGTAACATGATCAGACAGCCTACACGGGTCCAGTTGTACGAGTAACTAGTAACCATGAGGAAGACCGTGATAACGTGGTGGGTCATCATTTGAACATGGTCCTTTCGTCTTGCTTCAGCATTGAGAATCAGTATTTGATGGAGATAGAAGGCAGTCTGCAACAGGTAGTAGAACTTCAGAGGAGCGGCGAGGGGTATATGAGGGTATCCTATCCATAGATCCGTAGGATCGAAAACGCGCGTTGGAAGATTATAATGAACATACTGGAGGCGAAGGTAAGCCAAAAAGCGTCAAACTAAGGTGGGGACACGTACCAGTCCAAAGCACCACTGTGCGGGGTAATACACGAAAGACCATCCTTGTTCGGCAAATCTAAGCACACTCCGGTGGACCTGCTTAAGCTCTTTGGGAGTAGGCTGGATAGAGCTAGCGTCCCCGTTAGAAGAGTGCCCGTTCGCCGTTCCGTTGGCAAGTCCGTTGGCGTGTCCATTACTATGACCGTTGCCATTGGCTTTGTGCTTTTCCTGCTGGGAAGCAGCTTGTTTTGCTTTTCTGAGCCTCAGGTCCCTGTGTAACTTCCATTTGGCCAGGGGCTCGAAGAAGCCCAGCCTGAAAGCGTCACGGAGGATAGCCATGGCAGCAATGCAGGTAATTATCATACACAAGTCTTTCCATCCTGTCGTATAATAGTTAGAGTCGTGGAACGAGTCTGGATTTTTGGGTCGCTCCGTGGGGTATGATAGCTGGACGAAGGGCTGCAGATAAGGCTGGAGCTCTGCCAGAGTGAATAGGCCGCTCATTGTTGCAGCTATTTATACGTTGTCCGCGTTGCAGGCACAGGAGTGAAGCACACTGCTGCTAAAGAATGAAAGAATGTTGTGTCAAATGAAAGACACGTAGCCGTCAAAGAAGGGAGGAAGAAAGCCACCGGAGTCGAAACTAACAGCGCATGGACTGAATAGTCGTACCAGTCAAGCGAGCACACGTTCATACGCCAAAAATCTGCGTGAGAAGATGTTGCCTTTTCAAACAAATCATCCATCAAACCGCGAGGACGCGGCGGCTTTCTTTCTTGAGAACCGTTCAAGGTCTGGGTTCTCGACAAAATGGCCTCTACCTCGGTGCAACCCAATACAACGCTCTATGTCAACAACTTGAATGATAAAATCACAAAAGAAGAGCTCAAAACCCAGCTTCTCGCCTTGTTCGCAACCTATGGAAAGATCATTGATATCATCGCGCAGAAAGGACCTAGGATGAGAGGACAGGCTTTCCTGGTGTTTAGCGACCTCGCTGGAGCGACTAGTGCAATGAGGGCTTGCGAGGGTATGGTGTTCTATGACAAACCTCTGGTGTGTTTGGCCATACACTTTCCATTCGCCAATGTAGAATTCATCACGCCCAGTAGCATATAGCATATGCCAAAACAAAATCGCATGCAACATCCCGTCGCGAGGACCCCGACTTCGTACCGCCAACGGCGGCAAACGCCAGCAGCCTGCTCGCACAAACCCAGAAGCGACCGAGAGATGAAATTGGGGATGCTGGACGCGCCGCGAAGAGGGAGAAGTCAGAAGAGGAAGAAGAGGAGGAGGAGATGGAGATTGACGATGAGGATGAGGATGACAAGTCTTGTAAGTGCCTTTCTCGAACTCGGGCGACAAATGGCAACGATTTCGTACCGATTCACCGCTGACTTACTCTAACAGGATTTACGATATACCACTACACAGATGTCCTATTAGTGCTATCCCAACTGTATGTGTAAGGGTTCTTTCCCCTCCTACGAGCTTGACTGAATTTCCTCTCAACGTTGCAAGAGCATATTGCCGAGGTCCAGACTTCGAAACGGCAACTATATGCAAAGTTGTCGTTGACATACTTGATTGTGCAGAGAGTCCCGGACTCGAGGTGGGCAAAGGAGCATTTACGCGCTGTAAGCATCATTATACGTCTATATCATATCATTCCAAATTGCAGTTGATTGCAAATCCATAGTTATACATGATTCAGTCGATTGTTACTTTATGCACCGCGAGACCCCCTCTACGCCGATTTCAAGGCTTTCAGAATGGCCTCACCGATGGGTCCAGCAGAGGCAGGGTTCTGGCCAGTGATGAGATTGCCATCGACAACGACCTTCTCACCCCATGCTTTCTCAGCCTTAATGTACTTGCCACCGAGTTCCGCGATCTTGTTCTCAAGAAGGAAAGGAACATCCTTGACTTTGCCGACTTGTTCCTCCTCTGCGTTAGAGAAGCCTGTGAAATTCCTGCCAGCAAAGATAGACTTTCCGGTAGCATCAGTTGCACCAACGAGCGCCCTGGAAGGAGGTGTCAGTATGAGGACTCATTCAGAGAGCGCAATTCAGGCCGTACGCAGGTCCATGGCAGACAGCGGATGTGACTTTTCCAGATTGGAAGAACTGGAGAAGTTCGAGTGAGCATACTGTGTATCAGATAGAATCCAGTTCGTATACCTCAGAGGCCAGTTTTGCATTGACGGGGTCAGCTGCCAGATCAATGACAGGACCATGTCCACCAACATAGAAGATAGCGTCGTAGTCGGCGGCCTTGACATCTGCGAGAACCTTTGCATTCGACAACTTGGCCTTTACAGTCTCGTCGTCCCAGAGGAACTTCTGAGCTTGGGCATCTTCTTTGAACGCCTGAGGAAGAGGATAGATTCAGAAACAATAGACGATTGGGGTAATGGAGTTTGGCTAACCTTGATGCTACTCTCATCGACGGGTGGGTTTGCGCCCTTTGGCGCTGCGAAATCAATCTCGAAGTGGGGTGCAAGGACATAATATGGGTGAGCAGCTTCGGGCAGATACCAGCCCTGCAAAATCTTTATCAGTGACATCATCGCGAATATGTTGAGAGTACCATACAGTTTGAGCGCCAGTGAGGGTCTTATCCGTAGAAGTCAAAACGAAGAGGATTTTTCCAGTGGGTGCCATTGCTTGTTGTTAGAGAAAGATGTTTGTGAATGTAGGAATTCTCAGCGCCATCGTCACCATCTTATATAGATTTTCCATGGTGTCATTGACGCGTCTGGTAGCACTTTATTAGTAACCTACCATCAACGTAACTCATGAACAACATCCGCGTTCTCCCCACCACCTCGATTTACAAGGGTTAGTCTTTGTAAGGCGAGCTCTATTTACCGGCGTCACCGCCGAACGTCCATGTCGAATATTCCGAATACTGGGCGCCATGGAATCACCTTGAGCCGTTGAATGCAAAAGGCTTGATAATAACAGTGAAGGCGGAAGACCAGCCGAAAGAAGACGGAGTGTAGTCGACATCCTGAGCACCGCCAAACGCCGTGTGTTGTCGCTTGCTTCGCCTGTGAGACACCCTCGAGCCATACGGCGCAAAACAACAGCAAGCTAGCAGGATCTACCGTAACAGACACTCAAAATACCACCGACCACCATGGTTGCGTTTCCGATGAGCCAACTCGAATTACACAATTACCAATACATTCTTCTAGGGTCTGACCGGTGAGATATTATGATCAGGTATCGAAGTCCAATGAATGTGTTCTCTAGAGTCTCTCAAGCTTCAAAGGGGATGAGTTTGGTTTCAGGCGGAGGAGATCTGGACACAGTCAACAGTTCGCTATCCTCAGAAAGGAAGGGCAGTTTGACGATCATATGCTCACTTCTCGTTCTTCAGCTGCTGTGCGGTTGAGCTCTCTAGCTGACTTTGCCGCGGTTGGACAACCATGTCAATATGTAGCACACCAATCTTTTGTTGTCCACACCTATTTATCATAAAGCAGTGATGTATTTTCACAGTTCTCATAGAACACGATTCAAGCCGCTACCGCCATAGTTATACATGATTCAGACCCTTGTACTCATCGATACCAACTGCAATATGCACCGCAGAACTTTGACTACGCTGATTGCAAGGCTTTCAAAAGCGCCTCACCGATGGGTCCAGCAGAGGCGGGGTTCTGGCCGGTGATAAGGTTGCCGTCGACGACGACTTTGACATCCCATGCCTTCTCGGCCTTGACGTACTTGCCACCAAGGTCCCCGATCTTGGTTTCAAGGAGGAAAGGAACATCCTTGACTGTGTCAAGTTGCTCTTCCTCCTCGTTAGAGAAGCCCGTGAAGTTCTTGCCGACGAAGATAGACTTCCCAGAAGCATCAATTGCACCAGCGAGAGCCCTGAAATGAAGCATCAGTATCAGAAAGCATCCAGAGTGCACAATGAGTGCCTTACGCAGTTCCATGACAGACAGCAGAGGTAATTTTACCACTTTGAAAGAACTAGCACAGTCAAATTGAGTAAATTTGGGAGGCAGATCGGATTTAGCTCACATACCTCGGAGGCCAGCTTAGCATTAACGGGGTCAATCCCCAGATCGATGACAGGACCATGTCCACCAACGTAGAAGATAGCGTCATAGTCGGCGGCCTTGACATCTGCAAGAACCTTTGCATTCGACAATTTGGTCTTTACAACCTCGTCATCCCAGATGAATTTCTGTGCTTGGGCATCTTCCTTGTACAGCTGAAAAAGGTAGGGTCAGATATTAACGATGTGACGAATGGAAGTTGGCAGACCTCGATGCTACTTTTGTCAATAGGTGGATTCGCGCCCTTTGGAGCTGCAAAATCAATGTCGAAGTGCGGTGCGAGAATATAGTATGGGTGAGCAGCTTCTGGAAGAAACCATCCCTATAAAATCCTGGTCAGCGATATCATCAGGAAGATCTCGAAAACATGCGTACAGTCGGTGCACCAGTAAGGGTCTTTTCAGCAGAGGTTAAAACGAAGAGGATTTTCTTAGTAGCCATTGTTTGTTGCGTTGGGAGAAAGTTATTGGTGGATGCAGAACTCTGAGCGCAATCGTCTGCTTCTTATATAGACTTTTCATGGTATCACTAGCGGGTCTCTGGGGGTACTTTATTGGTAGACTACCACCAACATACCCTGTGTGCCCGCATTTCACCAGCAGCTTTGCTCCATACAAGGTTTGGTCTTCATGAGGCGAAGACTATTTGCCGGTGTCACCGTTAACCGCTATCTTCGAGGGTTTTGCACTTAATGTGCCATAGAATCGTCTTGAGCTATCTATTGCAAGAAGCTTGGCGAAGATAACCGAGAGCAGAAGGCCAAGCACAGGAGAGATTGCGAGAGATTTTGAGTGCCGTCAAACACCGTTCACCGTCACTTTTCGTGCTAGTCACCCCAAAGTGGTGTATTGATAGCACAGACTCGGAATCATATTGAACATGACAGGGTACACCAGATAGCCTTGATCGCCCTTGCGACGAGCGAGCTGACACTGTACAATCAACGATTCAGCATCTGAGCAGTCTGAAGTCAAAGATGGACTTGAGAGGAATGCGATCGGGTTTGGGCGGATCGCTGCAGGTTTGGACACTGCCACATATTGATGTTGGACTGTCGCCACATTGACCATGCCAATTAGACGCCCAAATGACCAGATAGGACTATGCCTTGATCTCAAACTGCTGTGCAATCGTGTTACTCAATTAACATTGCCAGAGTAGACATCCTCTACACTGTTTCACCCTCAGCTGAACCATGCAGTCGGGCCAGACACAGGAGTTTAACGTGCCGGCCAGCCCCGTGGTAGCAGGGCCGCTGGGGTCGAGTACACCATCGCCAGGATCAGATACCCTCTCGCAGTATGCTCTCATTCTCTTCTATGATTGACTACAGCCTCACCAACGGACAGATCAAACGTCTTTCCCAATGCATCCGGAATCCTTCTCGAAGGAACCAACACATTCACAAGTGCTGGTCGCAATGTGTATAATATCAATCCCTCTCTATCTGTCTCTTTTCAACCTGGTCAGTGTTTCTTTGCTGCCGTGATGAATGATTCTCAGCCCTCACAAGAACTAGCTCAAGACACTACATTCAGTTCCTCCATCGGTGCTATCCCTCCGCGGGTCACGTCAAGAAACGAGCCAGGCGACGGCGAGCACTTCAGCGAGACCTATGCCCGTCTCCTCCTACCGAAAAGGCTGGGATGGCCTCTGTGGCTTCCGAACCCCCTTAGCAATCTTCCCGTGCCCTACAAGAGGCGAGGAGTGGACATTGGGGATGTTGGGATAATCACCAAAGATGGAGACTTCGACTACTTCTTCAACATTTGTCTTGCGGCGGATGATCCCATCAACAGAAACAGCGTTCCAGAGAACTATGTACCCATCAGCTATCTAGAAAACCAGGAGGATATGCGTCGTGATCTAAACGCATGGCTCGCAGGCGATTCTGTCGTCACGAATTCTGTTATTGAGCAATCATGCTCTGGGTGAGTCAGCCCCGCCTCTATCGCCTGACTATATGTAAACAAGAACTGATATTTCCCCGTCTAGGCTGGCAGATTCCCATGACATTCGATTTTCTGCATCACCCCCCGCGGGAGCACTTCTTGTAATGCCACAAGGAGGGTCGCGAAAGGATTTACTCAACACTGAGCCCTTTGTGGCATATGCCAAGAAGCATGCTCCGAGTTGGTATAAGCATATTAACGTTACCAGAGGGCGTCGTGCTGCCAATGGGTCGGTCTACCTTATCACTGGCGTTGACAAGACACAGCTTTGGGGAACGGCTGTGTATTCTCAATCAAACGCAAACGCCTGCCTTGACCCTCTCATCTTCAGAAAAGCCAATAGACCAACTGACGATTCTAGATTCAAATATGTTTGGAATCGTTCACGTCTTGCTACAACCAAGTACGGGCCTGCAGAGGAAGTTTTTGAAGGCATCACGGAAATGCCCCATAACCAATGTGTGTTCTTGCGGGGCTTCCGGGTTGCACTGAGCGAACGCCTGTGGAACTCTCTGTTGGGCGGCGGAGTGGAGGTAGCACCAATACAGGGCATGTCCGCTGAGGCCCTAATGGAAAAGGGACATAATGTACCTTTTGCTCAGTCCGGATTCTCAAGCTTCTTTGGCTTCTCGGCCGGAGGCTACGCCAGTGTGACGACTAGGGCTGAAAGTGCTCCTCCTGTCTCCGTTATCCCAGAAATACCTGAACCTTCGATGGTAAGCTGCCCGTAGCTTTCCGATATACATCGTTGTGATGACACTGCCTAGACACTGCACCCTTCGGATGCAATAAACCAATATCTTCTAAGCCAGGTAGGCCCAAAGTTCTATATGCTAGTTTCTGATCGAACGGTTGCCAGAACAAGGAGGCCGACGTTGCAATCACCCACGATGATGTCTGGTGCTCTGTTCTGGAGCAGGTAAGTTTATTCATTCTGCCTGGGTCTACGAGAAGCAGCTGAAATATCGAGTGTAGGACTCGACCGAGCTCCCCGACCCCCCTGCTCTCCTTGCACAAATACAGCTTGAATACGATGCTGTTGTCGCCGATGGTGAGTATTCCTGGCGATGATACCCCTTACACGCATAATCTCAACTACTGTCAAGGTGGTATATGCTGGGTTTCGAAGGACCGTGACCCCTCGCAGATTTCTCCTATTCGTCGGCACGAACACCACATGTCGTCTGGAGCTTCCGATTCGGATGTTGAATCAGAAGAAGAAGAAGAAGAAGAAGAAGAAGAAGAAGAATTCGAACCAGTAGGCAGGGAAGATCTGCCTCTCGAGACGTTATCTCATCCCTTAGATTCGACTCCCGTGAGCATCGTTTCCCTGAACAGCGAATCGCGCTAACTACGCCTGAAAGTCACCTCATACTGCGACAGACTCTACGAGTACGCTTGGTACGAAATGTGATACTTGACACCATTGGGATCCCCAGTTGACATGGTCACTTATTGTAGCCCGGCATGGTGCCAAGACGGCTAACAGGATAGTGCACGGTGCATCTTCCAAGAAGATTTCGAAGTACCCCTGTTATTTCTACCCATCAGGGAGGTGTAAGAATGGGTATGGCCTCTATACGAAATGCGAAGGCCTTGCTGACGGAACTCCCAAGCGCAAACTGTCGTTTCTCTCATGATCTACTCAGCAGCAATAGGAGCTCTCCTCAAAGTTTCCTCTCAAGTCGCAATCTGCGTCCGTCTGCGGCTTCCATGGTTGCACCGGCGCCTTCATTTTTGGTTTCATCAACGGGTTTGAACACTTCCCTCAATAAGATATCTGAGCTCCTTACTGTTCTCTCGCAACCGGACCCTTCTCTGGCATCTGCCCAACACACTTCCATTCTTCAGCAATCTACGTTAGTCGCTACGCAAAGCCTCCAAGAAAGCATACAAAGGCAGAGACAGTCTTTGAACCTTGCACTTTATGTAGCTAGAGAAGCCGTTAGCCTTGATGAAATGGGGAACGATCCAGAAGCTGCTGTGGCGGCCTACAGTCGTACCACAGCGCTTTTGAAGTCAGTTATGGAAGCGATCAAGCAAGAGACCAAAGGGAAACGGCAACGAACCCTACACAGAGAAGACGCTCTACGAAGAATCCAGGCTATTGTAAGCATTACCCCCAATATTATCTGTATAATCCAATCATACTTATCCTTGAACAGCACGACACTTACACAGATAGAATGGATACACTTACCCTTCTCAACGATGTATACCAACCAAATTCGAAGCAGATGGTACCACCACAGCCTGCAGATTTCTACCATAAATCTACGGACTCCCAAACAGATTTCGACCAGGATACCATCCAAACGAGTAAACCAGAGCTCTTTCTTGGAATTAGTGGGTACACTTGTAAATCTTCATCATCACAGGTTTAATCATTCGAATGTCAGCGATGGGATTTGGCTCACCCAAGATTCCGACTGATTTGATACCTTCGAGGACCAACTGGCCGGAATCCATCTCGTTGTCTGATGTTCCATCTCCTCCTTTCTATTCACAAGCTCCCAGTTGGCGTCACCTATTGAAGCTCTTTGCGAACCTCGGTGGAAGCAAACTAGAGGTAGTTACAGGCAGTCGTACTCTCCTACAGAAAGACGCCAAACTACGGACTGTGGTTCAGGTCATTCGAGCGGTAAGCTGCTGTCGTTTTACCAATGCGATAATACACTTACAGAACGCTTTTCTACAGAACAACGACGACCCCAAAGATTGGCGTACTGTAATTTACTTCACCGTTGATCACCCTAGTTCAATGGGTGTCGAAAGTGTGAACGAGCTCCCGTACTCGTACAGTAGGCTGAAGAGCATCCCTGAGCCCCTCAGAGACGGTCACGAGTCGAGCCGATCGAAATTCTTCACTATTCCAGACACTCAGTCTGTCCCATTGCCGACTCTACCCATCACATTTTCGAATCTTGCGCTCTATCTCTCCGCTGCACTACAGGAGTCAAGGGATAGCAAGGGCAAAAACGACGGTGATAGGCTTGTAAAAATGCTGGAGGATTGTTATGGAGAGGGTTTGGAGATCTCCCCAACTGCTCCCACGAAGGAACCCGGTGGACAACGATCTCAGAAAGCCTTTGGCAGATATAACGCGGACCGTGTCCGGATGGGCGAGAGACGGAGCGCCAATTATGAACTAGTCACACCTTTTGATCCCACTGAATTCTAGCTCATCTACTATCTTCATACTACATTCTTACGAGGAGACCGTCGTTACCACTTGTGAACACAGATGATCCTATGAACCAGTGATTGGTCGCCGTTTGCGACTATCACCTTGCTATCTTGTCATACTTCCCAATCTCGGAGAATAGAGCAGACGAAATCCAGTGGAAGACGCGTCTAAGCCGACGCGCCCGGTCTATATCGAGAGAACACGATCGTGACACGGTGGCGTGGTGGCTTGATACCAAATCGAGACTGATTCCCAGAACAAGCGTTTCTACCACTGAACCACAGCGCCTGAAGTGCTTGAGAGGACCGTCAGTGAAGAAGACCTCGACCTGACCAACGCCGGAGCCCACAGAACGTCCGCCTTCTCAACAGCAACGAGAATAATCAATCATGTCTTCATTCTTTGGCCTGTACGTCGCCAAGTCCAAGAGATCTAATCGAGCTTGTAGGCTAATCTTGTCTCCGCAGGGGCAAGACTCGCACGTTCAAACCGCGTAAAGATGTTCCAGAAGGAACGAAGCAATATCAGCTCAGAAAGTATGCAGAGGCTACCCTAGTGAGTTACACGTCCACTGGAACTATGACAGCCGTTGAGGGCAAGGATGGCAGGGATCAGGTAACCTACGGATGGCGGTTGTTCTTCCAGAAGGCGAGGATACCAATGAATGGCTAGCCGTACATGGTATGCCACGCTGCATCTCATATTACTATCGTCGACTTCAACTACCTCTCATTAGCCGTCGACTTCTTCAATCATATAAACATGCTCTATGGCACCATCACTGAATTCTGTACCGCTCAGGAGGCAAGTCCCCACGCCTGATCTATAGTTCCCTTTGTATTAATATTAAACCGTTCATGCCCAGTGCCCTCTCATGTCCGCTGGCCCAAGGTGAGGATTTCAAGCCGAACCCGCACCAGATCGAGCCAGGGCTCCTCCTTCCTCCACTCCCATACTTACGTATTCCAATTGCAGGTACGAATACCTCTGGGAAGATGGCGTCAAATATAAACGGCCCACCAAACTCCCAGCACCAGAATACGTGGATGCTCTTATGAACTGGACCCAAGCTATCCTCGAGGACGAACAAGTCTTCCCCAACCGTATCGGGGTCCCATTCCCTCGCAATTTCCGGGAGACCGTTCGCACGATATTCAGAAGATTATTCAGGGTGTATGCGCACATATATTCGAATCATTTCGATCAAATATGTGCGCTCGGGATCGAAGCTCATTTGAACACCAGCTATCGACATTTCTTCTTGTTCGTCTACGAATTCGATTTGATTGACAAGAAGGAACTTGCACCCCTTGACGAACTAAACGATGGGATCCTAGCAGAGGATGTGAAAGGACGGTAATAGCTATTGTTGTGCTAGGGAACTTTCTTATTATACGAGTATGCTGGTGGTATTTTTGACCGAATGCAATATGTATCGTGTGTGTGCACATTACGAAGCAGTCAAAGGAGCGAAGCGTGTATATGCTATAAGGATGAGCCTACTTGATACAGTGATTGCGCGGGGCGAAAGCGACGGTGGGTGAAAAAGACTGGAAAGGGAAAGTTATAAGTACACATTTTCTGTTGTATATGGAGAAATGCATGCTGGAAGCCGTGTGTGAGGAGATGAATTGTTTGCGAGAGAAACCAGGAGTAAAAAGGATCGTGTAATGCGCAGTTTACGAAACGGGTGAAAACGAATAAAAATAGAGTGAAAAGGGGGAGGGTCTATCATGGTTCTCAATACAAGATGCAGGCACAAGGAGGGTATCTGTTGGGCGTTGATGCGAATAGACGTGGTTCAGAGACAGTGGGATCGTGGTCGACAAGGATGCGTGTATGTCGGGTGTCGACCCATGAGATCGAAATTTTTTCAAATTGTGCGCTGGTAGAAAGGAAATGCGTGAACAAAGTGCGCATATTGTCGACTTTAAGGTGGTGACATACCTTGACTATTGACCATTGCACCACCAGATTCTTGATCCGGTCGTTCAACCCACGCTTGCATTCTTGACAAATGAGGTGATCTGCGAGTGGACGCAGCGCGGATTCCATCGCACTTGTTGACAAGTCTGTGTGTGCCCTATGTGAGACATTCGAGTGAATGCGAAGTAAAGGGTGACGAACCAGGCCTAGCATCCCATGCTAGATAGGCAGAAGCCAACGCCCATGCTCTGGTAAGCTTTTTCTGCTCTACAAAGTCACATGTTGGCGTTGGAGCGTGTGGATGTGGCGGTGGGAGTAAGACTCGCTTCAGGGCGTCTGCCCTACCAAAGTGCAAAAAGAAGAGCTTTTTGAGGTAGATTGGACCTATTGTGGCCGCTAGCTCATCTGTTATCGATGAGAGGGGGAATGAGAGGAGATGTGATGATGTTGCGACTGCCAGATCGTAGATGTCGAACGATGCTGCGAGTGCATATAGGTCGATGGGGCATAATGGGGCGTGAGACAACAGTAGCGAGTATAACGGTGTCGAGGTACCGACATACGCGTTTACTTGCAAGCCATACGCAGGGAAACGACGGATGGCTGCAGCTAGTTGTTGGAAGGAGGGGGCATAGTGAGTACACGATATGTTGTAGACGGCGTGAAGGATGATATTGAGCGTTGTTGAATCGTCCTGGATATTTACAATTTCCTGATCCTCTGGGTTGACTTGTAGCTTCGTCGCTGTCGAGAGCCTTTCTCCAAAATTGTTGCTCGAAGCTGAGAGTAGAAGGGGACGATGGATATAAAAGAAGACATTATCAGACGATAATAGAATTGAATCCGGATTTGTGTTATTTAGAAAATCAGCTCCAGGATAAAACGTTGTTGATACTGAGACGAGTGTATTTACGTCTTCCTCGACTTGAGGGGAACCTTGTATTGATAGCGGCGGTGTCGGAATTTGTTGACTCGCTGAAGTCATGGACCACTCCATTGAGGTAAGTCAGAGAGAAGACGCGCCAACACAATTACAAATACACACGTCCATTACCTACCCTATGACGTCATCACTACTCGTTTCGCCGTACTAACTTTCTTCAGTTCCTCCAACACTAATTCCTCTTTCATCCTCATTTCCTCCAGTTTTGTGTCTATATGCACTTTAGTTTGTGTCAAAACCGTACAGAATGTCACTCACTTATTCGCTTTTCCACCGCTAGTACTCGTTCTTCGTCATATTCTGTCACAAAACTCACAGCAACACCTCCTTTGCCTGCTCTTCCAGTTCTTCCTACTCGATGCGTGTACTCTTCTGCCTCATTCGGCATATCCCAGTTCACAACCAGTCCTACATCCTCGATATCCAACCCACGCGCTCCTACATCTGT
This sequence comes from Clitopilus hobsonii, assembly GCA_015708445.2. Classification (NCBI taxonomy): domain Eukaryota; kingdom Fungi; phylum Basidiomycota; class Agaricomycetes; order Agaricales; family Entolomataceae; genus Clitopilus; species Clitopilus hobsonii. The sequence goes on along the minus strand of CP068001.1, from coordinate 1,827,687 downwards.
AGATACAAGCACGGGAACGACGTGTGCTCTGAATAATGATAATGAATTTAACCGTTCTCGCTGTGTTAAACCCGAGTGCAACGCCGTACTCCGTATCTGCAATGTTTGCAGCAAATGTGTGACGTACGCTGCAGTCTCGGCTTTCCGACAGAATATCATCGTTGGAGGCGGTTGCTCTGGCGTCTCTTCGTCTTCTCGAACTTTCTTTTTCTTCTTTTTCTTGGGATCTTCGGGTGGTTCTTTGCGTAAATGCAAGATCGATTCTGGTGGGTGGCAGAGAAGGTAGTACAAGTACACCTCTCGCACATGTGAGGGTACTAGAAGGTAGTACTGCTCTAGCGTTGAAACAGTTTCAACCCTACGACAAGGTTCAGAGGCTGTTGGGATGGCGTTCATTCGTCCACTCACTTGTCAGTCAACCGGTGCACGAACGGCTTCTCCTTTCCGGCTTTCACAGGCGCATTCGCAACCCTCTCCACCGCCTCCGTCCATGTCGCAGTAAACAAACATGTCTGTCTCTCCTTCGGTACGTTTTCGAACAAATATCCCAACTCCTCCGCAAATGTATCCGTCAAGAGTCGGTCCGCCTCATCCAATACCAAGAACTTGACGCGCGACAGGTCCCATTCCCCCGTTTTCGAGCGAAGGTGATCCACGAGCCTGCCAGGCGTGGCGACGATAACGTGCGGTCGATTGTTGAGTTCGATGGCCTGAGCTATCATGTCCATGCCTCCGACAATAACAGCTGTGCGGATATTTAGTGGTGCACCAAGGACGGCGAATTGTTCCGCTATTTGGAACGCTAGCTCTCTGTTCTTTCGTTAGCTAGAATTATTGTATGAAGAGATATCCCGCTGACCTCGTTGGTGTGAGCACCAAAGCAAAGAGACCATAAGGATCCACGGACAATCGTTGGAGGATAGGTAGTGCGAATGCAATCGTTTTACCAGATCCAGTTTTGGCATTTCCAATACAGTCTCTTCCCGCTAGAAGTGGAGGTATACAAGCAGCCTGTACTTCCGTAGGCGTTTTGATTGACATTGCTTTCAGCGCTGTGAGAAGCTGTGGTGCTATTGCGTAGGATGAGAACGAAGCTGGAGGTTTGGGATTTGAGGACAATGGAGGTGCATCTGGAGTCGGTTTTGGTGTGGCGGACAAAGGTTTAGATTTCTGGGAAAGCCGTTGTTGTTTCGCTGTAAGCGAGGACGAGAATCGATCCTGTACTTGAATCCTGGAAGGTTGGGGTATTGAGGGAAGGGGATCATTGTCAGATTCTTCCGAGTCTTCCATAGCAGGTCGTATTCTCGGAGCTTCCTCTTCTTCGCTATCACCCTCCTCCCCTTCTTCTTCGCTGTCGGTCCCCTCTTCTTCTTGAATACCTTCAAATGTCTGTCCGTCATCATCACTGTCCTCCCCTTCTATAGGTATCCTTCGCCTCTTGCTGGCCCTGCCTTCCTCCCTTTCCTCGGTCCTTCTCAGTAGATCATCTGCCGTCAACGCGCGCTTCTTTCCACCGGCCATTACGAGATCTGCAGACTGGGTATACTCAGAATTTTGCGGCAGCGTAGAGTGAGTCTGCAGCCTAGTAAACCTCACTGCTCAGAAAGTGAGTGAGTTTCGGAAAAATTCTGATCGCAACAGCACATTTCAGGATCGGCCCGATAAACCCGGAGTTAAAGTACTTCCGCTATGGCGAACTTCTTTTACTCCTACTTTGGCTCGCAGAGAGCACACGAGATCACGGCCAGAAGCAGCAGCTTGGTCAGGACTCGCCGATAAAGGTTTGTCATACTAGCAAGTCGTCTGACTTGACTAGGACATACACGGAAGGTTGTGGATCCAGACAGCGCCTCAAAGCCTAGGAGTTGAACAGCCGGATATGCAGACGCCACTGACAGGGTGAATAGCTACTTATATGCCACACTAATCCAGGGAACCCTGCATCATTCTCTTCTCTACCCATCGTCAAGGCAAGATGAAGAAAACGACCAAACAATTCAGCGCTCAAGTCGTAACGTTCCAATCCTCCCTCCCGTTCGACACTGTGGTCGCAAGGTTGGACAAAGCTGTGAATAAAGTTGGCTCGCAGAAGTTCTTGGGGAAATTCATTGAGAAAGTGAAGAAGAAGGAGAGCATTGAGGGGTTTATTGATGAAAATCTTGGAGATAGTGGGTTTCTGTATGTTGATATACCGTGTCCTTGACAGGTAAAATGACATTCATAACATTTGGGTACAGATACTTCCTCGACTTATACCACAACACCTGGATTGACCTCCTCCAAGCAGACCCTGCACCACGAGCAGTTGTATATACGATCGGCAACCCCTTCATTGCCATAACCATGCTCTCGCTTGATATCCGTGCAGGGTATCAGATACCTCCCCGGCTAATGGTCCTCGAGGGAACGTCGGGCACTCGGACCAAAGGTGCAGATCCGGAGGGAGGAACGACGATTATATATCACCTTCCGTCGAGTGTCATGGAATACTTGGATGAAGATGGCAAGAAAGAAGTGTTGCGGGAGAGGATGCAGGCGCTGGATACAAAATTGGAGGTGATGGTGACTCAAGTTATGGACGAGAAGGTGGAGGTAAAGCTCTAAGGCCCTCGTCGTTTTACATACGAGGTCTAGAAGAGGATTATTGCAATGTAAATTATTGGTACAGATGACTGGTATAAAGTAATGCAAGGATTTTCCAAGAGGAGTCGTCTAGTGATCTAAAGCGGGAACCTAGGGGAAGGTTAGCTTGGAAAGAGGTTTTCCATGGTGCCAATAACTCACCTGTAGAGACATCTATGAGATAAGCTCAGAGCAGTATTCGCTCTACTTCCCCGGCAGCCTTCCGAACGCGATTCATCACAGCAAGTCCTTCTTTATCTTCTGTTATGCCCTCGATCAGAATCTGGTCGACACCTTCGCCTTCCAATGATAAGAGGCCATTGAATAGTCGCTGAGCTGTGAGTGCAGGTTCAGCTTGAGGACCAAGGTGATAAGAGACCCATTCAACCCCGTCCAGCTGCGGCAGCGCAGCCCAAAGCTGTGAGTCAGATGGAGCCATGATTCCTATTTTCCGGAAGGAGGAATTCTTGAGAGATCCAAGATAGGAAGATGCGGATGGAATCTTCTCGTCATTGGTTGATATGGATGAGGGAAGGAGGAGGGTGACGGGAACAGATGGAGAATAATGTCTGTATTTCATGCCTGGTGTTGTAGGGGCAGCTTCCATAGCTTCATCCTGGTAATCTCGGCGGTGCACCAGTACGTCAGGAATCGCAGAACCCTCACCCATCTCCTCCTTCAACACTCTCTGTATATCCTCAACAGTGACTCCTCCTGGGCGAAGAACGCGAATTTTACCATCCTTCTGCAGGCCATCTACGACAGTGCTCTCCAGTCCGACACTGCAAGGACCACCGTTGAGAATGACGCTAATCTTGCCATCCAAGTCACGGAATACATGGTCTGCCCTTGTCGGACTTGGCTTTCCAGAACTGTTTGCACTCGGTGCAGCTAGAGGAACATTGCCAATCGCGATCAAAGCCCTTGCAACAGGATGGGAAGGCATTCGAATGGCTACGGACGGTTGACCCGCGGTAATGATCGTTGGAATTATCTTCTCATCCCTTGGAAAGAGAAGGGTCAATGGCCCTGGCCAAAAGTGCTTGATGAGAGCTTGGTAGGTTGGTGGGATTACATAGCCTTCGGGGAGAAGTGTATTGAGCATTGAGATCGAGGAAACATGCACGATCAAAGGATTGTCTGCAGGCCTTCCTTTGGTCTCAAATATTCGTTTAGATCCCTCTGCACTGAGTGCAGATCCCCCTAGCCCATAAACCGTCTCTGTTGGAAATGCAATGGGTTCAAGTAAATTGATTAGATGGTGAGAGGCAATCTTCAGTGCATCGAGTGTTTCTGAGTCATTGATTTCTGGAACGTCGTCTGTGGGCCCAAAGCGAATCGCAGATGGGTCACATTTGAGTACTCGTGTCGTCGCAGTCGGCGACATATATCTATAGAGCGTTTGGTGAATTGTTCGCCAGATTTCGAGAAAAGCTGATGGTGGCCGCATGAAAAGTTTGGAGATCATGTTGTTCCTTATTTGGATAATATTGGAACTCATTACTTGAGCGGTACAGTAGTACGGACGACCACCAAAATGTATTGGACGAGATATTCACCGTTCTTCTTCGGGCTTGGGTGCAAGTGGCATGTCCAGTCCTACTCTGCGTGCTGTAGCTTTGACCCTGTCTTGTGCTGAGAAGTCCACCAGTGGGTTGTACCGGTCAATGAGTTCCTGCATGTTAGGTCAGAATTTAAGCGGTTTGTTCTTCGAAGAGAGGCGTACCTTGTGTATCCTCTGGGATTTTAGGAAAAGTAATGCATGGTCAAGGTCCCTCAATACAGCTGGGTCCTGTGACTGTTGGTACTTTGTCAATATTGACCGAAAATTGTCCTTGACAGTCTGGTTCGTCCTTCGTGGTGCAATTGCCTATATCCAACCCTGGTCAGTTTGTGGAACAGGTCATAGAAAGAGGCAACTCACTGATTTCCTCAGCTCTCTAAGTATTCCACGATACAATGCCCTGTGCTCTGTCAACATCTTAATCCTGACCTCGAAGTCGTGACAAGTTGCCAGTGGCCACACGCGCTCTGACAAACCTGGAAGCCTTGAATGCGTTATCCCCACGTGGCGACAATGCGAAAGAATTTTGATCGCAAGACCTTTGATCGCGACTTGCTTGGCCATTGACGGCCACTGGCCAGATTGTTGGTGCATTGTTCATCGAACTTGAATCCACTAATCGCGTTTTTTTGTGGGCGTTAATGGTTAAGGGCTTGAGAATCCTATTTATTTGAGACTCGATTCCTTTTGCCAAGTCCCTCGCTTCTTCCTCACTTCGACATGGCTCGGTTTGCTTGTCCGACTGGCAGCACTTACAGTTCTTTTTCGTCAGACTCAGTAAGGCCCTATCTTGGATTCTGACTCTGATGAAGGCAAGCTCACTGTGTCGTTGATAATTCAAAGACACAATCGAGTACCTCCCAAACTAGGACTCAGGAGACTTCCCAAACAACTCCGACTAGAAAAAGGTATGAGGCTTCGGCGTCGCCTCAGCAAGCAAGGAGAAAGGCGAAAGAAAATCATCTTTCTTGGCCCGTGGTGTATGTTGGAAACGTAGGAAGCTCGCATGATCTACCGATACCCAACCTTGAACGTTTCTTCTGATAGCTGCTGCCTGGTGTGACGGCCCAAGAACTCTCGGACCACTTCCTCAAAGAGTGTGGACAGGCGTCGAGGATAGACATTCGCTGCAGCTATGGAGACCCCACTGCCCAATTTGAAGATGAGTCCATCTCAGAGGTTTTCGAATTGCCTGGTCGCCGCTATGCAAGTCTCCAATGGACGAACCACACATCTTACCAGAAGGCTCTCAAGCTTGATGGCACTTTATTCCAGGAGGCACCTATTCTAGTATGTACATCATATCCCACATCCCGGACGGCTTCATCAAGCTTATTATGCTCTAGGTCACGTTGAATGCAGGAGATCTCCCCGAAGTTAAAGATCTGGTTCTCGGTATGGTCTCTTTCCCTTTCACAACCCCCGGCAATTTATTTCTTGCAGCCCGCATCCAGGAGAAAAAGCTCGCATCTAAGCCGCTTCCGAAGAGGTAATCACCCGTTGATAGAACTCTAGGGTGCACACGTTGCTGATTGCGCCATTGCAGACTTCAAGGTCAAGCCACGCTACTGTTATAGCCATTGACAGTCGATGAGACTCACTCCCGGTCTGCTAAAGCCAATGTGGAGGGTCTTTACCATGCGCAGCAAAGTGGAATTTTTGTTTTCTTCATAGTATACATTCGCATTCGCAGTGCACAAATTTACCGTAATATGCAAGTTTTATTCTGTCATTCTGTCAATCTGTCCAAAGATACCCGCTGTCCAAAGCCGTGTGCCACCAACTCCGATATCCCGGAGGTTTATGTTGGCAGGTACCGTCACCTTCGTTGATCTTGGACCATATCCTCAGAAGCTCGTCTGGGTCCATTCGTTGCCGTGGCTGGAAGGCGCTGTATGACTGATTAGCGTGGTTGATATCTGTAAGTGACATGACCTTTAAGGCCGTCTTAGTCTAGTGGCTTACCAACCGTAGTACGTGTGGTCATCGTTCCCTTTGTGACCCCGGTTGCCGCAAGACCATTGCCACCAGTCGAACGATGGAGAGGCCAGGGATGACGCTAAATCCAGCGTCGACGCCTTTCTTTCCGGGAGCCTACAGGGGCGAATCCGAAAGCAGCGGAAGGAGCATGGGACTTCAAAAGCAGGGCTTGCACGACGTGGATCGAACGTCCCTATCGTCGCTCTCCATATCGCCTTCTGAATATCGATCGGTCAAGAGCTCACCAAGCCCTCCATCCGAACACAAGGCTCACCCGACGACCGGCTCTGAATCGAACATATGGACGAACGAAAATCCCTTTGGAACACGCACGCCCAACGACCCCAATAGATTGCCCCGTGGCTTCGAAACTCCACTTTCAAGGGATGGGTTCAGGTCAACCAGCCTAGAAACATTATCGGACTCAGATAAGGCTGAGGTCTCTAGTATACGTTCTGCGGGAACCAGCAGTCAGATGGCAGCTCCATTCTTCACGCCATCCCAACGTAGTCCCGAGGGCAAGGCCACTCCGCCAGTGCCAATCAACTCCAGTTTCTATGGCGGTCCTAAATCTACCTCCCCCGTGTCATCCATCGATTCCGGGAATCAATACACAAATGCTCTAGACAGGCCAACCCAGAGCTTTGAAGCGCAGCTCAGGTCATCGCCCGCTATCTTGGATATCCTGAATCGCATCGCCCAATGCGAAAGGTACACCGGGGAGATACAAAGGGATTTGAACGAAGTACACAGAAAAGTCAACATTATACTGGAGCGTTTGGATACCCAGCAAACCCAACCGGAATTTAAGGATCCCTTTGCATCGAACAAAGTCAATGGCAGTGGCTTTTCTGCTCAGTCTATGAGTGGTGGCCCTCGCCCTTCCATTGGAAATATTGCACCTAACCAAGCTATTCCGGGAGACGATATCTCTACGATTTCCGCACGACTTAACACTCTTACAAGCTCTGTTGGGCAACTTCTCGCAATACAGACACAGCATATACAAGCAACAAAAGATATGCGGAGTAATTCCATTGTCGGGCCTTTGGGCATGGGTAGCCAGGCAGGCGACCAGACGCCTGTCGGACCAATGTCTCCGCCTGCACCATCTAGTAGTATGATGGGTCATCCGCAACGCCACGAACAGCAGCGTCCTCAAGGACGACACCCGGGACCACCCATACGAACGTGGTCTTCTGGGACTATTGATATGCCTATCCGAGGCTCTGAGCCAAACATCACTCGGCCAGGTATGATGTCAAGAGATAAACGTCAATCAGTAACCACGTTGCTTCGACGTGACTCTTCTGGCGTGAGTGTTTCGGCAACCTTCTACTGGCTATCTAACTTTTCTAAACCCCATGATAACTTGATAGATTATTGATCCCAGTGGTGACTCTTTCGGTGGTACCGCTCGTGATGGTGGGCCGATCATCACAAAATGGGAACAATTATCGCTTGCACCTGAATTGTTGAGGTCTCTGAATAAATTTGGGTATGTATTTCTTCAGATCTTGGAATCCCAGGATACTTACCTCTTCGCAGGGTTGGTCCGCCAAACAAGATTCAGCAGCGTGCTCTCCCATTCCTCCTCCGAGGCTCAGACATCATTGCACAAGCTCCTCCAACTCAAGAGCGCATAGCTGCCTATGTCATCCCCGCAATCCAGATTGCAGTGACGCATATGTCCAGTCGACATGCGAGTCGCGGCCCTATCGTTGTAATGATCTCCACCACGGTTGACCAAGCAACTCAAGCCCAACGAATGATTCGCGACTTGGGAGGCCCCATAGGCGTCAAATCTGCACTTGGAGTTGGTGCAACGTCAAACAACGGCGACCTCGGCCAGGAACTGAGGCTGCTACAGCAGAATATGCCCCACATCATCTGTGGCACTCCTCAGAAGCTCCATGGCCTCTTCACCAGCCCAGGTGGTCTTGCGGGTACAGAAGTCCGCCTCCTCGTCCTCGATGAAGTTGATCAACTCATTGCAAGGAACCTTCACGAGTTCGTACTGAATATTGTGAAGCTATTCCCCACTCCTCGTTCTCGCCAGGCTGGCACACCTTTATCTGGCACAAGCAGTTCTTTGCCTCAGATACCCCAGGAACCTAGTAATGGTATTGTATCGCCGATCGGCGGTCAAGGAAGAAAGTTCTCTGTTGCCCCTGGAACTTCCCCTATTCCCCCTGACGCGTCCACAAGTAGCAATGCTGGCGTGGAAAGACAAACTGCTCTTTTCTCGAACACGGTTCCACAAGACGTCCTCAACCTTGCCACGACCATCCAGCTTCGTGAACCTGTGCGCGTGCTCGTTCGCCGAGATGGAAATGTTACCTCTACGGAGAGCAATCAAGGGTCCCGTGGACTTCGCCAATTCTATCTCTACCTTGCGGTCACCGCAGGCGGTCGCCCCGACGCTGGATCATCGGCTGCAGGTGCTGGCCATGGCATCATCGGGTCCGGAAGAAGCGCGACTAGTGCTGAAACCACTCAGGCTAGAGAGTGGAAATTAGACGCACTTGCTGATCTCTTTGACGACGTCGACGTTTCTCAGGTGATTGTCCATGTCGGCGGCATGACATCTCTCGAGGCTGTGATGTACAAACTCGCTACTCGAGGTATGGAGACGATTTCTCTGGTAGGTGACACTTGATACTTCTCGAGGCTCGTCGGCTGAAACCCCGTTCCACAGCACAGCGACATGAACACCGCTGCAAAAACTGCCGCCCTCAACAAGTTTAGGTCGGGCAACAATATGGCGGGAAGGCAACCAGCTTCGCGAGCACTGGTTGTTTATGATGTCCAGGTCAAGCCGCCTGAGGTCTCTCATGTACCCCTGATTATCAACTATGGTGAGTTCATTGCGGATAAGGATTTCTCCTCTCATCCTTCTTTCCCAGACCTACCCAAGGCTGTCGAAGAATACGCACACCGAGTGGCACCTGCAATTGCCCACAACTATAGTCGCGCTGGTGTCGTTATCAACTTCGTGACTGCGACCGGAGGAGACGTTGAAATGCTGCGTTCCATAGAATGTTTCTATAAGTGAGTTTCCTCTCTACTCTCGTTCTTACGCGTTCTGACAAGGATTTCATTAACAGGATTAAATGCGTATGTCCACCTTCGCGGGCTTCCTTCCGTGATTTGCAAAACTAACTCAAACTTCTAGCCCGAAGTTCCCATGTCTCTTCGTGATATCGTTTAATTCCTGCAATTATTCAATGCGGCCGCCTCTCAAAATCCCACTGTATCCTTACTTGCTTTCACTGTTTCTGTAACCCTCTTGACTGCACACGTTATAGCAATATGTCTATCGCTGATACCCTCGAATAACTGTCATTCATATCTACCCAAATGTTTCGATATCCTGTCTACTTCTGTGTCCTTATTACCCTCACATTGCTTTGTCCACTGTAAAATCAGCCTTTTCATTACTGTGATCTATCCGGATTCGAACTTGTCTTGTAGCTACATTGGAACAACCAAGATTTTTATTGTACCATCTTCACTACAACTAGCCAACGTCGTTGACTGTCCAGACGATGGCCTCCAGGATAGACGATGTATCTGATCGGTGTGTGCCACCCTACGAGTAATGGTGAGCGAGTGGCGGGTAATTATCGATGATACCTACGATGAAGGGATCGCGTGTTCGAGCTTCCATCCTTCGACAGCGTCAACAGCATTCGCATAAATTAATATTTCGCCGCTCTCCAGGCCTATCGCAACACGTCTCCTACTTTTATGCCATAATTAGCACTCAGGTTTGTTGATGGCTGTGGGATAGCACTCACTGGCTGGCGTTGTCACCAGAGGCGAGTGCCAAGGCAGTCGCTGCTGAATCTGTTTTTATTGTTTCCGCTACCTTCCAAACATCTTCAGCTTCCTGATGCCATATTTTGACCTGGGCGGCTGATCAGTGTCATTTCAAGCTTTGACAGTATCGAGCCTCACTGTCTTGTCTCTCGAGGCCGTCATGAAGAGGTCTCCTTCTGCTGACCATGCACAGTCCCAAATTATCCTCCCGTGCGATTTGTCCGCTGCTACGGGGACGAATCCTATCCAAATGCGAGTAAATATATAGTATGGGCATGCATAGGTTCGATCAAACCTTCTTCCCCCCTTTTGAAGAGTCGCCATGACCGATCTCGCGACACGGAGAGGACGTACTTTTCATCAGGGCTGAATGCTATCCTTGTGACAGTCAAAGAGTGACCACCGAGAGGTTGGCCAAAGATCTGATAGTTCGAAGCTTCATATACGCGTACAACCGCATGCTCGGGTGTTGAGGCTTTACATGCTGTGGCGATATAGGTCTTCTTTGGTGACACCGTCAGAGATATCGACTAAATTATACTCAGATCAGTGGATATACGCGCAAATGAGAAGAGGGGCCTACTTCGTATCCATGTCCGAATATCTTCTCGATTTCTGGCCAGAGAGTTATTTGGGCTAATTCCCCCTCAAAGGGCCGCCTTTTGTGTATACGGCTTTCAGTGAGCTCTTGAGGTGCTATCAAACGATAATGAAACTACTGATCAACGAAATATCCATTTTCTTACCCTCTTGAGTCGCCTTGTTGGATAGGCCAAGTGGAGGTACATTTGCAGCTGCTGGTCTTTCGTGCTAAAGTATATGAATGAGAATTTTATGAGGTGTCTGGGGTTCAACAGTACAGACCTCCTTCTCACTAAATTTCGCTAACCCAAGCGACTCTGCTAGGTCTACAAAGGCACGAGGGGCTTCGAAGACACGAGCAACCTTCTCATCCGCAATGCTCACAAACTTGAGAGGATCGAGGAACGCCGCGTCAAGGAGATCATAACCATGGACCTGTGGTCGCGCAACTTCGTGCCAAACACTTCCTGCAGGGCCATCCGGGCTTTGAATTGGGCCGTGTATCCTGGTCGTCTGATCGACACTGTTGCCGTAAATTTCAGATATCGTCAACTGCTCTTGGTCTCTCGAGCTCACCCTGCGGATAGTAGGTAACTCCCATCTGGGCACCAGTCCAAGCCTTTCACAGGTCCACTGTGTCCGCCAATAGCACCAGATTCAGACCAATTCTCTTCGTTGATGTCTTCTGTTGCTTTACGACAGATCCATCTCCTCCACCCACCTGACCAACCCCAAGCCATAACATTCGCACCCTCTTCCGCCCACAATCCACCAACAAATCCACCCAGCCTCTGTCCGCCGATATCACCAAACCTCTGGCGATTGATCCAAAGAGAAGCTCCTCCAGATCCGGTGGCTTGTTTGAAGGAAGAGGGGGACCATAATATCACAGACGAATCAGTAGAGGTCGATAGGAGAGTTGGCACGCGAGCCAGAGTAGTAGAGGGTCTCCAGGCGAGGGAAGTGACGCCTGCGTCGTGGCCAATGAGAAGTGCATCAAATGTAACCGAATATTGCTGGGAGCTGGTAACGTAGAACGTGAGTATGGTTCATTCCTACTTCAGTGCATACAGTCACCTCTCTGATTCCGTTTTGACTGTCAATATATGACGCTTCAAGGATATTTGCCTCCCTCCCTCCTCAGCCTCTCCCATATCTCTAAGAGAGGCTTCGAAGGCGTCGAGCAAGTCATCTCCCGCTCCCGCGCTTTCGGAAGATTGCTTGACCATTCTATCGATGTTCCATAATCGGATTGTCGCATCTTGTGATCCAGAGGCAAGTACAAGAGGCTGATCATCCGAAGCAGATGGACAAAAGTCAAGTGCCTTCACCCAGTCTTCGTGGCCGGAAAGGACAGAGGCGTGAACGAACTAAACAGCCTTTATGAGACATTGCACTTTATATATGCGGCTGCATCCTATACCTTAGCTTCAGAGCGCACCCAGAGATGGATATTGCGATCTGTCTCTGCAACGGCAAGTACAAACGCTGTCATAACCACGTTACCATTAGGGATAGGTTCCATATATTGACTCTTTGTTACCTGAAGATCTTGGTAGGCGTGCGATTGCGAGAGCGAGGGGATATCTGTTCTTGAGAGGCAAAGTTTGTTCCTCTCTTAACTTCTCTGGATGAATGTTGGTCAACAGGAGGGCCCGCAAGACAATATGCTCACCTTCGCCCGAAGACTCGGTGGTCAGACGCCATATTTTGACGGAAGCATCAGATGAACCGGTAATAAAGAAATTGTCCTGTATGCATAGGGAGGATATTGCCTTCTCATGTGCTCGGACCTTAGTCGAAACCTTCCACTGCAGTGCAAGTTAGCCTTATTCCTCTGTAAGGATCGACAAAACCGACCACGTCTTCAACCCTTCTCCATAAAATCAAGTTTCCCAGGTCATCTGCACTGGCCAAGGCTTCATCTCCCACAAACTGCACACAAGTGACTAAGCCCTCGTGCCCTGGAATGGTCTGAAATATGCCACGATCGTGTTCATCCTATTCTCTCCACGGTAAATCAATCAGTCCATTCCATCTACATGCCACAAAAACTCACAGTAACCTTCCACAGGGCAATCAACTTCCCAGAACCCAAAGCAATGAGCGAAGACGTAGATGTATGCGCTGCATGAGGGAACCTATTGGTCGCCGCAGCGATGTACGCCGTCGAAGCGGTGGTTGTGGTCATGATCTAACCGAGCCTTGACTCAAAAAAGTTGACAAGGAAAGGTTACGTAAATCCAGCTTTGGCTTCGTTCCGTCGCGTCAATGACTGTCCTCGGCATCGGGGTCGACGTTGTCCATGTTCCTCGTATTGTAGCTCTACTGGAAAGGCGGGGTGATGCGCTGGCTAAACGCATCCTTAGCAAGGAGGAGCATGGGCAGTGGATGAAGCTTACAGGTCTGAAGGTGGAAAAGTCGGAAAGGGCAAGGTTCATGGCAGTCAGGTATTGTGCTTAACGCCGTTTTATGTGATCATGCTGAGTTTTTATACAAGGTGGTGTGTGAAGGAGGCGGCGTACAAAGCCATGTATCCTATAGTACGACCAGTCTGGAAAGATCTGACCTACCGTGGACTGGTTGGTGGCCAGAAGCCAAGTCTACTCTTCCGCCCCGTCACCGATGATCTTTGTACGAGCAATGCGTCCCGGATTGGGTCTATACATGTATCTGTCAGTCACGATGGAGAATATGTTTTCAGCTCTGTTTTGGTTGAGTCCTCTACAGCAAATACATGACCACCTTGCATTCAGTTTTATTGAGGTGGTGGTGTCTGTGGCCACCAGTCTGGAAACCAATGTGTAGTACTCCACATATCCTTGCCCTCCCCACCCGACGCGTCGAAGTCTAACCTCACCTCTCCCTTCTCAACACCTTCTACCTGCTCGAGACGCATTAATGCAAGCCCAACTCCTTGATGCGACGTTAGCAGTTTCCCGGTCCCTCGAGGTCGAGGTCGGCGACCTTCAGCTCCAGGCTGTTGTATAACGGTTGGGCGAAGGTCGAGTCCTGGAGAAAAAGTTGGCATGCTCTGGGGTTCGGAGTGCATGCTGTTTCGGAAATGCGAGTCAGACGTCAACGTGAGGAGGGAGAGAAATTAATTGACGGACCATTTGCCGGGTCTATGGATGACAACGGGCAGGATGCGCTTGCGGACCACACCAGTATGATATGTACGGACAGTCAGCTCTTGGCCAACATAGCACCCTTTTCGGAAGTTTACTGGGAGGAACGTCAGGTCACCCAAGGTGGGATATGCGAATAGACTCACTAGCACCCATGAGATCTAGATTAGAATCCATAGGGAAGGCTTGCATAGGTGGTATATCGACTTGTCCCTCAGGGACACCGTGAAGTATTCGATGTAGAGTGTATGCATCTGAGGACAAGACGTCATGGTCTGAAGCCAGCTGGGCTGTATGCATGTCAAATCTAGGAGGTGGTATTTCATCTGCCGAAGAGAACTTACGTTTGTCTCCCTTCCTCACAAGAAGCCGTCTCCCCATCCCGATTGCTCTCCTGTCCGATATTGACATGTCTTCCGTACCCCATGGCCATTCATCCCCTTCCCATTTGGGTTCGACTGCTCCACTTCGAGCCCAAGTCCAGTGCCGAGCTGGCTCGGGTATACGAGAACCCCAGGCTGCCCAGACGTCGTACTGGTCCGATACATCCCTTATCTTGACCTTAGAGCGCAGAACGTAGCGTTTCACAAGTGAAAGGAGGGGCGTGGCTTCAGAAGGTCGAGGGTCATAGTCGAGGAGGTAATCTTGCCCTCCCTTCTCATTTCGCGTGGTATATACAAATACATCATATTCGACTCTTCCCTAAGCTCTCAATCGTAAGTTATTCGTTCCACAGGGTTGAAGTAGGCGCACCTGTGCATGGAGGAATGCTGAGTAGAACGGACGCTTGTCAGGTTGATGCACCGTTCCTGCGATAATTCCATGAAGAAACTCTGCCGCCTGTGAGCCAGATATCGAAAGGACGCCTCTGTGTGGTACTGGAGCTGCTGTAGGCGTATACCTGACCAAAGTTCGTAGACTTGGTGGTAAAGGCATCGTCGTCGGTCCGAGTCGAAAGCCCTCACCCCACGTGACACCCGATTTTCCCTTGAATCTCGACGACCACCGTTCTCTCCGTCGCTGAGCTTCGACAATGTCTTCGTCATGCCAGAACCTCATAGTTGCACTCAAGGACTGTCTCATGAAGTCGGACTGTGTAATGAAGGACGGCAGGCTTCCCTCCGAGTGTTTGAAGAATCATGCAGACGAACTGCCAATGGATTGTCAGTCCCTTCGGAGGGCCACTTTTGAGTGCAAACGAGGCATGGTACGTTCAACATTGATTCTTATCATATTCCAGACTAACGAATAATCCTTCAGCTTGATATGAGGAAACGTTTCAGAGGGAATATTATTGGCTCACAAGCCGAGTACACACCATCCCCTACCAATGCAACGAATTAGGCTATCACTCTTTGCCTGGCATCCCCGAAGCACCTCTACGAATACCCCGAATGCTCTATAATCTCCTACGAATCACATATTACACTGCCGTTAATCCCCCCTGGCCCATATGGTTTATGCAAAGAAACGCTGATTCAGCCCTGCTTGGTAACCCATATCTCGGTCCAGCTGACCTCATGATAAATAAATACACAACTCCCCAAAATGCATAAACTTCTATATGCAGGCTATAAGAGGAGGCACGCGCCTCTTGAATTCACTCAGAACACACAACTCCACTTTCACACCGACTTCACCTTCGCTACGCAGAATGTCTCAAACCACCAAGCCTTTCCTTCTCTACTTCGCCGGAACTCCCAACGGATACCAGCCTACTGTTTACCTGGAGGAACTCAAGGCGGTCTACCCTAACATCGAATATGAGTACGTAGCGATCGTATCAGCCATCTGGCCATGATTCTGACTATACCCTGTCAGTATTGAGAAGATTGACATATCCAAAAACACTCAGAAAGAGCCATGGTTTATTAAGTTGAACCCTAATGGACGTATCCCCGTCCTCGTTGACCGAAGCAGGGATAACTTCCCCGTCTTCGAGACCGCCGCCATCCTCCTCTATCTCGCTCATAACTACGACAAGGACTTCAAGTTCTGGTTCGATCCCGCCAAAGATCCCAATGCTTACAGTGAGCTTCTTCAATGGATCTTCTTCGCACATGGCGGTGTTGGCCCCATGCAAGGCCAATCCAACCACTTCAACAAGTTCGCTCCAGAGGACATTCCCTACGCCAAGAAACGTGAGTTCATCATGACTTGAGACCTACGAGAGATGGCGTGCTAATTCTATCATCAGGCTATCTCGAGGAAACCAAACGCCTATATGGGGTTCTGGAGATCCGCCTTGCTGACCGCGATTGGCTCGTCGGAGAAGGCAGGGGCAAGTTCTCAATTGCTGATATCAAGGCTGTCCCATGGTTCGTGATGTCAGGTGTTATCTGCGCATACGATGCTGATGTATGGCTCTAGGGTCAAGATCCACAAGTTCGCTGGTATTGAAAGCTTGGATGAATGGCCACGCGTGAAGGACTGGGTCGAGCGCACTGTCAATCGCCCTGCCGCGAGGGCTGGCTTCGATGCAGGAAAGGCATGACGGAACAATAGTAATCCAAAGTTGTAAAAGTGAAAGTAATACAGTCAATATCATGCCGCTAAATTCGTTATTGGTGTCCTATCCTCTCCGATCTCGGCAGCTTGTCGGATTGCTCTGTGAATTCCTTCTCGTAGATTCATCCGATCCAACCAGGCCTAGAATACGTGGGTCAGAGGAGAAGAAGTGACCCGTTTACATGAACGAACCTGCAGCTTAGGCCATCGATGTTCAAGACTGGGGACACCAGCACGATTATGCAATCGTATCCTACATAGGACGCGTCTATGAGTTCCAGTAGAGTTGGCTTTAGATCGCTGACGTACCATGGATATACATTGATATCAGCAATTGTAAACCCCTTCGGCCCATCCACCAGCCAATCTCGGTTGGTCAGAACTTTATTCATGACGGTGTACGACTTCTCTGTCTCCTCTATAAACCCTACAGGCCAGGCGTCAGCATGGTTGTATGCTTTGAAAGCGATGAATAGGCTCACGTTGCTTCGCGAAAGGAACGTCTGCATTGCAGTAGTGCCTGAAGTAGTGAGCTGGTAGATGTTAGTCTGATTAATTTGAGAGCAGCACGAGTACGCACCTTGAGTCTGCATAGGACCTAATCCTCCATGCTACAGACAGTATAAGCCAACTGGACATCCAGAAATGGTTTCCGCGTACCGCCCACAATACCCACTGTATCATCGAGCTATATTCCTTCGGATGCACCACTGGATCATATGTGAACAACTTCTTCTTGTCAAAGTTCTGTTCAAGATAGAGCAAGATGGCGGCACTCTCAAAGACTGGGAAGTCATCCCTTGATTTGTCGATGAGGACGGGTATACGGCCACATGGGTTGAGTTCAAGGAATTCTGGGGACTTATGACAATGGTCAGTACGGGCAGATGGAAGGAGTCGGAGATCAAGAAACCTGGTGTTCCCTGGCAACTAGATTCACTCTCTGTATCCTATAGAAGAGGCGCATTTATTTGGGTTCATTCAGCAATTCAGTGTTCAGGGTAGGGAAACACTCACCCAAGATCAAAGACTTCCGGGTCAGCATTGAGCAACTCTTGGGCGTAGATGAGAATCTTCAACCCATTGGGTGTCAAATGGTTGGTCTTGAGGATGAGCTCGCCCTTGGGAGGTGGAGGTGGCGGGGTCTGTGTCCTCGCGGCATTGACTCCAGTCTTCCCGGGCATGTTGCCCAGAAAGCCGCTATCGCGCTCCTGCATCTGTATCCGCTCTCGCTCGCGTTCACGTTCGATGGCTGCATTTCCTCGGTACTTCGACATGGCGGAGGTGGAGGCGACTCTGAGGTATGTTCAGGGTGAGAGTCGTGTTCGACGCCATCATGGTCATCAAAGGCAAGGTTCAATCACAAGCGCACAATGCAAATCTCATCCCCGTACGGATACGGCAAGAATAATAATAATTGTTGATCGTGTGGTTGGCGTAAAGGTCGTAACAACGTAGAAGGTCATGAAAGATCGTGAGTAAATGTCAATGGTCGTGGTTGTGTAGATGGATAAAGTAAAGAATCTCCTGGCAGCGTCCAAGCTGATCAACACACGTTTAGCAGCAGCATCGATAATAGTGCGGCAGCCAATGCAGCCATTCCACTCCAAGTAACACTCTGTCCAAGCGCACCTCCGGTTGGTGTTGGGGTAGGTGCAGCAGGAGTTACATCTCCATTGGTTTCGGAGACGTTACCTAGCAGCGTGCTTGAGAGAGCGCATACTTTCCTCATCCCACTGATGACGCTTGGGAGTTCGTCAAGCTTGTAATTGAGGATGTCCTGCTGGCCGGTTCGGATGAAGCTGAAGAATGTATCAGAAGGAAATTCAGCAATGGAGAGGATGAAATTGTGTACCAATCTGCACATTGTGGGTACGCCGATTGGAAGGTGTCTGTGCAGGCACATTTTATGACATCGAAGAAGGCGCCAGGGTTGAAAATAACCTGCAAGTGAGCGGTATGAGAAGATGCAGAGACTCAGGAGATAAAGGGTCTACCGTCGTAAAATTGGCAAGGACGGGACACGCTGCTGCACAACTGTTGATGCTTTCGTAATTCTGGGAAGGGATGAGCCTCTCTATGACAAAGTGATCAGCAGCGGTACCCATAACGATATGGGCAAGTACTCACCAAGGTCAATTCAGAACGTGCTTTAGCTGGAAAGGCTTACCTGCTGACATATGGGACAAGAACTTGGGGTATCTGGAAAGTACGGCTGCGTCGTGCGAGTAGCGATATTAGGCTCTGAAGAAATGAATGTGGAAGCAGGGATCGCGGAGACAAGCGAGAAACATAGGATCGCAAAGAGAATCGTCAAACGTGCCATGATCATACTGAACGCCAGCCAAGGAGTCTCTAACGGTGACCAAAGATCATACGATGTCATCCAACCCAATTTATATAGCGACAGCCTTCAAGGAGGTTGGCCATATGATCATCGACCAATGACCGTCATGGTAAAACCCAGTTTAGGAGCGTGACAATACAGTGATGGTGTGACTCAAGCATTCAAGCTGTCACGCATTTTCGCAAAACGGCTTATGATTTCACGCAACATCAGTCGGCTTGACCGACTTCTGCCCTCAAAGTCTTTCTCGAGGACTCGGTCAACGTGTTTCGCAACAAGAAGGCTGATAAACACAGATGCTCAGCACATTTCTGACCCAGGATCATCGCGTGGGGATATGTCCCTATCACCCTTGAGGCACCCCATGGACCCAGGGAAGCAGCCAACGGCTTCCAACACCTCTAGCTCCTCGTCTAGTCCATCATCTTCGACTGACTCTGGAGAAGGAACTGGGACAGAAACGGATGGAAACGGGAATGAGGTCGCTCCAGCTTCAAATGTACCAGCAAGAGTGCCTCCACAACTACCCTTGTACTCGAACCCTCCATTCCACACCCACGCATTCTTTGTTGAACTGGAAAAATCCTTCCCAACACCAACAGCAAGAAGCTTAATGCGTGCAACGCGTGCGTTGCTCGTGGACAGAATAGGCAAAGTCAGGCGAGAGGCACTGATTACGCAGGATCTGGATAATGTATGTGCACTCCATTCCTTCGAGAGCTATATTTGAAAACTCAGCGTAACCCAAGCAAGCATATCTATTCCGTGCAGCTCTATCAGAGCTGAGAGCTGAGCTCACAACAATGATGAAGAATGACTCCGCGTCGATCCGGAGTGCATCCGCTGCATTGCGGCGGGAGGTCGATCGCTTGGACGCGAAAATGAAAGAGGATATTGATACCCTGAAGCACGAGTACGCCTTGTTTTATCCCTTGTTCTTATGTATACACTCATGCATAACTCCAGAATCCAATTGGACGTTGATTCTCGGAAGAGTGAAGCCAAGAATGACCTTAAGCAGCAAGATATCGTCATCGAAGTACGTTTCTAATCTGTTAACGGATGTCCTCCGACTAAGGTTTTTCTTTAGGAACTTTTCAACAAGTCCCTGGTGGAGCTAAGTGACCTACGGACGCTCGTTGAAGAGAATAAATGGGAAAATATGCGGAAAGCAGTCGGTAAGCCCATTGTTCACCTCAACAATCGGCGCATGCTAATAACTCCCAAGCAACTCTCTTTGGTTTTGCCTTCGTGATCATTGTCTTCATGGAATTCCGACCTAAACCTGCACCCCCACAAATAGTTCGCACACCTGCACCTGAACCCTTACCATCCCCAGTAGAGAACCTCTACAATCCCGCTCCCGAGGGCCATACCCATGTCCGTACATAGAGATACTTAGATTTTACTTCACTTTTAATGGGTATATAATCATACATTCGCCTATCAAGGCATAACTCACAAACCTGTATTATCTACATTCCCTGGATACGAATTATACCACCACCGTCGTTGATAATGGACTTGCTTCCTTGCATAGTTCAGCTTACTACACTTTGAGTTTGTCCATACTTTTCGCTAGTGCATCGTCTGCTTTGCTATCTGTCTTCGCGTCCGAAGCTGGTTTTGTGGTGGATGCCGTAGCAGCTGCAGACGGTGGTACGGCGTTGTCTCCTTCCTCGTCCTCCCAATTATCCGGAACCTCCTCATCCTTCGTCTCCTTCTTCTTTTCTCTCCTCTTCGCGTTCTTCTTGGCACTCTTGCTCATCGGCTTCTCGTCTACCTTTGCCGCCGCTGGTGGTACCCAGCCAATGATATGGCCTTTTGGTAGCTGATTGGCATCCATCTGAGCCTGACGGGACCCTCGAAATCGACGAACGTCTTCCTGAGGTGTAAAACCAGGCCTTATCTTGATCTGTTTACGAGTACTGAGGGATGAAGCTCTTTGTTGAGCATTGCCGGAGGACGGAACGACCGAAAGTGGAGTTTACCTTCCGTCTGGTCGTTTTGACTCAGGAATGACACGCTCGAGGGTCTGAGGGTCAACTGCTATTCCAGCGAGCGTCTTATCTGGGTTTATGGGTGGTCGGGACATTGTTGGAGAAAGACTTTTGGAAGGAGCTCAAGGTTGTTCAGTAAGAGAGATCGAGCCGGAATCTGGTGAAGTAGTCGTGGGAAACAGGGAAAGATTGCGGAACCGGATGTAAGAATTCAGATTATCGGCGTTTACAGTCTACTTTTAGTCTATATGCCAGCAGGGTGTTACAAGTTTTGCTATATTTCGTCTTCGAAATCACCAGAATCAAGATCACGAGGCTAAGGGGGAAATATTAGTGAAGAAAAGTGAGCGGAAGCATTGGATGTGGCGTACCTCTTTTGGTTCTTCATCCTCTCCGTATTGCATTGTGTAGTCGACGTGGCTAACGATGGTCTCTATTGAATCTGGGTTGGTGAGATCCAGTGGGAGAAAAGACACCAGTGGATGATCTTCGATCTGTCCAATTCGGTCAGACAAGAGTATGCGATCCAAGGAAACCACATACAAGTTGCACAATAGCTTGGTTAAGAGCATGAAATTTTGGATTGGAAGGATTCGCCTCTTGGCCATAGCTTGAGGCAAGCAACTGTGGATCAGGGTCCAAATACCTAGCCTACGGTGAGCCTTTGCCAACTGTCGTAAGCAGAAGGCACTACCTTGCGATGTTTTTTCTATTCCTGATACCGTTGCGTGGTGCAGAGGGGTCTTCCGGGTTAGCGGTGACTAGATCCATCTTCGACATAATGTTGATCCAGGGAATTTCGAGGTTGACCATAGCAGACATCGCAGAGAGAACACCGCTTGAATTCGGCGTCAGCAGCAAGAAAAAACTATGGAAGTTCAAAACATCGCACCTGAAGAACTTATATCTGTCTTCCATGAACTGAGACTCGATGAGATAAACAGCGCAAGTTCGGATGCCCAGTCGCGAAAGATTTCGGACGAGGGTAGGGAGGAATGGGTGATGTGTATAGAGTTCAATCTGGCCTGTCGTCGCTTTTCAGAGCTTTGTTCCTGTAGTAGGCATCGGGTACGCACCTGGGCAATCGATAATAAGGTAATCATCCTCATAACCACCCAGCTCTTCCTCGAGCCAGTCCATATTCTGTAGCAGATACCTAATGACCAGATCAGAGGTAAATTTTGCGTCTGAGTATGTAGTACTCACTTACTCACTCGAAGCAGTATACAAGACCACCGTTTGGCCCATATCCTAGCTCGTTTTGTACATCCTCCAGACTGATGAGGTCTTTTATGTCAATAACCGGCTCGTACTCGAAGCTTGCTGGGGAAGCTGCTGGATCGAGGTTGACCAAGTGACCCGTTCTTTTGGATGCCGATAGATGGTTCACGAACGCGCCCGAGAACGTTGATTTTCCAGCGCCGGCTGGCCCTGTAACGAGAACAGCATAGCGCATTTTGAGGAAGAGGTGATACGCATTACGTAAAAAGCACTGTTCAACTTTAGCTGCGATGACCTACTATAATCCCTCGCAGGGCTACGCATCCAGTTCTCAAGGACATGGAGGTTATTACCCTACACAGTACTCGGCCTCGTATGCTCAGCCAGTGACAGTCGCCCCAAGTCATGCAAGCTATGCGCCGCAGGTCGTCGCAGGGGTATGTCAATTTCCAGAATGAACCATGACATTTTCTCAACCTTCCTTTGACTCTCCAGCATCCAGCTTACTATGGAAGCGACAATGGGCACCACCACCACCATAGTCATAGTCATAGTCATGATGGACAGTACTACGCAGTCCCCTTCGGTGAACGTATGAGGCGCTTCTTCGGTCTTGCTCCTCGAGGCCCGTTCAAATACAAACACAACAAGACAACCTGGGGGTTCATGGGCTACTCTCGCCGACAACGATACATGGATCCTCGAACAGGTGCAGAAGTTGACAGGAAAGGGCGGCCTGTATATAGGGTCTGAAAGAGTACCCTTTCCCTCCTCCAACCTGACCCTCTCGTCATTCTGGGACCGGGACTGTGTCCTAAGAATATTACGAAAACCTCATGATAAACGCTACAATTTACGAGTCAAGCTGTTACAGACAAATATATCATTATCAAAGACCACATGTGTATGCTAGAAATTAGTACTTTGAACATAGACGAATGAACTTTGTCCTCAGCCCCAGATGATTCTGAACCTAAGATCAATTCCCTCTTCAGGTGGCCTCAGCCTGACTTGTTGCAAATTCTAATTCAGTGATGATTTTCAGCAAGGCTTCAAGGGTTCTTTGGCAATCCCGGGCTGATAAATGAGAGTTTAGAGGTACCTCCCATAACGCGGACAGTGTTATCTCTGCCTTCAGGAGAGTGAGTATGCAAATAGACCCTTTAATCGATAGAAGAACCTATGCGTACTCTGCGAGCAATTTTCTCAAAGTCTTTCTCTAATTTTGCAGCCATCGCCGTAATCGCGGTCTCAATTCCGGTCGGGATTGTCTGTGCTGTCTGCGTGAACAGCTCATCCTTGTGCTTCTCGAGAAATTTCTTGAAAACGTCCTATTGTAACCAATATGCGTGAGATTCTTTGGGCACTAACGGCAATTAAGGCGGCCTCTACCTTTTGGCGTGCGACACTCCCTCGTCCCTTCTCGTTCATTGCAGTATCATAACCACTTGTAAGGCCGTCTTTGACTTCAACTGCCAGGTTTCTCGAGAGATCTTTACGTGTGTCATTGAATGTTTTCTCAAGATCTGCCATGGTTTCGCCTATAAGGAAGGCGGTATCCTTCAGGCATTGCTCTCCAAGCAAGTGAACGCGATCTTGTAGGCCAGGCACTGCCGACGTTTCCACGGAGGAAACTAGTCGTTTGACGCCATCCGATGCTTCATTTTTAATATCGGCAAGTTGGTAGTTGTCGGCCGAGAATAGCTTATTCCATGGATGAAGGATATGTTGTTGGAGAGGGAGAACGAAGTTGGCGTTGAGGTCGATTTTCCATACCCCTCGATGATTGAGAGCTAGATGTGAGAAGATCAGCAGTTAAAAGTGGAGATGATACATGAGCACCCACTGGCGCGGTAGGTATTCCAGCGTACAGAACTGGCATGGGTATCGTGAACGTCGACGGCAGCGTCGATACACTGGCAAAATTCGGGCATTGAATAATCAATTAGGACAGGGAGAGAAGAGAACTCAAGCACCTTTCTAGCTCCCTGGTCGCAATCCTGGAATAGTCCATTGAATCGAGTACGTATCCCTTCTATCCACGCATCAGAAACCTTGAGAAAGCCCTGCACAACAATTAATAACAGGGGAAATTGTGATGGAATGTGCTTACCAGAATCAGTCGAGGGAAGACCCCCTGGGTTTCATCCTCTAACAAATGAGCATCTTCTTGCTCCTTCTTGACTGTGGCAACCTTCGGACGGCTCGTCACCTCCATGTCTGCTAATTCTCCATTAACGGAAAGGGAGCGTCGACTGCGCTCAGCTTGGCTGCTCGCGAACCAACCCTTACTATCTTCGCAAGGAGGATCTTCTTTACACAGACGCAGACTGTCGAATGACTTGGCGGCAAGGACAGAGTCAGAAGTTCTCCATTTACGGCGTAGCATTGAGCAATCAAGCGACGAGACTTGCACCTGAGATTGAAGGAAGGACTGGATCGAAGTCGCAAGGTTGAGTGCTTGTGCTGCCTGACGCAGTGCCACACGTTTGACACTTGAGCGACTTAACGCATGGCACCATTCCTGCAGGCGAGGGATATCCGTGTCTTGAATGTCGGAGAAGCAGGCAGGTTCTCCTGTATCTCGATCATCGCCTGTGCTCGTTATTGTAACCATGTGAATAGAGGAAAATGGATTCGCGGCCCACCTTGAAGATGCAGATAGTCCCGACTGGAACAGGTGAAAACCGGTAGATTGACGGCAGAGTAGTCTATGGGGCGGGTTGAATTCAAGAGGCTCAATCAGGCGGATAGACATACCTCTTGCTTCCTCTTCAGGATCAAACGCATCTCGATCTCGACGTTCACGCTCTTCCTCTATATAAGAAGCATCAATACAAGCAGTAATTCATCAGAGCTTGGTGGGGGTACCGTCAATTTCACGGATGCCTGAGCGAAAGTCCCGCTGAAGTTGTCGAATAGCAGCCTAATTTAGAAGTCATGAGGCAGAACGTAGTTGAATGAGAAACACTAAGTGCCTTTGAACGTTTCTTGGAACAGTAAAACTTGCGTTTCCTCGACTGCATCTGTATTTCTATCTGCAACTCAGCCATGTTGGCTTCAATCTTCTGTAATTCAGCTTGAAACATTTCTAGATCTGGCGTGGCGACCGGGAGATCATGCTCTTCTCTCTGTGGCGCACGAGAGGTGCCGCAATGTCTTTTTGTGGCCCCTGCATCCGTTATCGCAGGTCGCTTGCGTTTCTGTGCATCCTTCGGCCCCTCTAGTTGCTTGATCAGTTTCTCGAAGTCTATTTAAAATCAGCCTTCAGTTCCAACATACATACGAATTGACTGACTGTTCCGAGATGCTTTAAGAAGCATGCTTTGGTTAACGGCAGCTTTGATCTGTTCGTCGAAACTTCGCAATTCAGGATCATTCCCAAGTCCGAGTCCTCTCGTAATCTCTGTGGGCACAATGTCGTCGCATTTGCTAGCTGTATGGTATTGACTCGATAAGCGGGGTCGAGACTTGACTCGAGTAAACGGTAGATTACCAATGAATGTGATAGCCTTCGCATTGTAGCTGACATCATAAATGAATTAGATCTCTGGCAGGGAAAAGCTAGACGTCACCTACTTTCCATCTAGAAAATGGCGGTTTATTTAGTAAAGAAATCACGCCCAAAAATTGGCCGAATCTACCAACTGCAAGGAATGATATAATCAATCTGGGCTGTTTGGTGTGAATGACAAACACGAGGATTCTTACGACTCAGCTGCGTTCGGAAAGCTTTTCCAAGTAGATCTAAACAGATTTAGCATTGGTGTCACTCTCAATGATGAAGCACGGAGGCACCATGTGCAACTTTTTCATCAACAGCGCGAGTGATGGGAGAGACGATCCAAATGTAGTCACAATTCTTCATGTACCGTTTGGCGATCTCGTCGCGAGCAAGGTTCGCATCGGCTACACCTGGGTTGGATCGAAATTCGAGTCCATAATAGGTGAATGATGCTGGGCCGGTACTGACCTGGTAAGTCCACCAGAGTGGCTCCAGAAGACAAGGCGTGGGCACGGCAGAATATGCGAACCTCCAATATAAGTGGCCACATATCCGCCGCTGGTTGTTCATCTTCGAAATCCGACATGTTGACATCGTCCGCATATGTAGGGCCGCTAGACGTGATGTAAGGACTGATCAAGTCCAAAAAGTCTTCGCTGTCATGTGTTTCAACGGTGATTGTGGTACCAAGCTTCGTCTTGACCTCTGTGTATCAGGTAAGATTTTTATGACAGTACGAGGCTTGTGTTGGAGACTGGAAAATACCTTCGTCCAAATCCAGGATCTCGTCTACTGTGTACAACGAGAGTTCATCAAGCGTAACTGTGGGATATACTGCCTTGACCTGTGATGGTGATCGTCAGAGAGTGAAAACAAGGGCGGCTCGGTTTGACTAAGACCTTCTGAAAAGCCTGTCTTCCCTCACTCGTCAGGTCAGATGTTCGCTTCGCTGTACCGTCGTCTTTGCGCAAGTCTTGTGACAGCACTCTGAGTTCTTCTTTCCATTGCTCAGGCTGCATAAAACTTATTTCGGCTTTGAGAGTTTCTTCAGGATGGAAAGAGACTGAAGTGACAACGGAGGTGCATGCTGTCGAATAGTTGATCAATACTGGATGTGATGGTCGGTGGAATGTTATCACGAACCTCTCATGCCACTAGTCGGTATTACAGTGCCTATCACAAAAAGAACTTGGTAGGATATACACAGTGGAATCGAAGTCACTTACAGTCAAGAACAGCATTGAGCAAAGTTGATTTCCCTGCACCAGTTGCTGGTGTACAAAGTTGAGGATTGAGCACAGATGTATATTGTGTTCAATGGCCAGTGCAGGCATACCTCCATAGATACCAATCAAGGTAGCGGGTTTGTCTGCCTGGAGCTCTTGAATCCTGTAGGTTGTTTGTGGGATGCCCGAAATCCAGCTGAAGAAAAACACACTTTGCAAAATCTGCCTCCCACATGCCTCGTCGCGAGGCGCTGACTGCTAAGGGTCCCAGCAACTTCTCTAACTCTCCGACTGCATTCTGAGTTTTTTCTCGTAGGTGTGCAATTTCGGGTTCTACGTGCTCCTCAGGGGAAAAGGGTTCTTCGTCTGCCTGGCTTCGCGTGTCTCCATCACTCCCACCTTGAAGGTCGTCTGAGCCATAGGAAAAGTCACGGATCAAGCTTGCGAGATCGACAGAGGTGCGATCCTCCATTTGGGTTGAGGAAGGACCGTAGTTCGTCAAGAAGCTTGGCTGGGAGAGTGTGGGACTCGGACGTGACGAGGACGTCCCACAGTCCAGCGGACGTGTGACAAGCCAAACGCGTACGCGACGCGTCCAAGTTATCGGGGCCGACTTTGACATTAGCATCTCCGGATTGAGCGCTTGAGCCTTGCACTGACAGCTGCTGATCATCCACCCAAGGTAACTGATATTCGGACTTTTCGCTACCAGATCCATAACGAGAGTTGTAGCGGTGTACTGAAAACATAGCAACAACTTGATTGCTCCAGCCCACTTAAATCTTGCGAAACTAGCTCAGTCCTAGTATACAATTATGGATACTTGGGTGGAAGATATTACAGCGTTAAATATAGAGAGGAGATATAATGATAATGGAACCGCTATTCGCGTTTCGGGTGGTTGTCGAGTACTGGCCGAGGCCACAAGGCATGAATGCATCGATCCAACAAATAGTAAAGAGCCAAGGCCCTGCGTATGAGCCTTGTAGAAGTTCAGGTATCCAAGTGCTGCGCTAAAGAAATTGGTTGCAGTGATTGGTCGTCCCTGACTTTACCACCATATCGTCGAAGATCCGAGATCATGGCCTCTTGCTGGACATCTATTGGCTTCTCCCACACGGCAGACAGCCGTGTGTCGACCTAATAGTTCATTAGCGATCCACTTCAACAGGACATGGCCGATGTGACTAACCTTTCGCGCCAATTCATCAAGATCTTCCTTCAACTTGATGTCACACTTCTCTGCTGCTCGTGTGAGGAGAGATATTAGGTCACCCATAGCTCCTTCCAGAGCTGTCTTTTTGTTCTCTTCTATGAAGTCCTTGAAGGTTTTCTAGAAATAACAATGATTGGATATTCATTCTGGAAGGCTGCAAACGGCTGACCTGCTGACGTTCATGCCTCCCTTTGCCTTTCAAAGCGTGAGCTTTCTCATAACCATTCCTGAGTCGGCGTTGAAGGAATGAAGGAAAGTCTCTCGACGCATGGAAGACGTCCTGCTTGATGATCTCCCTCATATGAACGATGGTTTCCTCGGCCTTCCCGCCCGCTTCCACGATGCATAGTTCCCCAGCTTGCCTGATAGAGTCCTTCAAGGCAGCAGTACCTGAGCCCTCAACAACCTGCACCACCTCTTTGGTGTAATTGACAATATTCGTGGGTAAGATGGAAAAAAGATTCTCCTTGACGAGGATCTTGTCCCATGATATTGCTATTGCAATAAAGAAAGGCTGGCAGAGACGTTTGTTGACGTTGACGTTCCGGGGAGAAAATACGCCGTATTTAGACATCACTGTGTACAGTCGTCAATCTACTAGATTGTATCATTGTAAGGGGAGGATAGCACATACAGGCATGGAATGTAGTGTGGTGCATCTTGTTAGAATTGTAGAAGTCCTGCAGTGTACTCCCCATGCATGGGGCAACCTATGTGCAATAGTCAGCAGCGAACTCATGGTCTGTTAACGGATGATTGAGAGGAGTACCATGTCTACACCAGTTCGGCATGCAGATGAGAATTCTTGTGTGAACTTGTCCTTCAAATAATCGTGCTGGTTGCTTCGAGCACCTTCAAATCGCTGGCTCATGCGTCAAACTCCTTGCAGTTACAATACAAGACAAAACTTGAAATGTTCACATACCATTTTGAGAGCGGCTGAAATAGTGCCTGCAGTCCATCTGTTCTTGAGTTGATAGGATTCGTGGGAAGTAAGCTCGCTTTGATCGTCGATAAACACGAAGGCTGAATCCAGTAGCAGCTGGAAGTCTTGCAAGAGGCGATTTGCAGCTCTTGTACGGTGTGGCATTGTTACCGAATGACACCACGCACGTAGGCTAGGTATGCCTGTTTCATCTTCGTTTTCGAAGCAAGATACGCCTTTATCGTCTTCGTCCTCGTTCCCGTCTCCATTGTTCTCTACAAGTCAGGCCAAGTAATGAGTCGGGATCAGATGGAGGAATAATTGAACACACTCTTCATCTTCCTAAATCCCTTCGCAGAACACGCGAAAACTTTGAGAGGAAAGGACGCATCTGGGTTGTCTATGAGTCCTTGATGCGGAGGACTACCTGGTCGCCACTTACCCGAATCGGGTGTAAAGCCTGTCTTTGTATCAGCATCTCTATCATATAACTACAATCTCGAGCTTACTGTTTGCTGACTCCCTCATGCCTTCGCGAAAGTCGTCTCGGAGCTGTGTGGTGACGTCCTGATCATATTCAGTCCACGAAACTCCATGAAATTTCTACATCAACAAACCTTTGATCGTTCTTGACAACAGTATGCATTTTTTTGCGCGTCGGTGACTCTTGATTCGTTGTTGAGCATCATTGATGCATTTCTCTGTGTTTGCATTTCGTTTCTGTGCCTCCAAAAGCTTCTGATAGAGGTGTCCTAGACTCATGCCATCGTTGTTACCGTACGCGATGAATTCGGGACCAATGGCTGCACGGTGCCAGTGGTCGTTCTGTGTCGAGCTCGAGAACGGAGCACCCGAACAAAGATCTTATGGTGACTGATTATCGCATTATTCCTGAACGAGGTCTAAGGGGTAGACGAACCTATGCGACGCCTTTTGTTGGGATTGGCCTCACTTAATTGAGGAGAACTCCGCTTGCGCGCTTGATTCTCCCCCTCAGCCTCATTCATTGATTGGATTTGACAAGTAACATCTTCATATCGAGAAGTCATCAAGCAGACTCGACAATGGCGAGTGTAAGGCTCACCCTCAATTTCTTGTGTTGCTCGGGCGCTAGCAATCTTGAGTGCTTCAATATCCTTTTTTGCCTGCGCGATAGCACGCTCCTCTTCAACAATCCTATCATCTTCGTCAAGTCCCAAAACTTTGATGGTCTCCGGCACGTCTATATCATCTGTTTTACTCGCTGTTTCTATGAGTGAGCCTCATGGATTCTTGAATGCGCCAGCAGATAATCCACACCTATAAATGTGATTGCGCGAGCGTTGTAGCTGTTTTGCCATTAATGATCGGGCGGCTTGAAATACTGGACGAGGGTACTTACTTGCCGTCTAGTAACCATGTACATTGGTTAATATTGATACAATAACAGCGTGCGTTACCTTGTCACTCACCCACTTGGAGAGGAGGGAGGGGAGTCAGTTCTTGTCTAGGATATCATGACCATGTAACTCACATGCCAACTGCATACGAAACGCGTCTCCCAATAGCTCTACCAAAGAGCAAACGTTAGAAATTCAGTTGACTAATTCTTGATCGTGACACACCTTTCGCAAGCCTGTCCGTTGCCGCGCGAGTGATAGGTGCAACTATGAATACTGAACTACATTTGCTGAGGTAGTCTCGAGCGATTGCGTCGCGAGCGGCATTA
This sequence comes from Clitopilus hobsonii, assembly GCA_015708445.2. Lineage (NCBI taxonomy): Eukaryota > Fungi > Basidiomycota > Agaricomycetes > Agaricales > Entolomataceae > Clitopilus > Clitopilus hobsonii. The sequence continues at coordinate 1,797,333 of CP068001.1, read as the reverse complement.
GTATCCGAGATTCCTACAGAGATTGAGCTTAGGGCGAAAGAAAACCCTGTGAAACCTGTGTTTACCTGGAAGGTCGACTAGGACAGCCCCTGTGGATAGAACAGGGGATCGGCAGCGTATGCGAACTTCCCGTATGACCGGCCACCACTGTGATTGAGAGGTTGCGTTCCTCCTTTTGCTTACTGTGGAGGGGTCGATAAACGGCCGAATACAGTCAGCTAAGTCTTGAGCTTTATCGTGCACGAAAGGCTTCTTGGAACCGAGCATGCTGTATAGATCTAAAGGAGACTCCGTGCAATCATTTCCCGGAAGGACTGAAGAGACTCTTACCTGGCTGCGAGGACAGAATATGATCGACAGGCGCCTTCTTGAATTCGTCCCTCGAGAAGGATGGATAAACTGCGCTTATCTGCACGTAGGAGAGAGATATTATAAGCGTTTCAGTACGCATACGAGATTGGAAATCATACTTTGTCCCATTCCTTTGCCAAATCAGGACCAACTTCACCCTCCTCGCCAGGTCCCGTAATCATGAAGCCCTGGAGGTCCTCCAGTTCCTTGCGCCAGTCTTCTTTAGTTACAAAGGATACATCGGCTTCAAATTTCGTGTTTTTATTCCTGTTGAAAGATATTGAAGTTATGACGCTGGTGCAGGCTGAAGAGACATCGGTCAGAATGCATGAATTCATTTTTCAGACATGGACGCACCACGAACACCGCTCGTCGCAACTAAATCATCTATTGGTGGCGTGAGCGTGGGTGAGCCGGAGCCAATAGCCAACTAACAGCCAATGAGTGCATTAATGAGAGAGGATTTTCCCGCTCCGCTTGCTAAGGACGTTCATAAAGTCAACCTCAAAGACCTCAGTGTCGTGGGACCGACTCACTACCAACAAAGGCGATGACAACGCTCGGTTGAGGAGCATTGCGAATCCTAGGGAGAATTAACACGACAACTGACATTCAATTGCGAGCGAGCTCACTTGGCTACCTCCGCTGCCCACTGTCCTTTCAACCTATCACCGGGTTGAAGCTTGTCTAGTAAGGGTTTGAGCTCTTCGACTGTTGTTTGCTTAATTCGTTTGACCAGCGCTTCGGGTGTGTGTCCCCCATCGCTTTCTGGTCGCGGGAGCGAACCTTCCATACAGTATGAGGAGATGGAGGATCTCAGCGAGCTTGGGCTGTGGCTTTCGGGTCCTTTATACAGGGTCTTGATAGGAGGTAAAGGTCGGCAAGGGTTATCTAATTTGTATAAAAGGAGGATAAAAAGGATTCGCGTTTGTGACATCACATAACGTGACTTCGTGAACGCGCTTTGTACACAGTCACGGCAAACTTCGATCGACTTCCTTCACATTCCACAGCCTCTTCAGTCGAATAAAATATCTGATACAGATGGTCCTCTGATTCTATGAATGTGCTTCTCTGTTATAGCCAATGGATTGCTTTTCAAGTGCAGTACTAAGGTACATGGGTAAGGAGAGATCACAGTTTATGAGGCTGCCAATGATTCTTCAATCCACATGCGACAGAGATTTCGGCAAGCCGTAACGAAGTGGTTATCGGTGGCCCTGGCGCATCAAATTCGTTTCTAGGAAGATACTCAGGTAGGTGATCAGTCGACATCGGCCCGAGATTACCGTGGCCATGATGGAGCTGAATAGAAGACAGCGAGCTCCGTTCCTCCTCAATATTGTCCAGCGCATCCATATCGCAGGTCTCACTCGCCTCTTCAATATCGGTAGAAGAATGGGACCACTTGTTCAGAGGTAGTAGTCTTATTTCTTCCACGCCGGCAACGTTTTCTGCCTCTAGGGCACAGTGGAAGGCTTCCAGTGCGTAATCGTCTTCTTCTGGTTCCTCCCACTGAACTGGCCAGGGGGCAGTAGAACAGGGAGTTTGGTCCAAGCTATCAGAGGAGCATGCGTCCTCCACCGGAATGCATGCATCATAGGATACACAAGAGGGCTCATAAGGCAAGCCAAAAGGAGGTGTTGGTTCATAAAAATAAGGGTACTCGTAGCCTTCTAAATCAGGATTTGGCACGAAGGGGTAATCCTCAAGATAGGTAGATTCTGCAATTAGGAGCCCGTCTTGATTCGATTGCCAGTAAGTTTCCGATCTACGCGAATTGGTATCGTTCAGGAGGCATACTGAGACTTGACTTTGAGGGCAGGCAGGAGTCTGGATGTGACTACAACAAGCCATCTGTTCGACTTGATATCGTTGTATTCGGGGTCCGACAAGTTTCGAGGCTTCCGGAGATGAATTTGCAGTCTGTGTAGTGATTTGCCTCGGGAAAGCGTGTTGGGAGCCTTGCGGGACGCGTTGGGAATTGGCTTCAAAGTATTTCGACGAATTATCTTGAACATCACTAAATGCAGGCACGACCCGAGAAGCAGATTCGGATGGATGGATGGAAGATGGCGTAACCGGCCGCGATTCAAGTCTTTCCGCCGTAGTGGGCTCCTCACAAGGGTAGTCAAAGGTACATGGGACAATTTGAGAATGGGGTCTAGGGTCACAAGCTATATCGCCGGAGATGCCTTCAGCCTTTTCCTCTTGAGCTCCGTTGATGGATCTGCTTGGTTCAGTAGGAAGCACGAAACTATCCCGTTCAATATCCCACACAACAGAGTCTTCTTTCCGGGGAATAGTAATCTTTGGTGGTTTCCGCGAGGTCAGGTTAGCTCTCTTGTTGTCAGTCTGACCGTGGATCAGCCTAGCTTTGCGTTTTGAGAGGTTGTCACAATTGATGGAAGAAGATTCTTCGTCTTCCGTAACGTCATCCCGATTTTGGCCTCTGAGGAAGTCTGCTTCGGAAAACCCTGTAGGTTGTTTCAGAGGTCTGGGGCTACAAGCCTGGGTGTACACAATCACCATTTAGAGCTTTGTGTGTTTGGGTTCCAGTCGTTTTATTAGATGCTCTTCCTTTGCAGAAGACACCAGCGCTGCGTCCGGGGAAGGCCTACAAGCATTCAGTGCCAGACCTCACGTCAGCAATGGTGCTTACAGTGAGACGATGGTTGCCAACGTTTGACGCAGCAAATCCATACATTAACGAGAATCCGGAAGGTTTATCGTTTTTCTTGCTCTTGCTCCGCCCGTTTTTCTCCCTTGCATCTTTCTTGATTTGCACTCGACACTTTGGGTTGTTTGCAACACCCTCGGCTGGCCGAGTGATCGCACGTTTCGCACGTTTCCTTTCCCGCCTTTCTTTCGCTCCTGGAATATAGGTATTCTATCAGCCATTTGAACGGGTGACGCTTCAGTGGCAATACGCCTACTCTTTGCCTGGTCGCTCATATCACTCAGGCTCTTGATCGAGCTCGACTGAGATGGTTGTCGTTTGGCCGGAGTTGTTTTCGTTTTCTTGGTTGATTTATTGCGAACCTTTGGCACGCTCTCTTCGCGAGCCAGATGTTGTTCGATATCTTGAGGATAGTTCCGGGCATTGGCTAGTGGTCGCTGATCAACGGCGTCCTCAGAAGGTTGAGCTTGCACTCGAGGCCGTAGCACAGGCGTGTCGAAATCAACGTTGCCTTCAGGTGATTTTGTAGTAGTACAGTCCGTATGATGTTTTGAGACATCCCACGATGAGATATAATTCAAGCCTTCCGCAGCGTACGCACTGGCATAGGACCTCTGCTCTCTTGTGAAAGCGGACAGAAAGTTGGCTTTATCAAGTTGAGGTAGCAGTTCTAGTGATCCACTCGCAAGGTTCGCTTTGATAGTGGTCATCGGGGCTCAGAGTGAAAGTAAGAAAAGCTGTCACGCTGTCGATGACAAGTAGCTTAGTCTCTCATTGATCGATGATGTCGGCCTAATAATCGATTCCTTCGGGCTATTCGCATTCAAAATCAGCTATAGCAAGATAGGGAATTATCCATTCATAGGTAAGTGCATATACAACTAAATATTTATGCCGTGTATACGAAGAAAGGGTTCCTTGTAGTGCGTTTTGCGTCAGCCTCAGGCTAATTCGACCACGAGAAAGGCATGACCTACTCTTTGTCAGTGAGATCCAAGAATGCGTGTCTATTCCTTTCTCGTTTGACGTCTTCATCTGACCAACCCATCTGAGCTTTCTTTTCCGCTAGTTGAGCCATTTTCTGCTTGTTGAGACGAAGGTTGATCCATCGGAGGAGGAAGCAAACAAACAACTGAACCGTTAGAAGCACCATGATGGCGATCTTTCCTGGTATATAATCGGGGGCATCCTTTGGCTGAAACAGTTCCGTGCCGACGATGTTCCCGATACTGAATGCGAAAAGGGTCATAGCGTTCAGGGTGCTCTTCTTGGTGTGTCCGGCGGTGTTACTAGCGTTGTATGCGTAGACAGTTGAGAGAGCACTGCCGAAAGTACCAATGAGATAGGCAGCTGAATATAGACCTGTCAGCTCTCTGCTCCAACGATAACTCTGGGGCGCGCACCAAATAACAAAACCCCTTTCTTTTTGGATCCATTCATTCCAATTAGAATTGCTGCAAATTAAGCTCGTTAATTGCGTCACAGATCCAAAGTTGAGAGATAATCTACCTGCTCCCACAATGGTCGGAACAAGTGCAAACACTATCGGTACCATGCGCTCATTCTGACAGTATCGTTCAGAGGGAGACGGACAAGGCATGTTGTGGTTACCTTTCGACCCGAATACCATCCACATAATATGACCGTTAGTGATGCGACAGCACCAGTGGGGGTCGACAAAATTAACGTCTGCTTGGACCTGTTGGCAGGATCTCGATCAGAACGACAAGGTAGCACAAGAGAGACGACAACTGACGTATAGCCGAAGCTCTTGATGATGAGATTGCTGACTAGAAAAAATTGTCTTTAATTCCGTCTAGAGTTGGAATCGAGTTGGCCATACAATTGCTCAGGCCACCGTTGGGGATGCTCGCTGTCGATGAAAGTGTCAGTTTATAAATATGACTGCGAATAGTATTCAATGCGAACTTAGTAAAGTTGTTAAGACAATCAGCCACGATCGAATGTCGGTAAGAGCTTCGACGATCTGGTAGCGCTTGATGGTCTTGTTCGCGGTGCCTCCTTGATCATCCCGTACTCGCTCAAGAGCAGCAATACGCTCTTCTTCCGTGAGAAGGCGGGCATAGACAGGCGAATCCGGAAGCCACAATAGAACACTGGCGCCAACTAGAATAGCTAGGCCACCTAACAGAAGATATATAATCTTGTATGGTGCTAAGGCTTTTCCATCGGAGAAAGAGACCCCCTGAGCAACAGTCTCCAGTCAGGTTGGTTCTATGCTGACGAAAAGAGAGTTACGCACATATGCAACGAAACCTCCGAAGATCTGAGTCAGGCCGTTCTAGTGGGAGAGCTAAGTTTTATGATTCAGATTCAACCTGTAAGGTGTAATGAGATACCATAATGTAGAACCATGAGATCCTCTGTGCCTATGGATTCGTCAGCGCCACAGACTTCAATAATTTGTGTTTAGCTTACTTGCTCATTCTTTCGATAGAACATTGATATCACCTGGATGAGAATCGGCGCCACACAGCTCTCGAGCATACCTTGATCTGTGTCAACGCTCAAATAACAGAGGCTTGTTGGAGAAAGGGCTTACCCAGCAGGAATCTCAGGGCAAAAAAGGCGCCAAACGAAGTGCCTACAGCATGTAGCATCAAGATAGCGCCCCATGCTACGATATTAATACCTGTGTGCGGATTAGTGCATGCATTCCCGGCGTGTAGAACAGGAAACATACCGAGATATTTTGCCAGCTTGGTCTTCTGAGCAAGATAGACAGTCGGGAATTCCCATACCAAGAAACCTAATCGGCGCTCAGAGCCGCGGGAGGCATGTATTCAGCGATAGGGACACACCGATATAGAAAGCCATCGAAACGAGGTTGTAGTGCTTCACCAATGTTAGCTCGGCAGTCAGAGAGTGTGGGCATCGATACTCACCTGTCCGGTGATAGGCAAGCCCATAATACTATTGACATGTCAGGCAGATGCCTCGATCAACAAGACAGTTGTGAAAGCACTAGCCTCGCATAATTAAGAGAAGTCTTATCACTGTGGACCTGTCGGAGAAAGCTCTTGTTTTCACCAGGTGGAAATTATGCTTACAGGAATTGCGTAAAGTAGACCGCGGCGCAGAGAGGGGGGATCACCCAGTCCTGTGGAAGGTTGTGAGGACGAATCGAGTGAATCAAGCATCGCCATTGACATACTAGCTTCCTCCTCAACTTCTTGTTGTACTCTTCGCTAAATTCCCGAGGCTTCTCCGCAGAAATGAGCTCAAGAGCTTCATCGCCTCCACCTGATTGAGCCGGAGGGTCCTGCGTTTTGACAGAAATGTCTGAGTACTTCTCGCTCTCCGAGAAGGCGCCCTTTTCGACGGTAGAGGTCATGTCAAGAATGGTTCAGAAAGGTGGAGAGTTCCCAAGAGAATTCTGGATGTAGACGAGCGCCTGAGCTTTATTTTTATACATGCTTCAGGGTCATTATCTTATCATGCACAGAACCCCTAAGGCCGGGCCAGCGGGACCACCTCTGCACACGAGTTCCGGTAGAACAGATTAACTCGTGAGATAGTTGATATAACGCTCCCATTCTGAAGGCGCATGTGAGCATACTGGAGATCTTCTGTTAGACCGAATTGAAGTCAATGGATTATGCGACAGGTGATAGAGGGACAAATGACTCCACGGCACCCTAAATTGGAAGACTATCTATCCTCGTGTTGATCGCGGACATATCGGCCGGATAATGCATCTTGAATCCAAGTTCCAATTTATACAGTCTTTGCATGCTTTAGAGTACAGTGGGTTATCTAATAGATGGAATGAAGAGCGAATTAAAGTGTTCTGTTCCTTAGAGTTTCTGAATGACCAAAGCTGAAGCAGCACCTCCCTGGAGAGCAATGGTTGAGTTAACCGGACAGTTAGGAGAGGTAGATTATGAATAACTCACCCCATTGCAGATACCCGCTGCGCCGTACTGGCCTGATTCAAGTGCGTGGATCATGGAGACGATGATACGGGCTCCTGAGTTTCCAATAGCGTGACCAAGAGCGACGGCACCGCTTAGAGATAACATGTCAGAGAGCAGTCTCGGAAACCAAACTGGATGCATACCCATTAGGGTTAATCTTTGCAGGGTCCAAACCGAGGACCTTCTCGGCAATACGAACGACGGCGGAGAATGCCTCGTTGATCTCGAAGTGGGAGATGTCATCAACAGTGAGGCCAGCCTTCTTCAAGGCCTGAGGAATGGCGATCGTTGGAGCAGCAGGGAAATCGACAGGGTCAACGCCAGCATCAGCCCATGCTAAACGAAGTCGATCAGACATAGTATCAATGCCACAAGAAATCCACTTACACAGGACCTTGGCAAGAGGTGTAAGGCCGAGTTCCTTTGCTTTCTCGGCGGACATGAGAATCAACGCGGAGGCTCCATCACTGAGAGGAGAGGAGTTGGCGGCAGTGATGCTACCGCCCTGCTTGAAGGCAGACTTGAGAGAGGGGACCTTCTCGTAGATGATCCTCTTGTACTCCTCATCCTCCTTTACAACGGTGTCGCCCTTCTTGCCCTTAATGGTGATCGGAACGACCTCAGCATTGTAGGCACCAGAGGACCATGCACGCTCAGCACGCTTGTATGATTCAACTGCGTGTGCGTCTTGCGATTCACGGGAAATGCCCCATTTTTCAGCAGCAGCTTCACCGCAGGTACCCATGGCGAAGTTGTTGTAAACATCCCAGAGACCGTCGTTTTCAACGGAGTCGATGGCGGTGAACTTGCCAAATACGGGGTTTTGACGAGGAATGAGGAAACTGGGAAGGACTGAATGAGCTTGTCATCTAGTTGTGCAGAGGAATCACTCACGGAGCATTGCTCATGCTCTCCATTCCGCCAGCAGCGACAACGGATCGGTCACCAAGTCGGATGCTCTGAGCAGCAAGCATAATGGCCTTGAGACCCGAAGCGCAGACCTTGTTGACCGTGGTGGCGTCGGAAGCGGTCCGAAGACCTGCTTTGAGGCCGACTTGACGAGCAGGGGATTGACCAACACCAGCTTGGACAACATGTCCGAAGTACACCTCTTCAACGACAGCCGGATCAATATTTTTGGATTCCAGAGCAGCCTTCAGAGCGATGGCACCCAGCTGGGGAGCAGTGAAGCTCTTGAGAGAACCATTGATAGAGCCAACGGGGGTACGGGCGGCAGCGACGATGACAGCTTCGTGGGTCTATGAGATGAATTAGTGGTTTGGACGCGTCTCGTATACTGAGAATACGGTACCATGGTTCGAGTTAGGAATGGGCGAGAGGTAGCACGGAAGGTTGAAGTAAAGCGCAATAAAATCATTGCAGGGGTTTATATACGTGCCTCTTTTGTTGTTCTAATCGATTCGGAGTCGACAAGATTGGCAATAACAAACACAAAACCGATCAACGCAGATCGTACGATAAAAATCCAGTCGACGGCCGCAAACCGCTGGATAATTTTCACAGATGGTGCGTTGAGGAGCTCAGTAACGTCGACCGACACGGGAATCCTCGCAGTCGTCTGATTTATAGTCTCTGATGGGTAAGCTCCGGTCCAACGGCTTTCATATGCATTCCGTAACTTGTCTCGGCAACATTGAAAAGAAACACAAGAATCTACAGAGTATTATGAAGATTAACGGCCGTCCCTACCACCATGAACCAGAGTTCCATCCAACGAACGACTCTCTGTAACGCGGTTGGCTGGACCTCGTTACAAGCTGAAAGGAGTTCCTCTACCGTGGTGCCCGATTCGCACGGGTGAAGGTACCAACATGGGATTCCGAGCGTTGGGTGCTCGCCCTGTGAGAGAAGAGGAAAAGATGCATTTGCCCGGGTCAGTCCAAATGTTGTAGCGGTCGTCTCGGAGAATGAGTATGGGTGAAATAGAGTTGTCCGAACCAGATCGGATAGTACCAAGGGTGAACCGTCTATAAACAAATTAGGCATGAACGAGACACACTCATCTTTACAACGAACTGGCAGCATGTATGGCAAAGTAAAAGGCCGGAACTTGAAAAGTTGCCGAGTAAACAACGAATTGCTGGCATGTTAGCAGGCCATCGGTCAGAGAACGATCCACTGTTGCTGGGTCGTCTTCTTCACCCTCCATCAAGTACTGAGTGTCGGTCTCGGTAGGTATGGGGTCGGTGCTTATTGAACCTAATTTCCAGGTATATGTAACAATTCGTGTCATATAGCCATGTCCTGGTACCAACTAAAAGGAGCTCATCGGCATTCATGTATCATGTTGCGCTTCCAAAAACGCACGGGATGTTCGCTCCATATCCAACCACTGAGATCACGTCGATGAGATGAAGAATCTGGGTATTTTGCGATCACAGCCTTGCATGCCTCTTCAAACTCTTTCTTCGATAGCATTCAGAGGCCTGTGTGATGCATGATCTCTGTGACAGAACTGTGACAGGGTCGTGAGAAAGTACTTGCTAGCTACTTGATTAAGGTTCAGCCACCGATTGCTAGTGGCGACAACACGACCAAACGAGTCCTGTGCCTCCGCCAACTCAAAACTAAGCCCGTCCAAGTGCCGGCTCATCTTCGTCTGCGGTCGAACGCTACCGCTCATTATATCGACACAGTATGGCCGTAGGAAAGGTTGGGACGGTGATTTATATTATAGAGATTGCTAGTGACCTTGATAATCACAGAACAAGCGCCTCTCTAAGGGCAAGAAGGGTATCAAGAAGAAGGTCGTTGACCCCTTCTCTCGCAAGGGTACGTGTCATAAACTCCAAAGATGTTCTAAAGTACTCACCTTAAAATGTAGACTGGTACGACATCAAGGCTCCTTCAATCTTCGAGGTTCGAAACGTTGGCAAAACTCTCGCCAACAGGTCGCAAGGCCTCAGTAGGTTGATCTCTTGCGTCGGTCTCGAGCAAATCTGATCATTTTACAGAAAATGCCAACGACTCACTGAAGGGCCGTATCATTGAGCTCTCCCTTGCTGATCTCAGCAAGGATGAGGAACAATCCTTCCGCAAAATCAAGCTAAGGATCGACGAGATCCAAGGCAAGAACTGCCTCACCAACTTCCACGGCATGGACTTCACCTCGGATAAGCTTCGCTCACTCGTTCGCAAGTGGCAAACACTTATTGAGGCTCACGTCGATGTCAAGACCACTGACGGTTACCTCCTTCGCCTCTTCGCTATTGGCTTCACAAAGCGTCGCCCTAATCAAGTGAAGAAGACCACTTACGCCCAATCAAGTCAGATACGCGAAATTAGGAAAAAGATGTTCGAGATCATGACCCGGGAGGCAACGAGCTGTGACTTGAAGGAGTTGGTTCAGAAGTTCGTCCCTGAGGCTATTGGCCGGGAGATCGAGAAGGCTGCTCGCAGCATCTATCCTTTGCAGAACGTTTACGTTCGCAAGGTCAAGATTCTGAAGGCACCCAAGTTCGATGTTTCCAAGCTTATGGAACTTCACGGAGAGTCAACAGACGTAGGTCCTGTACCAATCCGGCTACGATCCTGGTTGACACCTTTCTTCTTTTCTAGGAGACAGGCACACGTGTCGCGAAGGACTTCAAGGAGCCCGAGGTCTTGGAATCCGTATAAACCATCATGTAGTACCGTTGCGCATTATCATCATATTTGTCTTTCTATCCGGCATGCAAAATTTATGAGTTCATGGTTCTCACATGCAAACCTCATTCGTATTGTGATACCTGTAGCTTCCGGCCATTCGTCCACATGGCGATCTATCGTAAAATTTCTCCCTTCGTCCTTGATCTTCGACTTCCACGATGGATGTGCAGTACATTCAAAGTCATTTAATCAGCCATCCAGACTTTCCAAAGAAGGTATGCAGATATCACTTGTCGTGATTCGTATTGCTCAACGCCGTAGGGTATCGTCTTCCTTGATATCTTTCCCCTGCTCAGAAATCCTGTCGTCTTCGAGACCCTCATCACTCATTTTGTTCATCGGCTCACATCCCACATCATCCCGAATTCACCTACCAAGAAAGTCGATGTAGTCGTTGGACTTGACGCCCGTGGATTCCTTCTCGGGCCTATAATCGCCTTGAGGCTTGGGGCAGCCTTCGTACCAGTGAGAAAGCGAGGCAAGCTTCCCGGAGAATGTGTGACTGCATCATATGAAAAGGAGTACGGGACAGTGAGTATAGAGGATACATACTCCCTTCCATTCATATAAATTCACCATTTGCCAGGATATCTTCGAGATGCAAGCCGATGCAATCAAGCCAGGTCAGACTGTGGTCGTTATTGACGATCTTATCGCCACAGGTATGTCCTTTTCTTTGTGCCTGACTACTCCGAGCTAACTTGGAGGCACCAATCCTTAGGTGGTTCGGCGAAAGCTGCTGGCGAGCTCATCGCCAAACTTGGTGGCAAAACCCTCGAATACTTATTTATCATCGAGCTCCTATTCCTCAAGGGAGGCTCTAAACTCGATGCTCCCATTTATTCCATCGTTCAAACAGACGATTAGACGTAGATGTACGTATAATATTACACTATTAGACAAGCAGCTTTGTGTTCTGTAAGGGATGGCCATTAATATACAGTATCCGGTTTGGATCCTTCTCGGAGTTCGTCTGTGGTGCATCCGCTTCGTCTACCTGCACCTTCATCATGACTGGCCATCCTGCCTGCTCTGCGCTCCCCAGAACTGCTTCGAGCATAGCGCCCGCCTTCTGAGGCAATAGTACAACAACCACATCTGAGATGTCTCCGGCTGTCTTCAGTTCTTCCTTATTCGCCGTGGGGTTGATAGCTTCCTCTTCATCGCCCACCACTACAACTCCTGCTGCACCCGCATCTCTAGCCACAACTAGCTTCTCCAAAAAGGTGCATTCACCTCTACGGGCGACAAGGACACTGTCAGCGTATTGTCCCTCGTACTTGGAGCAACCATAAATGTTAGCTTTGTCCCGTTGAACAACCAGGCCATTGGAGTTCGCAAAACGCAATCGTTTCCCGTTCGATAGCTGGGGTAGGAAGGGATCTCCCCCAAAATGCGCCGTGAAGGCGCTAACCAGTGCATGAAGGTCATCGGAGGCGTCAAGGAATCCAGGGAATATAGGTTCTACTATGTCAACCCAAAAGCGAAGAGGGACCTCAAAGTGCGACGTTGGCTTTCGTGGTTGCTCTGGTTCCGTGAATATCGACGAATCGTTGATGTAGACAGTCTGGCCAGAGCGGACAGTGTAGTGCCCCACTGTAGAACAAAAGTTGTGGGCCAAAGAACGCTCCTCAACCGAAGAAAACGTACATTTTCGAACATCATAACCTGTGCCGTCTAGTCGACGCACAGTTTGCATCCTGACTCCGGAAACGTTGTGCATGACATAGCCGTCCGGGACCACCTCAAGCTTCAGCAGGCTAGGGCTGAGGTCCTCTGGTACGGTTGAACCATCAGCAGATAGGATATACTCGTAGGTCTTTGCGTTCATGAGGGGTCAGTCCAATAACATATCACAGACAAGAGGATTGACGTACGAAAAGCGACAGTTGAGGCCGTTCACACCAGCCATGTGCAGACCAGGAATCTACATCATACTGATGTGGTGCTCGTCCGACTAAAAGCCTGGCGTAGTCAAAATCTCCGCGGGAGAGAATACCTTGGAAGGCAGGCGAGTCGACTGTGAGGAATCGACCACCAGATATAGGATCGTAAGCGGGACATTGCCCATTGTCAATGGGTCGCAACTTTCTCCTACTTAGCGGCACTGGATGGATGTGTTCGCGTGGAAGCTGTAGTATGTGTCCTTCTGTGGTGAACACGAAGTTTGAATCCTCACTGTTAAGAGGGTTTTCCTCGTCGAACAGGAGATATAGATACTGATGCATATTTAGCAGTGAAGCCATGTGGTATTTAACAGAGCTTACTTTGAGGGTCTCTGATAATGTAAAAGACTCCATTCTGTCATCACGTTTATTCGTTCGGAGGTCTTGTATGCCAGTGAGACCACATTCTACTTTTGCGCGGCTGATGAGGTCGGAAAGTACCTGCTCCCCAACGTCTAAATAGAAAGGATCACGAGTTGCCTAGTTAAAGAGGTTAGCTGCCTGTCAAGGAAAGTAAGGAGAGGCAGATCCTCGGGCCTTACTCTGTATAGGTACCAAGTTGATTCGATGAACTCTGGCCGCAACGGGTATTGATGTGAAGTAGCCTTTTTGTAGTTGGTATCATAGACTTCCGGAAGTCCGCTGTGCTCCTTCCATAGATTGTAATCTTGAAGGATGTGAGATTGGAGAAAAATACATCAAAAGGCAGTTCTCACAAATTAGATGTAGTTTGATTGCGCTCTGAACATCTCCAGCCAAAACCTGTAAGCCAGGCCAAAACGCGGACAGTGAATCCACGGTAAAGTATGCAATATCGCCACTGTTCATGTTGACAGTCCGGAACTACGATTTGTTAGCTGGAGACGCTCTCTTCAAAAGCAAAGAGAATTACCCAAAACCCATCCATAGCCCGAGAATACCTCATCATCGCGGCATATGCATCGTCCCACACATCGAGAAACTCAGGATCTCCTGATTGTATAGAAGGCTCAGAAACTTCAGTCGCGCTGCCAGGGAGGTTCTTACCACTCAAAATATACCACTTCAGAGCATATTCAAAGAAGGAGTCGACGCCAGCCCCGATACTACTTATTTCAGGACTGGTCCAGGCCTAAACATCCAATAGTCAACATAACGAGGGCCATCATAATGAATCGCGACTTACGAACCCCGTTGAATATATTGATTGTATTACCAACCAGGTTGATACTGGATCTGCGATTCCAGATGCCGAAGAATGCCTGAATATAGCCTTGTCAATCACGATCGGTTTTCCGGACTGGGGTCGTTACCTTGTGTGCGACTTTCTCGAACCGTGCGTCGCCTGTGAGACGGCTCAGCGTGGCAAATTCCAGGATGAGGGATCCAGCTCCGGCAGTACCTAAACAAGGGATGTCAGTATTCGATGATCGTGATAACGCAGACACCTACAGGTTTCTATGCTTTCGCCTTTCATGATTCCGTGTCTAAGGTTGATCTACTGTTGTTCAGTTTCGCAACTTTCTTCCATATACAGTCCCCAACATACCCGAGCATATGGTAGGCCAGTAGGCGTATTGAAGGCGGGAAGCAAGCGGACGCCGAGGTCGTGTGCCATGTCTAGCAGTTCGCCTTTGTACCAAGGAAGATAGAATGGCTGGTCCGGTGTGTTTGCAAACATATGTCCTGATAAAAGACCACCCAGTACACGAATGGTGACCTCAAAGACCTGTGGTTTGGTGTTCACATCGAAAGAGACCCAGGAAATGACGTTCTTGACGGCTTCCTCGAAGCTTTTGCGGTCGCCAAGGACAACAAACGAGTCGAGTACGTCGACGAGCGTTAGCGAGAAATTGCCCGCAACATCGTTGGCCGCAATGTTCCTCCTGTTCACCCGAGAGTTAAAGGCGATGACTCGGACTTTCATCCAAAACTCACGGATTGTTCCAATCAGGTCCTTGTCCTGAGCACGACAGGGGTGTAAGCTGATTCTTCCGTGAGGATCTAGGTTCAGAAGGATGGGCTATGACTGACCTCATCCATGGGGAAAGCTTGCGTGGAATTAGCTTGTGCGGGTTTGGAGGATGGAATACGGAGCACTCACCGAACATCATGTAGTTGTTGAAACCATGGTACCATAGCTCGCGTGTCTTTTCCCTACACACACTGTCAGCTTTGCTCCCAGAAATCTGTTTGAACGCCTACCGAGCAGCAAGTCGCGTTTCGTTGTTCCATTTAGCACTTCTTGCTGTGAGCACTGCCGAGGTAGGCGCAGAGGTAGCAAGAGCCCAGATCCATGGAAGTATCAGCCTTGGCCAGACTATACCCCACTTCATGCCCGCACGATTTCAGAGAAGTTGAAGGCTTGAGAGAGCCCGAGTATCGTTAGCAATGTCGTCGTGGCAGGTTGAAGCCATCCCGGACGATCAGGCATCATGTGAACCTGACCCAAATGGGGAATATGTGCCTCGCTAAACGGTGGACAGCCATTTGACATTTGCTCTCATCGCCAACGTCGACTCGTACGACGATGAGCTCAATCAACGATATATCGTCAAAGCTAGGAGACTACATGCTCAAGGGATGGGTATGATTCTCCTGCTATCTTCAGAGCTATTACTCAAAAGGTCTTCTAAGGTTTTAACCGACAAATCCTGCAATACCCCAGGGTGCACCGTGCCTTTGATGCGCTCGCCCAATGGAAGGAATCCAGTTACTGAAATATGCGTTAGGTGCGAAGGAAATCCTGCACCTAGTAAGTTCACATAACCATGTCAACTCTGGAGAAGCTCTCAATGAACTCTCACGTTTGTAGCACCCAGAACTGCATTATCGATTCAACCTCCCACCTCGATAGCTTCTGGTAGCGAAACATCTGACACACATCCATCTCGAGCATCTACACCTCCGACAGAAATGTCTAGCGCTCTGAGCTCCCCTGTCTTTGCGCCACCAGCAGAAACCGAAGAATCCAGGCGCCGACGTGAGCAATCAGACACCGCCTCGGCCGAGATTGGGAAAAGGCTCCTCAAAGGTTGGGCTATGCTAGGGGATGAATGCCTGAATGCAAGGTGCTATGGTGTGCCCCTGGTGCGTCCTCCGACCGTCGGAGGGGATAGGGATCCTCGGGAGGTGAGTTTGCAGCTGTAAGATTTATGCTCGAGAATTTCACTCTGGTTCTAGGAGTGCGTGATCTGTGGAACAGTCTACACTGTACAATCTGACTCTTCTGGACGCGAACGTCTGGTTCCCATGAATTCCATAAACTCTGGCCCAGCACCACCACGACTGAACAGTGTGCCTTCACAGCCTCAGGAAAGAACCTCAGAAGTAAGTTCTACGAGTTACATGCTCAACATGTTCATACTGAAGCAATAATCAGGCCGATACTTGGGCCCAAACCTCGAGCCAACCCCTGCAGGGCACTTCTGTCGTAAGGATTCGATCCAATATCGTTCGCATATGACCAGCTTACACACGATCATCAAACCTAGAGCCCACGAGGAAACCTGGACAAGATTCTGGATCAGTCCTCGCAGTCACTTCAATCAAGTCTTCAGATTCTCTCGGCGAAGGTTTCAACCCTTTCATGCTCTCAAACCCTCACGGACATCACGACTTTAGGCTCCGTGGCCGAAACATTGACCAAAGTCACTCAAGCTTTGTCGCAGGTGCGGCAGTTGCAAAGGGCTGAAACTCAAAGTCGGGCCGCTTAAAATAGACGGGTGTAAGGACCGGATCAGTTCTTCTATGCGGGGGAGATTAAATATTGGACCTGCTGTACTTCACGTCTCATGCAGCCTGGTCTTACTGGCTGCATGTCGTTCTATGATACATGCATTGTGACAGGCGAAGCTAACTCAGGGTCGGTAAAGTGAGTGACCTAAAAGCGCTCGATCCTCTGAAACGACCGTCGGAGTCATGGACTCCTCGTGTACACCCGTATTTAAGAGGTTCATTGGGAAGGCAATGGATCCATTACACGTGAGCAATGGTTTTTAGGAAAATTCTCAGATTCTTGGGCTGTGGAGGGACGTCGAGCCACTTTGAAGAAGAAAAACCTACCAAGCATCCTAGTTCTTCACGGGATTGGGAAGAACGGGTTTCAAAACGCGACATAGAGGGCGCACAAGGTCGTATAACAGAGACGTGAGGATCTTTGATTTCATTACAAAACTGCCTTACTGAGCTTGCACAGGAAATTGTATCGACGACAAAGCACAATCCAATACCCCAGCTTCCTGTGTTTTTTCCTCCACCAACTAGTAGCGACGGCTCCGACTCCACAACCTCCACACATGTCATACCCTCCGTATACAGGCGACCGTCAGGGAAGCAGGGAGACCAGGGTGTAAGGCGCAAGGAGCCTAGCGAGGTCTCATGGGAGCCGGGCCGAGCTGTAATCCCTGAAGAGGATGAATTCTCGGATATGAAGTCGACGAGCAGCGGATATGTATCGATTATGAGGGGAAGGTCGTCGCATGGCGGGGGTAAGCGACCTGAGCCTTTCCCACCACCACTACCGCTTCAGAAGGTCGGCTCTGGGAGCCATGGCAGACAGGTATATTGCTCTTCTCCTATTTAGAGCTCTTCAATTGAGGGAAGCTAATCGGTCTTGCCCTGTAGCCATCCATGCGGAGGAGAACGCGGTCACACTCTCCAGAGCAGCACACTCAGAGAGTATATCCAATACATGAAACCAGCTTCGAGCAGCACTCTCGTCACTCCGAACCAGAGGTAATTGAGGTGAGATACCGTCAATGTTCGTCTCACCTTCGGGGGGTTCAATGACGACGTAGCCTGTCATTTATGAATATGAGAACTATGGAGAGGGGGAAGCCAATCCCGAAATGTTCCATTATATCATCCCTGGTGGATTAAATGTCATATTCTGGGATAACGACGGAAAAGAAATAACGAGGTGAGTTTCTGCGTTCTTTCACAAAACACGCGCGGAAGGCAGAACACCAACAGGGTAGGCGAATTTGGAGATTCAGTCAACCGAGCTCGTAGAGTTTCGCCAACGATCATTCAAGATGAGCTGGGTAATGAGCTTTATAGGTGAGTTGCCTTGATCGGTTGAACCTAGAATTGTTCTGGAAGCGGGCGTAGGACCGGAGATTTCACGTCAAAGTCCACTGGCAGGCCCAGGACTATGTCAATGAAAGGAAGAGGTAACGACCAGCAACCAGAGATCGTGCCACTGTAAGTGTAGGCGGTTCAGAGGAAGTTGCTGGCTAAAGTCGGTTCGTCCCAGGGACATCGCCATTAGCTACGCTTCTGTTCCCAGGGAGGCTAGAAACATAATTCTCATCGACGACAAAGGGAAAGAGGTTCCATTGTAAGTCTCCGCTTGGCTGTTGGATTATTCCCTGTCAGCTCATAATTATATTCGAGGCGCCTGGATGGACGGGCTTTGACGAACAGCCATCATATTCACGAAAGGCAGGAGGTGACGCCAGTGCAGCACTATCGGTATAATTAGCATGTCGACTTATATATTACTTTTCGTGGCTCTACCATGCACATGATATCGCATATATATGCTATTTTCTTCGACCGGTCCCACCACCTTGGGCCTTTGCAATGTCGTGGCGACTCAGCTTCAGCATGCCACCATTGAACTTCCCAATACCCATCTTTAAACCACGTTCGCGCTTTTTGGCCGTTTTCCCTGATTCGTCGTCGTACATTTTCTTAAACAAGGGATGATAGTTGCCCAACTCCTTGGCCTGGACGAGGTACTAAGTATTTCTTGCATCAGCATTCGAGACAGATGCACATACTTTAGCAAGCTCTTGTTTCCGTCTTTCATCGACCTTGTCCACCAATCCCTCCCGCACTCGTTTGGAGGCTCTCTTCCTTTCTTGATCACGAACCGATTTTTCTCCTTTTCCCAACTTGGCTTTGCCAGATAGCTCCAAGATCCGACCTTCCATGGCCTTCCGCCGTTGAGCAGACGTCAATTCTAGTTCCGTGTTTGAAGATCCAGAGAGGAGTTGTGTATGAATAAGTCGATGAAGAATAGCATCATTCTCTGCGTTCGTCCTGATGTCATGATCAGGCGACGAAAAATACACTCAGAATTAGGGTACTCACCGATCCTCTTCTTCCTCTTCCGTATTGCCAATTTCTCTCGCTGTCACAGGTACTTCCAGTAGTTTGGAAACCTTGGCAGACTAGAAGCGCGATGAGTTGATTGCGGGCGCACAGAACTCGCACCCCCTAATTACCATGAAGGTCTTCATTTGTGCCTTGGATATTTTAGTTGCGGTTGTTGACGATGAATCACTGAAGACGACAGTGTCGACCAGCGTCGGAGGGTTGTGTGTTCTTTCGTCATCTTCAGAATCTCCTTTTTTTTTACGTGAGTAGTCACAAATGAAGTTGTTACTGAGGGCACTGCTCACCTGCAGAGTCCTCGATGCCTCCCCATTCTTCCTCGACCAAATCTTCATGTTCATCTTCCACTATTTCTACGGGGTCTTCTCTTTTTCTCTTCCTTGGCTTAACATCTTGGCGTTGAAAAGAGTCAAGAAAAGCTTGACCATGGGACTCTAGGATACTGAGCAGCCGCTTTTCATCTTCAGTTTTGGAAAGAGCCATATGTCACACATTCGGTTACACCAGATCGTGACAATTATTCGGTTATTTCGGTTTGACGCCAATTACGTCGACACTTGGAAATGGCGCAGAAACGCAAACCACGTCCAGCGGAGGAGACTGAACCACAGGAAATTTCTGAAGACACTATAAACATCCCAGAAGACGAACAATGGAGGCTCATAAACCAATCTGGAATTCTTAACAAGATACCCAGCCCTGCAGACCAGCTGAAGGAAGCGAAGAAAGAGGAGCAGGAGGAACCCTTAGAACTAGCGGAGGAGATATTCAACGCTGTCCTACTCATCATACCATTCACGTTCTGCTTGGTTCTGATGACAATGTGGGTAACAACGACTTTGAGTCCGTTTTTGAACGCTCAACCCTCGAAGCTTGATTCACTTCCAATACCGGCAACATCCAACTTTTACAGACGTGAAGGATAGGCTGCTCCCAGGTTTCCCTAGTACGTTTCTCTCACATTTCTCTTTTAATTCTATGCTAACGGAATTCAAGTCTTGTCTATCTTCATATTCTACAGTAATTATATCCACTTTCTGCCGGTTGCTCGCGCTCACCCATTCACAGCTTCCCGATACAAAGCCTATCCGAGTATGCAATCCCTACTCTTGTTCACTGGCGTCTGCTGTGGATCCAGACTAGTATACCTCATTAACCGTGGTTCATGGACCACGAACATGCAGCAGGTCGGTACAGTCGTAGTCTGTCGCGATGTCCGAAGGCTTATTATAACCAGGCCCCTCCTCTGGCCACGATCTGGATATATGCGTCAGTGCAGCTCGACTTAGGTCGCTCCGTGCTCAACCTTATTTTGGTGGGAATCTATACATGGGTAAAAGGCCTCAAAGTTTTCCCGTAAAAAGTTGTAGCTTCCAATAACGCTTGATCATCTTTAATCCTAATACATACATCCAGAACAAAATTTCCCGACCCTACATTGTAGACGGTCACTAGATGTATCCAAATCATCAACATAGTGTCTTGCCTGGAATGCCTCAAGGACGGGGTAAGACACCATTGGGTCAGCATCATGAATGCGCCCGACCGTTGTTGGAACAGACGGAGTCAAGTTAATATTTGCTCGATGATACGCCTCCGCCAGCTTGGGTCTCAAATCTGCAGGGCACCTTTTACAAGCAGAGATATAAGAAGCTTTAGACAC
Source organism: Clitopilus hobsonii (assembly GCA_015708445.2). NCBI lineage: Eukaryota > Fungi > Basidiomycota > Agaricomycetes > Agaricales > Entolomataceae > Clitopilus > Clitopilus hobsonii. The sequence continues at coordinate 1,776,984 of CP068001.1, read as the reverse complement.
CTTCTCCATGATCCAGCTCATCTGCAAGTAATTGGACTTTACGCTGGGATCAGAGAGGGGGGATGTTAGTGAAGGCGTCAAACATAAAAAGTAAACTGACGTGGTATGTGGTATTACGGCCTTCAAGGACTGTCCGTAGAAGCCTCAACTGCCATTTTGTCCTTTTGCTGCATGAATTCTGAATTGCGACTTTGTGTCGGTCCAGTCGCTCAATGAGTGCTTTGTAAACTCGGTCGTCGCGGGCAAAATAGTAGGACTGTGTGATGATTAGGAGTCTTTTGAACACATGTTGAATTGCAACATACGGGCATATTCTCTGCATGAGCACTCGAGGGTAGGGAAGACATCGCATTGGACCATGCAGCAAGCATGAGCAGGTCGCTAGGGGCTGGGTTAGAACAAGTGGTTGGAAAGAAAAGTGTCATACATGGTTGCATTGGCAATACTGTGGTGAAGACATTGTTAGAATAGTTCAAACTGACTGGTGAATGGCTTAACTAGTCCTCGAGGGTGGCTATGAGGCTAGCCTTGCCTAACTCCTTTGTAGCGAACTTTCTGACGGCGGCATCGGCAGTTTGTACAGGCTGACCTGCTGTTCCTACATTCAAAGCTGTCGAAATGGTAGAGACCTGATCCCAGACCCATTTATCACCCTCGCTCATGATCAACACCTGAAGGAATGACGCTGTCAGATCACTCTGAGCATTTGCGAGTCCATAATCGATAGCAAGCTTGAGATTAGTGCCTATTGAAAAACGGTCAGTCGATGTATGGGTGACTCCTTGGAACATACGCAATGCTTTGAGTATCATCTTTGTCCGAGGTTTCGGGATATCTTCATCAGTGAGATGATTAACATAGCGCGAGAATGCTCCTAGTAGCACGATAGCGATATCCCTGTGGGACTGTCCTATGCGCATCGCGTGGAGCAAAGGTGTCGCATCCCCTGTCTTGCGCAGTAGTACCTGCGTATCTGGATCAGCTACAACAATATCAATGGGTTACGGATACTGACATGGAAGGCCCGATCCCTGATTTCCATAAGAAACATAACATCCTTACTCTCGACAGCCCTGAACACCTCAAAGGGCTATATGAAGCATGTCAGTACTTGTGTCCGACATCTGCGTTGCCTGGACGAACTTGTGGTTCTGTCCATGGTGCATGGCTTGACTTTGTGGAAGGCGATTTGGGTATGCCTGTAGACGTCGAAGGTGTTGACGATACACTGGGCCTTCGAGTTAGACCATTCTGTTCGGACGAATTCCTAGGATCTGAGTCAACGGGGGATGGGCTTCGTCTCCGTAGCTGGCGTAGGATAGCCTTAGGAGCCAGGTCCTCTGCTTCTCTCTGGAGGAAGGCTGATGACTATTAAATTCGAGGTTGCCACTGGTAGACATCACATACCTTTGGTAGGCAAGCGCTCTGGCAAACATGCCTCTGAACTCACTCTCCGTCTGGGTAGAGGACCTGCCTTTGTTTCGCCATCCAGACGTTGACCAACGTGTGATATCAGGAAAGCATTATTGAATTGCATGTCAATTAGGAAAGAGTAGTCTCCGACTGGCTTGCCTGATCCTTGATTCCTTGGACATGAGCGTGCGATGTTTGGAATCAAAGTCAAGGCTGTAGCATACTTGGCAAGCCGCAGCATCACGCCAGACCCGTCACGAGTGCGTGACGGTGGCCACTACTGGCAGGCGCGACACGGACACGCGTTTTTGTCCAGGATAACCGCTCACCTTTCTCTTCTCCCCAATTCTATGTCTCAATGAACAACTTGTGGAAGAAGTCTTGGCGAGAGCATGCAAAGGCTGAACAAGAGACTCACCAGATGAATGGGCTCAGCAGTGGCGCATCGATAATCGATGCTGCGAAAGCAGTCCATCCATCTTCTAAAAAATCAGAGGGAGAAATCTTACAGAAGAATTCTTCCCCGCGAAAACGGGCTGTATCAGATGCTACCTACGCAGGAGCAGAATCCAAACGCCCCAGATTCGAAACCTCGACCTCCCTCGAAGGAGCGGGTTTCCTCAAGGTCACGGAACCGACTCTCCAAGAATATGTCATAACCTATCCTCAAGACAAAATCTCCCCAGATTCCACCCTTCTACAGGAACTACGCTCTAGGGTCAAACCCAAGGACAGTCTATGGCCCTATATTCATCAGTCTGAAGTTGTGCTCTCTGAGCTCGGGCGTTGTGCTTCAGATTTGGTTTGGCGGGCTGCCCTAGAAGGTCCTGACCGCGGAGGATCAGATGCATCTCTATCTCGAGATCAAGCAATGATACAGCAGATAGTCCGAGACTGGAAGTTCGTCCTTCCAAACCTCAACCCCGAATCGCGTAATTGCAATGTTTCGCGAAAATTCCAGGTATTGGTTGCTAGCCTTCGTGCTTTCTCACCACATGGACCAAACTTTAAAGGTGTGCTAGTCGGTATGTCAAAATATTTGGGCTGTACACATATTCTGATAAATCCATGGCCAGTGAAGAATCAAGATATATGCACCCCTCTCTCAGAACTCTTGTATCTGCTTCGACTCGAACTACCATTCTTACGCCCTGTAGTCATCACCCATGGTCAACCATATGACGACGTCCGTCTTTTCATGATTGGGGAGACAGCCGAGCCTAACTCTCTTAGCAGGGATTACTTACAAAAGGAGTCCATAACTTTCTGATAACGGCGCCACAGGTACTGGTATCTACCTCTGAGCATATAGATTGTTTTATATTGTGAGCTCGCCCATCCTATCATGCCACAAACAAGGCATGAAACTGATCCTTCATTACAGCTTCGACGAAGGAGACCCTACTCTCCTGCAATCCTTGAGAGCAGAGCTGCGTGATACAAGGACACACCTGGTACATTTACTAGAACGTAATGACCACCCCGAGAACAGGCATGCTGCAGTGGCGGATGACACGTTACTCTCCCCTAGTCCGGATTTCTTGGAGGATCCGACAACAGGAAGACGAATATATCCCAACGACGCATCAAAAGTCATCACCTCCCTCATCCGTCTGAAATGCCCCAGCCAAGAAGGATCTATTATTACCACATCGCATTCGACACTGGGATATACATGTACTGTGAGTCTTCCTGGGATTCCATCCATAGAAGGCGCACTTTCGCCATCCCTGGATAATGCTCGTCGATCGGCCAGCTATGAGGCATGTAAATGTCTTTTCAAATTAGGCTTGTTAGACTACCCACAATTTTGCTCGCCACCACCCGTCGACCAAGTTGGGGAAATACTCGTTCAAACTCGGCAGCCTGGAGCAAAGGTTTATGTTCGAAAATCCCCTCTTTTCTGGGCGGGAGTGGAAGGACCGATCACCAATCTGTATCCATTAGTCCTCACTCCGATCGACGAGGAAGAAAGCTTTTCTCCTCTCGTTCTGCTCACTAGGCGGCCGCTACCTTCTATACCAAATCTTGAACTTTACCGATATCTGAAAGGGTTCACTGTACGCACATGTCGTGCTGCCCCCCTTGAGGTAAAAGCAGAGGATCTGCACAAGATCTATCGGTATACCGTACGGTTGATTCGGGCGCTTGTTAACAAACCTGTTGAGTGTCCTCTAGAGGAGATGCACTGGTTTCTACTTCCTTTAACCCCCGGTTGGAATAAACCCTCACAAGCAAACGAAGCAGAGCCTTTCTTTATCCCGTCGATAGAGATACATATTTCGTGGGGTGCAATTGAGTTGGCAGGAGAAAACTTCCTTCAACCTCTCAACGCTACGTTCGGCGAAGTGTCAAGCCAAGACCTGGACGATGCGATGCTCCAAGATCGTTGGGTAGAATTCACGAAGCGTTACGCGGCCATCCGGGCCAGGCCTGATATGACCCCGCTCAGCAAGCCACCGACTGGCGCAGTACGTCCTTGAACCGCTTAGAAAGTTCTTGTCTAACAGTTGTTGCAAAGATGGAAGCCGATTCCTCTAGCTTCCTGGATTTTGTACAGAGTCGAATCAAAGACTTCAAAGGGCTCAAGAATCCTCGCCAACTTATGATAGAGGCAACATCGATACATAGCCCTGCGAACAATCTACGACCGATCTCTCGTGCTGGCGATTCAAACAGCAATGCAGACCAAACACGATGTCAGGAAGAACACATTCTGCTTTCCCAGATGCTGATTACTCATAACGCGTATAGTCTTGATCCCTGAATTGTGTGCCAAATGCACGCTCCCAGCGAGGTTCGCTCATTCTGATCTGCTTTCTCATACCGTTGCTGATTTGGCGCCAGTATATTCCTTACTGGAACACTGATACCTTCAATTTGCCACCGGATCGACGACTTCCTCATCGTAAAAGAACTCAATGGCACACTTTTTGATGGTGCCATATCCGAGGACCTACTTTTGGAGGCACTGTATACCCCGTCAGCAACACGAGAGCGAGATTACGAACGACTGGAACTTCTTGGTACCTTTCCTCTACTCTGAGCATCTGGCTTACAATATAAACTTTTTCTTAGGTGACTCGTACCTCAAATATCTGTCCTCCCTCTATGTCTACGTTCGTAACCCCACGTTGTCTGAGGGTGCTCTGCATTCCTTGAGGCAGCCGATGATCAGCAATAAATCTCTATTCAATCAAGCATGGGAACGCAAGCTGCCTCTGTATATTCAATCCCTGCCCTTTAGCACCAGGCAGTGGCTCCCACCCAATTTTCGATGGCCAGAGGGGCATAGCATCCCGACCATAGTCAAGGAGGACCAGGAAAGAACGAGCCCTCCTGCTGTTACTCAGGAACAAGAGGAGGAAGAGGGAGAAATCCTTGACGGAGCTCAGCCAGATGTAGGCTCTTCCTCGAAGAATAAAAGAAAGAAGAAAAGAAGAAAGGTAGACAAGGCCGACAATTCCCATGAGCTTGGTGACAAGGTGATCTTCGACTTCACTGCATGTTATTGCCCAAAAATTCAATCATCCTTTTCCCTCAGTCATTGGCAGATTCTATCGAAGCAATCATGGGAGCAGCATACCTCACAGGCGGTGACGAGATTGGCCTCGAGGTTGCTAGGAAACTAGGAGTTCAACTCGATGGCATAAACCAATGGTCCGATCTTGCGGCCCAAACTGCTATTCCTCCCCATGAAGTCAACTCGCTGATACCACTGCAATCTCTCCGGACTATCGAAGAAGCGATCGGTCGCTCAGTAGACCGTGGCCTTCTTTCGCATGCATTGGTAAGTGGCATGTTAACAGGGAAGAGGGGTGGCTTATCTTCGAAATTTGGGAAGAATCCTCGTTCAGATACGTTCGAACGGCTTGAGTTCATAGGTGACGCTATCATCGACTTCGGTGATTAGTCTTTGTTTTCGTCTTGTAACACAACTGAGCTTCCAATAGCTACAATCAAGTATCTGTGGCACAAAGAGCCAGCGATGACACCCGGAGGGCTGACCCTATTGAAGGTGAATCACTTTGTTCGTAGTGACCCTCCGATTTCCTCAATGCTGAATAGTGTGCAATGGTATCGAACACCGCACTGGCGGCCGCTTGCGTGTGGGCTGGATTGTACCAATATCTCATACACGACCCTCACGTCCGCAAAGTTGCAGCACGGGAGTACCTGCCACAGCTGGAGGCGGCTCGGGTCAAGGAATACGAAATTGCTGCTAAAGAGGATCGCCCGCCTGGCCAATACTGGGCAGGACTGGAATGCCCCAAGGTATGAATTCCGCATAGATAGAAGAAGGGAATATGCTCAAGCAGACGATTACTAGGTATTCTCAGACACTTTGGAAGCGGTTGTCGGTGCCACTTTCATATCCGACCGATTTTCCTTCGATGGAGTTCAGTCTCTGTTCGACAGAGTGCTAAAACCTTTCTTCGAAAAACACGTTACTTTATCAAGTTTGACGCACCACCCTACCAAGAACCTATTTGAGTCATTGCAGGCGAAGGGATGTCAACGATTCAGAATGCAAAAAGAGCGTATTCAGGGGATGACAAGATGTTCAGGTAAGCTGCTAGTCTGCCCCGTAGCATTCCTCGAGGAAGGATTGTGACTTTCTTCGTAGTATACCTGCATGACAGATTGCTGGCTGTAGGTGAAGATCACGTTGCCACCATGGCAGCCAGGAATGCATCCCTCGCCGCACTGAAAGTCTTAGAGGACGACTCCACCATTCTGCCAAGTGGTTGTGATTGCAAAACGAAGGCACCTCCGACCAAACAGGAACGTACGGCTGCACAGGATATTTGTTCTCTAGAAGAGAAAGCGATCAGTCCCGCACCGAGACCTTCGCGCGCACCGAAGGGTAAACAGAAAGCTCAAGTCGATAATGATTGGGAGGAAGGCATGATAACTGAATGACTTGAGGCTGGTATGAAGGTTGGCCAGATTGAATGAATTAAATGCTCTATTCAGAATCTATGTGACAAAATCCGGGAAAGGTTTATGCTTATGCACCCTGAGACTTGACACTACAGAGATAATTTCAGTTGAGCGAACGAGGTCAGCGAGCTGGCAAGTAGACTCACAGCTGGTACTTGGCAGCAATGAAAGGGATGGCAAAGCCAACGCCGAGATAAGCAAGGACTTTGAGGCCAAATCCGGACTTCTTGTCAGCTGCAGGCCAATCGAAAGGTGTGGGCTTCGCAAGGTCAGCTGAGAGACTTTGGGCACGAACGGGGAAACCACTCACATGGTAGTGACCGTGATGATCTGAGCGAAGAGGCGACGAGGTGTGTAGCGAGCGTGCTCGGCCTAAAACTTGGCGGCTCACAGCGGGTCTGGCGAGAACAGCGAACGACATAATTTTCAAGGACTTGGTGTTGAGTGACTGGAGGACAGACTCGGACTCGGGACTCGTCGGATTTCGTACGCATGTCACGCTTTGTGACGGACTGTTCCATTCGTGACATTGAACCACCACAATGACTATCCTTTCGGCTCAAGATTATGACTGTATGCACTTATTCCACCACGAGTTTATCTACGTTCATCCTGTCATCAAGTCTGACGTTCGATAGGAGCAATTCTGATACTATCTAGCTTCTTCAAGCCACAATGATCCCGTGCTTCATTATCTAAGTTTACCGGATCATGGGCCTTAAATATCTCTCAAGCCTTATCTTCCTTCTTTCTATACCCACGAGACTCTGAGCGAAAAATGGCACAAACCGTCTCAATCCAAGTGCCCAACACTGACAAAAAGATCTCTGTATCGACGGGCTTATTCATCAACAACGAATTCGTGCCTTCGGTCGACTCGCAGGAACGGATCGAGTATGTTATCATTGCTTCGTCCCATCCGGGGAATTAGATCTGATATCGTTTGTCGACCACTTCAGACTGGTGAATCCAGCAACTGAGGAAGTTCTGTGCTCTGTTGTTGCCGGTGGGTTAACTAACGAGATGACATGATGAAGACTGATCTGTCCTGTAGCCTCTGAGAAAGACATTGATGTTGCCGTCAAAGCCGCTCGGGCTGCCTTCAAAACAACTTGGGGCAAGAATGTAACAGGCTTCGAGCGATCCCGCCTCATAAACAAGCTGGCCGATCTGATTGAACGAGATGCCCAAGAATTGGCTGAGCTCGAATCTTTAAACAACGGTAAACCGGTCAAAGTCGCTAGGTCAGTCTTATCAATGTCCATCGCCAAACCCGCCAGTTGACAGGTTGAAGGGACTTTGACATCGGCGATTCTGTCCAGTGCCTCAGGTACTTCGCGGGATGGGCGGACAAGATCACCGGACAGGTGAGCAGCTCAAACTCATTAATGCAGCGAATATTCACTACATCGCTGGTTGTGACCTCAGACCATTGAAATCGACAACAAGACGAAGTTTGCGTTTACCCGTCATGATCCCATCGGAGTCTGCGGCCAGATGTACGTGACGCTGACATTGTTGTATGGAATTCTGCCCACCTCATTACTTTAGTATTCCCTGGAATTATCCCATTATGATGTGGTACGGCCTCACACCGATTTCTTCTCTTCTCACGATCATTTAACTTCGGTTACTCAAGGGCGTGGAAGGTCGCGCCAGCTTTGGCAGTTGGATGTACAATTGTAATGAAACCCTCTGAACTCACCCCGCTTACGGCATTGGTGTGTTCCAGACGTTTCTTGTCCGAAGACAGTCTCTCATCGTGCGTTAGAAACTTTCCGAACTCGTTAAAGAAGCTGGGTAAAATGTGCCAAAACCTCGTGTTTTTTATCAATTAATTGGTGTTATTCTTAGGTTTCCACCTGGCGTGCTCAATACCGTGCCTTCCTTGGGTTCTGTAGGAGGCGCGGCTCTCTCTGGGCATCCGGATGTGGATAAAGTCGCGTTCACTGGCTCCACAATTACTGGCCGTAAGATCATGGAGGCTGCTGCGAAAAGCAACTTGAAAAAGGTTAGTCTACTTCCTTTTCTCGACTGAAGCACGGAAAATTCAATACTGCGTTGAACATTCATCTAGATCTCACTCGAATTAGGGGGCAAATCACCTCAGTTGGTTTTCGAATCTGCCAACCTAGAGCAAGGTATGCTGCGAAAGTCATGTCGTTCAGGCGCTCCGTTCTTCGGATATCCACACAATCATATGTTACGTAGCAATCCGTATTTCTCCCCGTTTCTCTGTTTATCTTGTTTGGATCAGAAACTGTCACTAACTTTTGATACACACAGCTGCAAATTGGGCTGCACTCGGCATTTGTTACAACACCGGGCAGGATTGTACCGCAGGATCTAGGGTCTACGTCCAAGAATCAGTCTATGACAAGTTCCTAGAGATTCTGGTTTCCAAAGCTAAGGCGACTGTCTTTGGAGATGGATTCAGCGAATCTAGTGGTGGCGGCCCTGTGGTAAGCACACAGCGATTGCTTATACATCGCTGCTTCTTAATGACTGCGAACCTCCAGGTTTCGAAGGTACAATATGACCGGGTCTGGAACTACATTGAGTCTGGAAAAGCGCAAGGTGCGAAACCAATCATTGGCGGCGTCAAGAGGTCGGGCAGGGGCTTCTATGTCGACCCTACCAGTGAGTAATTTACTGGAAGCGTTGCTTTGGATGGAAATGAACCAATTAATTACACAGTCTTCACTGAGATCCGACCGGATATGAAGATCGTCAGGATTTCGTTATCTTTGTTGCTTTCCCCACGTTAATATTCGGTTATTTTCACCGCGAAATCTAGGTTAAGGAAGAGGTATGTCTACCAGATGCTATTGCCACTGATGGCCATTCTGATGAAACGAACCCAGATCTTTGGTCCAGTGCTTTCCGTTGGAAAGTTCAAGACCGAAGAGGAAGCTATTCAACTTGCAAATGACACCAGCTACGGCTTAGGTGCCGGTCTCCATTCAAGTAAGGATTCTACTTCAAGCAGTTCTCCGAACACGATCTGATAGCATATAGGCGACGCGAACCAATGTATGAGAGTTTCATCCGCACTCGAGGCCGGAACGGTACGTGTCTGATAGTGATAGTTGAGTGTTGATTGATTGCATGGCGCTCATGTAAATGTCATCCTGTGACTAGGTCTGGGTGAATCAGTACAATCTCCTGTACAACAACGTTCCTTTTGGAGGCAAGAAACAATCCGGAATAGGTGCGTGGTTATTCAAGTTCTGGGCTTGCCATCAATGGCTCATGCTACATACCTTGGGATAGGTCGTGAACTTGGAGCATACGCCCTTGAGGAATACACTTCCGTAAAGGCAATTCAGTGGAATTTTGGTGAGAACTTGGAGTGGCCCCTCTAGCCCAGACTGGGAACGCGAGAATGCGAAATTAATCTCCACGCGCTACCTGTAACATTACCAAAAATAGGCAATTAAGGAGTTAGCATGAGGTGTTCAATGTCAGCCACACATCGCGGAAGCAGGGCGTCAGTCCAGCGTGTGATCCCCTGCGCATCAGCAAGTAGAGGAGAATGGAATATGAAAACCTGACGATGTTAAATAATAGCATGATATTAAAACCACGGAACCGACAACTGACGTAACAGTAAAAGCGTTAGGAGATATAATCGTGAGGGGGGATTGATATATGTCGAAATAAATAGTGAAGAAACCCAATAGAAAATCGGGATAATTCGACCAAAGGCCCATAGGTACCGATTCCGCGTAGAGTCCACAGCGGCGAGGTGCAGGCTGACATAGTCATTCACTGCCACACTTGCTCATTCGTATAATCTTCCTCCGAGTATCTACGAATGGCTCAGCACGAAGAAACCTGTTATAAAGTAAAACATACCCGAAATTAGCTTCAGGATGAGAAGTATACAACTGGGGCCAGCCATTTGAATAGGGATTCGTCTGATGGGCCAGAACAGAATTCGGGGTTGGCGTAACGATAGAAGAGGGTCCGACATAGTTTTGATAGTAGTTTCCACCATTTAATGTACCATCCATAGGAACCTGGACCGTGGGAGAGGAAGGGGAAAAGACACAAGAACCAGATCCAGTCATGTCTACGTTGTCTTGGAGGTTTTGATGAATTGGGACCGTCAGGTTTGAGGGGAAACGGGACAATCCATAACGTGCGGGATCCCATGCTCCTTGAACCGAGCTGGATGCTTGAGGATTCCCAGTTCCCCACTGGAACGGGACCGGCTCGTGAGCAGAATTGGGTTGGGGCTGGAGTGATCCCTGGCGTGACATTGGACCAGGGGCCCACCCCATTGGTTGGGGAGAGTGTAGGGACGTGCTCGAAGCGTCGGGCCATATACCACCGGAACCGTAACGGGAAGCCCAAGGTGCCTGTTCAGCAGGTGGCGTGGTCGGTAGGGCTGAAGACGGGGTTGAACTCGAGCCATCCGTCAGACCAGGGCTTATTTCTCCCATCGAATTGAATCTCTCCGTCTCTTGCAAACGGAGATTCTCCTCCTCTTCCTCAGCAACGGTGAGGTAACGACATTGAGGGGCTTCTCCAGCCTTCTTGGCAGCCTCTATACATCGACCGCAGGGGTCGAGGGAGGTTGGGTTTGGTCGAAGGCACTAAGCAAGCGTAGGTCAGGCGGTCCTCAGCTCAGTTCAGAATGCGTACCTTGACCTTGCTCCTCCTACACTTCTGGCAGGCGACCTCAGTCCTTGAGCCCTTGCGTCGTAATGGTAGACTGAGCTGAAGGGAAGGTGTTGGAGATGGCGTCGGAGATGGCGGCGAAGTGCTTTTAGTAGATGAAGGCCTGTTGGGAGACAAGAATTGTTGAGACATTAGGGTGGTAGATATTCTGAAGTATGAACGAAAGGATTTGAATTCTGAAGCATCACTCGATATCGCCCAGAATATATACACCATGGCCACGAGGAGGTGCATCCCAGAAGTCACAACAATATGTCAATAAATAATAAATTCAAGTTTCCAAACAGGAATGTGGGGTGAACTTTTCATAAATTTCGACGAGGCGCCCTTTGCCTCCCAACGCGGACGTTCAATGACGCAAATCTCGATAGAAGCGACCTTAGCGGAGGCACGTTGCCAGATCTCAGCTCACCCTGATGGAGGTAGGACAGGCGGTGGTAATGCGTGGTGATCTCTTCTCGTTCATGTAGAGGCTACATAGCGGAACCAATTGTTAGAAGGACAAGGGTCGGACAAATGTGGGCAGGCCAAATGGGTCTCGTATATCTCAGCTCACAGAGATAGGAACGACACAGGGAGGTATTGATATATCACATGTGATATTATCCTGTAGCGAATTTTCATCTTGTAAGTCAGTCTGGGCATGACAAAAGCCACAAGCCACTCACCTAGCTACAATTACAACGCGAGATAATCCCTGACCTCCTCTTCTGTGAGCTTTCTGAACGTCGGTCGTGGTCGGCCCGTTTCTCCTCCAATCTTGCCTTCCTCGAGCTCCGCCGTACTCGGCACGGTAATAACACCTATTTCTATCGTCTTCTCGGTCATTTGGCCTTCAAACCCCTCCTTCAGAGTGAGAAGTGCGGTATGAATGGCGTCCTCGAGACTGATATCATCATTGTACCTGGAAACGTGGATCAACATATGATGAAGACGCGAACACGAGTCAATAAAAGTGCTGACCGTTTTTCGAGGAAAGTCTTCGCATTGACCATGTTCTTGCCTATTGCGCTTGCTTTCCATGCCCAGAACGAGCCCGAAGGGTCAACTTGGTACAACGTGGGACCCCGGTTGATATCCCATCCAGCTACGAGCAATGACACACCATACGGTCGAACACCACTAATGCAAACATGAGTCGTACCCAAATTGGAGAAAACGAACAGCTTACCCAGACTGTGTCGCCTGCTGCATCACGGTTGCGATCTCTTGCGTCAAAACGCGAGTTGGTGGGTATTCTCCATATATCTTCCAGTAAGCCTGTGCACTCTTCCGCGCCTTTGCAATGAGTACCCGGAAGTCTGGTCCCATTCCTGAATAAACGATGCCGATATTAGGACAGACGACCGCGACTTTCTCCAACACGGAATCATCTATCAGAATAGACGACGACTTCTTCTCTGTTGCAATCACTATTCCATTCGAGGCTAACACTGCTTTCAGGATCCGCAAGTACAATCATGGATTAATGAGAATACCTTTGATTCCGAGACTGGTTGTCCCTTGCGATACGGCAGCTAGAGCATGTTCGATCTGCACGAGTTTTCCGCTTGGGGAGAAAACCGTTAGGGAGTAACTGTAGTGGCTAGTTTAGTCAAGCTATATGCCTAGAAAGACGTTTAAAGCACCTGTATGCACCACCGTCAGCGCTGGCCATGGCTAAGAGATTGAGAGATGGATCTTGACCGCGTCAACCGTACGCGTACTCCTCTGTTTACGTGTATTGATATCAGAAGCGAATTACCGTGACCTGAACCCCCGGGCCGTCATCTTATCGCCTTGACTGGCGGTGCCCTATGACTTTTGCAGTTGCACACAATTGGTAAATCATACGGTCGCGTCATTGGCATCCTTCAGAATACATATTTTACAGGTATATTTACACGCAATAATTCAACGTTCTGCGGATTTAAGCAGTTTTGAGAGGGGTCGTTCGGAGGTAAGGCTAGATCGCCATCAAAAACATATTCTGGATTGGAGAGGCGAACAATTACCTTGTGAGTTGTGAATTCAGGGAAGAGGGTCTTCGCTTCGTCGTTGGTGACAGAGGGATGGACGATGACGTCCTCGCCCTTCTTCCAGTTAACCGGCGTTGTGACGCGATGCTTGTCGCCAATTTGGAGAGCTAAAGTGGGGCATGAGTATCAGCGCGAAAGATTGAGCGACCTTTCTACATACAATCGATGACGCTGAAGGAAGCAAGTTTAGTGTACTGCCTGAAAGCAGGAAAGTTGAGAGCTTACCGAATGATCTCGTCGAAGTTACGGCCAGTCGAGGCGGGGTAAGAGATAGTCAAACGGATGACCTTCTTCGGGTCAATGACGAAAACCGTGCGGACCTGATGACGAAGCATGAAGCGGGAACCATTCCAGGAAGGGGACTGCTTACTGTGAAAGGCAAGCCCTTAGCATCGCGGTTGGTCTCATCCTGGTAGTCCAACATGTCATAGAGGGTGGAGATCTTCCTGTCGGGGTCGGCAATCTGGAGAGCATTCTAAGTGTGACGTTCAAGCCCTTCAAAGAATAGACCTACGATGGGGAACTGAACGTCGGTGGGACCAAACTTTGCACCGTATTCATTGATATCCTGAACCCATTTGTGGTGATCCTCGAGACCATTGGCAGACAGTCCGATAACCTTCACGTTACGAGCAGCGAAGTCGGGAGCGCGACGGGCGACTTCTCCGAGCTCAGTCGTGCACACGGGGGTGAAATCGCCAGGATGAGAGAAGAGTACAGCCTGGGCGGAATCAATTTACGGAATATAAGCTAGAAAAAGGCTGATCATACCCAGGAGCTGCCGATCCAGTCATGGAACTTGATCTTTCCAGCTGTGGTCTCGGCCTCGAAATCCGGGGCAATGCTTCCAAGGCGAAGGTTGGTCATGGTTGGTTTAGAAGTTAGACAGGTGCGATTGAGATTATCGCAGATTGTTCATCGCAATATATACCTATTGATTGAATTGCTTTCTCTCCACTTCTCACGCCTCCATCTGTGTGGCGAATAAAAGATTTGACCACAATTGCGTGCTTCAACGACAAAATCAGCTCAGAGATTCGCCATCTCGTTGCTTTGCATCGATGATCATCAAAGCTCGTCAGGGGTCGGACATCGGATCATGGACGTTTCCTGCTGGGTTGTCGGTCAGCCCCTCCGAGATCAGCATTTGAATGAAATGACGGAATACGGTCATTTTAGCAGGATCTGAGGGTCTGCAATTGTTTCTTTCATAATCCATGTTGATTTAGAATCTGTGTGGTCTGGAACTAAACACAAAGGTGACAGCTTCCTGTTGACTATGGGCTTTTCGGAGGCATAGACTAGGCTATTGCAAGGGCGCATGCGACAACCTGCATTTGAACAACCAGATAACTAGGAGCCTGCAAGCTGTTTCCAATAGGTCTCTCTGACTATGGACCAGCATCCGAGTCGGCGAGTGAGTACTGGGAGAGAAAGGCATTCGAAGTGCACGTCACGGTCACGCGCTGGACAGATACCTGGTGTAGGGTTGAGGCAGCGTTATGCTCATGCCACCATCTTTGGTAAGTTCAACCGTTCACAATTCAAATCTGTACGATGATTCAGAGTGGAAACTGTAACGATTCGGCCCAACCAAATGCATCAGGATCGTCGAGATGACCACGAATGTTCTAGATACTGCTGACGATGCACCCTTTTTTCATTTATCTGTTCACCAAAGAAGACGCGTTGACCTCATTTACTCTCTAGCCAAATGGATCCTAGAAGACGAGATCCTCGCTTGGCTCGTGTAGATCCACGATATCCAGCAGTGCCTGCTTCATCGACAATACCAACGAATCCGCCGGCTTCCTCCGTACTCGAAACCACTCCTGGGCCATCGACCGTGACAGAAACAGTATCTCAACAACCCTCTTCTACTCCCCAGCCCACTCCACCTGGACAGACACCGCCATTTGAATACAAACACCGCCCGATTTTCTGCGTAGTATGTGCAAGCAACCAGGTAAGTTCCTTGTTCCGAATGGTCGCTTTTTCATCAAATCTGAACATTAGACGCCAGAATAGGTCGATGGAAGGCCACCATGTTTTGGCGTGAGTGTAGTTCCTATATACGGTATGGATATTTTTGATGGTGTGCGGAGACAGCAAGGCAGGATACCAAGTCATCTCTGCCGGTACTGGATCCGCTGTTCGTCTCCCAGGGCCTTCAATCGACAAACCGAACATATACCAATTTGGAACGCCATATAATACAATATATGAAGACCTTCACTCCAAAGATCCGCGTCTGTAAGTTCCGTTGACATTTATGCCGGTCCGATAACTCAATATTCAGTTACACCGCCAATGGCCTTCTCCAAATGCTCGATCGTAATCGCCGCATTAAACTTGCTCCTGAACGCTGGCAGGAGACGAAAGCGGTCGTAGACGTCGTAATCACGTGCGAAGAGCGATGCTTTGACGCGGTTTGTGAAGGTTCGCTGTTCATTCTTATTGCCAGCCCTCATTCGCTATATGCCACTAATACATCTCACTTCATCGTTGCAATAGACTTGTTGGCGCGAGGCGGAGAATACAACTTGCCGGTCCACATCATCAACGTCGAGATTAAGGATAATCACGAAGAAGCCCTCATAGCTGGCAAAGCCCTGCTTGATTTGGCTGCTGCGGTGAGTCCCATATCAACAACGTTCATGTATGGAAACTCGAAGATTAACCGCCTTCACCGCCTTCTTCGCTTCGTGTCGACTATTTTTTTCTAGATTGAGGCTGCAGACGATCTTGACGAAACGATCGACGATATAATTCAAGCCCATCAGGAGAAGCACCCACATTACTTGCTCCACACCGTTGCATACTATTAAGTATAATATATTATTACTCTGACCTGAGTTCCAGACAATTGAGATTACTCTTAGAAATACTGAGCGAGCTTGTGCCGGTTATACGGTCCGATTATCCAGGCACACTGATCGTACCGCCGGTCTGGTCGATCTTCGATTACTGAGACGTGGCTTGCCGCATAGGATCAACTAAATGACACAGGGTTCACACCCTTGTCTTCTTCTAACCACTGGCATGGTACTTCTCCATATCACAGAGGAAGCCACCAATCACCTACGAGATGAAATAGATGCCAATGTTGCAGCTGTGGAGAGGCTCGATGGAGAGATAGAGTTGTTGATGTGCAGTGTCCGCAAGCTTCAGTTCACTAAGCTACAACACCAACAGAAAATTCGGCATTGTCAAGGGCTACTGACTCTTGCAAGGCGACTGCCACCCGAATTACTGGCGAGGATATTCGAGATGTGTGCACGAGACGGCTACACTCTCACACCTCTTGCAGCTTCACACGTTTGTTCAGAGTGGCGTCAAGCAGCCAAAATTTCCACCACTTGGTCCCATGTCTACGTTGACCTGGATAGCAGAGACCCCTATGGGCGTACCCTATTCTGGCTAGACCGAGCCGGAGGCTCCCTCCTTTACATCACGCTTGAAGTTCGTGGCGACACTGCTCGTCTACCCGCCGTAATGAATGCATTGCTTCAACAGATACCCAGGTGGCGGACCTTTACCGTCCGTTCTGCCTTCCTTAACCACGTAAATTGGTTATTTTCTCTTTGCAACAGACCAGCCGTAGAACTGCGACTGATCGATCTCAACATCCTCCACGAGATAAATCACGAGGCGATAGCCCCCGCATCCACCCATAACCTTCCGGGCCTTGTAAATGCATTCCCTCAGTCGCACCAGCTGAAGACCTTCCGTATAACGCGGAGCGTGATTCCGTCACACGACTCAATTCCTTCCTTCGCGAGCGACCTATCTGTTCATCTGACGGCGGATCCTTTGGGAAGGAACTCCTCCGTCGAGGAAGTACTACGACTACTAGAGAGCCATCCAAACATGGAGAGATTCTCCTTGAGCCTTGAATACGGCTGCGATAGAACCTTCGACATACCAATTAACTCGCGACGAACTGTCGAGTTACCGAACCTCAAGACACTGGTATTGACAGGCTCGCCAAGTATGTTTGGGCTCTTGTCATTCCTCAAAACACCCTCCCTCGAGTCCCTTCATATTCGCTCTTCATTAAACCCCTTGGGACATCCAGATGAAGATGTTAGCTCCTTCATCCGAATATTCTTCGAGCGCTCGGAAAGCCCACTTCGCAAATTCGAGCTCCATGATATCGACCTGTCCGTCTCGGACTTTGGTACGTGCCTAGCTGCAGTGCCGTCTCTAAGAGAGATGTATCTACACGAGACCGACATAACAGATGAAATATTGCTCCAGTTTACTCCAAGCAGCGGGATTTGCCCAGAACTGACGAAAATAGATCTGCGTTGGTGTGGCCAGGTGACAGGAGAAGCACTGGTCCGACTCGCGAAAGACAAATTGGCAAGCACAAGAGAGGAATTGGACCAGGCTCAACAGATAGTACAGCCCCTTGCCCAGCTGACGGTGATTAACTGTTGCTCTGTACGGGAACAAGACATACTGGATTTGACAGAGATCGTGGACTGCCGAATAGTCGCTCGAATCGAGGATTACTGCCGTGCGTTGCTTGTACCTGTGCAAGATCTCCTCTCTTCGAAACAGAGCGCTAACGACCCTCCTTGCAGAACCATTTGGGTGTTGCCAGAACGAAAGATACCGCAGGAGGTTCCAGCTCCGCCATCTAGAACTAGCGGCAGCCGGTGCTAAGAAGCCCCGAAAGAAACTCATCATGTAAACCAGCTTTTCATAGAAGAGACGTGTTTCAATAAACTTAAGGAACAGCTTGAGAAGCCTATCGTGAATGCTTGGACCCCCGCACTCATTTGGGGTTTTCGGTAAATAGATTGAAGACCACAGGCTCAACACAGCCTTGCGGCAAGGGTAGTTGAAGTTCCATTTGAGATTCAGAAAGATACCGATAATGGGCATGTACATCGCAAACTATGGCGCAGAACGGTAAATTAAGAACGCAATGCACCTCAAACCAGGATGTCGGTGGTTTCTCTACCACGAATGTCGAGATGCAACACGCCGATGGACGGCAGCGTGTCAGAAAGCCTCGACATAGGTAGTCGTGGCGGATGAAAAAAGCGATGGCGCTTCTGTCGTTTATGCCCTTTCCAGAGCGTGACTGTCACAATCACAAGACCACGTATCTCTTTCGCTCTCTCCTTTTATGGGGACACCTCGCGCCAGCTTGACATCGAATAAGCTTTGGACACCATAGCGCCATTACACGTTCAGGATGCCTTCCATAGACCTCACGGCCGACTTCAAAACTGCCGTGAATGAAAGGCAGCAGGCGGGTCCTAGTGGCGTCAAGCGGCCGAAGAGTCCCAGAGGTAATGGCAACTCCAAGAACGGTGAGCCCTCCATGGGTAAAGAATTTCTGGCAGAGGCCCATAACATCGTGCGTCGTTACAACGTGTTGTTGAGCAGGCTATATGCTCATATTTAGGCAAAATAGCTCGGTCATATTGGCACCCTCTCCCAAATGCTTGAAGGCATTCGGAAGCCATATCTGAACCTCGACTCTCGTTATAATCCCATGAGGAGGTCTGAATTGAAGCTGGATCTGACGGGTGGAGATACTTGGACCCACATTACACACCTTTCAAACGAAGAAAGGGATCAGATTGACCTCCAAGCCCGTGTCATATTAACGCGATGTGCTGAACGAGTCAAGGAAATGGAAGCTCTAGAAAAACGTATGTTTACCGTGGCAATCTATGCTTTGCCGGACCCGTTCACGTTTTGTTCTTACTTTAGGACGAGCCGAACTCATCGCAAGCAGAACAAACCCCTTCACAAGATTGCTTCCCGCGAGTCTGCGCCAAGATCTCACTTCCCTCTCATCTGACGTCCTCGCTGCTCACCATGCTGGCGTTACATGGTACTTGAACCGTAGGCTTGCGGAGGCAAGTCAAGCCCAGAAAGAATTGCAAGAAGAACGCGTCAAGCGCCAACTAGAGCGTTCCCGGACGCTTGGATCCGGTGCGACGCGCGAAGTCCTACGGATGGATCAAGAAAGCAGTTCACCCTCCCGGTCGTCACAACCGAGAAATAGCGGCGGCGGCTGGTTGGAGGGCATCGCGTCTACATTAGGTGGAACATCACGGGCTGACTCTGATTCAAGTCGGAGCAGTTACGAGGCCGTCGACTATGCCCCAACCCCTGAAGATGATGAGGAAATTGAATTGACATCGTCACAGATTCTTCAATTTGAACAGGAGAATGCCAACATCCTCCGTGCAGCACAAGATACTCTGGAATCAGTTCAGCAAGCCGAATCGCGGCTGATGGAAATTAGCGCTCTACAGATGGAATTGGTAGAACATCTGACAAAGCAGACTGAGCTAACGGACAAGATGTATAACGACGCCATCACCACTACGTCGACGATGGAGCAAGGAAATGAACAGCTGCAGGAGGCACGGAGGAGGGCGAAGGACAGCCGGATTTTCATATTGGTCTTCCTTCTAGGTGCCAGTTTCAGCCTGCTTTTCTTGCATTATTACTAGGACACTGGTTCCGGAGTTACATGTATTTAACTCTAGGAGATCTATAGATATTCGCGCTCGCTGAACCCCTAAATTCTACAAGAAAAACTAGATATACTTCAAACAGGTGAAGGAGACGATGCGCGCAGCAAAGGCTCCGATTCCCCATATTCTTCAATAGCTTCTGCTGCCAATTCATCCACCTCGGGTGGCACACCGTCTAGATGGCGGATGTGTTTCTGCACCATATTGTAGACCGTCCTATTTAGAAACATGTGAATCCGATGACCAGGAATCGAGAAAAACAAAAATGAGTTACCAGCTGGTAAACCCAGCGAGAATGATGCCACCGCCAACCACGCATCCATTAATTATTTTCGTTTCTGGAACCCATGAGCGTCAAACTTGAATGAATTTGGATAAAATGGACTAACGGGTATCCATGTGGCCGCGGGTTTCTCCATCAGAGAGCGCAGCAATGCGCGAACCGATGAAGACATGCAATAGGAGTTTTGGGAAAACAAAACATGTTGCGACTGCGAACTGCCAAACTTTGACAGGCTGTATAGACTGCCACAAATCGAGGTTAGTTCACGGGGTTCTTTCAAAGAAGGATATTGATTAACTCACTGCAAAGAGAGAATTAGAGTATACCCAAGGAGGGAAGGGCGAAATCCGTATGAGTATTATGAGGGGTAGACCTTTGGCCCTCTAGGAATGGAGTATGTCAGAACCTGTTGAATGGTTCACTGGATATAACTTACGACAACAGACTCCAACGCGCGCCATTTGTCGTTCTTTGCTGACCATTCCTGGAGACGCTTCTGGAAAAGAAGTCGAAGCACGACAAAAGTAAAGACTGCGCCAAGGAGAGAGCCGATGGAGGCTATCCAAAAACCCTTCAGGCCGTAGGCAAAACCGCATAGAGATGAAAGAGTGGTGTGTCCAACGAGGGGAGGGAATGATATGAGGACTATTGTCTGGTTGAGCAGACGCGGCGACGAGAACACAGGGAATTTCGCGCACCTATTGCGGCTCCAAGGGCTAACCAACCGAACCTCGTTGCAGCTAGCATCTTCGCGTAGTCGTAGAGATATTGAAACAAACGAGCGGGAGTAATCCATATCACAAATGCGCCTAGCATAATAATGTTCATGACTGCAGCACACGATGATGGCGCCACTAACCTGCGCAGATATAGAATAGAATAACTAGCCATATGAAGAGCTGTGGCAGACCTGTATGAAATCAGTGTCTCCTAGGCTGACGGTTCAGTCATACCTTTCCAAATATTGGAAGCTTTCTGTATCTTCGGAGAGCGTAACCTCCATAATGCTTGATAGCTGGCACGACACGGTCCATACCCTGTACTGCCATTGATTCCCGCTGCTAAGTGGGTTTCTGGCGAGATTCGATTATTCCTTTTTTTTGGTACCGTGATTTTCACGCTTTTCACGTGGCGACCCGTGCACGTGTAACCATGTGACCATTCTTTCAGCGAACTGTTCTCCGCTCTGAGAATCTGAGCCTTCCAGTTTCCCCCTTTCACGTCACGGTCTACAAGGCTACACCTGCGCCTGCCCATGCAAATGCCGTTTCCTATCCATGGAAAACTCCTGGTGGCTGCTGCCTCAATGTCGTCTACCTTGTCCAAGCAGCCCGATGCAATGGTGTTCTGGGCCCTGATTGGGTTCCTATCCTTGTACATGTCTTCTTGACCGTCTTTTAGCATATGTCGCTTAGTCGTTCCTTTCGATGTTCAACGCCCGTATCCGTCCAACGATCATAAACGTTTCCTCATCCTCCCTATATTTGATGGACAAGAGTATCGCCACTATCAACTTCAATACTGTCTATGCAGAAAGCCCCCTGAAATCGCTGCCGACGTGAGTTTGCAGTCTTCTGAGCTCTTGTCCGGCTGGATGTATACCCACAGTCAGAAGTTCGCCCAAGTCTAAAGTATCGAGCTCTACTTCTCATTCGAGCTAGCGTCAAAATACCTGTCGATGTCGCTCTGAATGGGCCCGGTCCCATGACTTGACTCCATCTGAGTCCTCCTATTCATCTGACTCCCGTTATTCAGGCTCTTAAACCTTATCTACCTCGTTTACCTCTCGGTCACCAGCTTCGGTAAGCTTTCATCCTTGACCTTGATCTGTTTCGTTCTCAGAATTGTTCCATTAGCGTTTTTCATCGCATCATCGAACTCGGAAGGCACCTTCCTCATCCTATCGAGGTACATGTAGGGTGCACATGTAGGGTGACGCACTGGCATTCCAGGCCATTCCTTCGGTCGTGTTCAATAGCGGGGCATGCTTATGGTTCTGCATGTTTTCCAATCGCAGGTCATTTGAGGTAAGCTGGCGTGAATGTGGTGTAAAAGGTGCGCTGGAATACGGTGGTTGCGACTGCTCCTGCCGCGCGAGTTGAGGAGTTGGGCTTTTGTCAGGCTGACAAAAGTCCTAAAGTAATTCGGAAGTATCCCAGTAGTACGAGTGCACCATAGAGGGCCACTCCAACGTTTGTTATTTTAATTGTCTACAACAAGATATAGAGTGAATCCTGCTCGTACCCCATGTGCTGTCGTCATCGTCTGTTGAGCTGCAGCGGGCTCTGCAGGTGCGAAGCACCGCTATCAGTTATTGTGACGGTGAACTTGAAAGTGGCTGGCGTCCAGTGCCGCTCAGCACTACGGCACAGTCAGCTACGTGACGTAATCACTGTTAGACTGAGTCGGTGTTGTACCACGTGACCTAACAAAGATCCTTCAGTGCCATTTTTGGAAAGCCGTAAGTGGCAGCGACAAGGATTCGAGAGTATGGAGAAATTCAGTGCTTATAGAGTGAGTTCTTCAGAGTTTTCTAATGTAAAAGGCTCAACTTTGAATAGGATCCTGGAACAGGAATACAGGTACTTGCTGCTGTTGCTCCTCATTCAACATATCATTCATCCCAGCGAACGCTAGCCATTTCTGACCCCAGTGCCCCCAGTTGGATCAGATGTCCTGGCAAAGGTTCTCTCTCCTATAGGATACGCTCTAGGTGTAGTGCGTACTACTGTGGTAGCTTTGCTAGGGCTTGCATATCTCGTGCTCGTTCAAGGACTCTGCACAATCCTAGTACGTCTCGCTCACCTCTACTTGGCACTTCACCAATTCAATTCCCGTTGCTACCAGTACCCCATTCCAGGTGTTGGACGCGTCATCACACACACTATTACCGCTGTTATATGCAGGACTGCTCTACTCACCCTTGGCTTTCTCTGGATTCCTGTCGAGAACGTGAGGAGGAAACGAGGGTACGCTCGATCAAACACGTTCCTTTCCACACCAAATTGACGCTGGAAACCAGGCGACAAGCAACCCAGAAAGAATCTTGGAATCCTAAAGGTGGAGATATCATTGTTTCTAACTGGGCTTCCTATATCGAGGTGCTATGGCTTGCCTTCCGGTCAGTTTTCCACACACGTCTTTGACCCAGCCATGAATTCTTAGACTCTTTACCCCATAGATTCAATCCCATATTCGTCCTTCCTGTAGCAAGTTCTCACCCAGAGCGTATTGACTCTCGCCCAGCAACTGCAGTTACTCATACTCCCGGCCGACGTACAGGAACTGGCTCCGCAAACATCACCACTGCCACACAATCTACTCGGTCGACTATCCCAGTCGTTGGCTTCCGACGGGTTTCTCTCCTTTCAATGATATTCAATATTGGATGCGTACCGGAAGTCCTAGGAAAAGATGCCCAACCCCAGACACTGGACGAGATTCGCCGAAAGGCTGATAGACCCCTCGTTGTCTTTCCGGAATGCACGACAAGTAATGGACGTGGCTTGCTCCGCTTTGCAAAGATTTTCATGCAAGATGTTCCCGTGAAAAACTACCGGGTTTTCTTGATGTGTGTTAGGTATGACTTTGCCATTCCATCGACAATTTGATTGGATCCTGACCTAACACAGATACGATCCACCAACGGCTATGTCTTCCACCTTGACCACATCAATACCCTCCTCATTGTTCAACCCTCTACGGCACATCTTCACAATAACCTCATCTATCCTACCCGCAACAGTCTCTATTCGCTTACTCGCGCCTTCGGAATCACCTAGCTCTCCTTTGTTCCTCTTGAACGAAGTTGCTCCGGAGGCTTTGAACAGTGATGACCAATTGACAGATGTATGCGCAACACTCATTGCTCAAATTGGAAAAATGAAGCGAACGGGAATGGGTTGGGAGGATAAAGCAAGCTTTTTGGAATTCTACCACAGTAAACGTGGTTGAAAAGTTCTTGTATGCTCAGTGGTGGCTTTCCCAATGATCATTTAGATTCCAGAACAAATTCTAGCTCCTACTCGACGCAATATACCCGGGACAGTAACGACAGACTTATGCATTCGGCACCAGCTACGTTATTCCTCAGTCCGATTGTCAACGAAGCAGCTTTCCAAGGCACTCACCTTCGACACCTCGATGAGAGCCTGCTTCAGATCATCCCTCAAATCCTGTGAAGAGGTGGTTTGATTGACGTTCTGAGGCAAACCGCGACTTGATGCACTTACCTCGAAGTCCTCAACACCGATACTAAGACGGACGATCCTGGGATCAGCATGCGCATCGCTATTCTTGCGATGCTCAGCCAGGGACTCTACACCACCAAGACTGGTGGCAGCCTATCAAGGAAGATTGGGTATGAAATGGACAACGCCGAAACAACGAGACGTACCACAAAATAATTTAGACGGTGAGGCAGCTGAGCAGCCTGGTCAATCGTGCTAAGCTATGGGAATTGATTGAGATCTCGCCAATCGTCAAGGGCAATGGATCTCTTACCAGGATTGAGAAGGTAGGATTAAACCCTCCCGTCATCTGTTTCGCAGGCTCGAAGCCTTTCGGGTCTTTCTGGATACTCGAATGCCAGACCTGCTGAATGACACCCGCAGGAACACCTTCACTCCCGTTGAGAACATTCTCACTCAACCACTTCACAAGTTGAGTAGCGGTAGATGATTGACGGAGGATGCGGAGTTGGTATGTTCGAAGGGACCGGAGAAGTAGCCAGGCTTCGAGAGAGCCCATTGTACTGCCAAGGTAAACGCGATCGTCGTGTAGCTTATCCCAATCTTCGCGACCGGGTACGATGAGAACACCAGCGAGGAGGTCTGAATGTCCACCAAAATACTTCGTTGCGGAGTGCATGATGCTGGAGAAGGGGATAATCAGGTCAGAAAGACTGCGAAAGACGTCATTGGATGGATTTCAATACCAATCAGCACCGAAATTGAAGGGATATTGAAGAGGGGGAGGAGCAAAAGTCGAATCAACGACCAGTTTACCGCCAACTTTGTGAATCTACCTATCTGTCAGAACAAGGAATCTCTGCAGTAAGGAGAACATACCTTGTCGGCATAGTACTGGATGTCTCGCGCCTCTCCAGTAGGGTTAACCGGCGTCTCTAACCAGCACAAGTCACCAGGCTGGTACTCATCATCCAGGTCGATAATCTGCATGCTCTCGCCTTTCACTCTCTTATAGAGCTCTAAAACACCATATAAGAAGCCATGATAACCAGCACGGACTGCTACCCGTTTAGGTACGTAGAGAAGGAGGGCCTAGAAGAAGTCCTGAGTCTCATTGGGTGGCATAGACAAACAAAATATGCGTACTGCATGACTGGCAGCCAATCCAGAGGAGTACGTCAAGGCAAATCCTTGCTATTCAGATTCAGCGAGTATGCATTTGGCCGTTTGGTTGAGACCTACATTGATCTTGCTGAGAACATGCTCGACTCTAGTGAGATTCTGCTGAGCTTCTCTGGAGTATACATATCTCTCTGGGTTCCTCCTGTCATCGCCGGCATAGGTGTAGGAATCAAGAGCGGGGTCAGGCTGACGGAACGCTGTCGATAGGATTGAGCAGTGTTATTAGGCCTTTCCAGGAGCAACAAGGAACGTACTGGTAGAAACAGTAATAGATGGTGCAACTTCGTGACCTCCCCTACCAGCCTCGGCATCTCCGTGAATAAGATCTATAGCTCTGACTCTATCAATTTGGGCGGACATGATAGCAGTAGTGACAACTAGATCAGAAGACGTTGGCAGTTATATAGATATCGCGGATTCCAAAAATTCGCCAAGATTGTCGCCATCGAAGTCAGTCGTGCCAGAATTTCGATCAGGTGAGAGGCAAGCGTCGGCTGAACGTTTCTACTGAGTCATCCCGAACGGAATACCGACGGTAACCCATGGATGAAGATGCCGATACAGAGTTCTTGCCCGAATAAATAATTTAAACGATACAATCCTACGAATTAGTACACGGATAAAATACAACAGATCATTAATAGTAGGTATCAGCTGTCCCTCCAACCAAATATCACGGATCCCCACTCACAACCAATCTACTGTTGCATCGGTGTCGCATCCCCCATGGTGTTCGAGGTCACGCCGAGCAGACCGGATTGGCGCATAAAAGACACCCATTGCTCATCCATTCCTGAATCTCCCGTCATCATCAGCCCAAGCTCCATCATGTTCTCTGGAGAGTCTACGGAAGTGTTGTAACCAGCACCATGGAATTCCTGCGGTGGTGCATACGAAGTCGGACTCGGCACCTCGACGTTGTAATTGTAACCCGTCCAATCAGATTGGACCTGTAAGGGGGCAAAATTCAGTGAATTCGTGGCCCACTGTGCGGGTTGTGCTTCCGGTGCGACAATTGAAGTAGGGGGAGGGGTTGGCACCTGAGATGTAAATGCCGAGCCTTGGGAAATGTTTGGTGTAGCGCCGTTAGACAGACCACTGCTGCCATGGTCGATGGGGAACGATGAAAGATATTCCACCAGTGACGGGTGGACGTCTGGACTTGCATCAGAGGGGGTTTTACTGTCACCGGCTTCCTTCAAGTTCGTGGAACTACTTGTGGGAGATAAGGTTTGTTGCCTATGTGGCTTCCCGGACAGCAGTCTACTGACGAGGACGCGGGTCTGGCCACCGAAGAGAGCTAGCTCATCATCTCCGTAATCCGGTCGGCCGACGGAGAGGATTGGGGTGGGATTGGAATTTCCACTTCGATAGGATGAGTAAACGTGGAATGCCTTATTTCGTAGCTTCTGGAGTATAGCCTGGATATGCAATTCAGCTTTTCAGATCAAAAACTGATGCAATTGGTGCTGACCAGTCCACTTCGGGCTCTGTTAGAGCGGAAGGCTCCCTTCTGGAAGATATCACAGGCGAGACCTAGCTCAATAAATGCACTGGATGCCATACTTGACGCTGGAGAGCGGGTGACAATGGATCCAACAATGATCTAAAGACAGGGTTAGAGGGCATTGGCTGGGCCTTTTATCATCCTTACAGCAGCTGAGAACACTGAAATGACATGAGTTCAGCTTCTAACCAATGCTGAATGAGAGACTTACAATGTGTCCAGATTGGCCACCATCGACAGCACAACTCCGGAAACTTGTCAAAGTGGTTCAAGTTGGACTTGATCATCCCTGATGCGCAGCGATACGCTGCTAAGAACGAGGGAGAAAAGTGGCTCCTGAGTGGATTGGCGGGATGATCAAGCATAGCTTGGGCGAAGAAACTTCGGTGGATGTAGAGCAAAGCTGGACGCCGTTGTCAATGACACATAGCCGAAATATTAACATAACTTACTTATGGTGCGATACTGTCCTAGAAGACAGCCTCGCATGTACGTCGACAATGTGAAATCGTTGTTATCGGGTGTGAGGAAGACATTGAGATGGGGCGGTAAAACTTTCTCCCTGACCTTCCTATCAAGATCAAGGACAGTCTGGTAACTTGGGGGCTCCGCAGTCAAAGTGAGCTCGATGACTTGTTGAGCAGTTTCTTTCGTGAATTCATACTTCCACCGATAATCTGGAACGCGTCTCAATAACACAGCCTACGAGGGAAGTCTGTAACTTACAGCCCTTTTGCACATGTCCAGCTGAATCCAGCGTTGCCTCCTCATCTTCAGGGAACTCGCAGTCGACATATGAAAGGCGGACTGAGGGCGGTCGCCCGGTAGCCAAACTCTGCATAAGATGGTCAGCCGAGCTCAACCACCACCAGACTGTTCTCTTACGTAGAAAACATCTGTTGAGAAAATTTCCCAAAAGAGCGCCCTGCG
Organism: Clitopilus hobsonii; assembly: GCA_015708445.2. Taxonomy (NCBI): domain Eukaryota; kingdom Fungi; phylum Basidiomycota; class Agaricomycetes; order Agaricales; family Entolomataceae; genus Clitopilus; species Clitopilus hobsonii. The sequence goes on along the minus strand of CP068001.1, from coordinate 1,749,322 downwards.
TCGTTCCACAGTCTTAGGGTCCATATCAAACCGCGAGCTCTCTCGATCTACGTGCCCATGCGGATAAGTTATCGTGAGATTGTGACGATCGATGTTTACGAACGTAAGCCGTTCTGAAATCAATGTTAAGTAAATCACCGCCACATGAATTGCTCGGACATACGCTTTGTGCCAACTTGAACCCTAATGACATCAGGGACCACTATAAGAGATCAGATGAGATTGCGATTAGGGAGACGAGAGAGGCAAACTGACCGCGCTGTCCATAGTGTACCCCTTTCCACCCACGCTGTGGAAAGCTGCTAGAAGGACGACAGCCTGCACTGTTGCCATCTCTGGGGAGTCAAAGACAGAACGCATAGACAAGGCCGCCTTCGCCAAATGGTAGAAAACAGTAGAGTCGACTGGATCTGGATTCGTTGGTCGATAAGTCAGAGCTCGCTAAGCAGGTACATATACGCACAAGTCTCCAACGTCAAATCGACGAAAGTCCCGATGGCAAAGATCGTGAAAAGAACTGCGAGCTTGTGGAAAGAGACAGTTAAACTGCGAGGCTTTCCTGCTTGTTTCTCCTTAAGGATTTTGTAAATGGGCGTGAGGAAGTCGTCGACGATCTCGTCGCGCTTAAGGGGGCGAAAAGCCCAAGTGGCATGTTCCATGTATGTTTCGAACAGGGTCCAGGCCCTAGGCTGGCTAGGAAGGTGATCAAGGAGCATATCCATGGCTGCTTCGGGATCTCCAACTTCACCACCAAATGGGAAGTTTTGGGCGAGCCGTATGACCTCCCCCAATGCCTTGGAACCATTGTTCAGAACATCTGGCTCTGCCACAGCGTCTAGGTCTGCACCAGCCTAGAGAATACAGTTAGAGCGAGCGTAAATCATCAGACTAGGGTGGCGAACCAAGAGTAAGGCCTATATTTCGAAACAGGTTAGTTGAATGTAATTCACATGAAGACAAGAAACACACTTCTGACCCAGCGGAACGACCAAAATATTTCGCCTGACCACCTTCTCCCACAGTCAAAGTGCCCAAAGCATCAATTGAGTCCATCGAGTCATCTCGGGCAGATTCCCGTTTGTCGTGCGCAGGTGTTCCCTTATCCGGTCCGAATTTGATCTGAAGGAGTTCATCTCTGAGTAACGGATGTGTCTCTGTGGAGACACCCGCTTGGAAGATTGCTAATGCATCCTCTAATTCCCTGATGCGCTGACCCATCTCACCAATCTTCGAGTGAAGCTGACTGGTATCAGCAAGCACGAACCTACTATGCTGACGTTAGCGAGTGGCGCTTGCGGTGTACCGAAGAGACTCGCCTTGTCCCCTGTCCTGTTGAAAGGGTTCCATTTGGGCATATGGACGGACACCCACGCCGTGCTGTGAAGCTATGAGTAGGTGGACTCATTCAGGCTGCAAACACTTACTACATGAGCCACAGGGTAGTTTCTTGTCACATTTCAGCTTCAACCTGGGTAAACTCGTTATAGTGAAAGCTGCATGCAATTGCGCATATGTCAACCAACCTTCTACACTCTGCACAAGAAATCTGGGAAGTGACACATGAGCAAGGCTCCTCATTGGGTAATTCCTGTACCAACCTCTCCTCTTGCACGTCGTAAGTCGACATCATCGTCTGTAGTGGACTTCCTCGAGGCTCGGCGAGTTGAGTGTGTTGCATGAGGGTCTGCAGGCATTTTTCACCGTGGTGGTGGTCACAGTTCATTAGAAACGGAAAAACGGATTTGCTTTGAACCTCGACATCGAGTGGCCGCCGCTTGACCGGCTAAACCAGCCGGTGACTATCCCTAAACTTCGTCATGCGATCACTGGGCTCGCGTGACGCGGTTACGCGAACGTGATCGGTTAGATCAAATTCGGCGGACGCGTTTGTTCTCGTCCTTGGCAATTTCTCGTTCAAAACACGCGAAGGCACCCAAACGACATGCAACTCCTCTCGCTCTTAATATTTCTAGCCATTGCACAGTCTTCGGAAGCTCTACGTCCTGATAATCCATGGCGCAGAAACGATGGACATGCACAATACGCCAAGGCTCATTCGCTCGGAGAAAAGTATGAGTTCGATCCACAGGACGGGTGGCAGTCAGTGAATGCCACAAATCTCGACTACAAATATCAACGTAGAGAGGAGGAGGAAAGGGAGCTTGCTTCAGATCAGCGCAGGGATCTCAAGAAGCTGGCCAGCGGCAAACTTGGCCTTGACGATTTGAAGTCAGTCGACGACGTTTTGAAAAAGGTATTCAAGGGCTTGAAGGGAATTGGGCGCCCTCGCCCAGTGAAAGTTACTTGGTAATTCCGTTTGCACCTTCTATCAATGCTTTATTTGATCCTCTCTAGGTATACTGGTCACGACCTCAAGAATCCTAGCTGCTGGCCGAATGGAAAGTGGAGTCCTACTGTGCGTTATATACCATCTCGCCAAGTCTTGCTCTCCCGCTCAGCATATATGCTCTTCAGGATGCATCCTTCGCGTGTGCTACAACATTGAGTGGTTGGCATGACCGGCCGCAGTGCTTCAGCTTTGTCGAACGTCAGTTTCCCTTCCCATGGTTTATGTATCGTGCTAATCTTCCTCAGTGTGTAATGGGCCGAAGAAATGTGTCTTCACTCGTGTCGTGGATAGCTGCGCTGGATGCGCTTCAGGAACAGCGCATATTGACCTCACTCGGGCAGCGTTTAAGCAATTGGCTGATCTTGATCTCGGCGTTTTGCAAGTACACTTCAGGCCTGCAACCCAGCCTGAAAATTGGTAAGTCACTTAACCCACAGGTTGCCAACTCGATTTAACGAATCACAGGTACGAGGACCTTTGGGGTCCCAAGCACCACGCCAAGAAGCCCTGAACATTGGGCGAGGAATCCGTCGCCGACCGGCGGATCAACACGCATACATTCAGAAATTCAAGAAACTCGAATTGAAAAGGATTAGCAAGTTGATGTACAATACTTTTTATGATTTCATGGATACCCGTTTCCGCTTTTTGCCGCCTTCTATTCTCTCGCGTATTTTTTCTTCGTCCATGCCGTCCTCTTCATGGAATTGAGCTATGTGTTCTGCCTCGTTACGCCTTCGTATATGCTGTAGAGCAGCCAGATTGTATCCAATAACACCCTTGTGCCTTTGAAGCGCATCACGGAGGTGCTTCCTTAGCGGTATCAGGGCCGTCCGCATGATGCGATTCGCAACAATCTGATTGTGGTGCGTTCGCATGAGGAAGTAGATGATGCGAGACACCAAGACGATATTAAGGTCCTAATTGGAGGGCATCAGAAGGTAAGGTATACGTTCGGGATGATGACTGACCTTCATGGCCCACAAGTTGAGATAGTACATCAAGGAAATCACTTTGCTGAACGGCAACGTCAACAATGCATCGTGCAATGCTGTGCTCTGAATTTTCTCGATGACCATAAGCACGTACGTATCTGGCTCCATGTCATAAGCAGCCAGGACGGGGTTTCTCGGAGGGGGTTGCATGCGCATCGCATCATCCTCGGATAGCTTGGACATGTCACTGTGGTAGGCCTCAAACATTGTTCGTTCCTTATCCGCAAGGTCGAGGGCTTCTACGATGCGCTCTCCCGCCATTAGAGTCTCCGTTGTCTGTTTGGCGACAGCCGCGGCTTCGGGTTGGTCGTCGCCTGCTATTGGGAGTTCCCTGTTGAAAGAATCGGCGATACCACTTTCATAGAGAGTTTCTAGCTCCCTCTCCCTTTCTTCTTCGAGGAATAGCTGCAGTGATCTGTCAATTTGAAGCATCACGATGATAATACACGATACATACTGGCTCATCCAGTTTTTCCCACACTCGTATCGACTTGTCGTGCGACCCAGTGACGACAAAATTGCCGTGGTGACTGAGTGCAAGTGCCCAGACCTCCCCATGGTGTCCTTCAAGCCTTTGTATGCTCTCGAACTAAACCAATGAAAGGTACGGTCAGTTCAAGATACGAGAATAGTGGAGAATCACCCACCTTGTCGCCATCCCAGTATTTGAGCATCTTGTCCTTGCCCACAGTCCAGAAATAATGGGAGTCCTTCTCGAAGGCCACCTGCATCACACTTTCCTCATGAGCGAATATGGACTTGTGGCAGTCTCCAAAGTCTAGACCCCATATCTTGACATTCTTGTCTGCCGAACAAGTCACGATGAGTTTCGAGTCATCTGATATATCCATCGAAAGGACAGGAAGCTAGGGTTTGTATTGTATCAATACAAGGTTTGTGGCGGAGTGAGGTTAAATACCTTATGGCCATATAGGGACAAGAAAAACTTGAGAGAATCTTGATAGAACACCTTGACGGTTGAATCAAGAAGGGAGACAGCAAGGAACTTGTTGTTTGGACTGTATTTGACCGACAATACTTCATCAGTCATCTTCAAGGTCCTAATATGCACCAAAGAAACAGGCTGATTCTCGATCTAGAAACCAGATGAGATTTGGCGGGTGTGCTCAGACTCGATGATCTTACATTCCACGTCAACTCCCAGAATTTGACGTCTTTATCAGCACTGCCGCTGACGATGACCTTCTCATCAGGTCTAATGTCCATTGACCAGACAGTTGCCGTGTGTGCAGGTATCGTGTTGATAAGTGCTGACGATGCTATATCGTAAACTAGGATTTCTCCTGATTTTGTGCCAACGGCAACCTACGAGGAATTGCTCAGTATTGAGGTATGAGGCGGGAGAAAGAGGGCACTATACATGTCGATCACCCGGTAGGAACATGCTGCAGGTAGCATATCCACAGTCAATGGTGCGTATGCATGCAGTGGTCTTCATATTCCATATTTTGAGCAAACCTGGAAGGACTTTTGATTAACATAGGAGCGAATAGATCATGCATTCCTCTACCCACCGTTCGATGCAGACGCCAGTAGTTGATCATCAGAGCTCAGTGAGAGTGTCCTGATATCAGTTCTGTGACCTGGCATATCTACAGAGTACGCTCGCGTCGCTTCCAAAGGATCCTTTGTTTTTGAAGGGGGAGGGAAATTGTAAACTTCGACCGCATTGGAAGACAGGGCAGTAAACAGCTTGAAAATCTATCAACGGGGGACCAAAAGGCAGCAATTAGTAGAGACTCACCTGGGGGCCGTTTTTTGCACTTCCACTGTGTACAAAATTGAACGACCTGATCTTTCCACTGGCACGTATAATAACGTGGGGCGTGAATAGGTCCGTCAACTTGATCTCTTCTTCCTCTTGTTCATCATCATCAGCCCGCTCCTCGGAAGCAACCTTTGCTTTTCCTTGTTGCTTCTTCTCGTTTGCTCTCTTTTTACGGCGAACCTGCTTCTTGCGTATCTCTTCGTGGGTGCGAATCCTGAAGATCTCAACGGACCTGTCATGAGATTGAACAGCTAGATAAGGCTGTGAGGGATGGAAGCTGATCTGCGATACACGGTGCTTAGAAGAGAGGGGGAGCGAGGCAATCGGGTGCAGGACTTTAGAGACCTTGTTGATGAGCAAAGAATGAGCACCGCTGTGTCTGACGAGTCAAATTTGGCTCACCTCTCCGGACTCGGTCTCTCTCAGACCCTGCGAGAGTGCTTCAAAATCAATTCTCCAAGCATTCACCTCCCCTTCCCCGCTTCCGGAAAGTAGTATGTCCTCCTCAAGGTTGAAATCCATAGACCAAACTTCGGAACGATGGGCGACGACGGTTTGTATGCAGTGCTGTGTTGAGAGATCCCATACTTTAATGAAGGTGTCCTTTGAGCTTGTTAAAAGAAAGCTGGAGGCTGAAGTAGTGGACGTAGAAGGAAGGGCAGAAGTTGAGATGAATCTGATTTCGGTAATCTGGTCTCGATGTCCTCGAAGCCTATAGGTGTGCATAAGATGCTTGTTATTGTTGAATCCCCTGCAACTTACCTGAAGAGACCGGCTTCAGCCACGATATCCCAAACAATCAGGTCAGTGTCTTGAGAGCCAGATGCAAGACGAGTTCCTTGCTCATCAAAGGCAATAGCAGTGATTGATTTTTTGTGCCCGTTGAAGGTGGTTACAACGGCGCCATTTCCAGCATTCCACAAGCGAATAGAGCCATCGGCATAGCCAACAGCGAAGGTATCTTTTTGAGGTGAGCGTTCAATGCAAGTGACTTCAGCCCGGTGTCCAGTTTCGTGCCACATGGAAACCTGATTTGGTCTGAATTTATTTAAGAAGATGATACCCCGTTATGCTCACCATTTGACCCTTTTTTACATCCCACACGAGTACATCCTCCAAGGCCGGGACATATGCCAACTTTCCATCATAGTATGACTTTGAAGACGCGCTGCAAACCAACCCAAAGCACTAGAAGCCTTTCTTAACACGATTTCTATACTTTTGAGCTCCTAAGACGAACCTGGGTTGGACCGTGCTTCAGATAACTTTGAACCATGCCGCACCTCGAATTCCCTGAACGCTCAGAAAATTCAAGTCGAGGAAAAGATTATGCAGCACGTGACACTCTCGATCAGGATGAACCTCCATGTGGCTCGAGGCGTCCGGTCAAGTCTGCGATTCAAAGGCAGGTTTATCTCGACCATGATGCATTATCCAAACGCACCCGAAGCTGCTGTCAAGTTCTTGAACTTTGTCAACGAGTCACCCACTCCGTTTCATGCCGTCGCAAACGCAGCGTCACGTCTCGAAAATGCTGGTTTCAAGAAGGTGCGGCAGAACCTGGCAGATCTTCGAAAAAATCTCTGGAATCTAATCGGAATCTAGCTGATTGAGAAAGATGAATGGGAGAAGGATGTCAAGGCCGGAGGCAAATACTACTTCACGAGGCATGGATTGATGAAGGAGGACCTTAGCCGTCACTGATGCCGTACTTAACAGGAACCAGGCCTCCTTGGTTGCTTTCACACTTCCAGAGGGTTGGAAAGCTGGAGCAGGTCTCAGCATTGTCGCCACTCACGTCGACAGCCCCAATCTTAGAGTAAGCTATCCCCCCAACCTCTCAACGGTGCCGATACCTGATCTTGCTCCTACCGCTAAGGTGCGGCCCGTTTCCAAACGAAGCAAACAGGGATACCTCCAAGTTGGTGTAGAAACATATGGCGGTGGTATCTGGCACTCCTGGCTCGATAGAGATCTATCTCTGGCCGGAAGAGTCGTCATTTCAAACAGTGACGGTGGTTTCCATTCCAAGCTCGTTAACCTTCGTCGTCCTCTCCTTCGGATCCCTACTTTGGCTATTCACTGTAAGTATCGAAGCCTTCTCAGAGCTGGCAGGTTCTCACAGCAGCAGTGGACAGGAATGTCAACGATAGCTTCAAATTCAATCAGGAGACTGAATTTGTCCCAATTTTGGCATTGGCCGAGGCACAACTGAATTCGCCTGACGAGGACAGTGACGTCGAGGCTGCCCAGAAGAAGGACAAGACCGTACGGGCTGCGTCCAGTGTTGAAGCCAATCACCACCCACAACTTTTGGAGTTGCTTGCTGGCGAGCTCTCTGTTAGAGCCGAGGAAATCCATGATTTCGAACTGTACGTGAGGATTGCCTGAATCCCAATTGCATACGACAAACTAACCAATATGTATGTCAGCGCACTCTATGATACTCAGCCTGCTGTTTTAGGTGGACTTAACAACGAGTTCATCTTCAGTCCTAGGATGGACAACTTGGTGTCATCGTAAGTACTTTACCTCATTCAAAGAAGTGCAACCAAAGGTTGTTAAAACCATCTCCCAGCTTCTGCGCAGTAGAGGCCATGGCATCAAGTACTCCTATCGCCAAGGTGGCAGGTCTCGACGATAATGTCAACTGCATCGCACTCTTCAATCACGAAGAAATCGGCAGCGTCTCCACTACCGGAGCCGAATCCAGCTTGATACCTTCTCTGCTCAATCGCCTGTCACCTACCCCGGGCGCTCTCGCTCAATCCATCTCGCGCTCTTTCCTCGTATCTGCGGATATGGGACATGCTGTTCATCCCAATTACACTGCTAAGCATGAGGACAAGCATCGTCCTAAGATGAACGGAGGTGTCGTAATCAAGACAAATGCCAAGCAACGATATGCATCCGATGCTATCTCTACCTTTATTGTCAAGCAACTGGTAGAGCGAAAAGGTGGGAAGGTCCAGGAGTTTGAAGTCAGGAACGACATGTAGGTCTTCAGGAATGCCTTTTCATTCCCGAACAACTAATTCAATCCGATCAAACAGGGCTTGTGGCTCTACAGTCGGACCCATGTTGTCCAAGATTGGCCTGCGCACAGTCGATGTTGGAAACGCAATGCTTTCAATGCACTCTATCCGCGAGACTGCAGGTTCACATGATGTACAAAATGCTATTGACCTCTTCAGCGCCCTCTTTGAGGGCTTCGCCAAGCTGGATAATCAGCTGAACGTCGACTAAACTACAGTTGCTACACGTCAATACATGTACTCGCAAGTCGCCAATATCAATATATGCTACTTTTAGCGCGTGTTCGCATAGCGCTGAGGATTTCCCCGGAGGTGCCCCGACGCTGGAGGATGAGTGTATCGAAAGATCCCCCAAAAGGGTCACCTCCATTGCTACCGCCTGGCCTTCTTCGCAGCAGGTTCACTAGAAGGTGGTGCGGCAGTGAGTGGACCGGAGAGAAGGTTGCGTTTCTTTGTTGTGCGAGCGTAATGTGCTAGAACCCATTCCCGCTCTGCTTCATTCTGCTCCATGGTACCCAATCTTATCTCATAAGCTAATCCCGAGTCTCAGCGGGGAGGTTTCAGCTTCACAATGAGTGCAGACTTACGTTTCATCTCGAACCGGGGCCCGACCTCCGCTAGTTGTACTTGACGTCCATGTTTCACGAAAACATGATGTCTGGACAAAACTCAAGCATTGGGGAACAAGATATCGGGATGAATGCTTACCTGAATGAAATAAAATCATCTTCGTTGGCGAACGTCATCACACGTTTGCTATCCTCCTTGGGAACAGGGAAAAGGTATTTAAGGACGTCTTGGACACGGGTGCCTAATCTAGAGCTGAAGTTCTCGAATATGAGGTGAGGGTATTGTTCCGAGACGGTTGAGTTGCTGTATGTTCCAATGTCGTGCCGTAGGTTGACGTTGCTGAGCGTAAAGTACACCGTAGGTCCATGAGGGAAGTGGGAAACAATCATTGCATCTAAGTTGCGTCTAAGCAAACAATCGCAGCTAGAGAAAGTAGCAGAACGTACCTGGGACACCACGATGCTCATGGAGAACAATGAGGTCTGTGACATCGTTTGCTCTACAAGCCTCCGCCAATTCTTTTACGACGTAGTTTCCCCTGTTTATCCGATTGGAGTTGGGGAAGACCAGTCTCATTTCCTAGACGGAGCTGATCAGGCGCATTCCTTAGCTTTGCACCGACGGGCTCACTTTCGCAAACTGTAAAAGTTTCGAGCTGGGATCTCTTGAGGTCGTTATAATGATCTTGGGATCTTGCATTCCAGCTCTTGAGTATTCATTGTCAATGTGGGTCGTTGGTTCTGTAGATGGATATGCTCAGAACGCCAATATTCTTCGAGAAACCACACCCCATTGACTCACCTTCTTGAGCATCATCAAAAGCAAGATCCTTCCCTAGCCTCGATGCATCTTTCCTAAGCTCTGTTGGGAGTGATTTCCCAGTCGCGAGCGCATCCTTCAAGTGTTGCTTGCGCTCATATATTTGTCTTTCTTGTGCTTCTTGGTTCTTGGCATAAACGTACTGACGGCGCTCTCTTATTTGCCTACGAAGCTGATTTATTCTTAAGCATTTAACAGGGATACAAAGCAGATATTCGCACCATTGCGTCGTCCCTCTTTACTGAGGATGGTGGTTGAAAGTAAAGGTCAAAATTTCGATTACCCTTGATTGCCTAATATGGTACTATATCCGAACTCCTCGTTTATAGGCGGTAGGTCGAAGAATTCGAATGGACTGGACATCTACTTCTACTATTATATACAAATTCCAAAGCACGTTCTAAATTTAAGTCAGGCAAACGCAAAATCTCTCTGTCAGGGGTAGAATATGATTTGCTTGGCCACCGCAGGGCTCAAAGCATCGATGCAGCATAGCAGAATCTGGCGGTCCCAATCATCTTCCCATTGCGAGGTATCCTATAAAGACCTTTAGGTTGTGTTGAGCCTCGTTGGATAGAGACGCACCTTGAGCTCAGCCACATACAGGGTAGACTCAGTCGCCCTTGTCACTGCTTGGATCCCTTTCAATTCATTGTCACTGATCATTTCTTCATCAACTCCTGTCAACGTATACTGAGCGTATATGCATAAAAGGCGGAAAATGGGTGCTGACTATGAGTTTTATCTGTTGGAATATCATCCAATGACTGTGTTGGATCCGAAAAGCACGCATATCTATGTGCCTCCATCATCGGAACACATTCAGATAATGGGCGCCAGTCGTATTTGACAGGATCTAAAAGGAAAGAAGGAGCATACTGCCCTTTATATCGCATCTTCTGGCATGATTGGATGTAGAATCCTGTTCGTTATTGATAAAAGCACCAGTAAAGAGATTTTGACACCCACCCATGTAGAGGTATTCCATTCCGGAGGCCCCAGCGTCGTGCATTTCCCTAGCCAAAGAGATTTCCCTGAGAGCGCTTAGCTTGAAATTTTGGAAATGTCACTGGCGCACGGCGCTGATAATGTAGTTCAACCTACTTTTCCCAGGGAGAACTCTTCCCATTCTGGATCGTAAAAGAAGTAGACGCTCGATACGCAAGCTGGCAGAATGTCCAGCACTGCGACGGCAATCAACTTGCCGTCGAGCCTATACAACTGGTGGTATGCGCCATATTGGGTTGGAAGGTGCTCAGGTGCGGGCTTCGAGTAAGTTATTGGAGATCTCTTTGATGGATTAGTCTAGGGGATCACAGCTAGTCAATTTCGCAGCACCTTGAGTGAAGAAGTCACAAGAAAGCGTTCAAATCCCTCTGGAGTGTTCTCTTCGTCGTGGTGAATTGATTCCTGGTATCGTGTGAATAAGTTGTATTTCTCTTCGGTGAACGATGAGGGGTCAAGAGTAACCTAGGGAGAGTCAGCATTGTCCCAGTCACCCATTTTAGATGGTACATGCCGTGAAGTGATGTTTCGTCTGCTTTCCGTCTACAAGAAAGGGAACTTCACTGGCATGTATCGCGGTTTCGAGTGAAAAGGCCGTATCCTCTTTTGAGTGTCGTGGCTTGGGCCTAGGCTTGGTGCTTCCATTTTCACCGTCTGCTTCCACATCTGTATCTTTGCCTTGTACGATGAGTCGATTCCACCTAGACTGGTCAGCTTCACAGAACAGGCTCAAGGGGAGGTGAATACCTATTCAGTAGCTTGCGCTGACTTTTAGAAGCCTTAAATTTGAGTGCCTCTAGCCTGTTGAGAGATTCAAAAACAATGCGGTACCGGATCTCCTGCAACGCTCACCTGATGGTGTATTGAGGACAACAAGAGACTCTCAAGTTGGGTTTATAGCAGTAAGTTCCTGGACAGCACATACTGAGCCTCAGAGGGTTTCTTCAATGTGCAGAACAGGCCAAGAATATATCTACCGGAACGACGCCATCCTCTATCTATCATCTTCTGATAGATCTACTGGAAAGGTCAACAACAGTCTGACTAGACCAAGTTATTAGACGGATGTTGTACATCGCAACTTAATCTGTGCGCGCTTAGGCTTGCAACCTTGTGAAATGAACGAGGAGAATCCGGTGAGTGGTCACCGCAATATCCGCATGACGATGCACTAGGTCCATAGGGTGTCACTAGTGATTGCATGGTAATGGTGGTAACAGTTCAAGGTGTGGACGCTTGTAGACGCCACGAAATCATTGGTGAGTGCGATCGCGCGTCTGATCCAGGCCCAACGCGACTCACTCGGGTTATCCTACAACTACCATCATCGCATGGAGAATCCTCACGCAGAGAGGCAAGCAGTCCTGCTGGAGAGGATCATAAAGAATTCAGTGAGCACCTGGACGCGTCTGCATAGGAAACCAACTCACCAACGTAGTCAAAATGTACAGAGATGATCCTTGAGCTCAATCACTGCATGGAGGTATGCACCTATTTCTCGTTTAAGCGGGATACTGAAGCGAGATCTACTAAGGAAATCTTGCGAGCAAATGCACACATCAAGACCGCAGCTGATTTGACCACGAAATACCGCAAGAATGTACAATACAACTTGGAGGCAACGAAGGACCTGTCTTCTAAGCCGGCCCAGTAACTACCACCATCTAGTCTGGCCCATATCACGAAGTATGGGGATTATGACTGAAATACGGTGCATACAGTGTTCCGCGTCCCATACAATGCCAATGGGAGATATATAGTACAATGGTACATGTGCATATTAGGATATCCAGAAGTAAAACGTAGCCATCAACCCCAACCATCCCAGCGACCAAACCTCCTGAACTCTAGTAAAGTGCAATCGCTGCTCTGTTTCTCCTCTTTGACCCTTTCTTTCTCCTTCCCCTTATACTGACTTGAACTGCTCGAGGTTCTTGGTCGAGGTACTGGACTTGATCTGCGAGGAGGAGAACCAGAGAGGGGCGTCGTAGAGGTTGACGATAGCGTCGTCTTGTTCGCTGGAAGTCCCAGGCGATACCAACCACCCGCGAAGGTCAACGCAATCATCTGATACTCTGTCGGGCTGGGGTTTTCGTCTTCTGGAGGTCGGATCCACCCGACTACGCAGCGTTCTTCCTCTGGCATATCGACAGGTTTCGAGGTAACTGCGGATGATTTCGTCTGCGAAAGTGCGATGTGGGATGATTGCACAGGTATCCGAAATTGAGCGTAGGACCACTCGGATTCAAAGTATTTGGGTAATGGAATGTATGGTGCGAGTGGCGAGAACGTCGATTGCTTATTTCTGTGGGAGGAAGAGAGAACAACTTAGCGGACAGAGATATGAAAAAGGTGAACCTCTGCTTACGATGATCCAGAAACAGCCAAGGAAAATACATGGACAGTCCCTTTGTCACTCCAGACACATAGTTCTCGCTCATCTGGTCTAAAGGCCACTCCATATATGTCTGCCTTATCCGTCCCTCGACGGAACTCTCGTATCAGCTTCCCCGACTGAGTATCCCATACTCGAACAAGCGTGCCTCTCCCGGAAGTCGTTGCAAGGGTACGACCTGACTTCGTCAATGTAAGGGTATTTAAAGCGGTCGTATGAGCAACGATAATTGAAGCTGTCGAATGTTTAGTCGGCGTTGAATGATGTGACGAAGGTGGTGGTTGGTTGACACCAGGAGGAGGACAAGGGGGGAGGTGTATCAATTGGACGTGTCCAAGCTGACGTCCAGCAATTGCTAATATCGTCGTCCCCGCATCTGTCGCGATAGCAAGAAGTCCTAGAATCTGAGTTCAGGCCCCATACGTCAAGGAGATGCCTAAATGCCGTACAAACCTTTGGGATTATCACAAGTGTCCCACTCCCCGTATCTAGAAACCTGATGGCCGATCTGGAAGACAACCACCCTACGCCGTAGGCAAACGGCCAACCAACCACGTCTACAGACCATACCTCTTACACGCTCTCTAAACTCTAGTTCCGCAACCTCCAAACTTGCGGCATCGTCCCACACGATAACCTTGTTTGGTGGATATCGAGGGCTTCGGCCACCACCTTGGAGAAAGACAATGTTCGATGTATGGAGTGGGACAGCAGCGGAAAGAGTTCCCCCAGATATCTCTGAGATAGCTGATAAGATGGACCGAGCATTCAGTCCAGAGTGGGTGTGACATACCTCGTTTCCTGATGAGCTTGAGTGGGCATGTCTGGTATACCGCGAAACCAGCGGGTGTGCAAGCCGTGAAGATCTGACAATCTGGATCGAAATGGGCGTCAAATATGCGGATGGCCTTGGTCGCAGTGATTGAATGTCGAGCAAGATTCATTAATGGAAGCTAAAGAGAAAGGGAGTAGCGACTCAAGTGCACCTCATGACGGGAGGTTCCAAACATGGTCACTCCGTTCATCCAAGCTGCAGAGCCCTCACGTAAGCCTCGATACGGATACAAAATGCAATACAGATTTAAGGAGTCCTAGCACTTTAACATGGATACATAGAGAGCACGTATATAAATTCATACAACAAGATAACACCAATCCCGGAGAGTAAAGGAAACGAGCAGTTATGGATACAAAAAGCATTACATTCTAACCTGGGTCAAAGTAGCGCTGCGGCCATGATAATTCGGAGGATTACCAGATATCGTGGAGCTCCATACTTTAGGAGGACGTAAATCGATATGGGCAAGCTGCTGACGAGCTGCTCTGAATTCCAATTCTTCCGCATGGCTCTGAGCTACTAGGGCTGCCTTGGCTTCGGCCTGCCTCTGTAACTCGGCCTCTGATTCATCCGATAAATAATCCGTGAATCCTCCATCCGAAGTAACAGTCCCCTCGCTGCCGGAGCTGAGGCTATCACTTCCACTGCTACCGGAAGAGCAGGAGAGTTCGTCATCATCTTTCTGCCTTGAACGTGGAGTAGTAAAGTTAACTGGTTGTTCGATGATGCGAGAACGAGGTGGTGAAGGGGTTTTCTGTGGAGGAGGCTGAAAGGCAGATGAAAGCGATCCTCTCCGCCGGACCGTTTCATTGGAGGGGCTGATCCTAACTTTTTCTGTGGATGTAAAGGTGGATGTAAATTTGGCGCTGGACCCACGCTTTAGGGATCCGAATTGGTCTAGGTCGACATTCTTTCGTTTTGGCGAAGAATTAAGAGACTGTGAGCCATCACCACGTCTCTCGATGCTCTGTCTACGAGGAGCTTGAAATAGTTCGCCTTGGATGGAAGGCGCAGATGAAGAGATCGTGGTCGCACTGGAACTACGGGGAAGAGTACCAAAATGGGATTGGGGTAGCTTGGGGCTGCTGTTATTGGTACCAGTGCGCGGTTTCACTGGGGTGATCATTACATTCTTGCTTGCATTTGATGACGATCTCGAAGGACTGGAATTACCAGCGCCCTTACGATCCGACGTTGAGATGGTGGAGGGCTTGCTTGATATGCTGTTGCGGCCGCTTGAAACCGGGCTGCCCCGTCGACCCAAGTGGCTCAAAGCCGTCCTGATCTCTGCAGGTATCGGCACTTGATGTACGATGCTGACGGACCTCCAATCGGCAGCGGAGATGTACTTGTATTCATTGGGTGCTGGCGGGCGACAGCATCCAGGCCAACCTGGGTTGAAGAAGCCAGCTTGCTTGGGAGGAGGATTCGTTTGGGCCCACTGAATGTTCAGTCTGAGAGAAGAACGGGCGTGACATTATAAAGTGGCTCGAACCTTGCAGTAACCACAGCCATTGAAGGAGTCGACTGTGAAGATATGTCAACACTGAAACTACTCCCACAGTGGGGAGATGGATACCGACCTTCAGCATTGGTAAGATAAGAGACGTCTATGCGAGGGTGGGCAGCTCGATTGCGGCAAATTGACCGTTGATGAGGGCAGCTGTTATCAGAAACATGAGGCCAACCTGCCTGCTGTTGATTAATCCGAACACTTACCCGGCATGAGGGAAGACCCTGCACATAGGGCAGACCTCGACGGCCTGGTTCATAGAGCCGTGTTCATAACACATTGTATTGAGGATGGGTCAGGCGGGGCGGAGGCAGTTGGACGGAGGGAGAGGAGTAATATCGATGTGTTGGTAAGTTGAGAAATCGGTTTTGTAGAGAATCAGCATGTGGTTCCCTGCCGGTCGGTTATGATAGGCCATGACTTTACCATGAGACGCTGACCAGATTCCAAGGGGAGCACATAAGTGACAGGATTTCGATCTATTCAATATATAGACTCGCCGGCAACCACGAGTTTGGTGGTCATCGTCTACTTTCGGCCGCTCCTCGTGTCTGGCAACGACCACGATGCATACCGAATGTCGCCAAAGATGGTAAAATCAGCCGGGGCATCAGATGAAGGGTCTCTACAGCAGTGTACAGCCTCAAAATCAACCACGCGGGAGTGCCCAAATTCAGTTCCTGTGGGGTCTAATCCAAGTAGATTTCTAAGGTGTAGACTCTTTGTTGACCGACAGCAACCATGGGCAAATCGCAGAGCAAATTGTCGCCAGATCAGCTTGCGGACCTGCAGAAGAACACGTATTGTGAGCTCAGTGAATGGCTTGATCTGCATCTTATCTAACTTTATTATTAGTCGATAAGAAGGAGCTACAGCAATGGTTAATCGATCGACGCTGTCATTGCCCTCGAGGTGACTCACTCAGTTAATAGGTACAAAGGTTTCAAGAAAGATTGTCCATCTGGCCAATTGAACAAGGAAGAATTTGGTCGGATATACAAGCAGTTCTTCCCATTCGGTGATCCAGGGGATTTTGCTGACTACGTCTTCAACGTTTTCGACGAGAACAAGAACGGAACCATCGACTTCAAAGAGTTTATTTGTGCACTGAGCGTCACAAGTAGAGGGAGGTTAGAGGAAAAGCTCAAATGTGCGTTATTTATTGTGTTGCTAGCGCCTGCCAACACTCCACTCATGACCGTTTTCAGGGGCCTTTCAATTATACGATATCGACAAGGACGGAACAATAACCTACGACGAGATGCTACAAATCGTCCAGTCGATATATAAGATGACTGGCGAGATGGTCAAGCTGCCCCCTGACGAGGACACCCCCGAAAAGGTGCTGTGATCTCATTGCTTCACCTTGCCAAATCGAGCTGACCCTTTGTATCCAAAGCGGGTCGACAAGATCTTCAGGAATATGGACAAGGACAAGGACGCGAAGCTTACCTACGAGGAATTCGTCGAAGGAAGCAAGCAAGATCCAACAATCGTACAAGCTCTTTCGTTATACGACGGCCTGGTGTAGACTCAAAGCACGGCGTATATCCTCTTTGTGACGACCACTCGGACTCGAGTTGTCTGTGCATATCCTCGTCGAATAACTTAGTTTCCTAACTACCTATCGTAGTTTTTTTCAGGGTGCATGTTAGTTCCAGCCAATAATAAGTGTATTCAATTTCGGTGTAGTATTTATGCAGCGGGTAGTTTACCATACTTGCGCAAAAGCCTGGTCTCTACGTCTGCGCCTATCCACGAGTACTGTCCTTCGGAGAACTCCAAATTATCTACTTCCGCTTTGAAAAGCTTGTTGAAGTCTTGTGGAGCACCTGGCTGTGCTGCGCCGGCATTTGCGAAGGGAGAGGCGGTCATGTCTTTGGAGGAGTCCGCAGCTACGAGCCACCTTTCAGTTGGGGCCTTGGCAGGAAAGCATAAACCAACTCACAATTGTCACCTCCTAGAACGAGTCTATAGAGGCCATTCAAGCCGAAGAAATTGAGGAAGTACCACGAGAGGGACGAAACCCATCTCACATCCATGTCGGGCGTCTCGATACCACGCTGAAGCATTGACTTAAACCCCAGAGTCAATGGGAAAGGAAGTTTGACTAATTCAAATCTCATCGGTCACAGTCTGGCAAAGAAATGCAAGTGAACTCACTTAGGACAAAACCCTGGAAGAAAAAGTTGATCCAGCCCATAATAACCATTTGAGGGACCATCATGACCATTTGCGTCTTCATTCCAGCCATCATACCATCCATAGCAGCGGGGTCCATTGGGTTGGGTGGGTTGGAGGATGAAGCACCCTTAGGCCCCTCTTTCAAATACGTTCCGTCCGCAAAAGCTGTACGCAAGTGCTGGGAAATAGACATGTAGTAGTGGGGAGGAGCCGGTGAATTATTGGACGTTGAACGGAGGATTTGCGAACGCGCCAGAGCTCGTCTAATCGAAGAGTCAAAACTTGATACGCATTCCAAGTACGGGGAAGGCCTACTGTTCACGAATGGCTTCTCTCGGAAGTTTTTTCGGTTGAGATTGAAGGAGTATAACGACATAATGTCGAAGGAAACCAACCAATATCTACAGTTGTCGTGTCAGTCGTCCTGGTGAGAGCGAGAAAGGCAAGCCACGTACCATAACAAGGGTAATTGGGAAAAGCACCCAATCCCTTATCTGAGGGTCAAGGAACAACGATATCCTGCATAAACGTTAGCTCAATATTGATATTCAGGCCTAATGACCCTTACGTTGAGCCCGCCATGGTGGAGGTTGCTGGAAAGATGGACCTCCCGAAAAGGAAATGGGCCTGCACCGCTTATGCCGCCCCGCCTACGCAGCTTGTACCTGTCCTTTCACCTCGTTATCCCGCCCTCTGTAAACTATTGTTCCCTGGTGGAATATATCTCTGCCCTAATACACTACAAATGAATAACTCACCGACCGCTTTGTTCGAGAGCTATGAGCTAGAGTTTCAGCAAATAACGGAGACAGTGGGCAAGAGGCTAGACGAGGCAGCTCTTGATGACAGGGCTGGTGAGTGGCTAGTTTATACAACCCATCAAAGATCTCAAAGATCATGTAGAGGAAAAGAAAGCCTCTTTCAGGAGGGTGGATATGGAATTAGACGAAGCTGATGAAATGGTGAGTGACTTGCTCATGGCCGCGACCACCATCCTAGCATCTATAACTCCCAACTCCAGGTCTCGCAAATGGAAATAGAAATTCAAGGAATACCCCAGTCTATACGTGCTCAATACCAAGCTCGCCTTAGAACAGCAAAAGCGACCCTATCTCAGCACAAGAAAACCCTGAAGGAACAACAATCCTCTCTTGCTCGTGCTGACCTGCTCTCCTCATCATCTGGGCAACCTTACTCCACCTCTGATGACCCATATGGCACGAATAGCGACAGAGCACGTTTGCTTGCTGGTACTTCTATGCTAGAGGATGGGAGTAGGCGACTACAAGAAAGCCAAAGGATAGCATTCGAGACGGAGTCCCAGGGTGCAAACATACTATCGAACCTACGACAGCAGAGGGAGCAAATCGAGAATTCTCGCAACGTTGTGAGTACATCTGCGCTACGCTGTGGCCTTTATGACTGAACACCATCTTAGCTGCATACCGCCGACTCCTCAATAGACAGAGCATCAAAAACCCTTGGCCGAATGATCAAGGAGTAAGTGGTTCTTTCACTCTTGAAAGGGTGTACCAATTCTTCCGAAGGTGGTTCTAACATCAAGACTTCTCCCTCTAGAATGTACAAGCAGAAAGTTGTGACGGGAGCGATTATCTTTATTCTCCTTCTCCTTATTGGTCTTATTTTATGGAATAAACTAACTTAGATCTTTTTGCTGTAATTCACGCGTTTCGGTATGCAATATATCATGATGATGTCCATACCCGATCTATTCGTACAAACCAGCCTGCCAACAAAAGAAGTAATGTAATGTAAAGTCACCAAACTATGCAAAGGTGAAGTAAAAGTGCAGGAAATATAAACAATGAAATAGAAATGCAATTTACATGGCTCTGCCGAAGTTGTTCCCACCGTGATATCCGTTATACTGTGGTGCTTGATTCGAGTATGTGTACGGATTATCATTCGTAGGTGAATGTCGCTGTCTACCTGAGTCAGGCTTCGTGGACGCCCGTCCAGAGTAGACATCGTGAGGATCATAGTTGCCATCAAAGTACCCATGCTGTGATTGGGCTCCAGGCGTTCTTGTCCTGTCGATGGGAGAGTATTGGGAGAAAGGCGCAGCGGAAGCGGTCAAGTGCGCTTTGGACTCATTCTCCTCTTCGTAGAATCCATGTTGATTGTAAAATGCGGGGTCATCGTGCGCGATCGACGCGGAGGATTGTTGGAAATGGGCAGTTGAGCCTTGGTGCGTAGAATAGGGGTTGTAGGTGGGCATTGGTGGATAGTCACCCGTAATAGAATACTTCTCGGAGTTGTAGTAGTCTTGGGTGTAAGTGCTCGGAGCAGCGGTACGGGTGGTCACCGAGCTCGTGTCCTCATCATCAAGTGAGATGTTCGGCAAGGTGGGTTGCGGAAGAGGTTTGCCGTTCTTTAGATGCGAGAAGTCTCCTTCTGCTTCCTTACGAGCAAGTTTCGCCGCCTCTGCAAGACGTTGCTTCTGGCGGCGCTTGATGACAGCATCGATACGCTACAAAGATGTCAATGTCAGTTGAGCCATGTCGTTGTCAGGGCTTGTTGCTCACCTTGTCAACCTTGTGGCAGACATATTCCTGATGTGATAATTAGCGGACATTCTATGGAGAGACGTTGCTATAAACCATACCTTGAGGTTACCTTGGATGTGAACTAGCAGTGGAATGTAACAGACGCCGGCGGCTATCAAGAGGAGCAGGGAGCCAGCAAAGACCAGAACAGTGAGGAAAGTGGTAACAGTAAGCAATGATGTTGAAATGCTCTTGTTGTTGAACCACTTGTTGGGGTCGTACCACGGTAGGTCTATGGGGCGCTTTGCGAGGTAGATTGCATAGAGGGTGAGCGCATTGATGGTCTGCCGAGGGGCATCAGCGAGTAAAACCTGTTTCCAGCCTGCGGAAATGTAAGCAGTGAAGCGACCCTGAAGTATAAAAATAACTCACTCTTGAAGGTGAAGAAGACGAAGAAAGCAAAGTCGTCGCTCGTCTTGGTAGAGTTGCTAATGTGGTTGAAGAAGCAGAAGTGGTCATAGGATCCTAAAGGTACTTGAGTTTACGGGTCTTCAGCCACAGGCTATGGCAACTCACGCAGAGAGTAGTAGTTGTTGGCCATAACGTTGGTGAAAGCGTAAGAAATGTCACGGCTGGCAATGATCTTCTTTGCCTTTCTTGCTTCGTAGGCGAGCTGAAGAATGACGCGAATGTAAATATGGAAAGGTTTTTGTCAGAGAAATGGTTTCCACTTACGAGCAAGAAGGAAAAAATGATACACCCGACAAACAGCCATCGACCAGTCTGGAAAGGAATGGGGATACATCCGTCGAGGTCCTTGCATTGATTAAAGATATCGTTCGACCAGCCGTTGGTGGACAACATGGTGACTGCTGAGAAGATATCAAGCATGTACACGCCGAAGGATTTGAGGACGATAATGTAGAGCCAGACATATCTGAGATAGGGTTAATGCGTTGCTACGACGTTTGTTCGAGTAGTCCACGTACTTCATTCGCATGCCAAAGCCCTTGTCGGTGAATTCGCGAGTGTCAACAAAGTCGAACTGGTTGCACAATGAAGGTCAGATACGAATGGAGCAGAAATATGGAGGTCGGCGTACTTTGTGGTCTGCGACCTTCTCTCTTTTCCACTTTGAACCGCCACACATTATGATCTAGTAATTTGCGTTGTGAAGGGGTAGAGGTGCGCGTTCTTGAGACTGAAGCGACCAGTACCAGCCGGTCAAACGATGGTGAATTAAAGGATGGTCGTTGTCTATGAAAGAGCGTGAAGCTAGAGCTAGCTGGCGGGCGAGGCGGTGGTGGTCAAGACTACGAAAGCCAGAGTTCTATGGGAGACTGACGGCGTAAAGACGGGCAGATGGTGATGGACTCCGCTTTGATGGACAATTGGCAACCACAGGCTCACTTTCGGCAATTACCGAGCCATCCCCTTCTGCCACAATGACTACTCTGCAAAAGATCAAGGTGCGTATATGCGAGGCTATTGTTCAGAGCTTTGTATTCACAATGTAATAGGAAATCGAAGATGAAATGGTACGAGGTGTTTTGTATTGACTAGCGAAATTATTGACATCTTCGGTTCAACAGAACAAAAGTATCCAACTCGCTCTGAGATCATCTGCTACACGCTCATTCAATTTGATCAGCCCAAAAAAATAAGGCCACGAGCTACCATCTTGGACAGCTCAAGGCCAAGCTTGCAAAGCTCAGACGTGAGCTCATTGCTGGCCCTTCTGGTGGTGGAGGCGGAGGTGGTGGAATAGGATTCGATGTAGCACGGTATGTCAAGCAGTTGGATCGGCTAATGACTGCACTCACTCACACAGAACAGAACAGGCGTAGCTTCCGTTGGGTTCGTCGGATTTCCTTCAGTAGGAAAGGTTTGTGCAAACCAATATATACAAGTTCTGTCTCTGAGATCCTCTAGTCCACGCTCATGTCGAAGCTCACTGGAACGCACTCAGAAGTATCCGAGATTGATTTCACAACTCTAACAACAGTACCTGGCACTCTAAAGGTGCACGGAGCGCCTATACAGATCCTAGATCTACGTAAGTGGAGCCCGGAGCTGTTTTCTAGCGAGAAATAACCGTTCTCTTCGTAGCCGGTATTATTGAGGGAGCAAATGACGGTCGTGGTCGAGGTCGACAAGGTGAGTGAAAATCTTCCCATCAGACTGCTTATTGTTGACCATATATCTAGTCATCGCCGGTACGCGTTACTTAATGCTATCGTTCTTCGCAAAATCTCAGTATAATCTCAGTCGCTCGAACCTGCAACCTCATCTTCATCGTCCTTGATGTGACAAAACCCCTCAACGACAAGAAAATCATAGAAGATGAACTTGAAGGCTTCGGTATCCGACTGAATAAGCGACCACCAGCCATCCTCGTACGCAAGAAAGAAAAAGGAGGAATCGCCATCACAAATACAGTACCACTCACGAACATCGACCACGATGAAATCAAAGCTGTCCTGAGCGAGTACAAACTCAACAATGTCGATGTTGCTATCCGAGAGCCGAATGCGACTGCTGATGATATAGTGGACGTTATAGAGGGCAACCGTGTTTACATACCAGCGGTATACGTGAGTATTTCAATCAAATTTGGCTGGAAAGCTAATTAAGTCTTGCATCAGGTCCTGAACAAGATTGATGCAATCTCAATAGAAGAGCTCGATTTACTCTACAAAATTCCCATGTCGGTCCCTATCTCATCAAGAGAATGGATGAACGTCGACGAACTCATCGACAAGATGTGGGAGACGTTGGATCTCGTCCGTGTCTACACCAAGCCGCGAGGACTAGCACCGGACTACTCTGCACCTGTTGTGCTCAAGCGCGGCAAGTGTACCATTGAGGATTTCTGCAATGCCATCCATAAGGAAATTGCCAAACAGATGAAATAGTAAGTCGCAGCTACTATCTAGTCAATTGATGCAATATTGAATCTGTTATTGCCAGTGCTGTCGTCTGGGGTGCAAGCGCGAAGCATGCAAGGGGACAGCGTGTGGGATTGGATCATGTTCTGGACGACGAAGATGGTCAGTCTTTTACTCCTTCGTTGGCAATAATTCCTCACAGTTCTCATTCTAGTCGTCCACATCTCGAAGAAATAAATAATGTATCTATACACTGTGTCCGTACATACTTTTGTACTGTATTACAGTTCTCTACCTCGCGTGCCCATCTTAGCCAAGCGCGCTCAGCTGCCCTTGATATGTCGATTCCTCGTACATATAGATGAATCCCAGCCTCAAAAAGCACCAAACTGTACCGATAGCACAGTAAACACTGGTCATCATCAGCGGAAGAAACTCCATCTTCGAGGCGGCTTCAGAACTACGCCACTCGAGTAGTATCGGAAATGCGGTGGTGAATGCTAAGAGAGGGACGAAACCAGCAAGGTAAGCTTTTTCTGAGAGGTCGATGACCACGTAGACAAGAGATTTGGGGTATCTAGAAAGAACTCGTCAGGACAGTGTTAGCTACGAGATGTGAATGGACGCACTCGTATACACGCCTTGAGAGGGCGGAATAGACGTATCCTATCCAAAGGGCAGAATAGATCACCTTTACGATTGATTCTGTAGGCCAAGTTAATATGGGATAAGGCCGATGCATGGTTCTGACTCACCTGCTGGAGTGAATATGAGCGGGAAGAGAGAGAAGATACCAGCTACGCTGGCAATAGTGAAGGTTCTGAAGTAAGCCTGTCTTTCCGCTGCAAGCAAACTGTCGAAATGTCTGATCAGTGGGACACTCTTTCCTGCTCGATTGAGATAGCTACCTCAGTGGAACCAAAACAAGAAGGATGGCCTTCTCATGAACATGCCATCCGAACAGGAATGAGGTGTATGCGCAGAGTGTAAGCGAGGTAAGGAAGGACTTGTAAGTCGGTGTGAACCATAGTTTAGTGAGCCAAATCTGTATTGAAGGTTAGCTACGTCGTGAAAGAATACTTGTCAACCACCCACCAGTTGGAGAGTAATAGTGGCAGCAAAGGTGTGAATAGGCTTGATGTTTGGTATCACAGCAAAGGATGTGTCCCCAACAAGTCCACGAGAGGTTGAAGCTACTCCTGAAATATCGATATCCACGTTTGCGCCCGTCATTTGCGCGTCTAGATGTGGAAAGTCAGCATCAGTGTAGGTCTAACCTACAAAGCACTTACATTTGAGTAAAATGCGATCAGCAAAGGTGACGAGAGACCAGAAAGTAGGCGCCCAGTAGGCATGGTTCAATCCCCTGGTAAAAGGGAACAACCTAGAGAGTAATTGGGGAATTTGGCCCATAACGATGAACGGGCCTAAGGACACCACGAAGACTGCAATTACAGAGTTGGCTAGTGTCAGAAAGTTCTTGACCTGCAGCTGATAGGTTGGAGACAAGCAAAAGGTGCGAAGCAAGTAGATGAAGTATGCCGGCTGGATGAGGTGGGTGGTCAGCTGCTGAAGGGCACAATGAGATGGTAACGTACGGCAAGGTACATGTAGATGTGCTTGAAGTTCAGAAGGACGGCGAATAGAATGCCTCCAGCAACCTTGTTTCCCTGAGCATATATATGCCTGAGTATCATTGACAAGGTGGGAGGTGATATGCGACGTACATTGCGCATCATGAGTATGGACCAAAGCATAATGCCGAACATGAAGCCATTATACTGGAAGTGAATGTGGTCGACTATGAGAAAGCCGGGGTGCAAGAACAGAGAAGCAGAGACAATTCGCTGATACTGAGGATCAACAGAGCCCCGTACAAACCTGTAAAGCAAGGTTTAAGAAAATCACAGGAAGAAGATGAGCACTGTAGGTACCGGAGTAAAACCCATCCAAGGAGTAGTTCCGTCACGATGACGGTTGTTCGTTGGTATGCAATAACAGACCAAGCCGAGTAGTTCAGATTGTTTAAGTCGACAATCTTGGGGTCGATGAAAGCCGCAGGTATAGACAGAAGTTTCTCGAAATAGGCGAAGAAAGGAGGGTAGTCCAAAGCTGGGAGGAGTGTGAGCAAGAAAATCTGCATGTTCAGCAGGCGACATACTCCACTCTGAGGTTGTCTTAAGATAATTTCAGGGGATCAGTAGCGCTTTGGGAAGAGAAAAATCATCTCACATCAAAGTACCACTTAGATATGGGAAGGGAATGTGTAATGGCCAGCCAATTTCTATGAACCTCAAAGTCTGTGGATCGACTGACCAACGATAATTATCATCAAATTCAGCACGAATAGTAGAATACACACTATGAAGGGTATAATAGTAGCTTCAGACACGTCGCGAACGCGAGTATATCCCATTCCGAAGACTCAACATCCCAGCTAGAAGGAGACAACCAACTTCCTATTGTGGGCTTTACAGGATTCGGTTCCAGCGAGTCCTCCCGCGCGTTTAAGTCGTTCTGCTTCTCCTTGGATGAATTACGGTGTGCTTGTCGAGCGAGCGTATCTTCTTCCATGGCGAATACCCTGAAGCACACTCAGGCTTCGGAGATCTTCGAGGTCGATGCCTGACCTGAGTTGTGACGTGACGTGTCACGATGACGTCCTCTCAGCCACGACACAGCGACCATTGCTGTAGTACTAATTCCAAGTGCTCTGCTTGAAGCATCCGATTCCAAGAATGAGCGAACAGGCAGCGATAGGAAAGGCCGTCCAAAGGCAGGCAGCATCGTAAGAGTGGGCTCATCAAGTGAAGAAGTGACACTGACGTACAAACAGAGGCGTTCTTGCGAAGCTTATTGCATTCAGTCTGGCTCTCGGAATTGTACCTCTGGGCAGCTACTTTTTGACACTGAACTATGTATGGCCAGGTAAGTATCCCCTCGCTCTACTTCACATTGTGCCAAGTATTGAACAAATCACTTTTCTTAGGCAATGCAACTTTCTCCGCCATCGCAGCCGTAGTTTCCGCTAATGTAGTGCTTGTAACATATATTGTTGCTTCATGGCTAGACGACCAGCAAGAGCAGGAGAAGTCGCCGTTACAGGAGAAGAAGAAGCAATGATGACCATACGTGCTTGCTATCTTGTTACTTGCAGATCTAGTATTATGACTATTCGGATGATTATTCTTCCTTCTGACAAAGACTAAGATAATTGCGATGCCCCGAAAGCTCTTAGTAACCTCCATCTGTCATTTCCAAACCACCATCCAAGTAAATTCACTGTAATCACCTGAAGGCACGCTCCTCACGCGTATTGTGTTCATCAATCGCGTCCATAAAGCCAAATAACGCGCTCACGTTGAACGTTGATTGAAGCAAATAACGACATACGCGTCTTCCTAGAAATTTGTATATAAGGATCATCAACCGCACGCTTCATTCTCTGACCCTCTCGACAACACCATCTTATCTCAATAACACCACACTAGAACAATGGTCACTACCGCTCCAGTCACCACTGTTCTCCCTACACCTACTCCCAGTAAGGCAGCAGCTGCCCTGCTAGAGAGGGTCGCTCTCGACACCCCGAAGTTGAACTTGAAGGAGGCCGTCCTCGATGACAAACGCCTATCTCAATCACCCGCTTCCGTCACGGAGGAAGACCTACCCACCTCTGAGCTTGAGTCGCTGAGGCAAAAGTTCGTCGGTGAAGTTGACCTCCCTGAGAGTAAGTTGTTCACCCAACACTTCTTGGTTGTAACTTATCTTTGTATCTTCAGGCGAAGAGCCTCTCCTCAAGGAATCTAAGCGTCGCTTCGTCCTCTTCCCTATCCAATACCACGAGGTTTGCTTCTGCACTACCCTTGCACGGTCGTCAATGCTGAATGACGTGTCACTAGATCTGGCAAATGTACAAAAAGGCTGAGGCCTCGTTCTGGACTGCTGAGGAAATGGATTTGTCAAAGGATCTCCACGACTGGAACAACCGCCTCAATGACAATGAACGTCACTTTATCTCCCACGTCCTCGCTTTCTTCGCAGCCTCCGATGGCATCGTCAACGAGAACCTCGTCGAACGATTCTCAAATGAGGTCCAAGTCGCTGAAGCCCGCTGCTTCTACGGCTTCCAAATTATGATGGAGAACATCCACTCAGAGACATACTCCCTTCTCATCGACACCTATATCAAGGAGCCCGCTGAACGTGAATACCTCTTCGACGCTGTCGAGACTATCCCCTGCATCAAGCGCAAAGCCGAGTGGGCCATCCGATGGATCTCAGACCAAAAGTCTACCTTCGCCGAGCGCCTCGTCGCCTTTGCTGCCGTGGAGGGAATCTTCTTCTCCGGCTCATTCGCCTCTATCTTCTGGCTGAAGAAGCGTGGGCTTATGCCTGGTCTTACCTTCTCCAACGAGCTCATCAGCCGTGATGAAGGCATGCACACCGACTTCGCTTGCCTGCTTTTCAGCCATCTCAAGCGCCGCCCCCACCCCGATACTATCAAGGCTATCATCGCGGAAGCCGTTACCATCGAGCAAGAGTTCTTGACTGGTATGTTACCATGTTTATGGTTTCTTATGGACTGCAACTGATATGTTTATAGATGCTCTGCCAGTCAAGCTCATCGGCATGAACTCTGTTCTCATGTGCCAGTACATCGAGTTCGTCGCTGACCGACTCCTGGTTGCACTTGGCAATGAAAAGATCTACAACGTCACCAACCCCTTCGACTTCATGGACATGATTTCGCTACAGGGCAAAACCAACTTCTTCGAGAAGCGAGTATCCGACTACTCCAAGGCTAGCATCAACCACACCGGTACTACAGAGCAAGCCACAACATCGACGTCCTTCTCTTTGGATGAGGATTTCTAAAGAGTGCCCTTGTCTGTGCTGCTTGTTGTCACGATCTTAAGTTATTTTTTACTCTCACGGACTGTGGATTTTCTAGATGTATCGCTACTCTGCATTATTGTACAACACCATGTACTAGTACCAAAAAGATAATTATTCAAATCAATAAAAAATCTGTAATTTTATGACAATTGTCGCGCATCACGTTCATGGTTTCGTTTAGAGTTGGCACCAACTAGATGTGGCTGTGGCGTACTCTTCTTTGACGTGCTTGGTTTCCCGTGTAGTGGTCCTTGTGTCCACTCCATGTTCCGGACGTCATGGCACTCCTTCCGTAGGACGCGCTTTTACTCAACCTTAAAGCCCATAACACCATGGCTCTACTGGTCGCCCTCGGTCGTCTTTCTGGCGCATTGTTTCTATGTTCCGAGGCAGATTTCAGGCCGGAGCATGCAGGTATGTATGGTTCCGACCACCAAAGAATACGGATTGATAAATGCATCGCTGTAGCCGACTTTAAACCCAAATTCTTCACCTACGAGGGATATCGGGATTTTTGACCTTTCGGTCAAACTCAAGCGTGAGTTCAACAGGAATGACATCGTCGCGTTCAAGTGAGTATCGGAGTCTTTGGCGGCGCATCTCTTCTTGTTTCTGACATGAGAGACAGGTCGCCGTACAACAGAAACCAGCTACTGATCAAAAGAGTCATTGGTCTTCCTGGAGATACCGTGCAAACGCTACCACCCTATCCCGATTCTGTAGTCACTGTTCCGGAGGGACATCTGTGGGTTGAAGGTATGCGCTTTTTCAGCAGCATCTTCTGTGTGTAGTCGGACTGACGTCTCCATTTCTCAGGTGATGAGCCATTCTTCAGCGATGACTCCAATTTATTCGGACCGGTGAGTGCTTATACGCCTATCAGCTATCCTCGAGCGAGCCGTTGTTCTTACTCCTCATCACTAGGTTCCCGCTGGTCTTGTGGAGTCCAAGCTTGTCGCAATATGCTATCCTTTTGATCGAATGAGGTTATTCACTAAGCCGGAAGAAGCCATTGATTCGTCTAAAACAGCTCTTCGAAAGGCAGTCGGGACCTTCAAACACGAACTCGGTTGATAAACACAGAGCGAAGTTACATGGTTGTGTAATCTATTATAGATTGGATAGGGTCGCAGCATCGTACCATTACATATTTGGCCAGGCAGAAAACTACATTGGTCTTTTACATCTCCTGGCAGCGTTGAGTATTTTCGCCAGTCTACTCCTTCGACTTCTCGTGGCTTCCCTCGTCAATGTGGAAATCACGAGAATCATCAAGAATGGCATCTGCCTCTGGTGAACCTGCAGGAGGTAGATCTTTGCGCAACGAGACCTTGACTGGCGACACTCCCTCAATGTGTGCCAGGGCAAAGACAACATCCATATCTTCCAGTGACCGGCCAGCGGTTTCTTCAATTTCGCATGTCAAAATATGACGCTTTTATGAGCTATATGCAACTTACCCGGGAAGAAGAAATACACCACAGGGATAATGAATGCATTGAGGACGGCGAAAACTATAAGTACGGTTGAGATTCAATGTTTGCCACCATGGAGAAGTAAAAACATACTGATGTAGGTTTGGTATCCGATGTTTTCAAAAGCGGGGCCAGTGATCATGACAACCAGGAAATTGAAAGTCCAGTTACTGGCTGTTGACAAGGCATTTGCTGGTCCACGCATGCGAAGGCCGACAATCTCGGCAGGCTGAAAAAAGTGTCAGCAACAAATATTACAGGCCTCCAGAAAAGACTTACGTATAGCCAAGTCATTCCAAGCCAGCCAATAGCAAAGAATGAGTTGAAGACAAAGAGAAGGACCGCGCTGACGATCTTTGCCGCGCTACTATCCAGAGAGCCAAGGATGGCAAGAAGGATCATTGTGATACTCTGACCAGTAGCACCAAAGAGCATAAGCTTCCGTCGGCCGAGTTTGTCAACGATGAAGATCGCGATGAGAGAAGCGAGAAAATATTCTGTTCCATTGCAAGCCGCAATAATTCGGGACTGAACATCGGAGAGGCCTAGGCGTTCAAACAGAAGAGTCTGAAGGTCTGATTAGAGACACCGGGAATAGATTTCTTCCTTCTAGACTTACAGCGTAGTAGGTGATGAGGTTGATGCCAGTAATCTATTTAAAAGAGCAGATGAGCATGTTTGGACATCGACACAATGTTCGGAGCGTACCTGCTGGAAACACTGAATAATGACGCCCAGCGCCACTCGTCGGAAATTCTGAGAGCGACCACCAGTGAACAATTCTCTGAGGGAAACCTTGCCTGCCTTGCGGGAAGTCTTCTCGTCTATGGTGTTTGTTGGAAGCTTTCCTCCCTCCAATTCAACAGCCTCTCTTATGGCGTGGAAGGTCTGCTTGACGGTAGGATCCGAAGTCGGCTTGTCGTCGAGTGCGGAGATGACAGCCATTGCTTCCGCATTTCGGCCTTCTTTGATCAACCTGCCAAAAGCGGGGTGAATATAGTGCGGAGCTCGAGTGAAGGTCATGCCCACCATCGTGGAGATTCAGGGAGCTATTTTGGGACACGGAGTGGAGGTCAGCAATGATCGCTTGGAGGGGACGTCGTAGAACGTACAAATCCTATGCCAAAAATCATGATGAGGGCGAACAGGATCTGAAGAGCAATCGGAACTCTCCATTGCGCAGATGATCCGCTAACCCAGAAGCTGGTCCAACGAGTGAGTCAACTAGTGGCGGTAGGTTATCGAGTAACTCACAATGCAAAATCAAACCACTTGGAAACACGAGGATCGTTTAGATTGCATTCTGATGCTCAATGCATATGGAGAACTTACATATCTAAGGGATTCATAAATCAGGCGACGTTTAGAATGAGCAGAAGAAGCAAAAGACCCACGAAATCATGATACCAAATGTGATGAGGCTCCCTTCGATCATAATTAAGCTACCCCGGTGAGCGGCAGGCGAGCATTCAGCGTGGTAGGCTGGAACTGTTGAGGTCTATAGAAGAAGCGTGAGTACGAATCGAGCACGAGGGCAGTCTCTCTCACGTTGAGACCATTTCCGAGACCCGTAATTATTCGAGCCACAATCATTTGAGCATACCCAAACGAAGAGGTCTGGAGAATGGCACCAATGATCATGATGATTCCACCAAGAACAATCGTCTTCCTTCGGCCCAGCCTGTCGCCGACCCAAAGATTGGACATGGCTCCGATGAGGCATCCAATTTCCTGCCAATAACGGTCACACGACCAGAAATTTGGTAAGAAGAAGCATTACTCACGTAGACAGCGACCAGGAAACTCTGCAGAGTCGCGTGGTTGTTGTGGACATTTTTATCCACCACCGTTTGGGGGAATGTCTTCTCGAACTGCTTAGCAGTGAGAAGAGCCGACATGACACCCTGGTCATAACTAGGGATAGATAGAATTAGAATCAGCCCCAGGTCGACAAAAGCTCTACTTACCCAAAGAGTGTGAACCCAGTACCAGTGACGAAGGCAAGCGCGATGGTCAAGGTTCGACCTCTTAAAGCGAGTTTGTGAGTCTGTACTTCAGACTCAAACTCCTCAGAGTCATAGTGCGAACTCGACGAGTGAGAGGAAGAACCCATGCTCTGGTGAATGCGGAGATGCAGATAGGGAAGACCCAATTGCTAAAGATCCTGGATTGTGAATAGCTACCTTATATACTTTGAGCTCTTCGACGAGAACCGGCTAATCATTCGAATGCGGCGGCCCAGGTGACGCATTGTGTGGAGTAAACTGACCGGGGAAGAGAAGTCTGCAGCGAGTTTTGACAGGAAGAAGTTGTCCCCGAGCGTGGAGGCGGAGTGAGCAGCGATTTACTGATCGGGCCGAATGGCTCATGTAAGGAAATCACGCCCATCCAAACTGGATGAAAGGTTGTTGATGTTCCCTTCTCTTTTTTTTTTCTGGAGCCAACATTACAATCTACTACGAATAGGTCGGCATATTCTAGGTATCCACAAAGTCTAGATTCTACAAAATTCTTGGCCTATGATTTTCTTGGCCTTCCGTAATCATTGTTCTCGTCTAAAATCGCATCCGCCTCGGCTGAACCAGCAGCAGGGACATCCTTGCGCCTTGCAACACTGACTGGTGATACACCTTCAATATGTGCAAGTGCGAAGACAACGTCCATATCTACAGAGAACCAGTTTAGGCGGGAAGGAAATCAACTATTGATGGCCACATACCTTCAAGAGAACGGCCCTTTGTCTCAGGGAAGAAGAAGTATACAACAGGAACGATGAAAGCGTTCAGGACGGCGAAGACTGATCAATGACCACAATGTCAGGCGTTGAGATCATGTTAAAGTAGGGCCGACTTACTGATATAGGTCTTGTATCCAATATTCTCAAAAGCAGGGCCCGTGATCATGACGACCAGGAAGTTGAAAGTCCAATTACTGGCGGTGGAAAGAGCATTCGCAGGTCCACGCACGCGCAGTCCAACAATTTCTGCCGGCTAGGACAATGTTAGTCCGAATCCTATCTAGATAATGAAAGCCATAACTCACGTATAGCCATGTCATTCCGAGCCAACCAATGCCAAAGAATGTGTTGAAAACGAAAAGGAGAACGGCGCTAACGATTTTGGAGGCATTGTTGTTGACAGCACCAAGAATTGCCAGTAGCGCCATGGTGATACTCTGACCGGTGGCGCCTACGAGCATAAGGGGGCGACGGCCAACGCGGTCGACGAGGAAGATGGCCAAGAGTGAAGCGAGGAAATATTCGGTGCCGTTACATGCTGCGATGATGCGAGACTGGACGTCGGACAGACCGAGGCGCTCGAAGAGTAGAGTCTGAAAACACGGCACTTGAGCAAAGACGTCCTAAAAGTAGAATAGAAAAGAGACTTACAGCATAGTAGATGATGAGATTACAACCAGTGATCTGCTGGAAACATTGGATGATGACACCGAGAGAGACACGCCTGAAGTTCTGCGAGCGGCCATTGGTGAAGAGCTCCTTGAGTGAAGCCTTGCCAGTATTTGAAGGCGGCTTCTCGCCAGACTTGGTTGGAAGCTCCTTGCCCGCCTCGAGTTCTACAGCTTCGCGGATAGCGTGGAAGGTCTGTTTGACTTCGTGATTGCTTGTGGGCTTGTCATCAAGGGCAGAGATGACAGCAAGAGCTTCAGCATTACGACCTTCTTTAATGAGCCAACGTGGCGATTCAGGTAGCTATCCGACCGAATTTTAGATAAGGCCGTGAAATTGAGGGGAGATGATGACTTACGAAGCCGATACCAAAAAGCATCACCAATGCGAAGACGATTTGAAGGGCGATAGGAACCCTCCATTGAGCAGATGAACCACTAGCCCAGAAGAGCGCGAAATCAATCCACTGAGTTCAGGCATGCATTAGTTAAGCAGGTCCGTGAGGGAAAGTCGGAAAGTTCACGTATGAAATCATGATACCGAAGGTGATAAGACTTCCTTCGATCATGATGAGACTACCACGATGAGCAGCGGGTGAACACTCGGCATGGTATGCTGGGACAGTTGAAGTCTAAAGCAATGGCGTCGTTGGGATCGTGCATATGTGAGGAGCAAGGGAATTACTTACGTTCAGACCGTTACCAAGACCAGTGACTACACGAGCGACGACCATCTGAGCATAACCAAACGACGCTGTCTGGAGGATGGCGCCAATAATCATGATAATTGCACCCAAGACAATGGTGCGCCTGCGACCAAGCTTGTCACCTATCCAGAGGTTTGCCAGAGCACCGACGAGACAACCAATTTCCTGTCAAGCAGGTCTTCAGAATACTTAGTTACACCTCTTAATGTTAGACCACGTACGTAGATAGCAACGAGAAGACTCTGGAGGGTTGCGTTATTGGGATGGGCATCGGAAACAACAGTGTTGGGGAATGTCTTCTCAAACTAAAGTTGGAAGGTATGAGTGATTGATGTGTGGTCAAAATTCGGATGAGACGAACCTGCTTCGCCGAGAGCAAAGCGGACATAACACCTTGGTCATAGCTACACATGTTTGGTGAGTCCTCTACCTGAAACGTCCGCAGCGTTGAACACGAACCCGAAGAGAGTGAAACCAGTTCCAGCCACGATAGCCAGCGCGACTGTGAGCTTGTTACCCCTCAGTTTGAAGTCATATTTTGCGACTTCTTCTTCAAACTCGGCCGACTCATAGTAGCTTGAGGAAGATCTCGAATCAGAGAAAGACTCGGACATGATAGAGAAGCGGAAAAAACGACAAACAGCTCAGTTTCGACCAGGGCTTTATACTGCTAGGCTATGGTCATTTTTAGGCCATTATCGTCGGTGACGCAGCGAGGTGGAGTAAGAAACGGGTACTTGGATTGCCAGCCATAAATTTTGAGTGGAAGAAAGAGTAAACCGTGTTCGAGGAGGAGCGAGCGATGTGTGCGGTCGTCGGGCCGAAATAAGCGATCACCGACCATAAACTTTTCCGCCGAGGCCGTTGCGCCTCTCCCGCCCAAATCAGCGCTTGCTTCGAACCAGCTACATCATTCCGACTACATCATAACAATGGCTGGCATCGTCGATCACCTCAATTTTCTCGTAGGCTCAAGTCTCTCCCAGCAGAACGTCAGCCATGGCAACAGGCGCGTTCTAGAAGAGTGGCAAGCGTACGTGTTCTGTAACATGCCATGCAGTTCTGGCTCCAAGGTTTTGGTTCGATAGGTATCAGGATTCTACTGCTGGTATACGCAATGCCTAGAATTGTTCTCCCAATAAACTCAGTTTCTTCCCAAAGCAAATACCGCTGGCAACGCCATCGATATCGAAGATCAGGACACCAACCAATGGTCCAGTGTACTGAACATCTATACTGACTCATCAGCTGGCGCTGGGACTTCGACTTCTGGCCAAAGTTCATGTATTTCTCAACTCCTCAAGTATACTTCACTACTCTTCATTAAAATCGCTCTCTTATGAATGAAATACTTGTTTCTCTAGGAAACCGAATTCAGGCAGCCTTCTCCGTCCTGTCTATGAGAGCTTGTCATCAGGAAGAGATAATGACGTCGTATCAGCGGAATTGGCTGATATCCTCGGTTTTGACGACTTTGAGCTCATCGAGGAGATCCTTCGGGAACGTGACACGGCCTTGCGGCAGGTACTACACGGCGACTTATGAATTCATCCAAGTATACAATCCTGATTTACATTCTCCATTAGCTGGACCAAATACTCTCCTCAAATGTAGAACCTAGCAAACACCGACTTGATAGCAATGAACTGTCATCCGACGTAGCAAGAGCACGGATGGAGCAGAAATTCAGAGAGAATGCTGCCCGACCACTTTTCAAGGAGGGCATTGTAAGTGATGACAAGCCTGCGCTGGTCTAGTGCTAATACTATCCTCCTACAGGAATCAGCACCTGAAGTCTTGCCAAATGTCTATTCTTCGTCTATGTCACAAGGAAACGTGCTCTCCCAATTCGGCCAGAAATATCTCCTCCCGCTGGGAACCGAAAGGCACATGCATGAGGTAGTCAACCTGAGCATCAACTAATTGGATCTTCTCACGATTTGTTCTCAAAGGAATATGAAGAGGTGATAATTCCTCCAGCTAGGCCTGTTCCTCCGAAGACATCGGAACGGCTGATAATGGTCGACGAACTAAGTTCACTGGCAAAACCATGCTTTCCCGTAGGTCACACCTGATTCGACTGCAGTTTGCTTACGCTTACGACGTAAAATAGGGTTATAAATCTCTCAACAGGATACAATCCATTGTTTATCCCACCGCCTATGGAACCAATGAGAACTTGCTTATTTGTGGTACGCATTTTCGACAGCTTCTTTCAGCCTTTTACATTAGTTTATGACGCCTTGCAGCTCCTACCGGTGCCGTATGTTGCTCCATCTGGAAACTTCGAGCCACTAACCCGAACTCAACCGCTTGTAGGGTAAAACAGATGTAGCTATGCTTACCATCCTTCGAGTGCTGGACCAGCACCGCAGTGCCGCGAGTAGCAATCGGAATGAAGATGCCTCTCAAATTGCCGCATCCATCGACAAGGATTCGTTCAAGATTATCTACGTGTATGCGGCTGTCTATGTCCATCCAAGCGCGATTCCCTGCTAACTGCTTGTAGGGCACCAATGAAAGCCTTGGCAGCTGAAATCGTTCGCAAACTTGGAAAACGGTTGAAATGGCTTTCAATCCAGGTACGCGAATTGACCGGTAAATCATATATCGCCTCTTGAACTTCATGACCTCACCGCGATGCAGGTGACATGCAAATGACCAAGGCGGAGATTGCGGAAACTCAGATCATAGTCACTACTCCGGAGAAATGGGACGTAGTCACCAGAAAGCCTACTGGAGAAGGCGAGATCGTATCGGTACGCTCTTTATAATCCCTACAACACAGCGCGATTGACCGTACGATACACAGACCCTTAGACTGCTCATTATTGACGAGGTCCATTTATTGAATGAAGAACGTGGAGCAGTCATCGAAGCTATTGTGGCAAGAACACTACGACGCGTATGTCCATGGCGTCAACCGTTAACAAGCTTATATATAACTTGCGGAAGGTGGAATCGACGCAATCTATGATCCGGATTGTGGGACTGAGTGCGACGCTGCCCAACTATGTGGATGTTGCAGATTTCTTGTCGTGAGTGCAAGCCATTTCGGAATATTGCAACCAGTTAAGCGTAGGGATCAGTGCATCTCGATACAAGGGATTGTTCTATTTCGATTCGTCATTCCGACCAATTCCACTCGAGCAACACTTTCTTGGTATCAAGGGCAAACCAGGCAGCGACCAATCACGGAAGAATCTTGATCGTGTCACGTTCGAGAAGGTATCCGAGCTTGTGGCACAGGGACATCAAGTTATGGTCTTCGTTCATGCGCGAAAGGAGACTGTGAAATCTGCTCTGGCACTGAAAGAGGCTGCGACAATAGACGGTTCAATAGATCAGTTTGGCTGCCAAGATCACCCTCAATTCGGCTTCTTTCGACGGGATGTTGGGCAAAGCAGGAATAAGGAGATGAAACTGCTATTTGACCATGGCTTTGGAATTCACCATGCAGGGATGCTTAGGTCGGACCGAAATCTGATGGAAAGGTTATTTGAAGCTCGAGCGATCAAGGTAAGGAAGGGGGCGGAAAGTGGTTAATGTCAATGTCTGATCAAAGGCCATGGCCGCTAGGTTCTTTGCTGTACTGCCACCTTGGCATGGGGTGTCAATTTACCTGCTCATGCTGGTAAGCGCAAGCCTAAATTTCGCCATGGCCAGCCCTAACAGACAGATAAACCCCAGTCGTCATCAAAGGCACTCAAGTGTATGATAGTTCGAGAGGTTCTTTCGTTGATCTATCTGTGCTCGATGTCCTTCAGATTTTTGGACGCGCTGGGCGACCTGGTTTGGAGACGAGCGGAGAAGGCTACATCTGCACGACCGAGGACAAACTAACTCATTATCTGGAAGCGGTGACCTCACAGGTCAGTTTGTGGAATTTCCTTGTTGATTCTCTTGAAATTGACAATGTGTTCTCAGATACCCATTGAATCACAGTGCGTTCGCCACAACCTAGTCAACGAAATCTATTCATCCTTCCCCTAGGTTCCGTAAGGGAATCATCGATTCTTTGAATGCCGAGATTGCGCTCGGGACGGTTGCCAGCGTCAGCGATGCCGTTCAGTGGCTGGGATACACCTACTTGTTTGTCCGCATGCAGAAGAACCCTTTCATCTATGGTCTGTAGCGTTTAAACTCCCATGCATCACAAACGGGTTATCTGACACAAAGCAGGTATGATTCGAGACGCAATTCTTGATGACCCTCGTCTGGTCAATAAACGAAATGAGCTCGTCGTCGCTGCTGCCCGCAAACTCGCAGAAATCAGAATGATCGTGTATGATAATTCGTCAGGATCCTTCACCATCACAGACCTAGGAAGGATTGCAGCCAAGTATTACATCCGTTATGCTACCATCGAGATATTCGTAAAACAACTCAGGCCGAAGATGACCGAAGCAGATGCACTTGGTTTGCTCAGCCAAAGTACCGAGGTGAGAACAGTCGCATCTCCATTGATTTTTCTGAAAGGTGATTCTCATCTGGTAGTTCGACCAAATACAAGTCCGTGAGTCAGAGATGAAAGAAATGGAGGGTCTCTTGGAGAGGGCTCCATGCGTCGTTAAGGTCCGTTTACTTCTACAAAAACAGATCTTCATTCAAATTTACTGTTTTGGCAACCAGGACGGGCTTGAGAACACCCCTGGCAAAGTCAATATTTTGTTGCAAGCATATATCTCAAGAGAAATCATTGATGATTTCGCGCTGGTGTCTGACAGTGCTTTCGTCGCTCAGAATGGGGGGCGAATAATTCGTGCTCTGTTAGAGATAGCAATGAGCCGGAAGCTCGCCGGAATTACAGGCGTGTTGATGGGACTGAGCAAAGCCATTGAAAATAGGCTCTGGCCTTTCGACCATCCCCTACGGCAATTCGACCTCCGCCAGGAGGTTCTCTACAACCTGGTTCAGTGGGCTGATGATTGGTCTGTAGCTGAACTGGCCTCGCAAGACGCCGCTGCTTTGGGAAAGCTTATCCACCTGAATGAACAGCATGGGCAGGCATTGCTCAACGTGGCCAAGCAGTTTCCTGCGCTTTCCATAGAGTATGACCTGCGACCCCTCGGGCACGACGTTCTGAAGATTGCGATCCAAGTTCATCGAAATTTTTCGTGGAATCCTAAGGTTCATGGGTCTGCCCAGTCCTTTTGGGTGTGGATCGAAGATGATGAGGGTGTCTCGATCCTGCAGCTCGCCCACCTCTTATTCCGGCAGAACACTCAACGACTATCTGTTGATTTTGTCATTTCGATACCCGAAACAGGACCTCCCCCAAGTTTAGTTGTTCGGTATGTCTCCGACCGTTGGATGGGTGCAGAGGACGAGCTCTGGATACCCTTAGATCAGCTCGTCATGCCCATGTATGAATCAGTCCACACACCACTTCTTGATCTTCCCCTCCTTGGCACGGCTATCACGAGCAGCCACCCTGCAATAAGATCAGTTCTGGAACGCCTTCGGATGGACTATTTCAATGCGACACAAACTCAGGCCTTCTGGAGTTTATTCAAAACCCATTGCCACTCGCTGATCTGTGGGCCTCCCGGAAGCGGGAAGTCTGCAATAAGCCAGCTCCTTGCATGGTAAGTCGCTCGTATATGGGGATTTAGAGACACGTACTAAATGCTCTGCGTAGGGCATCGGCTCTGGAATCCCCTCAATTTTGGGCGCTTGTTATTGTACCTCATAAGGATCTTGCTGCTGAAGCCGTCTCCGAACTTCGAAGGCTATCAAGTGGGATATCGATCAACTACTTCCAGGGGACAGACGTTCTTGAGCTACCGAAAGGCGGGAGGACGATCAGAGTCGTTCAAGCCTCTCACCTCTTGGACGCTCTTGTGCTCAGAAACGCCGTGCCCATGGTCGGACTTGACCTGGTTGTATGCGAGAATCTCGAGCTACTGGATTCTGCATACGAGCTCGTTATATCCTCGCTCAAACACCTTACACAATCGTCCCCAACCCGGTTCATTGGCATTTCGACTTCATTGAACAATCCGTCGGATTTGGCGGACTGGTTAGATGTTGACCCAGTTGCCTTGCACAGTTTCCAGCCAAAAGATAGGGACCAATCGCTGAAGTTCATCGTGCAGCCCTTCACAATACCACATTCAGCTGCCTTGCTGAAAGCAATGGCAAAGCCAGCGTACACCGCTATAAGTGACGCGGGACGAGATGGTGCCAGCATCGTCTTTGTTCCTTCAAGAGGTCAATGCAAAAATGTAGCGCTGGACCTTCTGACTCAACGTACCCTCGAGTCCGAAAGCGATCGAGGTTATCTTCCAGAAGACACCGATCAACGGTATCTCGAAGACTTCCTGGCACGTTTCCGAGACCAGAGTGTCATCGACTACGTCTCCAAAGGCGTTGGGTTCTATCATACTGGCCTTCACAAACCAGATCGTAACCTGATGCTCGAGCTATTCACTTATGGCATTATACGGGTGCTTCTCGTCCCAAGAGAAGCTTGCTGGGCACTTCCGGTTCGAGCCTCCGTGGTGGTCGTTATGGGCGCTCAATACCTCGACCTGTCCGTTGGGGACACCGATAGGCAGATCAGGGATTATGATCTTGCTGAACTGATGAGGATGCAGAGTAGAGCAGTTCAGCACAACGGAGAAGGCACCTTCCACCTCTTTTGTCAAGCAGAAGCGAAGGACACGATTACACGATTCCTGAATGAAGGTCTCCCTCTCGAATCACAGCTGCTCGAAACCGACCACTTCGCGACGTGGTTAAGGAAGCAGAAACCAGCTACAGGAAAACTCGATCCCCAACAAGTTTTGGACATCCTCTCCCTGACCTACCTTTCGCGTAGGGTTGCTGCAAATCCTGTATACTATGACTGCGCCCCACGCGTGGAAGGCTCGGAGAATGATACTCTTTCACGACTGGTGGACAGGATCCTGGAGCGAGTTGGATAAGGATAGTAATAAATTTAGAACACTACCCGGCTTTATAGAGTACAGATCCAGTGGAGGATCGTCTAGTTTGACGGTCGTGGTCTTCTATTTGATATACTTCTTCAAATCCTCCAGCCTCTCTGCAGCATGCTTGAGGGTGTCTACGTCCTTGCAGAAGGCGAATCGTCCATAAGCTTCTCCAATGTTGGCGTGTTCCTCACAGTAGAACTAAGCACAGACGTCAGTATATCGAAATCGAGGAATGTGCTAGTGTCATACCTCGCTGACGGGGATAGAGGAAACACCAATCTCGAGGGCAATAAACCAACATGCTCTGAAGTCTCTTCCTCGTCCCAAGACGCTCTGAGGGAAGGGATAGTCCTCAGGGAAGTCAACTTTCGAGATGTCCTACATATTCGAATAAGCGGTCTAGTATATACTTTGAAGGAACCCAGAGCTCACCAAAAGGATGAAGTAACTGCCTTCGGGCATCGTGTACTTCAGTCCGAGTTTATCAAAGGTATCTGTGAGAACTTTGCGTCGTTCGGCGTATTCGTCTCTCTGGGTCTCGAAGAATTTCCTCTCCCTGGCTTGCTCCAAACCGGCTGCAGCAGCCTCCTGAAGGGGTGAGTTCGTGCAGAAGACGATACGGGTGG
The DNA here is from genome assembly GCA_015708445.2 of Clitopilus hobsonii. Lineage (NCBI taxonomy): Eukaryota > Fungi > Basidiomycota > Agaricomycetes > Agaricales > Entolomataceae > Clitopilus > Clitopilus hobsonii. The sequence goes on along the minus strand of CP068001.1, from coordinate 1,708,384 downwards.
TAGCAGCAAGGGTGGGTGTAATGATCGAAGACGGGCCGATAAGCCAACCAACACGCCAGCCAGTTGCAGCGAATGCCTCTGCTCGGAATGTCAGGAGTCGTTCACTTTAAGACCAGGAGCAGGAGACATACTTCCAGCGGACCCAACGGTCACGGTTCTTTTCCACATTCCAGGAAGATTGGCAATCCGGACGTGTTCTTTATTGTCAAACACAAGACAATCGTACTGGACAGTTTTGCTCATCAGTGAAGCACGAGATTGGGACGATGTTTTCACTCACGACTTCATCTGACATTACCAAGAGGTTATGTTCCTCAGCCAGCTGGGCGATGCCTTCTAATTCCTGCTTGGTGAAGACCTTTCCGACGGGATTGTGCGGGGTATTGACGATGATCATTTTGGTGCGAGGGGTTATCGCAGCACGGAGTTCATCGAGATCAATTGTCCAATCATTGCTGGTTGACTTTTCTTGGGTTTCCTTTGGAGGGTGGAGAGGGACATAGACGGGCTTGCCTCCATTGAAAGTGACAGAGGGCAAGTACTGGTCAAAGAAAGGCTCAAACATGATAACCTCATCTCCATGTTCCAGGAAAGCGGTGAAGACAGAGTATTGTCCTATTGACAGTGCGATATGCACTCAGCTCTATTTCGGCACAGAGACGGAAGAGGCATACCTTCATTAGCACCACTAGTGACAAGAATTTCGGATTCAACATCCAATTCTCGGTGGAAGAGAGGATCATAGAAGTTTTTGATTGCGTTCCTCAGGCGTATCCTTCCTCTGGGATGGGAGTAGTGGTTCGGGGCCACATCATTTAGCGCTTGTGTAGCCGCTTCAGATACCCACTTCGGAGGGGCAAAGTTCATGTAACCCTGTCCCAGGTTTATGCAATCTGAGGGAAGATTCGCAGCACTACGTGTGTCGGTGGTTAGATCCCATCTATTTGAGTCATGGAGAGAATATCGTACTTGAAGATCGACCAGACATCCTGGGCCAGAGCTCTCCCCTCCCTCAACCTCGAAGAGAATGGGATGACACCTGCGTTTTCGCTTGCCATGATGGTAGTACGAGTAAAAGAACGATTCAAGACTGGCCGAGTCAAAAGACGGTATTGTGGGTATCGGCTTATAAGTTTCCACATGGAATCGTTTCTGGGCCGTTAGCTCAATGAATTTATCATACACATCCGAAATGACGCCGACTCCGGGAAGCCGTCGCTGATCAAATCCGAAGCTCCGATTCCAATGGCACGGCAACCAACTCAAGCGTCTTTCGAAGCCACAAGAACGAAAGTTTCGCGTTGAAAAGCCGAGTTTTCGTCGAAGAAAAAGATGTTGAAGACCAACGAGTAACTCAACGTTTTGGCCATGATGGTCCCTCTCTGGCCACTCAACCGTGGATTACCGATCGCGTGATCGCCATTTCCTAAAGCGGAATGGCTATGGCGGGCTGCAAAAAGAATCCACCGCTTCAGGCTTGCTACGTTTAGCTCGCTCTGGTCAAAGAAATGTCGCCTCCAGAGCAACCCCAGGACGCTGTAGCGCTTAACGAGTAAGTGACTGGTCACAATTTCTCCTATAACTCAACCAACTAATGAATCCCTCGAAAAGGTCAAAGGGCCCGGTAGGGACCGACTTGGACAGGGCGGATGAAGTGGCAGATCAAATCGACGCGCCGTCGTCTGGTCAGCTAGCTGCGAGAGCAAGAGAGAGCGGCGACGAGGAAGACGAGGAAGATTTTGTTTATCCAGCCGAAACCACCGCGTCTGAGGAGGAGGTGAAGAATGACGGGCCCGAAGAGCATGACGACCATGAGGAAGAGTTTGTTTATCCGAGCCAGTCAGAGTCGCCTGTAGCACCAGAGAGTTCATCCCTCCCACACGAGGTGGTTGAGCTTCCACGCATACACCAGGAACTACCCTCGGATCCGTTGAATGATATGCCACAGTCACCACCCTCCGAAGTTGAGGAGACGACGCTCCCCGCGCCTACGGTCGAAGCTCCTGCCCCAGCTCGCCAATCCAACCCTCCCTCAGCTGCTCAGCTCGAGTCTCTCAACGCAGCCGCCTCTTCCGGGGATCTTCAGCAGTTACAGCGTCTTTTCCGGAACGCTCTCGAGAGTTCTGAAGTCGAGCCATTCGCGTTGGCCAATGATGCTTCCTCCAGGACCGGGCTCACGGCTTTGCACGCAGCTGCAAGCCGCGGGTATCTTGACATTGTAACTTGGTGTAAGCCTCTGAATGCTTGTACTCGACGTGAACTTACGTTCTCGAAGTGATTGAAGAATGTGGCGCAATGCCTGACCTTGAGGACCGAGAAGGAGAGGCAAGTTACTGGAAAACCTCCTTCCCGATAAGGTCCTAACTCTGGTTTTCGTCAGACTGCTCTTCACAAGGCCGCCCTCAATGGTCATTTGCCTATCATCAAATTCCTGCTTCCTGATAAAGCGGATGTTCATGCAAGGGATGCTGATGGCTGGACTGCGCTCCATAATGCTTGCTCCAAGGTCGAGATAGATTACCTTTTCCGTTTGCGTAGGCTAATTCTCAGCAGGGGTACCTGGATATTGTCAGATGGTTGTGCGAAAGTGGTGGGGCTGGGGGACCACAGGGAGTGAATGTCCGTAGTAAAGATGGCTGGACACCCCTGAGTAAGTGAAATATCGCCTGTCCAACAAGTTGATGGCTAATGGTTTCTGCAGTGAATGCGTCGTCAAAGGGGCATCTACCTGTAGTTCATTGGTTATTGTCCAAGCAATCGGCCAATCCTCTCATCCGCAACAAATGGGGAGAGACCGCTTATGACACTGCCGCTGCTGTCTTCGAAGTTTGGATCTGTCAAGTGCTTCAACAAGCCGAAGAAGAGCGATGGCGCGGAAGTGCAATTCCCTACAACCCTTTCGCCGTGCACACAACCGTTCCACTCGTCCTTTACGAGAACCAGCGCTTAGATACTCGTTTCAAGACCCTTGCTGTCACTGGTGGTCGCCCGAAGTTCTCGGCATCTGGACTAGGCCGACACGGACGTCGTGCACCTTTTGAATTGAGACTTCCAATCCTGGACTCAGACACTGGCGCCCAACAGATCCCTGCATGGAGAAGCGATGTCCAATTACCACTTCGAGTGACTCCATGGGTTCTTCCGAAGCCAGAAGCTCATGACAGAAACTACGATGGAGGTGAAAGAAGCCACTTTTGGCTATCAGATTGGACACTAGATTCCACTCATCCCGGAGTGGATGCCATTGAAGGGTGGCAATATGCACGCACATTCGAAGATTCCGATGACCAGTGGACAGCCGAACAGCCTCCTCAGTTGGAGAGGCTTCTCTCCGGTGTCAATGTCGTGTCCGTTGGACTGGCCGGTGGCTCTTCCTCTAGGCCAAGTAGCCGTTCGAATTCGGTGTCGTCATCCTCTCAACGCAATGGGCAACCCCAAGCCAACTGGGTTAGGCGGAGACGATGGGTGAGGATCATGCGTCGCAGGCTTGACATCCCGCCTTTGCCTTTCCTTGAACCTGACGGTTCTCTATACGACCTTGATAACGATGGGACTTTGATCCCATACGTCGAAGAGGGCAGCGCCTCTGGTTCATCCCCGGAAGGCGGTCAAGAGTTACAATCTATGCCGAGGAATAATGCCCCTTCTGCTCGAGATTACCTTGGACATGCAAAATATCTTGTTGGAACGCCTTCCCACAGTCCCGATCCTGAGTCCTCCTCGCCAGCTGAATTGAGACGCACCATCGCCAAGTTGGAACGAGCAACTTCTGAGCTCAGGCAAGGCATCCTAGGTTAGCCTCATCTGACTTGGCCTTAAGGTTTTCACTCTAATATTACATTTTCCAGCGGATGACGACATCAAGCGTAAAACAAGCGCAGAAGTCCTCATGAACGCCTACAGCAGGCAGTTAGAGCGACAGCGCCTTTCTGCTGGAGCCCAGGGCATTAACCTCATCCGTGAAGGAGATGACTCCGAGGAAGACTACGATGATGACGACGACGAAGGAGATGAATTCCGTTATCCAGGAGCACCTTTCACGAATTCACCACTCGCGACTCCCACGGCGGAGAGTCGCCCTTCTTTGGCGAGGGCGCCTACTGACTTGACTCCTCACCTCTCTCAAGCACCCGAATTCCGCGTTCCAACACACGAGGCTCCACAAAAGATGTTTGCTACTAGACGAGAACAGCCTGCTCCCCAGCAGCTTTCTCCCCATTGGGAGAGAGATGAGTCCGTGAGCAACTGTAGGGATTGCCGTCGCAGGTTTAACTTCTTGCTTCGTCGTCATGTATGAAGTTGCCGCATCTCTACCCGTCTACTGACTAACGAGCTCTTTGTAGCATTGTCGCAAATGTGGTCGCATTTTCTGCGACCGTTGTTCATCCCACAGACTCCTCCTCGACCCTGCAGATGTGGTCCATGACCCAGGATACCCCGAGCCTCAGGCAAGCTCGAGCACCCAGAGAGTGTGCCAGTCTTGCTTTGATACCGTTAATGCTGGAGTTCCCAGCAGATTAGTCAGTGCCAGACCAGCCTCGATGGAAAGAATTTTCATCGAGCAGAACCGGCTGAGCGTTCCAACTCGGATCTCCCGCAGGCAATCGAGTTCACAATTGAGCGACTTGCAAGAGTATGTTGACTGATTTCTTGGCCGGTACTGTCTGCTGACAATTAATGACAGGTGTCCCGTTTGCAACACTGCTCTCGAAGAGATTGGCAACCCGCATGACCAAGAAATGCATGTTAAAGCATGTCTGGAAGGCGGCAGCACTAGCCCGCAGTCTGCGAGGTATCTTGTATACCGGTTGCCTTCCGAGAGTGCATTGCTTGGGACAGAATGTGAGTGACCATGGGAGCTTGATACGACCTTGCCTCTGATTGCTCGTTGTAGGTGTCATCTGCCTCGAAGAATTTACAAAAGGCAGCACCGTTGCTCGCTTGAGTTGTTTGTGCAGCTTCCACAACACCTGCCTCTCTTCGTGGCTCCAACGTGGCAAGAGCTGCCCTGTTCATGCCCGCTAGATTCCCTCCCGGTTTTAAATGCCCTAGACCTTGATATACCTTCAGATTTATGATTTGTTTGCGGATTTCCATTACATTACGACAATGATACTAGACTTTAAATAACTAATCGCCGTCATCGCGAGGCTCGTAGTAGGTGTTATAGTTGATTCTGCTGGTGTCAACGCGGATGATATCAGAGAGGTCTTCAGCGTCAGGCTCAATGATATCTTGGCCCTTGCGACCATCGTCTTGATCGTCTTCGAACCAAGTAGCTGGGTCATTGTCCTCCTCGTCCTCCTCGCTATCGTCCTCAATATCAGATTCTGTAGATTTATGGTTCCTGTGGAGTCTTCAGCACCAGTTGGTACCAATACGTGCCATTGATTTACTCACATAAATGCCCATATCCTGGCTTCGCGCTCCTGCCTAGTCAAGACTTCTCCTTTGATGGGTAATCCAAGACGTCGTTTCCTCTCCTCTATACGTTCTTGTCTCTCTTTCTCGCGGAAGTGAGCTTGTTGTTCAAGGTTAATAGCTTCTTGTATTGTTAGTATTCCGGGTGCAGGTTCTTGATAAGGTGACCCCTATAAAAACGGTTAGCAGCATTCAAGGAAATCAGGTCCTTATGCACGTACATATTTGGCCAGTGCCCTCTGCTTAGCTGCAATAGCGCGGCTCATGGGTGGTTGTTGCGGGGTGTCGATACTCATGTCATTTTCTCCGACGATTCTCGTTTGCTTCAGGCTTTCGTTGATTGCTTCTACACCTACCAGCTCGATCAAGCGAGACTCCACAGCCGTTTGCTCAGCTGAGATACGTTGAATGTAGCTCGATGAAGAGGCACCCCTGTTCGAAGATAGGTCAGAGTCATTTTCGATATAATTTGAGGTAACGAGAACATACGGAGTGGCAAGAATCCTTGAGTTCATGACCCGCAAGTCTTGAAGCTCTCGAACCGACATCTGAGCGATAGGCGGATGTTTAGTACGAGGAGAGGCGCGAAAGCCGGGTGGGGGTCTCGGAGGCGATGAATGCTTTCTTCTTTGCATCGGTGAATTGGGTGGTGAGGACTGCCTTGCATTGTGGGTCGTGTTGTTCGTATTTAACATGGTATCTGAGAGATCGCTACACTAAAGAGCGGCGTAGTGCGTGCTTGATGATCGTATTACCCTTTTTGGAAGTTTTGGAGATGTCGCTTTATACACACGCGTGGCCTCTTGGGCTGTGCGGACAAACTGACTTAGACTATTGTACATAGAACTACATAGAAGACGCGTGTACTACTACATGACCTACGGAGCCTTCTGTTTTGCCTCAGGAGAACATACTGTCATGCTGTGTCAAGAAGATATGAGTGTTCACATGCAGAAACACCGACAACACTGGCGGAAACTTACCATTCCTGGAGGCATGAATTCATCATTGTCTGGGCTCTGCATGTTTCCTCCGCCGGGGAAGCCTCCCCCTAGAGGGCCTCCCCTCCTAGGTTGAAATGGACCGGGTCCCACGGGGTCAAAGCGTGCACCAGGCGGAGCGCCCATGGGTGGTAGGAACCCATCACCTCCCCATGGCCCAGTGTTGCCAAACGGATTCCTTGCTTGCCGCCTGTCCCCGAAAATTGGATGGTCGGGTCCGACGAACATCCCGTCGCCTCCACGGCCTGGGAACATAGGAGGAGGCGCAAACGGATTCATTGGTATGGGATCGAGGTCTCTGCGACCTATCTCCAAAGGATTCTCGGGAGGTATATGAGACCTGGGGAATCTTTCCGGTCCAGGTGCGTCTGGTGGAGGCACAGCTTGAGGACGACTGGGAGCAGGTCCCCGTGATGGCTGAGCAGAACTACTGGCAGTAGCCGCCGTTACCTCTGGCTCCACTTCTTCAGTGTAGCCTTCTTTTCGCAGTCCCGGCATTATTTTTTGCAGTATCTTCAACTTGAATTGAGAGACAAAATCCGCCACCCGATTGGAGGAGATGAAGCCGTGAACTAACGGAGCCGCTGTTCCTTCTGACAGGTTATGAGGATAAAATGAGGGAGATGTAAAATCGTTCGTCGAGACATCCAGGGATGTCACTTTGTCAGTCTTTGGGATGTAATCAGTTGGTTTGAGGGACCCATGTGGGCTATGTGCCTACCTCAACAGCAATGGCATTGATTACAGTTCGACCCCCAAGCTTGGAGATCTTCACAACAAACTCAAGACTGCTCTCGTTATGCTTGTAACGGAGGGTGTAATGTCCAGGTCCATTTTTATTCCATTCTGCGGGCAGGGCATTACCCTCGGAAGGGTTTACAGAGCTTGCGTCATCTACAGAGATCAGGCGAAAGGCCAAGGAAGATAAGATAACGTGAACAAGAGCAGCTAGAGCATCCTGAGGAGAAGTAAGGGCCTTGCTGTCCTGGGGTAATAAAGTAGGTAACAAGCTAAGCAACGCAGAGGGATCGAGAATGTCTGTGGCAGTCATGGTGCGTAGATTCGAGTTGGCAAGCTGACTAAGCCAGCATCCTGGATGAGAGAGCCTGAGAAGCAAACAAGCGCAAATATATCTCACGCCTCACTTTTGACCTCCATCGTATTCTCCAGGCAATTTCGACGGCAAAGACGAAGACAATGGCGCGCCGAGATAGATCATACTCACCAGATGCTTCGAATAAACGGGTAAGGCCATCCTATCGCTCCTCGAGGTCTCCGTCGCCGACCAGGCGCAGTGCACAAAGAACCAGCAATAGAAGTCGATACGACGACCGGGATTGGGATAGACGAGACAGGGACCGTGGATATGACGACAGATACAGGGACGATAGGAGAAGAGATAGAGACAGAGAGCATGGGAGAGATGACAGAGACAGTCACAGAGATCGAGAAAGAAGAGACGATAGACGCCGTTCGCCCTCCCGGGATCGCAGGTCTCCCGCGGTGGATTCCGCTCCTGCTTCCACGCCAGCAGCATCTTCAGCTGAAGATGAAAAGATGAGGGCCAAGAAGGCGAAGCTGGAGGCATGGAAAAAAGAGCGTGAAGCAAAGAAAGCTCTGGATGAAGCAAAGGCAAAAGCCATGGCTCTCGCTGGCAAGTCAGCTCCAGGTTAGTCGACACTCTTTTATATACCAGACAATATGCACAAACACTTGATCATTTTTCTTACAGTTGCAACGCAGACCACCAAACCTACCGGTCAGCTGAACAGGGTGGCCTTGGGTGGCCTCGGGCTCAAGGGTCTACCAGTCAAACCGGAGTTTACGCCAGCGGCAAAAGCAAGCACTACCGTTTCGTTTGACGACACAGTGGAAACTAAAAGGAAACTGGAGACACTTGGTGACATGCCTGCTATAGATATGACTATGGCGGAGGATGTTCAAGTCGGTGACTTGGAAGTTGACGATGACGACGAAGAGGCGAATAGGATGGATCAAGCACTCAAATATAAGAACAAAGATGCGATGGACGTTGATGAGGATGACGAAGTAGATCCTTTGGACGCATTCATGTCAGGCGTCAAGGAAGAGGTGAGGAAGGTTAACTTGGAGGACATTCAGAAAATGTCTGCTGGGTCCAATGGGCGGGCTCGTCTCCTGGATGATACCATGGGAGAGGAGGATGCGGATGATCACACTGAGGAAGCACCACCAGACGAGCTTGACGTAACCGATCTCAACCCCGAAGAAATCATGGCTTTGGCTGCTAAAAAGGCCAGCAAGAAGAGAGAAATGGTTGTCGTTGATCACTCTCGTGTCAATTATGAACCCTTCCGCAAGGAGTTCTACATTGCACCCCCAGATATCTCTGAAATGACGGACGAGGAAGCAGAGTTACTGAGACTCGAATTAGATGGGATCAAGATCCGTGGCATTGACTGCCCTCGACCAGTAACCAAATGGAGCCATTTCGGTCTTCCAGCAGTTTGGTGCGTATGCTATTCACTATTCAGCGCGCAAATACTCATCCCTTTCTCCTAGTCTCGACGTCATTAAACGCTTGAACTACACGGCGCCTACGTCCATCCAGGCCCAGGCTGTGCCTGCAATCATGTCAGGAAGGGATGTCATAGGCGTTGCAAAGACAGGTTCTGGAAAAACTGTCGCGTTCTTGCTACCCCTCTTCCGTCACATAAAAGATCAACGACCTCTGGAACAAATGGAGGGTCCTATTGCTGTTGTCATGACCCCTACCCGAGAGTTAGCTGTCCAAATCCACAGAGACTGCAAGCCCTTCCTAAAAGTTCTAGGACTTCGGGTGAGTGCTCTTCTTTGTTTCCCTGAGCATATAATGATATATTTTCCTGTAGGCCGTCTGTGCCTATGGTGGTTCCCCAATCAAGGACCAAATTGCGGATCTCAAGAAAGGGGCCGAAATTATTGTTTGCACACCCGGGCGAATGATCGACCTATTGACTGCCAATAATGGCCGTGTCACTAACCTCAAACGCGTCACGTACGTTGTTTTGGATGAGGCAGACCGTATGTTTGACATGGGTTTTGAGCCCCAAGTTATGAAGATCATCAACAACGTTCGACCAGATCGGCAAACAGTTCTCTTCTCTGCGACCTTCCCCAAACAGATGGACTCCCTCGCCCGCAAAATTCTCAAAAAGCCACTTGAGATCACTGTTGGTGGACGCTCAGTTGTTGCAGCCGAGATCGAGCAAATTGTCGAGGTGCGAGCCGAGGATACGAAATTCCATCGACTACTCGAAATCCTCGGACAAATGTACAACGAAGACCCAGAATGTCGGACACTTATTTTCGTCGATCGGCAGGAGGCAGCAGACAATCTCTTGCGCGAGCTCATGCGAAAGGGTTACCTGTGCATGTCTCTCCATGGTGGCAAAGATCAAGTTGATCGTGACTCCACTATCGCAGATTTCAAAGCTGGTGTTGTGCCAATTGTCATTGCCACTTCTGTTGCGGCTCGTGGTCTGGATGTCAAGCAGCTAAAGCTTGTGATCAATTACGATGTTCCTAACCACATGGAGGACTACGTTCACAGAGCTGGTCGTACTGGACGTGCTGGTAATAAAGGAACTTGCGTCACATTTGTCACCCCAGAACAAGAACGTTACTCGGTTGACATTTACCGTGCTCTCAAAGCTAGCAATGTACAAGTGCCTCAATCACTCGAGGACTTGTCGAATGGTATGTTGCATGAGATGATCTGTTCACGGGCACATGCTAACGATTTATATCTGCAGGTTTCCTTGAGAAGGTGAAGAGCGGCAAAGCTCAGGCAGCGGGATCTGGATTTGGTGGAAAGGGTCTGGATAGGCTGGATAAGGAGAGAGATGCGAAGGAGAAGGCTGAGCGCAAAGCCTACGGTGAAGGTGAAGAAGAGAAGGCCCCCGCGGCGACTACAGAGGAGACACCAGCTGCAAAGGCTACGACAGCCGCCCCCGCTGATGATATGACGTTCGGCAATTTCAAGGTCGAAGTCAAACGGGGACCTGCTCCTGATTCATCCAAGGGCATTCTGGGCGTTGGCGGTGCTATTGTAGCTGCTCGACGCCTGGCACATGCTCGTGAGGAGGAGAGGCTGCAAGCTCAGGTGAAGCAGGCCGAGGAAGCTGCCGCTCGTGCTGGAGAGAATACTCCCGCTCAGAAGCAGGCTCAGAGCGTGATTGCCAAGCTCAACGCCCAAATGAGAGCGGCGAAACTCGTTCTTCAGTCTCAAATCCAGGCCGCCGAGACCGAATCCACAGGCAAGAGGACAACCTCTGATGCGACAGAGTTCCACGCCATTATTCCCATTAACGATTACCCACAAAAAGCTCGCTGGCGTGTCACCAACAAGGAGACCATGGTCCAACTCGTCGACATGACGGGTGCTTCTGTTACTAACAAGGGTATCTATTACGAAGCTGGTAAAGAACCACCTTTGGAAGGGCCACCCAAATTGCATCTCCTTGTGGAGTCTAACGAAGAGTTCCGGGTACGTGCTTGTGTCTTCTCCTCGAGTTCATTGATATTCACGGTTTCTGATAGGTCGAGCAAGCAGTCCGCGAAATCAAGCGTCTCCTCATCGAAGCTTCGACCGCTGCATTACAGGCGGAACAGCGCAATCCTCCTGGTACTCAAGGCAGATACAGCGTCTTGTAAACGCGGTTTTCGCATTCTCTATGGAGTCCAGTGTGTCTGGGATATGCTCACGACACTTCCGTATCATATACCTTACCCAGCTTGGGAACTTTTACTTGTACCCATGTAATAGCATTGCTTGATGGAAGCATATATCGTATTATCGTACTCAAGTCAATTACGAGGGGGAAATCAATCACTATGAGACTTGGGGTTACCTAACGATTGAGGCAAAGCTCCTGCTCCTCGAAGCATTGAGCGATCCGCCATGTCCAGACTCCCTGACTCTCTTTTCAACATCAGACACCTTGGTTTCCACTTCACGGACTGCACCATCAATCCATTGCAAACTCTCCAAGTGGCTGCTCAGAATTTGTGAGATCTGGGACATGGGGTCCTCAGCCGAGGCCGAACCAGAAGAAGGGAGCGAGAGGGCATTGACGGCCTCAATCATCTGTGTCAACGAGCCGGAAAGGTCGTCAAGGTGAGAGTGGAGATCGGTGGCGAGCATATAACTAGAAATATTGAAAATTAGTGCGCGCTGAACCCTAGATGCTAACGGTTCCACATACTTTTTATCCCTCTCCGTGTCGGCAGGGCCAGAATCTAGGGCTCGGAGGCTACCGCCCTGGCTACCTAGAATCTCTTGAGTGACCTTCTCGTATGCATCAAGAGTTGCAACTAGCTCCTTTTGCTGCTGTTCGATATGATCAAGAGATTGTTCTATCTCAGTTTGTTCTCTCTCCGCAGCAAGCACGTGGCTATAGATGGCGGAAAGCTAAACATGATGTTCATTAAATTCATATGGACAGATCTCAGGTATATGCGCGCTTACATTATTACTGTTTTCAATGAGCGTTCGGTCCCATACAGCGACCTCGGCTGCTTGTTTATTGAAATCACGGACGTGCTTTTCTAGATCCGATGTCCAGCCGTTGACGATCTCCTCAATGGTTTTGCCCTTGAGCATTGAAGGAGGCGCCACTGCGACTGCTGTGCTTGCGGTAGAAGCGGGTTTTGCTAAAGCCGTTGAGCTTAAAGCGCCTGGTCAAATTCTCTGAGTTATTATATCTGTAATGGATCTAGGGGATGGGTCCTACCGAGTGTAGGTTCTGCGGGCTTGGCGCCAGTTGCATCGTCCTTCTTATCGGCAGGCTTTCCAAATAGTCCCAATCCCAATCCAGTGGCAGGAGGGGCAGTGATAGAAGAGGCAGTCGCGCCAGACGATGAAGCTGCCGCATCTGTTTTAGGTGCTGTATTGCCGAACAGACTGCCTAAAGGTGCGGCTGGAGTGGCTACAATGATATTTAACCAAGGCTGATCTCTAAGTTCGAGTAGTTACCCACTTGTACCAGTGGCTGGCGATGAAGCAGCGGGAGCTTTACTGCCAAATAGGCCGCCACCGAGAAGGCTGGTGGTTGCGGGGGTACTGGATGAGCCAGAAGTGGTTGCAGCAGCTCCGTCAGCAGGTTTGACGGGCTCTGAAGGCTTAATACCAAACAGACTTGTGGCTCCAGTTGTTGCTGGGGTAGCGGAAGATGAGGCTAAAGGCATTGTTTGAGCCAAAACCAGGCCGTACAAAATGAGAATCACACATACAAGCCGGGAGCGCACCAAAGACTATGTAGTAGAAGAACTTGTGAGCTTAGTATTATGTGACTCTGGTGAATAACCTACGACTTGTCGAGGCAGGTTTCGGGGTTGATGTTGAACTAGCTTCAGGCTGCTTGCTGCCGAAGAGGCTGCCACCTCCGAAGAGGGGGTTGGTCGATGGTTGGGTGGTCGTATTTGCCGTTCCTGAAGCGGAAGTCGTGCTAGCAGGAGTACTTCCGAAGAGTCCAGTCGATGGGGCGGCGGGGGCGGTTGTGCTGCCCGCTGTCGTCGAAGTTGCAGTTGGATTCCCGAAAAGGCTGCCTCCCGTTGAGCTTCCTCCTCCTCCAAAAAGACTACCAGAAGGAGCAGGCGTTGAGCTACCTCCAGCAGGATTGCCAAAGAGACCGCCACCTAAACCAGAAAATACGAATCGGCTCATCAACAGTCGGTGTAGTACCTAATATCAACATCACCGACCTCCAAACAGGCTTGGTGCTCCAGATTGACCCGCAGTGCCAGTTCCAGACGTCGTCGACGAGCTGTTGTTTGTATTACCGAAAAGGTTGTTGCTGAAGCCACTCATCGTGGTCGTCGTATGTGGTCTAGCCGCCGCGCGACGCGTTCACGAGCCACCCTTGTTGATGATATTTGTTGACGCTCAAAGCTGATGGCAGGTCCCTTCGATTCCCATCAAGTCACCAACACTGCGACGACGATGCAACCAGTCCTTTCTCATGGATCTCGATAGCCCCACGTCCAGTACATTTCAGTAAGTACGAAAGTGACTTCTCTGGGGTCAAATATCTCAAGCTCGTACCCAGGGGACTCACAAACAGTGAGTATACCATTGCCGAAGAGGCAGGCTCCCCACCTGGATGGCGTCTCTGTATTCATCCACAGGTGAGTCCCAGACATGTATGAGTGTACACCATAGCTCACTCTTGAAGGGATGGATTTATTTCCATAATCCTGCCTTGGGAATTGTTACAGACCAAGATGTTAGGGAAGAGTCGATTTGCCAGAGCATCACACAAGCTTTGAAGGGCTTTCCTACCATGGACGAACAAATTGAATTCCAAGTACATGCTTCGTCAACTGGTGCCCAAGATTTAACTCTGGCAATTAACCATCGACATTGCGTGGCTTCTTACAACCTTGAAGAGATTAGAGATTGTAATGTCTCAAGGTTATATCCAAATACACGTATGTTCCCTTCGTCCGACAGAATCCACGCTAATTTGGCTGATGCTCAATCTCAGTAAACCGCCGTCGTCGATTGTACTGGAACTATCTATGGACGCATCCATCACATGTACCATTACCAGAACGAGCGATACCAGATGCCGCCGACGCTTTAACTTGGTTCTATGTAAGTTTAGACGATTCAGTTCACTGCGTGATCATAATGCGCCCTCTGACGATGTATTAGACTGATAACTTGATTAGCGGCGCGAAATCCATCGCACCGTTTTCAAAAGTCGAGTGCGAAGAGTTATCCAAAGTCCTTCACGACATGTCGAGTGAGTCCTGTGCTGCCCTTTTCGTATTTGTTTGTTGACAGGAGAGCAGAATCGTGTTATGCGAACTCGTCAGGGAAGACTGTGTTCGTTTGTTGGCTGCTGCGTGAAGTTTCCAGTTTTCGGGATTCCGAGCATTACGGCCAATATACACAGAAAGCTGCACTGTCCATGCGGAAGGAGAGAGGCACAACTCGGAGCAGACAGCGTTCTCCGACTGCCCTGGCGGCTCTAAATATGATCATCAATATCCTCTTCTTCGGCATACCACACTCATATTATACCCATGTAAAGGTAGCAATTCAGACCGACCTCTCTTGCAGACTGAAGGACTCATAGAACACAGGCTTCCAGTGAATATCGTGGCCGTCTCTCTAATGTTCAACAAAACTGGGAGAAGTACATCGATAGACTGGTCCGGGAATACTCCCACTTTCTCCTCGTGGTAAGTCTAATCAAGCTGCCTCGTCACTTTCGAAGACAGGTTGATCTGACCTCGTGGTAGGCTACTGTCCTCCTCTCGTATGTGCCAAAAATTTCATGTCCCTGGTTTCAGATTGACGCCCAACTGCATTCACAGAGCAACGGTCGGTGTCCTCTCCGTCGATGGCATCTCCGACGTCGTTATTGCATCCGCTTCGATCTCCAGCTTTTGTTCGTTAGGGAGCATCGTTGTGGGCGTGTTCTTCACCTGGAGACATCAAACCAACACAGGCACGAAAGAATCCGTAAGTTGACCTATTGTATCTTCCACATGGCATCTGGCTGAGCAGCGGTGATAGTTTACTTATCTACATAATGCCCAACATCAATTCCTAGGGCTGCACGGACATGCTATGCTGCTCAGCCTACCTCCAGTACTCCTTGTGTGGGCAATCGTCACCTTCACCCTATCGATCGTCGGTTATACGGTAGACAGAAGGAAAGATCCATCAGCGTGGATTACAATTGGCGCCTTTGTGATATTCTTCATTGTCGTTTCCTCTGCTGTGTACACCTTCTCGGTTATATGGAAATTCCGTGCAAGGTCGTGGACATTTCGCAGATTCAAACCCTGGTGGATTGGAAACGGGTAAGCTAGGTCTTAAGGTGGTCCAAAGATTTGGCTTAACATACCGATTTTATTCAGGAAACAGCAATTACCATTATCAGAGCGATAGCCTAGTCCTGCTGTGGCTGATACACGCATAATCTAATTATTCCGAATCGGTTTAGTTTCTTTCGTCTTGCACCGACGTCAACAAGGGACCCTGGCGGTACGTACTTACCACGAAATATTCGAAGATAAGCGTCAGTAGATCCGCCCACTGTCCTAGATCATGCTTGACACTGTCAGCGCAAGTGCCCCAGACTCCATCTCATGTTCTGGGTAAGATTATGTCCGCAATTTCTTGGTCGATGTGTTCGATCAACAGCTCAATTGTCAGGTCAAATTCCCTCCGTATTCTTTGCGACTCGGACGGAGGCTCTTCACCGACTTTCGATCGAATCAACTACATTTGACCACTCTTCGATGAATCGTGGATCAGGCTTTCCACACTTGTATGTGTGTCATGTTCCGTTGGCGTGCCTTGCAGGATCATCTAACTAGGTACAATACAACTTGAACTCCAAACCGAGTAATCTCGTGGCGGCCACGAGCTACCGGGCTTTGGCCCTCCGAGATGCGAAACAACAGTCGGTCTTAGCAGATGGTAACGCCCTGGTGTCCAACGAGCCTATTAAGGATGTTTCGATGGCCTCGTTGTTCGGATTAGTGACATACGAATGTGTCTGCGTGAATCAAACATTCTCGTGTCCTGAGCTTGTTTATAGACCCAACGGGCTTAACCCTGGCATGCTTCTCCTTCAGGACCTCTTACCGATTTATCTCGGATCGTTTTACTTTCTCGATAGCAAGCCTTGACAGACTACTCCAGCGATCTTGACAGTAGTGCCACCCACTAACCTGCAATTGTCAGAGTCCCTCGTCAAGGAAATCGGAATTGTCGGCGAATTCATCGACGCGCTTGGGAGGGGACGACCTGGGCATGGAGCATCAATTTACACATCCAGATGACCGTGACCATGGGCAATGCCGGTGGGGATCATCTTTGAACACATAGGCGTGATGCAAGGTATCAGAAGGTATCTCATGCGTCCCGCAACTCCCATCCAAAGCGCACATGTGAGAGAATAATGCCCTAGAATCTATGTGGTTATCTAGTTCTAATCGTACCTTGATTGTGGTGCTATCCCTCCTTAGATAATTACAGGTCAACGGCGGTTGGTGAAACCTAAGGGGGTTCGGATTTGGGTGCACCACATGGAATCTGTAGAAGCAGCTATACATTCGACCCCCTTCGTAAGTGCGTATGATCGAAGATGATGGTTGACTGACATGGTTAGCCATGCGTGTGAAGTATAGTGCGATGGGTATGCCCATCCGCAGTAGATAGGACGCCTCGTGTTGGTCAGGCCCTGAACACGGGTTTATGCTCGCACGAATATTGGCTACTGCCGCCGTGGTTTTCTTCTTCTATCGCTCTTCGCTTATAGAACCAGGGTCTCGAGATAGAACGGGATCTATTTTCAATCATCCTGCAAACAGATGCACTATTCGGGATAGCGATTGAATGAGTTTGACACAGAATGTATCGAAGGGTAGAGACGTGTCTGTATCTGCATCGTTTCCCGTGAGTACCGCATATCGACGACTTTAGCCCTGAGAAGAGTTTTTGCAAAGGAATAGTGGAAACACCTTTGGATCCACTCTGCTTGTGCGTTACCAAGGCTCTCTTCGGCCTTTTAGGCCTTGGTTTAGGCACGGTAGTTAGTTTAGCAGGCGCTTTCGTGCTTCAGCACAAGAGGGTAATGTTCGAGGCCTCGATCTCAACTATAAATTCAAATAAGACATGCATTACTGACATATATTAGCGGGTGTGTAACGTATTAATATAAAGGTGATAAAGAAGGGGGGCCTATGCTATAATTAAGAACGACCGGGGCTGTTAAGCACATAATGGGGGCTAGTTGCCAGTGTGCTCAATAAAATAGTGGTTGTCGTGACATAAACAATCATGGTGCTCAGGCTGCAAGCATGGACACTGAACCTGATAGTGTAGATGATATGGTGAACAGTGATAGACTGGTTGCTGCCAACATAAGAATTGTGTGTTGTCCCTCGAAACAGATTGACTCTGCTCCGCGAGAGAATACGCCTGAGCGCCCGAGTCATACAGCTCCGGTGGATGGCAGAAAGGTTTGGCCATTGCAGGGACCATGGCTTGCCCCTCGAAGGCTTTGTGCTGCGTAGTCGACTGTGTGGAAGTGGTAGCAGAAGTACTGCGTTTGAGTAGGGCTTCTTGTGAAATAGACAAGTAGCAACATTGGCGGCCTTCACCGCGTTTCAAGCACCTTTCACATGGTTCACCTTTACGGCGCTGGTGACACTAGAAGTCACTGATGAGACCAGCAATGAATTACGAGCATGGGGCGGCATCATACCTTAACGTGACTGGTACGGCAGCTAAGACATGCCATAGGTGTTCTTGTCCTGCCAGTGGCTGCAGATGTGGGCACATTTGAGGAGCAATCTTGTTGAATGGACATCGAATGGGAAGCTTGACAGAGATAGATATGAGCTGGTGTATTTAAAGGTGACGAATTGGGTAGGTGATTGCCTTTCTCCGCAACAAGCAGTATCGGATTGCTTGTTCAATAAAGGTTATTCCGTTATGGCTGGCCCTTGAGCACTCGAGTTACGTGAGCTGATTTGGCGGTCGGTTTTCGATATACACTGTTCCCTGGAGATCGGGAATAACGGCAGGGGGAGGGTCATGGTCAATATCCGGGGATAGATTCAAATTTCAACATGAAACCGACTTTGGTTGCCTCGGACATTTGAAGGCTGGTTACCAGCCCTTGACGGAACGTGAGCAGGGAGCTTTAGCACAACCTGCTAAGTCGGCGATTCAGGGAGGTGTCCCGAAGAGCGACTGGTTAAAGACAGTTCTGATTGATTGAAACTGACATTGTCCTCGCTTAGCCATCGTTGTCGCTTGATAGAACTCCACCAGCCCTTCAACGCAGATCTATCACACCATCGGTTCTGTCGACGGCTAGTGTGAGCCACCAGACCTTTTCAATTGTCCCGAAATGAAGAGAGGTAACACTGGTAGGGGCGTGGGTTGAAGGTAACGTATGGATATAAAAACGTGGGCTCTTCTGTGATCTGCTCAGATCATGATCGTTCTTCGACTTGCTAGTAGCTCCTTCAGGCAGTTGGGAGCAGTCGAGTCCACGTGTCAAATGGCTTGAATATCGGAGGTTGGGTTTAACAGGTTCATTGAGGTTTACATCCGGCTCATCAAGCAAGCGAACCCCACCTTCGTTGACACACTGCTCTCCTACGATGGGCACGGAGCCTACTTATCTCTACAAGCTGATCCCGGGATCTTGTCTCGAGCTCCTTCCAATCCCATTGCCGAGAAAGCTACCAGTTAGCGAACTCGATCGAAAGGATGGATTCGTCCATCTTTCTACCGCTGCCCAGGTTCCAGGGACTATACAACGGTTCTTTGCGAATGGACGCCTTGTCAAAGTTCTTCGGTTGGAATATGCAAGCGTCAAAGAATTCATCAAATGGGAAGATCCGGATGGGAGTTAGTTCAAGAGTTCTATCTATTGATATACCTTTACTAATCTACAATCAGATCTTGGAGAGATTGGCGCAGATAACGTTTTCCCACACATGTATAGACAGCAGGGGCTAGGAAAAGAGGACGTCATGGAGATTTTTGAAATACAGAGGGAAGGAACTGGCGGATGGAATGTCGACTTTCTCAGAGGACATCCCGGGTTGATTTATTAAACTAACTCGGATACCAAGCACTCTGGCTTCCTTTACAGGTTGACGATAGAAACTCTTCTCCAATTCGCCCTCAAAAGTTTGAGATTTAGGTGACAGATGGAGAAAATATAGGAATACAATTGAAGACACGGTCAAGAAAGACGCGAATTCTACAATACGTTCAGTGATACCAGTTGCACATACACGGTTCCGGGAAGTATCGACAATGATACAGGTGAGGATCCTGTTGAGGGGAAGAGAACCATCCTAATGACATTGGCGGTGAAGCCTGATCGGAGTAAGAGCTTGCCGCCGGGTACACGATCGGGGTTGCCCAATAGGTAGTGGAGTTTATCCGAGATGCTTGAGGTTGGATCGAACTTCTGGCTTGGGTTACCTCTAACCAGGCGCCATCCTTTGGGATGATTGTAGATTGCACCCTGGGTTTGTCTTCGACTACCTTCTGGCATTCTTCTTCTGCAATAGAGAGATACTGGCAACGATCCTCGAGGCCTTTCTTTCGGCATCTTGCACAAGGGCTCGCCTTGCCCTCCGGCCTTTCACACTACGTTTGATCGTAAGTACAATGTTATGTTTCGTCAATGAAGCAGGCTTCTACCTTAACGTGGCTGCGGCGACAGTTCAGGCAGGCGAGAGAGGTCCTCGTACGTATGCGGCGGCCAGTGAATGTTGTCGCCGATGAGCTAGGTGGTCCAGACATATGAAACAAGAGATTAGGTCGCAGTGGGTGTTATTTTACCGAATTTTAGTGGCTGAAATTTATACTTGTGTCCTGCACTGAACCTGAGGCAGGGCTCTGCTGTCAGAATATCGTCGATCGCCAGATATGTCCCATAACGATGGCAGCAAACTACAATTAAGAGAAATTTCATGAGTGGCGGACAGCGTTGACTTTGTCGAGTGGCAAGGGCTCGATTACAGCATTGTCAACAGAGGTTCCACCCAGGGAGACCTTGTCGTTGCGTTGGAGACTTCACCAAAGATTTGTTACCATGCCGCCAATACAATTCAGTAGTCGACGTCTCGGAAGTGGTAAATGGCTTCGAAGACGTTCTCGTCATGGATTTGGCCGAACCTAACAGGAGGTCTGGCGGAGGACAAAGCTTGATGACAGTCGTCTTCGATGATGAGCTAGTTAGTCCTGACTCGGTAGCGAATATGATAGGTCGAGGACGCGATGTCCTAGATATACCAAGCTAGTCCTCTTAGCCCGCAACTAGCCGTCGGAGGCAGCGACTATCTTCCGGGGACTATCTTGCAGGAATGACTCGAAGACTGTCGGCTGTACCGGTAACCAAAGGTTACTTCTCGCCTCTGTGGCGGAGGTAACTCGAATAAGTGGAGTTGTGCCCTTACGAAAGATGGCAGGGTCCATTCTGGCAGGATTTTGTCCTAACCTGACGACTACTTCAGGGATTCACACTCCGCGACTCGGAGCTGCCATTATTGGCGCTTAAACCTCCAGGGACATATGTGGCGCGGAATCAAGCAAGCCTCAAAAGCGAGAAACTGGAGTTCACTCGGAGTGAT
The DNA here is from genome assembly GCA_015708445.2 of Clitopilus hobsonii. Taxonomy (NCBI): domain Eukaryota; kingdom Fungi; phylum Basidiomycota; class Agaricomycetes; order Agaricales; family Entolomataceae; genus Clitopilus; species Clitopilus hobsonii. The sequence goes on along the minus strand of CP068001.1, from coordinate 1,687,817 downwards.
TAGTCGAAAGTTGATTCACTGCATCGATGTTATGTTGACGAGGTCAATCACGCCTGATATGCCTCTTTTATGCTGTCAAATGTTGGCGGCAATGGCATCTGAGGAACGAGGCTTGCCCAAGAATACACGGAACGTCCGATCTTGCTACTATGACGGGGAGAATCTTTTTGCGGATGGAGGCGCCAGAGAACCAACCCGCCAGAACTGAAATGCCGTCGGCTTCGAGAAAGGGTAATGAAACGAGCGATCTGGGCGTCGACATGTCAAACCTCGGTGTTATAACTTGTTCAAGCAAACGGGGCTTCGATCTGAGATACCAAAGGATCCGTTCCAAGCTGGTCGGTGCCATGGGGTAATAGTCTCATGACAGTCCTATAGGCATGGATCACTCGGAAGGCGTCATTTCGAGGCGAAAACTGTTTCTCTGCTCGACCGCTGGCGGCCGCGAGGAATGGTAAATTTACAAGGAACCAACATAGCACTTTCGAACCCCCAGATGAACGACACTATTGATGCCACCAATGAACGGGTTTCGTAACAAAATCAGAACTGGAAGAGTGATGAGTTTCGAGTGTATTGTCGAGGCAAGCCATACGGTCTAGTTTGTCTGGAACCGTTCGGGAAGATGGTTTGCGCGCGCCACAAGTAGCCTATTTCCTGAGTTCACGATGGTCGAAAGGTTCTAATCGCCCAAGTTTTCGCGATTCGACAAAGTTTCAATTATACTCTGGGTTGTTGAGATCCTTGACATTTGGCAGCTCCACACCGAAAAGTCGGGAGGTTCATCAAGAAGATAGCACTGGTTGTAGCTTTCTATCTTGCCCCGTCTCATGGGACGCAGGAGAAAATGCAGAAACTGATCCTTTGGCGGCCCTGTGTTGCAGAGGGTTGATCAGCGTCGGGAACTATTTCGCAACTCTACTCTATGTCTCGAATACGTATCCAAACGCCAAGAAAGCGGAGTACAATTGAGGTATATGTTCCGTAGGCGGCCTCGACGAAGATCATGACAGTCTATTCTGTTCTGAAGTGCCGTGATCTTCGCTATGTGGGTTACGATGCTCTGCATCAGAATGCGAGAAAAGTGTGCGGGTGATGAGCATCGTACACCCTCTGTTGTATTCAGTGCTAGTTCAAGAGCGCGTCTGCCTCCGAAACTGTCACCGATAGTGTTATCTCGCTCAAAATAACATGAAGAGTAAGTCCGAGAAGGAGGAGAGCGATGTTCCAACATAATCTCGATCGAATCCGAGTCGGACCTTGAGCTTGAATCTTGAGCAAAACCATAGCTTGAGTAGCAAAAATGTTGAGCGCATTGCTTATAGTTCCGAGTAGGGCATGATCAGCACCTTGGATTGTCTGAAAGAGAGTTTCCGAGTCGACCTCCGAGTCCGAGTTCAAGTCACCGCCGCATACTGCCGTGACAGTCGTGTGCGATCAATTGCCATTTATGGTAGAATAATGGGCGTTTTCCTCAAACACCAGTATGCCTCTCTTCGAAGTTCCCGGTTGGGGCGTAACTGCAGAGCCAATTGGCAGCCATGACTCTAACACACCTTCGAGGAAACGTAAACGACCCCAGAGTGAGGCCTACTCCCAGAGCTCTGAGCTCAACTTAGACAAACTTGTGAAACGTTTATCGGTACGTTTTACCACAACTTTCATGTGCCACCTTTCTGAAGACTCCGCAGGGAACTTCTCATAAATCTAAATCCAAGAAGACCAAGTTGTCTCCGAAGAAGGGTCACGAAGATGAAGCTGACGAACTCGGTGCAAGGAAACTGGCTATATCGCACCCTATGCCACTGGGATCAACTAGAGACAAATCAAGACCAAAAAAGAAGGCAAAAACCCAGTCTTCCGTGCCGGAACTACCTGAAGCGCAACCAGAAGCCACTCGGCCCGTAGAGAGTACGAAGAAATCTTCGTTGACCTCCTTGCAGGACAAGATGAAGCAAAGTCTTGATGGTGCTCGGTTTAGGTGGGTTCATACCTTTTGCAAATTGTGCATTGACTCAAGACCCACTGCACAGAATAATCAACGAGACTTTGTACAAAACTGATAGTTCACAAGCTCATCAAATGATGCAACAGGACCCCCAGGTTTTCCGCGACGTATGTATGGCTTCCAATTACTCCCACTGGGGACTGAGAAAACCTCCCAATTCCAGTATCATACCGGCTTCAGACATCAAGTCGACTCTTGGCCCACAAATCCAGTCAACCACTACATTTTCACACTATCCTCCTATCCTAAGAGAACTGTCATTGCTGACCTGGGATGCGGGGATGCCGCTCTTGCTCGTTCTCTTGTCCCAAAAGGAATGACAGTGCTCTCTTACGACCTCGTCTCTGACAGTTCTTTCGTCGTCGAAGCGGACATATGTAACCACATTCCACTTCCTGGATCCGAAGGCTCTTCAGAGGGAGAAAGAACAAACGGGGAGGGGCATGTCGTCGACGTTGTCGTTTTTGCCCTCAGCCTAATGGGAACAAATTGGCCGAGTTCCTTACGCGAAGCATGGAGAATATTGAAGCCTCGGTGAGACTCCGACCCACGACACCCTTACTTGCAATGCTAAGTCTTTGTAGCGGAGAATTGAAGATAGCGGAAGTTGCGAGTCGACTAAGCAGCCAAGCTGAATTCGAGAATGTAGTCAGTTCAATTGGCTTCAAGCTTTCTTCAAAGGTCCGTCATTGCATACTTCTCATGTGAAAAGAGACTTCATTCAGCGTTTCTATTCAGGATGATAGTAATACTCATTTCACACTCTTTGAATTCAAGAAGGCCCCAAGGAAAGCGAGATCTACGAACGAGTGGGATAAAATTCTAGCGAAAGCCAATGTATTAACACCATGTGAATATAAACGGAGGTAGATAAAGGTTCTTGGATGATAAGATATGGGATGCTACAGACGGAAACGGTTCATCCCTGATCTCGGTACCCGCGTACGGTAATTACTAGGATCCATCAACTCGAGGATCGGATCCTTACGAGGTCCATCCGCATTCTACCTGTCTACCCTCATCCACCATGTCGAGCTCCAAACTACATGTTATTTCTCACCCCGTCGTCAATGCCGCGCTCTCAAAGCTGAGGCAGACGTCTACTGGCCCCAAGGACTTCCGTGAAGTGAGCAATAGGGGCATGCCTGGCTGTCTACGCCAACTCACTTTTGGCAGGGAATTCATTTGATCAGTAGCATCCTAGGCATTGAGGCTACTCGGGATCTTCAGGAAGAAACCTTCCAAGGGGTATGGATCCAATCGTACCCTACAGAATTAGAGCTCATCGTCTCCCTAGCAAACTCCAGTGGGCAGCTTCACTGGTACCATTATCAAGCCTAAGATTGGTTTGACCCCGATCCTGAGGGCTGGACTTGGGATGACAGACGCACTGGTCAGTCCACCCTCTGAACTTGGCTGCTCACACTGAATGTCCTCTGGATTGTGTAGCTAACTCTGTTCCCGTGAGTGTATGCAATGACTACCTTCCGTATCCCTACTGAGGCCCGGATAGTGACGCTCCGGTCTATCACCTGGGTCTCTTCAGAGAAAAGGTTTCCTTGCAGCCTGTTGAATGTACGTACAGCCCGTCTATTCTCTGAGCCGAGTTTAACGATAAACTCGACGCGAAGACTACTCGAAATTACCTCCTTCACCCCCAGTCGATCAAGTGATCCTTTTGGATCCTCTGATTGCAACTGGAGGAACTGCATGCGCCGCCTTGACAATGATTACAGAGTGGGGAGTTCCAGGTACGCGTGATACCCTTCGAAAGGTCTCTCGATGATTCAAGAGTTCTGATCATGGTGTCTTTTTGAATCTAGTGCCAAAGATCAAGCTTCTGTGTGTCCTAGCCTCACAGGATGGCATCACACATGTGCAATCGCAGTATCCAGATCTGGAGGTAAGCAAATATAACATCCTATCAGTGTATACGGGCTGATCCGTCAAAACTTAGATTTGGGTCGCTGGGGTCGACCAGCAATTGACCTCGCAAGGATTGATTAGCCCTGGGCTTGGCGATACTGTACGTGAAGCTTTTCTCTTTTGAACATCTGTCCTCACCGTACCCTAGGGTGATCGTCTCTTCAGCACCATCCGCACTTAGAGAGTACTCAATACCCGTCCGTTTCTTACGAATAACGATCTTGACCTTTGCATTGTTTTGCTCATGCCACATGAACGTTGCGTGAACGCGTTAGTGACGGTTAGATATTGTTCGGAGAAATCACCTTGAGTATGATCATGTGACCGAGTAGGAAGGCGCAATTCTTCGCATTCATTGCTCTATCATCGCATACAGTCAGCTCAAGTCCGAGAAAAATGTGCAGAGAAAAAGATTCAAATGAACGGAGGGAAAGCCGAAAGTTTGCTCAGCTTCCCCAATGTCGACTTTCCTCGACTCAGGCGTCTCGACGCCCACTGTTGTCGTTTCATCCCCCTCTTCTCCCCGCCTGAAGGGCAGAAATGAATCATACGCCGATACGATTTACAACAACCCCCGGATCCCAGCTTCTACCATAGTCGAATTCATCTCATCTAGGCCAAACTCTACCTCGACTGTGTACCTCTATGATCTCGCAGAACAAGCTGGATTTGGCACAATCACGAAGGAATGGGCTGCATCCAAGACAGATGCGGCGCCTGTCATCGAGCTGCAGACTAGGGCAGGTGCAGGTTTGAGTCTTGTCGGCCGTTTGTCCGAGGGAACCAGCCAGGAGACCTCCAAAGGCGCTGTATTGACCGCATACACTACGCCTGCCGGACTTGCCTTAATGGCACCCTCCCTTGCACACCTACCTTCGGCGAATCCTAGCAGCAGGCTCACCGTTCAGGTCGCAGGTATCGCATCCGTGAGCGACAGCCTTGCCTTCATCCCCTCCCTCTCTGCACTAGCGTCCTCTTGGTCGCTCCTCCCAGAAAACACTGTCGTCCTTCTGTCTTCGACGCCTCAGCAGACTGCTGACTTCGCGGCATTGTCGTACAGATTGACGAAGGCGCACGTCATCCACATCTTCGACCAGTATAGCAGTGCTAGGGAATTGGGTCATCAAATCAAACCCAACGTGGATGAGGCCACATACGAAACGGTTGGTTCCGCCATCGCCAATGCTGGCTACAAATTGTTCGATTACATTGGAGATGCCAATGCACAGACCGTTCTCGTTCTTCTGAACGGACCGCTTGCGCTCTCTGTAGCTTCCCTGGTCAAGAAGTCATCGGATGTTGGCGTGCTTATCGTTAACGTTCTCCGACCCTGGGACGAGTTGGCCTTTGTCAACGCTCTCCCGACGAATGCAACCACCGTCCATGTCTTCGATGATGTCCCGAACGCGTCCACTCGAGGCAGCTTGTACGCAGACGTCTTGGGATCTCTGATTATAGCCAAACCAGGCATCACCACTCGCGAGCATCGTATTGTGCCCACCAAAACCCAAGAGCTCCTTAGGGGTGCGGATGCACTAACCCAATTCTTGGAAAGTGTGGTTTGCTTCCCTATCAGCCCTCCAATTTCCACCACCTCCAAGAAGGTGCTCACCATTAGCGATCCGGAGAACCCGCTCTTGCAAGCATTGCGCCTTAACGAATCACTTTTCTTCGCGAAGAAAGGCGTTGTGGCACGCTCTTTGAGTGACTTTGATGGTTTCTCACTGCAGGGTGGGCTCACCGTCAACCGGCTCTTGCTCTCGTCGACCCCAGATACCACACCCATTCCCCTTTCGCTACCTTTGGATAGCCATGCTGATGGGGCTGTGGACGTTGTCGCCGTCCTCGACCAAGCTCTTTTGAAGTCTCACGCGGTGTTACAATATGCAAAGCCTGGCTCTCCCGTCCTTGTTGCCACCAATTGGACGGCAGAGGAATTCGTTGCCAATATTGCTCCTCAAGCTCTGCACGCCATTCAGTCGAACGGCCTGCATGTCTTCACCATCAATCCGGAGAGTACAATTGCCAAGGTTCCCGGTATCGACGACGCCACCAGGAAGCTTGCGGCTTCCATCCTTATCCACTTTGCCTTCCTTCGCCTATACCTTGGTAAAGCTGCCACGGAAGACAATGTTATCACTCTCGCCCAAGCTTCACTCGGTGCTCCTCCGGATGAGGTTTCCCTCAAGATCTTGAACTCCCTTGCCTGGACAGCATTGGAAGAAATTGTCCTAACCGACAATGTCCAAGCCGCAGACAACGAGCAGCCGCTCAGAACGTTCTCTGCCAACGCTATTGCCGTCGATAGTGAGACTGGCGAGACTGTTGTCAATGGTGCTCGCCTCGCTTCTTGGCACGATGCCGCGAAACACGTCCTCTTCCCATCTGTCTTCACACCAGACACCGAGTCCTCGGAAGAATATCCACAGATCCCCTCGTTACACCCCGAGAACCCCGATCGTACATTCCTGGTGACATGTACTGTCAATCGACGTCTCACCCCTCTTGAATACGACAGAAATGTCTTCCATCTCGAGTTCGATACTAGTGGCACTGGTTTGAAGTATGCTATTGGCGAAGCACTCGGCGTCCACGGGTGGAACGATGAACAAGAGGTTTTAGGCTTCTGCGAATGGTATGGCGTCGACCCCAGCAAGCTGGTTACCATCCCTGTTCCTGGAGGAGACGGCCTCTCGCATACACGCACGGTCTTCCAGGCTCTACAGCAGCAAATCGACTTGTTCGGCCACCCACCAAAATCTTTCTACACTGATCTAGCACCCTATGCTACTTCTTCAGTAGATCGTCATGCTTTACTCTTCATCGGAGCTGCTGAAGGAAGTGCCACCTACAAGAAGCTTTCCGAGAAGGATACAGTCACCTTTGCGGATATTCTTGCCAAATATAGCACTGCTCGCCCTCCTATCGAGAAGCTGTGTGAGCTCGTTGGAGACATCAAACCGAGACATTACAGTATCGCCAGCTCTCAAAGTGTTGTTGGTGATAGGGTCGATCTCCTGGTTGTCACTGTTGAATGGCTAACACCCTCTGGTGAGTAGACTTGTATTCGCCCATCTCCATCCTTGTAACCCGGTCCACAGGATCCCCTCGCTTCGGTCAATGCACAAGATATCTGGCCGGTCTCAAACCAGGCCAGAAAGTTACTGTTTCAATCAAACCTTCCGTCATGAAGGTATGTCGCATGCAAAGCTCGTTTGTGTATTTACTAACAATGTCATAGCTCCCACCCAGTCCCGAACAGCCAATCATCCTGGCGGGTCTCGGAACGGGTGCCGCTCCTTTCCGCGCTTTCTTCCAACATCTTGCTTGGCTTTCCGCTCAAGGACAAAAGATCGGACCTGTCTATTACTACTTTGGTTCCCGACATCAAGCATCGGAATACCTCTACGGAGAGGAGATTGAAGCATACATTCAGGATGGCGTCATCACAAGAGCTGGCCTTGCCTTCTCCAGAGATGGTCCAAAGAAAGTCTACATCCAACACAAGATGCTTGAAGATTCCAAGCAGCTGGTGGATATGCTTTATGATCAGAAGGGCGTTTTCTATCTCTGTGGACCTACTTGGCCGGTTCCCGATGTCTACGAGGCGCTCATAAACTCCCTCGTAAACTACAAGGGTGTGGAACCAACCAAGGCAGCCGACTATCTGGAGGGTTTGAAGGAGGAAGAGCGATATGTGCTCGAAGTTTACTAGACATGACTGTTTGTACCTGATGCAACAGTTCAAAAAAGGATTATATCTACTACGTATATACCTAAATATACCAAAAGTCCTACACTTCCCGCATGCTAAATCATATCAGACTTATGAGTGCCTATTTTGGTGGCTTGGCTGCGCCATTTGTACCAGGTGTTGGCTTGGATGGTCCGCCTCCGTATCTGCGTAATGAGACGACGAGAAGAACCAACAGAGCCAGAATGACCAAGCCTGTGACAGTAAGGACGACAGCAAGTGCAATTTTGCCTCCTTTGGAAAGCGGTGGCCTGCAACCGCTAGGGAAAGCAGGATCGCAAGGTAAGCCCTTTGGTCGGACCTTGTCGTATTTGCCAACCTCAAGTGAGGTGTAATATGGGTCGTTTTTATCGTTCAAGGCGTGAATGGCAGCCAAGGTTAGGAGGGGTGCATTGTAATCGAGGGCGACCTAGGAAGACACGGTCTGAGCAACAGCTCAAGAAGATGAGCGAAATTGACAATTGCTCACCTCTGTCTCTGGCCAGTCACTCCTGATATCCCAAAATCTATCACCCTTGTCTGGACCACCCACGACAGCGCCGTAAAGCACATATGCTTCTTGGGCTGGGGATGTGTCGATCTTGGTGATATCGTTGCCTCCGCTTGCCATAGCAGAGTGGGGATTCTTTGGTGAATTGGGATGTGCGCCCACGACGTAAGGCACTTTGGAGGTTTTAGGTCGTTAGATCGCAAGCAAATACATATGAGAGTCAACGTACTGTACATGGGATTCTTGCCAAGAACATAGTCAATCTGGCCTTGTGCGAATTGCTGGATGGAGGTTAGAAAGGGAAAGTATGTGTCGTTCTGACATTGACGTACTGTATATGCAGACTTTTTGTCAGATGTCGACGCAATGGGAACATAACGTTGCAGAAGCATTGCTGCATTAAGCGCTGGGTTGACACTTGCAGAATCAGAGTCACCATCGTAGTAGAGTAGGCCATCTGTTTTGGGCTAATCAGGATTGTATGCCATGAATTTGCAAGAAGATGCTGACTTTTTGTTTTCTTCCCTTGGTTGATGACTCCGTCAAAGTACCTCTCCGCCTCTGCCTGCCATCCTGTGAAGTTCCCCCCGAGGTTGGTGGAGTTCGTTATCTGAGCAAAAAGAACGGCCAGGCCGGGGGTTTTTGAGTCCCAATTGAATACCCCATTTTCACCGGCCAGTCCATACTGCTTCCAATAATTCTCTGCTTCTTGGTATAGGTCGTTGGAGTCGGTAGCCCAGGCAAGAAGTAATGCAGCCAGCGTCAGCTCATCGCCATAAGACGAGGACGCGTAGGCATCTGCGATGGCTGGAACGGACTCCTGGTATTTCTTTTGTCCTCCCGTTGCATTAACTGCAAATGTATACAACGACTGAGCATGACCAAGCAAAGTCTGAGCGTAGCTGGAGTTTTGTAGAGATGCTGGGGCTGAATATTGATTTCCGAGGGTATGATTAGAGTATAGTAGCGAGCAAGCAGAAAATGCAGCCGATGCTCCTGCTGCTACATCTGTTCCAGGATTGGTATCGTTAACTTGATATGAAGCTCGGTTAGGTGGTATGTTCTGGTCGCCTCCCCAGTAAGCATTATCAAGGTCGGCTAGATTCTATGTGAGCAAGTTAAGGTCAAAGAGCGCCACTCGACTTACTATCGCCGACAAGCACATAAAGGGTATTATTGGAAGGGTGAGCCTAGGTCGTTGAATAAGTTTGTCGAAGTCTAAGCTGTAAAGGCAGCCTACCTTCATCATCCAGTCGAGACCCCAACGCAGCATGTCGTCAAGGTAGGGTGTTTGGTTCGTTATATCGTATCCTAGAATAGGAATTCGCATTAGCCCATTAATCTCAAAGATAGAATTTACCTTTCCCAAAGTCAATAGCACCCCAACACACGGATGTGAGGACTGCACTCTGTAAAACTGGGTCGGCAGTGGCTCGGTGGAGCGAAGTATTTTAATCGCTTACTAGAGGGAAGGTAGCCTTGATATAATCTGCATTGATGAATCTGAGGTTTTTTGAAAGAGAAATGGTAACAGAATCCTCACCTCCAGCATCGTAATATCCACCTGAACCTCATGTGAGCGACAAGGCGAACCGAGCAAAGAGGATCACACTCACCACTCAGATCCAAATTCACATCCGACCCATCGTTCTGCGCACTAGAATTCCTCCATGATACGCGTTTAGTTAACGGAAGCTGTCCACTTCGCTGAGCTTCATAGAAGTAAAGCAAGTTGCCTAGTAGGCTGGACCACTGTGGATTTGGAGTTTGCTGGGTGTTATTGGATCTCTGAGCGCCACTGGAAGCAGTTGGGGGAAGGTAGGGCGGGTTCGGTAGTGATATCTGGCCAGCAGTGAGTGCGACTTTCCCCAATAGCGCGGAAAGAAGCGCGAGGCTAAGTTTCATGAGTGTCGTGACTTTTCGTATGCAGCACAAATCTTGGAAGAGCACAGTTCAATGGCACTGCCTGCCTTCAACATGCTTTATGCTATCCCCTTCCGGAAGAAACTTGTATCATCGAGCACGTGACGATGATACAATGATATCTTGCTGTTCGGCCCGGATCGCCGCCCGCCTTTTTCAAAGATTACTCTCAAGTCGACTCGATCATGACCAAACCGATTAATACCTGTGTTCTCGGAACTGGACTCTCAGGATTAACCTTTCATATCCCATTTATCCTTGCCTTACCCGACGTTTTCAAGCTTCACTCAGTTCTTGAACGAAATCCTCAAACCCCTGGAGGCAGGGTCCATGACAGATTCGGCGTCACTACGAAGATACATCACACTTTGCATGCTGTTCTTAATGACCACGAGATAGAATTGGTCATCGTTGGAACTCCAAATCAAACCCACTACGAGTTTGCGAAGGCGATCTTGCTAGCAGGCAAACATGGTATCTCTTTCCTATGTCAATTCTCCTCGTTTCGAGTCATTGACACGCAATTTTAGTGCTTGTCGACAAACCAGTTACAGCCACTGCGAGCGAGGCGAACGAGCTTGGAGTACTCGCGAAACAGAAGCGCTTAATTCTCTATGCTTTCCAGAATCGCCGATGGGATGCGGACTTCCTGGCATTAAAGAGACTTCTTGCCTTGCCCAACGATTCGCCTCAATCATTGGGCTCACTGACCGAATTCGAGTCTAGGTATATCCCATTGTCTTCTATGTTTCACTTCACTTCGTTTATCTTGACATACAGGTTCGATCGCTATCGTGCCGCGCTGAAGGGAACTTGGAAAGATGAACCCCTCCCAGCAGCTGGCCAAACTTACGATCTCGGCTCTCACCTGATTGATCAAACACTTACGCTCTTCGGACGACCTCAGAAGATAACTGCTTTCATATCCAACATGAGAGGGATAGGTAGCTCAGATGTCGATGATAACGTGAGTGGCTGGACATCCCTATCAGTGCTAGTCTCCTGACAACCGTTTTTAGTTCACCATCTTCTTCCATTACCCTTCTGGAAAGACGGGACCACATCCATTCACAGCCATCCTCCGCGGACACATTCTGTCTGTTCGTGAACAACAAGTGCGCTATGTTGTTCGTGGTACGAAAGGCACCTACTTGAAATATGGTGTCGATGTGCAAGAAGATCAGCTCAAAGCCATTCCGGCGCCAAACTCCATCTTTGATGCGAGCTTCGGTAGGGAAACGCAAGAAATGTGGGGTACTTTGGAATCACTCGAAGAATCTAGTGGAAAGGTCGCCAAGACGAGGTGAGTTTCATCTACCCAGCACCAACCACCACCCTGGTATTCATGGCTTCTTCAGTTGGCCTTCTGAGCAGAGTGGTCAATACGTCGAGTTGTTCAGGAATCTCGGCGCTTCCATCAGGGGAGAGTCGGAACCAGCAGTCAAGTGGGAAGAGGCGTCGGCGGTGATTGAGATGATTGAATTGGCACATAAGAGTTCGCGTGAAGGAGTGACTGTCAATGTTCCCGTTTTCTGATAATTCTCGGCTAAAACGTGGCGGTGTTATCTCTTGAATATATGGCGTTTGATCACGTGAGATCTATTAGCTCACCTCCAACGTGGAGGCCGTCATCAACTCCCGCAGGAGACCGACCAAGTCCCTCATTCTACTCCGCCCATGTCTATCGTCGAGCTGCGCGTTGAACTCCCTTCTTACGCACACTCGTTCAATGTTCAAGTACCAACGACCTCGACGATCATAGATGTTAAGCAGGAGATATTCAGGACATGCTCGGGTGGCCCCAAAGTCGACGGTCAAAGACTGATCTGGAGGGGCCGGTTTCTAAAGGACGACGAGAAAGTCGACGATATCTGGAAGGTAAGTATCTACAATATGGTCAACTTGAGATGGCTAACGTATTCCTAGTCTTCCGATGAATCCTATACGGTCCATCTCGCCGTTCACCCGTCCGCTTGGTCCAAAGGTCCTCCTTCTTTGCAGACATCCCAATCCTCGGGCGTCAAACCTACCCCGACTATTCCCACTCCTTCTACCTCTAGCACTCATGAAACTACCACCACTTCTCTATTTAATTCTACCACTTCCGCACCTCCTATTGTGTCATCAGCCATTACAGGAAGACCCAATCCTATGCAATATGTCACGATGAAGCATACAAAGGCACTCGATGTCCTTAGGGGCCTGCCCCAGTTGAAATCGCCTCCTCCGCCTAACGAAGGGGTGAAGCAGTTAGCCCTCACTACTGTTGAAAAGCACGGTTATATTTGGCCGACTATCCTGGACGAGGAATTTCCACCTCAAACCCCAGGTGGCCTTATCTATGACGTTAAAGTCATAGAGTAAGTTCTCTAGTCTAGACTTCCGTTCCTCGTACTGATATGCTACACAGTGGACAACAATATCTCTCCCTTCGTCAGCCAGCTGGTACACCAACACCAGCTCAGAGTCACGCCCTAAAGGTCCTCACTTACACCTTCAGCCTCCTGCAACTGATCACAAACACCGAAGTCCCATCGACCCCAGCAGTCACTACGCTGCAAGGTGTCTCCATACCCCTTCACGTTAATGAACTCTTGCAACAGCTCGGCCTTGGACACCTTGAGGTTGCTGGCGCCGATGCACTCCCCGTTGAAGTCCAACAAGTTCATCAGCGCCCGAACCCTGCCCCTGTCCTCCCTCCCGTCAGGGAGATAGCCCTACGCCCATTGCTCGCCCCGCTCATGTTTCTGGTTCTTCGGACGACTTTACTGCTGTACTTTGTCGCACCAGCGAGAAAACCATTCTTCGCTATTCTTGTTCTGCTTTGGATGATGTACGAGATATGGCGGCCAATACAGAATGCACTGATGCGCATTCATCGTGCCGCTGGTGATCCCCGACCCCAAGCAGATGCGGCTGCGCCTCAGCAGCCTCAGCCTGCCGCAGATGCTCCAGTTGGAGATGCAGCTGGAGTCCAGCCAGCACAACCGCCGAACCCCGATCTTGGACTAGGACTCGGATTCGGATTCCAGAATCTTGATGAACAATTGCTCAACAACATGGCTAATCAAAACATTTCGGGAGAGGAAAATGCGCTCAATGCTGTTGATGGACCGGGAACCGAAGAGCCTGGATTGGCGCACAAGGCTACCACAATGCTCACACTCCTGATTACCACCCTCCACCCTGCTGTCTGGAATAGACGCCGAGCGGCTCTTCGACCTAGAGAAGGGAGGATACGAACAGAAGCCGGGATGAGGAATACGTTACCGAGCGAGAATGATGAAGGGTCAGAGGCAAGGCAGAATATTCGAACGGAATTACTTGCTCAGCATGCTCGAAGACCCCGATGGATGCGGAATTACATCGAAAGAGTTGTTGCGGCGGAGTGGGTTGATGATTCGGACTGATTATCTACATTCCTATCGTTTACGCCTCCGGCGTTGTAATATACAAGGCATATCTGATTCAAGGAAACAATGGTATGATCGAGAAAACAACAATTTCTTAAGTTTGAGATTGCAGGGATTTGCTGGAGGACAATGGTTAGTACGCGCACGTGGTTCTGGATTGACTTGGCCATAAATGGTAGTCATGCACGCGAGCAACCTTGACCATTGCATCCCTTCTTTTTCGTATTCTTTGCCATGTCGACGTTCGATAACCTCATCCGGGATCTCACAAGGGATGTGGAACGCGTCCAGCCAAAAGACACGCTCCAGTTCTGCGCGAACTGGTTCCAATCTCGCCTAGAAGAGCAGAGAGCCAGAATACGCAATACTCTAGCAACGCAAAGGCGGTCCTTTGCAGGAAACGACATACCTGCTGAGCTGTACACTGACTCGCCTCTTGGAGGCGTAGAGATGCCACCATCTCCCAGACATCTGTCGATTGGTAGTCAGCGACCTTCTCTCAGAGCAAGTATCGCACCCCGACCAAGCATCGCGCCCAGCCCATTTGGCACCTTGAATGTTCCCGGCAACGCATTGCTCCAGGTTGAACAAGAGAGGCCTCCGTTTAACTTTGACCGAACAGAACTCCCCCCTACCTCACCTCTCTCCACTGCCAACCCCTTCTCCAGCTTCGAACCTGCTACACCCACTAATAACAGCGCCGGAGATTATCTTCACCCACCCACTTCTGCCATCTTTGCGCGAAGGACTTCTGTCTCCGCTGAGACGATACATGTTGATAGCAACAATGACGACCCCCTGCCTGTTTACACCAAAACGCCTGAACAGATCCGACGTATCAAGGCATCCATCACCAATAATTTCATCTTCAGAGATCTTGATGAAGAACAAGAAACTGGTGTGCTGAATGCGATGCAGGAGTTGTCAATTGGGAGGAACGAAGTTGTCATACGTCAGGGGGACGTCGGCGAATACTTCTATGTCGTCGAATCTGGTCTTCTCCATTGCTACATCCGTCCTGAACCCCTTCCTCCCACTTGGCTAACCGAGCCACCTTCGACTTCAAACTTGAAGACAGAGGACATGTTTGTCCAACCTGGATATCATCCAGAATTTGGAAAACAAGTGGCAGACTGCAAGCCTGGGGCCTCCTTCGGAGAACTGGCTTTGATGTACGGACATCCTCGTGCTGCAACTGTACTTTCTGTCGAGCCCTCTGTGTTATGGTCATTGGATCGTATCACGTTCCGTACAATCATTCTAAAGGCAGCTCACAGACGCAGAACCCTTTACGAGAAATTCTTGTCTACGGTACCTCTGCTGTCATCCCTGGCTGCTCCCGAAAAGAGCAAGATCGCAGATGCTTTACAGAGCAGCGTTTATCAAGATGGAGATGCAGTCGTCAAGCAAGGAGAAATGGGAGACACGTTCTTCTTTGTAGAGGAAGGTGAAGCCAACGTTTCGAAAATACAGCAGATGGAGGATGGCACCATTCGTGAAATCAGCGTCGGTCGACTGAAGAAAGGAGATTACTTTGGTGGTACGTTCTGAATCTGCCCGCATTCCACAGCACCGATTGCTCATGGTATATTGTAGAATTGTCGCTTCTACGTCGAGCCCCTAGGGCAGCTACTGTGAGTGCAGTTAAGAGAGAAAGCCCTTCCCAGCCGAAGCTAAAGGTGGCTGCACTTGACGCTCCCGCTTTCACGCGCCTGTTGGGGCCACTACGGGAAATCATGGAGCGCAGAGCAGGGAGATATTAGCAACGGCGATACTTGACATCGGTATCTGTGGGAGCTCAGGGTTCAATCTTGCTGTGTTTGGGAGTTGAGAGAGCGCGCCTTTTCTTGTCTATTCTTGTCTGCCCCGCGATTGATACCCTTTGTATACATGCAGATATTGCTTTTGTAGACCAATCATTTGGGTTTTGTACGTTTAGTGTATCTATATGGGATATCTATACCAACCGCTCTGTTTGAGTTAGAGCAAAATATACAGTTTGCATTCTTAAAATCACGCGGTGGGACTCAATGGGTCTGGTCGCCATCGTGATGTCGGATGCTTGTCCGATTGACCGTGTGTTACGCCGAGTTTGAACTCCCTTCTCTCCTTCTGTCGGCGGTTTTGCTAACTCCTCGTGATGAGAGCCTGTAAATCTAATGTTTCGTGAACTGGACGTTTCTTGCATGATTTCGTCCTTTGACAGGACAAAACCACGCGGATATAATAGCTGATGGGCTGTATTGAGAACATGGCCAAAGGTTGCATTGTCAGGCGAATAAGCAATACAGGTCGCTACCAATTGATGCTCCATCCATCCTACATGCTCTCGTGTGGAGTGAGACCAATAGCCGACCAACATCCTTTTGGGAAATCAGCCTATATACCGGTCCTTTACTACTGCTGCGTTGCCTCCATTCTTGCCGTTCTCTCTCCCGGACCTCTAGCTACAATCCTTCACTTGAACGCTCCTTTACGCTCCTTTGACTTTCCAGCCCTTCAAGATGCACGCTAGACGGCATCGTATGAACAAGGTCCAGGAGAGAGACAGTGCGCGATTCAAATTCACTCTAATTGCTCCCGCCAAGTGCTAACTCTTTGACCCAGTTTTTTCAGACATCTTGTACGCTTCTCACTCTTCCGCAGACCAAACGCGTTCCTGATATCAAGTCTAGCGGCGGCCATGATTTGCCTACATTATCCATCCCCCCAATCATCAAACCCACCGAGACGTCGGCATCCGAAACCTCGTAAGTAGAGATCTTTGAGTTCATACACCTGCTATTGACTCATTAGATTGCCATCTACTACTGTATCCAATAGCACCGGGCTCTCCTCTTCTGTCGCTTCCTCGACTTCGGCTTCTTCTACGCCCTCTTCTGTATCGTCGACTTCTTCTTCAACTCCTTCGACTTCCTCCCAGCCACCGACATCCACTGTACCACCTGCCTCCACGATAGAATCAACCGCTCCCAATGGAAGCACGTCTACCATAATTGTAGAGGCTTCCATTACCGCCACTCCGAGCCAAGATCCGAGCACCTTAGGCAGCGGCAGCTCTACTGGGTTCCTGCACAATAAAGTTGCTTCTGGCGTCGTTTTTGCACTTGTTGGCCTGATTGGCTTTGTCCTCATACTCAGCCTCATCATGGTCTACTTTCGAGCCAAGCGCAAGGCAAAGCTTCATCAAGATGCAATTTCTTTCGAACCCACCATCGGGCCCGATGCATTAGACAACTACAACAATGAGAAAGAGTACCACGGGACTGCCAATGCAAAGACCAGTGAAGATAGAGATTATTATCAGCAGACGAACGCAGCTTTCCAACGTCCTGGATATGACTTCACCACCAATGGAAACCTCTCGGAGCATTATTTCCCAGGTGCTGCTGTGCAACTTCCTTCGGCGATCTACAACGCTAGTCATGATACCAGAGGTGGTAACCAAGGAAGAGGTTCACCGTTTCCCATGTAGACTGAGGTAGGATCGGCCTCAGAGATGGTGCGTGGACCCACCGCTATTCTTCCTCTGATCGTTAACCTCATAGTAGCTGCTCTGTAGCCCACCTACGCGTGTGCATGATACCCTTCGTATACCAGACCTCAATACTGGCGAGCCCCTGCAGGTACAGGGCTACCGGTATATCTTCGCTTCTATCTTTAAATATAATGTATTTTCTTGAGCAGTCGTGGGTGCATTCTTCGTCCCCTACATCTGGTTGGAATGGTACCATAGTCGTGTATTCCATAGATTGTTCGTATCTGATGTAAATGGTATCTCCTATTCAGATTTTCTATCCACTTCGGACTCCTGTTTGCCGTGAAAATCTCCCCCGTGCTCTACTTCGTCTGGATATCGATTGGCAAATTGTCTCTTTTCTCTGCGTTCCATGTACCAAACGCCCCAGGTGATGGCGAGAGTAGCCACAGATACACATATAAGGGCAATCATCCCTTTACGGAATCGGGGGGCATCCGTAGCCGGGTAGAAGACGATTGACCACCATGCATTAACTACATTATTCCACATGCTAGAAACCCTGGTGTTAGCGAAATTCGAAGGGATCCTCGGTCGCCACGCACTTCATTGAAGCAAGCACTATGCCCCTTTGTTGTGGATCATCAGCACAGATTTGGTTGGCCCATCTAGGAACAGGTCAGTATGATCGTTTCGCGTAGGTTGAGCGTTGCATACGCGAATGTGGTCGCTTGACCCGCGTAAGAAGCACCCGCAAGATCTAAGGAACGCCGTTCAACACCCGCCATGTAAGGTAAGATGGCATTAACGCACAAAAGGCAAAGAACTTGAGGCCCGTAGGAACATTCCACACGAGCAGGCATATACCAGAGATGATACACGCAACCGACATATAGACCAGGACTGGCCAACGTTTTTGGGACCGGTCAGTCCAAGTGGCACATATCAGTGTGGAAGCGATCGCCACAGCGGTCGATCCCAAGGGAAAGTAATCTGGTTAGGGTCGACGTGAGGGTGGGTATTCCACAGAGAAAGCAATGGTAGCCTACCGATCTGCTCGACCGTATACCCACCAATGGCTTTCAGCCATTGCCCCATGATATTGTTCGAGCCCAAGCTCTCTGTTTCACCAGATATCGCAAACTAAGGATGGTCAGTCTCCGAGTCCCGAAGAGGAGAAGTAGCCTTACCAGCAGACTACAGCCATACCACCTCCAATTGGACAAGACCCTCTTTGCCAGGCCCCAATTCAGATGCTGTCGTGACCTCTGAGGCGTTTCTATTTCCGATTCACTGTCTAACCTCTGGAAGGCAAGTTCGCGTTCCTGGAAGTCCACGTTAAATGTTGTGATGAGATGTTCAAATGTCCGGCCTGCATAGCCGCAAGTGCCATACCGTCACAGGCTCAAGGATGATCGACTAAAATATGTACTTACCCGTTCGGTCAGATAGAAAGCGCTCGTAGTGGCCGGTAAGTCCGGGAAGATGAGAAAACCATACAGCGCGATCGGGATGGTGATGACACCATCAATAATAAAGCTATAGATGTATGCGTCATGCAGGTCCGAACTAAACTTTGAGATCACGTACAGCCAACGCCAACCGCTTCTGCCTGCTCGGCCGTTCAAGTTTCTGAAGGACTTCAGCACATGTTAATTACCCAGAGTCAGAGCATCAGTGACTCACTTGTAGACTGCCGCTTGCAGCACACCGGAAAAGCTTTGATCAGGTCAGTTTTCAGTCGGAACGGGAGAGGAGAATACCCTACAGAGTCCCTACAAGGCCAGAACTTGTGAAGATTCCGGAACGTTTCCCGAGCTCGGCGGGCTTATACCAACTGGATTATCAAAAACCCGTCAACCTCATGCTAGCATTGTCGTCCGATGCTGAATTACTCACGATCCTAGAACGTAATGAACTCCGACGAAGGTCGAGGATTCAGCCATTCCCTGGAAGAATCTAATAGCATATATCTGTTCGACATGAGAACGGAGCCAGATAATAGACCGACTGCGGGCGCACCTGTTCTACGTTGTGGACGGCGCTGGTGCTGATTGAAAAGCGGCATCAATTCCGACGTGTCGAAAATGTTGGAAGACGAGAAATCACACCAGAATGTCAAAACGCCCCAAAGGATCTGCATGCATGGAAACCAGAGCCTCGGAGACACGACCTGCAGCATAAGGTTATCTGGAAACGAATGCGCCGCATCAAATGATATTCTCCTTTCAACGGAGGAACCGCATTACTGGGTATCATTCCAATGATATATCCACAAGTAAAAATCGTGTTAATTTTCTGCGAGAGTTCGTGAGTCACCGGTGATGCAAAACGCGGTAAAAGTGCTAACATTGAAAGCGGTACCGCTCATGTTGAGCTCTTCTTTCATCCCAGAAACATACGCATTGTTCACGTTTGAACGATCTAGATCTGATCATGGCGCACGAGTCAGTGGCTGATATCGCAATCGCCTGACAAAGGCTGTTTGGCTTACAATTTGTAAAATACTGTTTAGGCATTAGAAAGCAGTCGTAAGACCACTGGTACCGTCCCTTGAATCTCATGACGTACCATGAGGCAGCAATATGATAGAATAAACCAATCTATCTTGAATAGAAGCTTTCTTTCTTCTTTCGTGTGGCTTGTCATGCCCAGAAGGCGCTGGAATTGTACCCAGACCGTCATCTGGGCTATACGGGTTGGAATTCAACCAGAGTTTGATGTTCTCTGCGAAAGAACGCAATAAATTCTTGTCCAAGAGTGGATCGCGTGGGAGATACGACAGGATACGACCCAACCGGATCCGGGTGCCGATGCATTACCAAATCACTATTATGCAAGACTCACGGAACCAAATATTGACTAAGACAAGATCGCTTGCATTGCCAACTTTGGTACTTTTTGGAAGGTTGGATTCCACAACATTTATGCACAAAAAGTCGCCACAATTACAGGAAAGATAGGGCTTGCATCGGATAAAGACCCAACCGTGCAGGCTGGCAGCCGAGGCTGTTCCCAAACACGTTCTGTAACCCCCCTTCTCCATCAAGAAATCGTCAGAACTAGTAACAATCCGATACTCCGAGCCTCTTGTCTGACGAATGTACTCTGACTCGCCGAGCTGCGCCGAGCGATTTCCGTTTGGTGTTTGGCTTTGTCAACGTCTGATACGTTATGATCAGGGTCTAAACTTCAGTTCTATATAATCTAAGGTCGGACTCTGAGTGCATTTCCGATCCTCCTTCGCAAGACTTTCCACAATGCGCTCACAGTCGCGGGCAGCCCTAAACCCTTTGGCTTTTGCAGTAGTATTTGCGCTCTTTGCGGCCAGTACCCAGGCTGCACTCGCCCAGAGCGATCCGGTTCTCTTCAAGCGAGATGGGCACGGCCACCATCATGGCGCACCTCTCATGGAACTCAACGAGACGGAAGTGACAATGTGGCATTCACCAACTCCAGAATCCTACTATACGATTGACTGGGATGGTGCCGGAGGCGAGGGCAAGCGTTATCCAGGCCTCATGGTGATGCACGGGATATTAATGTGTCTTGCCTTCTTCGTCGCACTGCCGATGGGTACGCTGAGGTTATCATCTTCACCCTGGGAAAGATGTATTAACTCAATTCACTTGGCTAGCGATCGCACTGCGGTCTGTCAAGCACGCTGCGCGTGGTCTAGCCACTGCAGTTTTCTGGGCTCTGGTTGTGCTTGGATGTGCGACCAGTGGACTTTACACGAAGCTGACACCGAATATGTGAGTCATCATTCTTTCTCACTGCGTCATTCTGACCGCCGACCGCTCAATTGTTTTTGACCCGCAGGTACGAAGGTTAGTTATCTCCATATACCGGATCGTTATCTCCTGGATCGGGCACTGATAATCAATTCGAAGGATCTATTCACGGCCGGCACGGCTATCTCGTTCTTCTTGTCGCTCTGTCCTTGTCAACCCTCGACATTATTGCCTCAGTCCGAAGAATCGTTTCCTTCTTACGAAGCGATGAGAAATTTTCCTTGAAGGCATTCTGGACTCGTGCCATCCTCGGCCGAGAATCTAGTTCACAGCGCCTCGGTCCAGAGTACGCGGGTTTGGTCGTGGATGATGCAGAAGAATTCGAAGAGTCGAAAGCCCAGCTTCACTCCCACCGCCACTCCCACGAATCGCTAGATGACCAGTATCACGGAGAACCTGCACACTGGGCAAATGAAGTCCACCGTCATCAATTCCAACGACATCAAAGGACCCACTCCACCGTTTCGGAAGGCACTCTCTATGGACACTCGTCGCCCGCACGTTCCTTGGACAAATTGGGCGATCCAAAGCCAAAGTCCTGGAGGGCCCATCTGCGCAATGCCGGCAAGATCTCATTTGCCGTCCTTGAACGTTCCCTCGTGGCCGCAGGGTTGATGCAGTTACTGACCGGAATCGTCATCTACACTGGTGGATGTCGCGAGAATTATAACAATGGATGTCTTGCTCATTTGATCAGTAAGTACCAAGGAGTTCAGTTGACATATGAACGCGATGCTCACCAAACACAGAGGGTGGCATATTCTGGTCGTACGGTCTCCTCAGTTTCGCCCGATTCCTTGGCTCCTTTGCCGAGTACGGATGGGCTTGGAATCAATCTCCCGGCAATCACGTATCGGCTGAATTCGTCGAATCGTTCGTTATCTTTCTATATGGCGCCACGAACACCTGGATGGAAAGGTTCGGTGCCAATCCAGGCGATCCGTTCACCACGAAGCAGATTCAACACATCAGCATTGCTGTCATGTTCTGCTTCGCCGGTCTTGTCGGTATGGGCATCGAGTCTAAGAAAATCCGTGGCTGGCTAGCTGCGTCTGTCTTTTCTTCCAATTCGACCACCCATGATCGAGAGCCCATCGTCGAACCACCCAGCTACTCGGCGAGTTTCAATCCTTTCCCCGCCCTGGTGATAGGCGTTACAGGGGCAGCCATGGCAGCCCATGCCCAGACCTACCTATTCCAGGTCCAGATTCATTCGCTTTGGGGTAATCTGCTCGTTGCTTTCGCTGTCTTGCGATGCCTCACATACTTTTTCCTTTGGCTTGGGCCTCCCCGCTCTCTTCTTCCCTCGCGGCCACCTACGGAGGCTCTCGGCAGTTTCTTCCTCGCATGTGGTGGTTTGGTCTTCATGTTCTCCACTGAAGAACTGACGATCGCTGCTATGAGGAGGGGACGGGATGGTAAGAATCACACTGCTATCTTCACGTCGTGTTCACTGACCTCTCCTCACAGATATCATGATGTTCCTCGATGTTGCTGTTGCCATCACCTGCTTCGCATTTTGCTGGGCTTTGGCTGTGGTCGGCTTCAAAGGATGGCTAAAGAGCCGTTCTCGCCCGCGCAATCTTTCTACTTTCCCTTCTTCTCCTTGATTTTACTGGCACTTTTTTCTTACGACTTTTGGCCTCGCCCATGTTGACTTCTTCACGCCCTGACATGTTAAAAGTAGACTTATGTATTACTAACCTTCTCGACGACCCGATCTCTGTTTGTAACCTGTTCTCGCCACGATGTAGCCACAATTATGGGTACCATTTCTTCTAACAGATCATTAATTGACAACAATAATTTATCTGCTCTATACGCGCCTCGCATAACGTCGATCAAAGGATGATTGCGAAGTAATCGCCAAGGGCGCCTGCCCATATCCAGAAACTAGACCAGCCACAGCCGACGAAACCCTTCCAACAACTTGCTCTATTTTCGAAATCTGTCCTATAGAGGACCCGCGCAAGTTGCATAGATGCAAGTCCAACTCCAAGATAGAACGATATTCCCTGATCATTCAACAAGCCAGCATAGGATATGAGTCCCATACTTGAGACCGAGAGTGCACTCATGATGGATCGGGAATGGTCACCAAATAGAAGAGCTGTTGATTTGATGCCGACATTCACATCGTCTAGTTTGTCCTGCGAGCAGATGGTCAGGCGGGGGTGGATCACCGCTACCTAAAAGTCTAAAAATCTCTCACCTGATGGGCATATATGCTGTCATACACAAGTGTCCATGCGACGCCGCCGGCATAGAGTGGAAGGCACACACTCCAGTCTACAGATCCGCCTACTGCTGACCAACCAAGGAGGGCTCCCCAATTGAACGCTAACCCTGGTCAATGAAGTCGGGTCAGAGGGGGAAATAGACCAAACACCCAATTGCTAACCTAGGACAGCTTGGGGCCAGTGAGTGATCCTCTTCATCAAGGGGTAGACAACCACAAGGGACAGTGAAGAAGCTCCGAGTAGGATGCTAGCGAGCAAAAGTAAGAACATGCCAGTTAGAATACAAACCTATCAGCGTACCTATACCAATTAAATTGGGTCAGCACGGCCAGCCCGGCACTCAGCTGACCAGCAAGGAATGCAGTAGCTTGGCTATATGTGAGGTCCCCGCGTGCTAGAGGGCGATTCTTGGTTCTAGCTAGGGACGGTGATGTTATTCTTGGAAGGCATAACGATTTCTGAGTACCACATACCGACTGCCTTGTCCAAGTTCTTATCCCACATATCGTTGATAGTGCATCCCGCGCCCCTCATGATGAGTGCACCCGTGCCGAAAAGAGCAATATATGTTGCTGGAGTGCTTATGGGAAGTTGAAGCGCGTATGCAGCCATTGTTATTGACCATGCTAGTTGGAGTCAGTAATGAGCACACTCAAACTGGCAGGCCCCGTACATGAACTCACTACATGGAAGAAAAAGTAACATAGTTCCAATCGGCTTGTCAATCCTGGTTAAGTACAGGTATGGGCGTATTTTGGGTGGAAGTCGGTCGACCCATGTTTGCACTTGCTCTCGAGGTAGGGAGGTTGCTTTTGTCTGGGTGACACTATGTGCCAAGCGTCCAAAGAGAGGCGGCCTCTGGAGGCTGGTCCGTCTCAAGCCTGCGCCTCTCCAGAAAGGGCGACAGGCAGAATTGAAATATCGAGGCCGAAGTAGGACGTTCATAGCTTTGGCCTTGTTTGTGCACACGACGAAGGAATAGTACATTCAAATGGGGTAATTAGTCGTAACAAGTACCCACAAGCGTCCAACATAATTTGTCGACGGTTCCAGCCTCAAAAGCAAAAGTATGAGAGGATTGAAGGCAAATGATAACACTACAAGATCAAAGAAATTGGCTAAATCCGATGCAAAAGTTTAAGTGAATCATTCCCATTCCTTGGCCAGCTTAAACGACCATTCGAAGTCTATCAAGGACACGGTCAGCGACAACTTGTTGGCTAGTTAGCCTATAGATACCTGAATACACATTCCCATCGTCATCGATAACTCGGCTTCTTACCTCGTAGCTTCCGCTACGAGCGATCATTCCCGATGGTGACTCCTCCGGTTCGAAGTTCTTGACATATGGCTCGCCTTTTGGGTGAGGACCATATGAACCCAGCATCTGCTCGAGCTTATCGACTAGTGAACATTCCGATGAGAAACTGCTCAACGAGATATATAAGTAAGGTACCTTTGAGTCCAGCTCGCTTCACCACTTGGATATATCGTACGCCCTAAGCACGTTGAGCACGGAGCGAGAAATATTGAGGGGAAAAGAACCATACCGAAATGATAGAGTGATTGACTCTGAATGTAATGCGGACGCTACTCTGAAGTGAGTAATCATGCGTCAGAAAATGGGAGGGAAATAGCACTTACTTATATTCCACGCCTTCCTTGATCACAACCTTGCGAGTCTTCAAATGGGCAGGGTTTGTAAGGTCGAACGAGATCTGTTTCCCTGCCGGAAGAGTAGGAGATACGAGTTCAAGTGATAAAACCGTGACCTGGAAGTGTATATTGAGCTACAATCGCAGATGTGGCCATGCTTCGAGGATGAGAACCTTAGGGCCAGAAGTGTCTGCACTGCCTGTTCCGGGAACGATACCGAGAGATGCCTTCCATCTAGCCAAACTCTCGTCCTCAGCATCAAGCTTTGCCAATTCTTCGGCAGTCTTCTCAGCACCTAGTTTGAATCCTTGGAAGCAAAGACTATCATCAGCCTAGCTCGCCTCGTGTTACGATCTGACCGCCACACCTGGGGTCTGTGAGGGCTTGAGGTCTTCATGGTCGTCCTAGCCATTCCATGATCAGAAGAGGCAAGGGCGAGCGAGAGTATTTCTCACCTGAGCAGACATCGTGGATTTGTAGATTATGTATTGATTAGAGTCCGTACGGTATCAGAGCTGGAGACGCTATATATCGATTTCGCACGCGCGCTTTGCCGAAAACAATGACGACCCTTGACTGTGTAGCAACGACTCGCTTCGTGACCACGCCAGGACGTTGACTTGATAAAGGTAACACTACAGCAATAAGATTACATCCTGAAATCCATACATATACATAGCATACATAGATTGGTCGTTGATAATACGAAATATGTTATATGGTGGAGGAAGGCATCGTGATCGCTAAACGATCGGAGAGGATTTACCACTGGCACTTGATGTCGACATGGCGGCTTCAGAAAAGGGAGGATGCATCGATTCTGGGCAGCTCGAGTAAGGAGAAGGGTTGTATTTTGCAACGAGGATGTGCATACCTCCTTTGAACCAACATTTGCCCTTACTCAGGTGGAAGCACTTGGGGCCATTTGGACAGACATGACCCCAGCAGCACCTTTCACCAAATGGGCACTGTACACCTGTGTAATGTATCAACAGGATCCTGGGAGACACGCTTAAGGTAAGGTTCTCGCTTACCATTCTTCAGCCAATTACATGGCGCCTTCTTTGCATTATTGGCCAACGAACTCAATTGCTCCGGGGTCAGGACGTATTCGTGCGAATATTTGCACAGTCCAGGCTAGTTATCACAGTGTTAGAACCACAAACGGTATGCTGGGTGTTCCAGACGCTCACCCCTTTGGAACATGTCATCAGGTAATGTTCGTTACATGGGGGAGGATTTTCTGTTGGGCATGTGAATTTAATTTCCAGTCGTCGAATCAAATGGAAGCTTACGTCGGTGGAGGGGCTAGAGCGACATCAATGAAAGCCTGTGGAATAAATGGAGTAGGAACTCACCAAGGAAGGGTCAATCAATTTCCGAGACTCAGAAGAGCGAGGTGGAGACTGAGGGCTTATAAGACCTCCATGAACGGTC
Organism: Clitopilus hobsonii; assembly: GCA_015708445.2. NCBI lineage: Eukaryota > Fungi > Basidiomycota > Agaricomycetes > Agaricales > Entolomataceae > Clitopilus > Clitopilus hobsonii. The sequence goes on along the minus strand of CP068001.1, from coordinate 1,661,698 downwards.
ACATTATCGTTGGATAAGGTTAGAGATGGGAGCTTGACTTGTTTCCTTTCGATGTTTCCTGAGGTGATAACACCCTCAATAACCAGCCGGGGAAGCGTCGAAAGGACAGGATCTGTTTCAAAGTCTGCCGAAGGGCGGAGTAGAACAAGTTTGCCAAGAAGGTGATCCTTCTCGAGAAGGCTGAACATAGAGAGGTATCCGGATGAATCGGCTTGAGCACCTATGGCGAAAGTCAGCTATGGATCCCCGTACACCGTGATAAACGACTTCTAACCTGCAAAAAATACCCGCAACGTCTGTGGAAACCTCGTATAGGTTTGGACGTATTCTGCCGCTGATAAGCACCCCGACGTATGTTATGACGAAGCGGGTAAATACCTTTGATCTTCGAGTCAACCATTTCCCTAGATGGACCAACGTCGATCAGCGAGAATCGAGGAGAAGCTTGGCTGAAACCCTTCACGTCAAGGTCAGTAGGTGATCCAGAAGAACCTAGTGACAGGCTCACGATGAAGAATTGTTCGACCTGTTCAACGATGCAGAGTTGGTTTGATACATAGAAGTCCTTGACTTCGTCTCTGCAGTAATAAATAGTGACCCAGAAAGACAGGCGGCCAAAAATATGGACATTCTCATTGGAAAGTTGCTCGGCGATAGTCTTAGTGAGGCGTTGAGCAGCGGCTCGGCCGCCTTGTTGACCTTGGATGACAAGATCCGGAATAAATATATTTTCATTCCCGTTGACTATGCAGAGAATCAGGGGGCTCTGGTTCTTGATGGCGTAGTCTTGTCAATACCTCAGGCCGATATGTAGAAGGGAAATTACATACCCCACGGAAACAATCCAGTTCAGAGATCTGTTTGTTGAGAGAGGCGACCTGCACATTATGTGCCCTCGCTTCTCGTTCGGAGGCCTCCAACGCAACAGCATGTGCCTGCTTCCATACCGACAACTCGACTTCAAGGTCAGCGACCCTGTTTTCCAGGTAGATGTTGCGCTTTACAGTCGCAGACGAGATATCTTAAGCGCCGGAGTGTGAACATGGAAGATATGAAATGAAAGGTTGAACATACTCAAAAGCGAGGTCAGAGTCTCGTCCCTGAATAAAAACGTCAATATTTGATGTGAAGCTAAGCGAAGCCTTCAGAACTTCCAGAGACGCACCAGTGCTGTTGATTTACTTCACCCATTACCGGGGTGGCCATGGCTGGCTGGAACAGAGGTTAAAATAAGGGGAAGCTAGGATAAGATCAGCAAACGCGGACGGCCGTTTAAAAGGTGACGGCTTTCTCGAGACGGAAAGGTTATCGGCGGCTTCCTAAGCTTCTTTAACCAGAAAGGTACTGTTCTAAACTGGCAGAAACTTCGAAAGTCACACGAATGGAGAAAATGGGGAAAAGGCGAGGTAAAGCTGTTAAATGAACCTCCTTTCATAGCCCCACATACGTTTTAGTAAGTAATGGAGATGAGTCGACCAAACGTATCAGGTTATGTTCCCATCACCACCGCACTCATCTTTCGTGGTCACGGCTTCAACGAGAAACAACTTTCTGGATGCTCTGTGGGTCCGCGGAATTCTCGACATCGCTGATACTAGGGTTCAGATCAAATAAAAAAATAATCCTGGGATGACAGCTTACAGGCGTAACCGTGCAAGTCATCGTCACACACGGCCTGGGCGTCATTACCCATATGGCCGCCTTAACTGCGGTCGTGGATCGGACAGGTATATTGCCTTCAGTCTTCGGTTCCTTCTACGGATTAGTTGGGCGACCAGTCAGAGGTCAATTAAACACCGAAATGTTGGAGTCTGAAAAGGCGGAACTAATTGCAGCGACGTTCTTGCTGCTGGCTCGTTGCCAGTCGTGGTTGTAAGTGGCGTCCGTATATGGTCAACGCCTGTGCTTCCAGAAACATCCATCTTTGAAATTCTGTATCACAGTACCGTCATCTGTTTTGGATGACATCAGGAAAGGATAAAGGGTGAGCATTGCTATTCTATCCAACACGCGATCGGCACCTTCTTCGAAGGTTCGACTTGCTGTCTTCTAGACGATCGGCATAGTGGCGGAGCAGTAGTCGGAATACCTCTGGAAGCTTAGCTAATATTCTTGCCAGATAAATTGATCATTGTGAAGCGGCGGATTTACCCATGCTGTCAATGTGATGTCAAAGCGCCTACTAGATTAGCGGAAATCTCGGATGTTCTAATGTCCAGTGAATGCTACTTTACCTTCGTTCAGCCACATTACGAACCAACAAGGCAATGGAGACCTTACGGTAGTCTGAGACGCACTTGGTGCAGGTTGAAGACTCGAAGTCAATATCCCTGAACGAGCTTCACGCTGGAATGCACATTTGATTGATCCATCTAGACGAAAGTCTTTCAGATTGTAGTCTTCCGAGTTTGGAGGAGGTTAAGTCATGGGTGCTAAAGCTGACAGCGCTGAGGAGCGTTTCTCGGGCGCTGGGACGATTAACAACGCCTGGATAACGGGTATCGGACACTAGCGTGGTGTGCTTAAGCATCTCTGAGAGCTCTGACTACGGGCAATTTCTCTAGGTAGTCTGACCTTCATTCTTTGCACCGCGATCGCATAGAAATCGGTTGTATTCGTTCTTGAAGGCTTAGAATGTTACAAAACAGGTTCTCTAGAACTCCTTTAAAAACCCGAGTCCGAAATATGCTAATTACATTAGTTGAGAAGATTGTTTGATTGCTTCGGCCGTGAGATCGACACTTTCAATGTCCAATTTGCTTTCGTTGGTCTAGCCCCCACATCTGTTGTGCTTCGATGGTTTCCCACTTGTCGTTGCGTTGGGAGGCACCGGCGTACCAGCAGGTGGATGACCATTCGAGTGTCGGCCGCTCGTTGATTTCATTTCAGATTTTGGGCATAGGACATTTATTGAAGTCCATACATGGGTGAGCAGGATATCGATAATACAGGCGGCGGAGTCAAAGAGAAACCAAAGATTTCAAACGGTTTCTCACGGTCATCACAACAGTCACAGCTGCTCTGTCACGGTCGCGTCGCGTTCACGAAAGTCAGGCTTTCTTCCCCATTACCCTTGAAGGGTTCCCAGCCTCGTCTTAGCGATACCCCTTCCCACCATTACTCAAGGTTACTCTGGGAGAATGTCTGAACTGTACACTGACCTGAACTTGTCGCCGAGGAAGAAACGGCTTCGACCAGAATCTGACTCCGACAACGAACAGGTGGCGAGTCCCAGGAAACTTCGCATACGGTATGTGTACTCACTCATGAATTGTATTCGATCTAATGGTTGTAGGCACGACTTAGATAACTCTCCGGTGAAGAAGGCAACGACTCCGAAAAGACAGCGGCTTCTAGGGGAAACTGAGTTGCCAGACCACCTTGCCCGGTTATACAATATTCACTCCGCCCTACAACGCGCATTGTCGCATGCTCTTGCTTCCTGTGCATTATCGCCAAACTCAGACACTGGTATACTCCGCAATGTCTTGAATCACCTCTCGCTCACCTCGTATGCTGGCCTGACTTCCAAATTTGAAATCGAGGATCTGAATCGACTCTGTTGGCTTTGGGAGTGGGACGGGAAAACCCCTCCCAATGATTCATCGAAAGACAAAGAGGATGAGGATGATAATCCTTTCTTGGACGAACCAAAACCTGTTGTTGAAGGCGAGTGGACAAGGGGAGCAATGGGGATTGTTATCACCGAGGGCACACACTTCTCGAAAGGCGCTAAGAAACGAGTACCTGCCTATGGAGTTGGGATAGAAGTTGAGATGAACATTGATAAAGATATGACTGGGGGTATGGCAGCAGTAGCTCGATGGACTGCGGGCTCGGAAGCACGAAACAAGGACTGTCGTAGCAAGTTAGAATCTTGGGTTCAGGTGAGGGGCTTTGCACCAATAAGAAGAATATGACTTACATCTGGTCTAGTTACACAAGGACGAATCAACTACCCCTCAACTTCCATTGGCTGGACTCCCCGCACTTCCTGCTCCAAGCAAGGTCTCTGCCCTCACCAGAACCTTGGCCTCTGCATCCCCAAAGACTGGCGCAGCGAACATGAAATTTCCCGTCCCGCCATCCTCTCCATCTAGATCGCCAGTCAAGGGCCGCAGGCTATTGAACGAGGAAGGAGATCTTTTACCCTTCCCGAGGATGGGGTCCCTTTCTCCCGCGAAAGATTCGGGGTATTCCTCGAGCAGCGTAACTGCAACACCAAAGAAAACGCCTGTTACGCATCGGATGTTGCCCTTCCCATCTCTTGGCGCTTCGCCTGAGAAGACTCGAACCATGCCAGGGACGCCTTCTCGACGCGGACTGGTGGGCGAGGAAGCAAGCCCTCAGACACCAACACACCAAAAAGGTGCTAATGCACAAACCGCGCCAGATACCCCAACGAGCTCTCGACGTCTAGCACTTTACGAGCGCATCAGACAGAAATCTCTGACAGCTACGCCTACCAAAGCACGTAGCAGCGAAGTTCAGGGTGGCACGCTCACTCGTGACCAAATGGCGAAGATAGGCCAGGAAGAGATGAGGCGTCGTTGCCTATTAGGCCGCCTTGCTGGAGTGGCTGATAGTGTCTGGATGTAAGCCTTTCATTTTGGAGAGATTAGGGCTATTTTATTGATCTTTGTAATAGGCTCTTTTCTATCCCAGCCGCAGGATCTAGTACAGCCGCGACGACACCAAGAAAGCGACGTGCTTTACCTCTCTCCGAAGTTTCAATGGCAGTCATAAAGTCATCACCTGTCCCTGTCTCAACCGCAGAAGCGAATGAGTCGCTGTCTATGTTGGCAAAGCTCTGCCCGTTCTTCCTGAAAGAACTCAACATTGGCGGACAGGAATGGTTGGAAATGCCAGCCACGCAGCCCCCGGTTGGACTAAGTGGAGAAGCTACCCCGTCAAAATCCTCAAAGTTGCCGCCAATGCCAGTTAGTCCAGGACGCTTCAGGAGCAAGGATGAAAGCGCACACGAATTGGTCACGCGGAGTCCGAAGAGGGTGAGGAAAGAAGTAGGAGGGTTGCGGGAAGTAAGAGAAATTATCAGGCGGGAGCTGGAACTCCTAGATTAGATCTCCTTCGATATATTTTGCATCATTCTTCTGCATCCAGTTGTCGTGTATATTCTACCAATTTGTCCATTATCTCGTTCATGTAGTCCATAACTCCTGTATCATCCAGAACAGATCGCGAAATGTAAATTTAAGATCAAGTTTGAGTGGGGGTTAATCAATCAAGCATAAGCACATCTACTAGGTGCGTACTTCCGAGAGCCTCTATTGAGGTGGTGTCTTCTCGAAAACCTCCGCCCAAATCTCCTCCAGATGGAAGAACGCGGATATGTGGGCACCGTGGATCGTTTTCAAGGTCGCAGACTTGTAATTGTCTGCTATCCACTTGGCATGGTCTGCAGAGACATTGAAGTCCCTGGTCGACGAAACCACCAGAACTGGACAGTTCTCGTTCCTGTTCTTTGGGTCAAAGTCACCCCATCCGTATAAGTAGATGGTCGGACTGTCCACGAATGCCTGCCAGGAATGAGCAACGCTAAGCCACATCTGTTTGCCTTTCTCTTGCTCGAATTGGTCCTCCTCTAAACCATGAGCTGTTTTGTAACGTGATAATGCTTGCAACTCTTCCTCGTCCATAGCCTCCTGCATCACTTTCCTGATAAAGCGTTCAGCAGAAGGTTCGTCATAAATTTGCTTGCTGAGCGCAAATCTGGAAAGCTTGGGTAGTTGATTAAAGGGGAAGTAGTAGGCCAAAGGGCCGAGCAATAGCCAATACGGCCAGTTTAACGTTTTGGCATAATCCTTATGGAACTTCGGAGGGCTGACTGCAGCTAGGAGGACGAGAGAGACGATATATTTGCCGAGGGGGAACACCGTATGGGGAAGACCATACAACATCTGGGCCTGCACCGTCCCAAAGGAATGCCCACAAACATACAGTTTCAGGTCGGATGTATTTGGGTGAAGGTGGGTAAGCAGACTTGTAACGTCCGCTGCGAATGCGGCTGCATAATTGTATGGGTCAGGGATCGCTGAGGACTTGCCCCATCCAGGCATGGTCGGCGCCACAAAATGTATGTTCTTTTGAGCGAGGATATGAGGAAGGTGGGATGCATCGGCAACGTTGAAGGCTCCATGAAGGAAGAGGACGACAGAGGTGCTCGAGGTATTGCCGTTGTCTGCGTATGCCAGCGTCCGCCCGTCGGGCAGCTGGTGAGATTTGTCCTCAACGTGCAACATCGCGGGGTTGTAGAACCAGTGATGCCAGAATTCGAAGCCAGGCGTGAGTATATAAGTACTCAGGCAAGCCTAGAGACCAAGCACCTGCTCACTGTTCAGAAGGTGAGTGCGTCGGGAAAGGTCGGAGGGCAATCAGGTCGCTCAGAACGACCTAGAAAGCTTAGAAAGGAAAACGATGGCAGCCTAGTCACAACTGTGCAGGCTATGTCGGTACCATGGGGGAACAAGCTATAACCAAATGGGTCATTGATCCCGAGATGACAATCATATACTGCAATAGGGAATTTGGTTTGGTGAAAAGACCAGCTGAGGCCCAGAGTCAGTTGGGGTTCAATGTCGTCAGTTCCTCTTGAAACGGGGTTCAAAAGAACGGCAAGACGGATTCACGGATGCATCCAGCGTGGGTGTCACTGGCACTCTGTGTCGCTGCAGCTGCTCGTTTAATCGGATCTCGGATCTCGTGAAAATCGGCTGTGGGAATAAATTGTGTAACATAATGGACAATCCATTGAGATTCTCTAGGACTACATACGGTGTGAAAATGGGTACGTCAACTATGTAGCGCGATACAATATCAGGCATTTCGGTGTAGAACCATTGAATAAGGTTTTTAAATACCACACGGACATCATGTGGAGTCAAGAACCTTCTCCCTTGCAGCCTTCTCGAATTCGACACAGTCAACCACCCTGCCTTCCCTTCGGCTCGATTCTGCAGCGAAAACCGTGAGATGGCTCTTGAGAACCTCAGCCACATCTGTGCCCAGAACCTGCTGATTCCCAGTAGCCACGGCCTCGACGAACGCACGGATGAGACCAGTATCTCCGCCTCCATGACCACCACCTTCTGATAGTGGCGTATATTTCTTGCTTGTCTTCGTCCTGAAATCGGTAACCGTAAAGGAGGTCATGTCACCGACGATTTCTCCGTGTGTGAAATGGAGCCTCGTCTGCCGATCGCAAATGAGCGACGTATATGCAACCATGGTGAAAGAGGCCGTGCTTCCATCATCGAATTCGAGGGTGACGACTTGGTGATCGCAGACATCATTGTTGCTCTCGTATACACACATCCCGTATGGGCCAGTCTGGAGCGCTTCCGTCACATTCTCAATGTCCGGAATGCTGTCCACGATAGGAGAGACGGGCCATCCCTTCTGACCATCCTTGATTCGATCAAGGTAGACTATCAGTCTAGTCTAAGCACTAATTCTGTAGCTGTAGATGAAATGGAGCTCACTTTTATTGGCACTATAGGCGCACTCCTTCTCGTACGGGCACTCGAGACATCTGGTAGCGTCACCCGCAGCAGCAGGTTTGGCGGACTTGCGGAAGTGCTGCAAGGACCCGAATGAAGAGACACGGACTGGTGTCTTTGGAGAGAACCAATGACAGAGGATATCAATGTCACTGGTACCAATCGTTTAGAGGGTATCCTACACAAGTTGAATAACGATACACACTGGCAACTCTTCGTCATGAGGGAGAAGGAGCTGTTTGCTTCTTTGCCCCAGTTTCCTCGGACGAACGAATGGGCAAAGTGATAGTAGCCGACGGGTTCGACGTGGACTGCATTGACCAGTTCTCCCAAGGCTCCAGAGCGGACAACCTTCGTCAGCTCATAGTTGTATGGTGAGTAACGCAGCACTACAAAGTCCCTGTGAGCACAGGCTAGGAACGTTTAAATGCATATCTACCATGGCCCATGCCAAAGATCTGACCAGCCTTCTTGACAGCATTTTCCATCTTGATGCAGTCTTCGAGGCTGGTAGCCATCGGCTTCTCGCAGAGGATATGGTAGCCTTGTTCAGCAAAGGCAAGAACAACCTCGACGTGCATTTGGTCCTGGACAGCGACAAGCACAGCGTCCGCGAGACGCTGGCCATCGGCTTTGATCTTCTCGGCAGAAGCAGCATGAAGGTCCTGCCAGGATGAGAACACATGGGCACTATCGATACCCCATGCTTTTACAAAGTTCTCTTGCGTCTTGGGACGAGGCTCGGCGACTGCGACAATTTTGCAGTGCTTTGGGTTGTCGAGTGCATATCTTGAGTATGCCTGTAACCAGCGTCAGCTTACGACCTTGAGGGAGAGTGGCTGCACTCACTTTTCCTCGTTGTCCACACCCGATCACAGCTATAGTCACTGGGTTGGAGGGCACGAAGTCTTGTTCGATAGCCATCTGTGGTTCGGGAGAGGTTTCGTCGAGGGAGGCTTCTTTGGAGGTCGGTTTGCGTTGGGTGATCTCCTTCCACAAGGATTTCGGTTTTGCCAGTAGAGACATACAGGTATTTATCTGCGAAGATTAGGGGTCGGTGGTCAGGAGATTGTTACCGGAGAGGCGGCTATCTCTGGATGGGCACCCTAGCATATGGACCAATCACAATGTGACCTTTATGAATCCGGCAGAGCACTGCCCGCTAACAGCCCCAGAAATAGCTGTAAATCCCACAGAGATGCTTGTCCTGACATTGAGAACGTATCAGAGACGTGGTGCGCAGCGGGAAAACAGCCCGATGCGTAAACAGAGGTCGTTGACGTTGACGACGAACTCCAAACCAGCTTGGTGGATTCCGAGAGTAGCGGCCAGCTGATGGCAATAACCATATGCCGCGACTCCTTCCACGACTCATTGACATCGTCGAAAAGTCACCCCAACAGCCTTGGTCAAAATTCGTGCTCCCTAGGAAGAAGAGGAAGTCTCTGTATAAACCTGACCGGCCGTCAGCACCGTCGTTACACCCAGCAGGTTATAAACAGTCCATACTCTTGACAGAGAACCGCGACCTCATCACTTCGTCGCATAATTATGAATACCACAAATCTCTGCCACCTTCGCTAAAGCCTCTGGCTCAAAAGTCTCAAGAAGATGCGAATGGAAACCGGTCGATGACTGAGGAAGAACAAAGATGGTGGTGCAACCCATATTGTGAGTTTCGTGTCACATAAGGCGATTTTTTCCCAACGATTCGCGAATCCAGTGCGGATGCTCTCGTCCCCAGTAAGAAAATGCAATGTCACTGAAAGATATCTACCAAAAGGTGACCGTTCAGCCTTTTCGCGACTATGACTTAACTCAACTTCCTTCACTCAGATTTCCTTGTCCGACTGTCGAAGGTCAGGCCAGCCAATAGCCATAACCCCGATGCTTCCAAGAAGAAAGAGCGCGGGTCGTTCCTACTCATGCCCAGTAACCTGCAGCACCCCAAGTTTGCCTCACGAGACTCAGGCAGAGGTTTTCACATTCTCTGTGACAAAAGTATCTTCAAAAATCTCAAGACCATTGCTGTCAGGATGCCTATGGTGGATCCGAAGATGATACATGGCTTGCTCGCCGAGCAAGTTGGTCATCTGCTTCGCCTGCGCGTTTTGCAAGAGTTAGAACTTCTTGGAGACAGCGTGCAAGCTTCTGCATCCACCGATGGATCTAGAATTGTGCGAAGGCTGACTCGAGAGGAATGGGACGAGATCCGTGAAACAGGTATTATGCGCCAACAGAATGCAATTGCTGTAATTGTGGTACCTCCTCTGCAGAAAAATCCTGTCACAGGGAAACGTCCCGAACCCTCAATGTCTGCAGCTCCCATCATCGAAGAGGAGAAGATACCCCAGACAAGACTTTCAACGATGTCCACCCTCTGTATTGCCGAGAGAACGGATGCCGATGGCTCTATCGATGGAGTAGGACCACACATTCCAGCCAGGATACCACTTTACCATGGTGTCGCACTCTTCCCTAACCGAGCACAACGGGCAGCACTCCATATGCAACTTCTACGGCTACTTACCTTGGAACAGGACCAACGTAGGACAAACACAGAAAAAGTACCTAGTGGTAGAGCAAGCCATGCATTCTTGCTTCTTGCCGCACCTAGCAATATACGGAGAGGAGATGCAGCAGCCGTCGCGTTGGCTTTATGGAGACTGAGGATGTTTGAAGAGAATACCCCAGAATAGAGACAACCTGCGGGTCGTAGTTTCTGTATATTACATTCATCGACTAATACAACCGCTACTAATTTCTCGTGTCTTTATGCTTCTACTGCCATCGGGGCAATGCCAGTATCTTGCTTGGCTGTTGGTGAAAGGATCTCTTTGCCCTCCCAGAACTTGGGAAGCTCGTTGCCTGGTATGAACAATCTCTCAACACCCTCTTCTGTGATTACGCACATACGGATGACCCCTCCGGACGAACCATCTCGAGACATTGCCAGTGCCAGAGCTGAGGAGAGCACATTTCAGTGGCTTGAGAAGGGGAATCGCAGGTTTGACGTACTGTTTTTCACAAAGTTCACAGTTTCATCGCGTCCCCAGCCATCCTGGTATGTAGCATCGCAGTAGCCGTAGACATAGGTTGAACCCGAACCTTTGAAGCATGTCAGAGATCCAGTGCAGATCGCATATAATCATGGGATCTCACCTCCGATCGCCCAAGGTTGGCGGAACAAGCCACCTCCAAGCGGAATGTTGTAAACGCTCGGCCCATTGTACTTATCCCAGCCTGCAACGATGATGCCTGCCGAGAGAGCGTCCTTGTTCTCGTAACATATACGTTGGAAAAGAGCGGCAGCCGTGTGAACCGAAGGGCGTTCGCCTGCTGTTTGACTAACAGAATGGGATAATCAGTGGAAACCGAGAAAGCTAGCTGGAACCCCTACGTATACATCTGTAGAGCATGATGAACTGCGTCTGCGACTGCCTGGGTATCAGCTGCTGACCCAGAGCGGCAGCAGTAAATTCGGTCATGAACATGCGTGAGTTTGTCGGTCACTCGGTTAGCCTACAGTATTGAGAATCAGAGGATGCACAAGAAGCATGGAATGGAAACGCACGATGTAGCTTCCAGTTGTTGTTCGACTGTCTGCGCCAATGACCACACCACCATTGAACTGGACTGCCATGATCGAGGTCTAACGAATCCTAATCAGCCTTACAACACAGTCCAAGGCAGTTCTACACGTACACCGAGGTTAACCTCGCCCGTCTTTAGCCTGTTGAAGTCGATGTGTTCCATAGTGGATGATAGAGAACGAAGAAAGGGTGAGAGAGCGACGTGATCTTGCGAGCACTCGTCGTCCCGATTTGGACAGGGCTGACGCGTCGTAGACCAGTCAACGCGTCGCTTCATATTACACTCACAACGTTCACCATCCCTTAGTATGTCCGCAAAGAACCTCAAGGCGCTGTACGAGGATCTCAAACGCTCTTTCACTGCACGGCCCTCCGATTTGAAGAAGTGTGGGACTCTCCTGTCGCAGCTCAAGGTCAGTTTTGGATCGGTTCTTCGGTTACCTCATGCTGAAAAGCTACCAAGCTGGGACTCATAGAAGCAGGACTTTTAATCCCAGGAGGTGAACATAATCTTGAGGATCTCGTAGTTGCACGTATGTTTCTGCAGCGATTCGCCCCCGTCATGAAATAACTGGCGTACAGGTGACATTCTGGAGATTGGTGCTTTTTGGAGTATCCGAACCCGGGATGTGCCTTCTTTCGACCGATATTTTTCTCAGCTCCAGGCTTTCTATACGGATTATAGGTGATTCCTTAATGCAACCCTTTCGTGGAGTCAAAACTGAATCCTCCCCAGCACCATCCTCCCACCATCCAAGCGCGAATACCCGATCCGAGGGCTCAACTTGATACGACTGCTCACACAAAATCGCATTGCAGACTTCCATACAACGCTCGAGAGCCTTCCACTACCCGCCGATGCCATCGCAGAAAACCCCTTTTTGAGCCACCCGGTAAATTTGGAGCGGTGGTTGATGGAAGGCAGCTATAGTAAAGTCTGGAATGCGCACGAGGAGGCACCAGCAGAAGAATACAAATTCTTTGTCGAAAGTCTGATGGGTACAATAAGGTATGCAGCTTCCTCGCATGAAGGTTGTGACTGATCAGTTCCAGGAATGAAATCGCAAGCTGTGAGGAAGCAGCGTACGAAAGCCTCCCAATTAAGGACGCTATCACCCTGCTCTTCTTCCCCAACCAGTCCGAACTCTTGACTTTCGCACAACAGGTAAGCATCGCTGTTTCATGTGCCCGCACACCATATTGAATGCTCTTCAGCGTGGTTGGCGCATAGATCTTCAAGGCGGAACCATTCATTTCAGGCAGAAAGGAGAAGAGAAGATGGAGATACCAAAGCAGAAACTCATCCATGCCTCTCTATCATACGCTCGTGAACTAGAACAGATTGTGTAAGATAGCCATACAAGGAGCGCTTGATCGTAATATTTGGCACAAAGGGATCTCGAATTAATGGGGTGCATTGGTCATTGGATGGATAGTGTTACATGTTGTCGACAAGGAGATTATTCGTCGAAACTCTCCACAGCTGCTTTTGCCTTTGCTTCAGCCTCCTGGAGGAGATCGGCTGGTACTGGTAGATGTACCCCATTTGTCTCGTCCCCGATCCATGACATCTCCAGCTCGAATTCCTTCTTCTCACTTGAAGCGTCTTCATGGACGACGTAAATGCTGAAGTTGATGATTCAGGATTCGAAGGTCAGGATAAATGTTATGGACTCACATTCTGGCAGCTTCCAAGACGGCCTCCCGTGTGGTCAACTCGGATAACTTGAGCTTCTCGAGCTCAGTCTTTGCTAATTGTCGACCTTTGCCGACAGCTGCTCCATGATAGCCCTGGTGGTAGCCATGTCAGTAATTAAAATGTAGCGAAACAATTGAACGTACAAAGAAAACGCCGCTAGGCTCGACAACATATAACTGAGGACCGTCTTTATCGACAGAGCCTAATATCGTACTGATGCCGAAGGGTCGCACAGATGAGTATAGGGTATAGGCTTGAACATAGAGTCCGAGACGGTCTGCAATGAACTGCACCGAAAGGGTGAGTTTGCTAGAATATCTCTTGGGAAGGTAAGCACGAACCTTGAGAGGTGCAGGGGAGAGATAGTTTTGCTTGTAGCTGGCTGCTTCGTCCCGTGCTCGGTTCGAGAGATGCCTGCCGTCAGCCAATAGCCCAGCAGTGGCCTGCAGAACGTCAGTGAAGTAAAGTCAGAGGTGGAAGGCTGACTTACAAGGCCGATGTGTCGATCTATAGTTTGGATTCTTCTATTGGCGTGGGGGACGAGGAGTTTGGAGTGCACCAACTTCTCTACGGCAAGAACGATCCCATCTTTGACTTTCAGACCTATCGCTGTCCTACCCTGATGTTCAGAGTGGATCTTCATACAGAGCCGAGAGAGCTACGCACCCTGAATTCTCTACCGCCTTGCTCGCATACTCGACCTGCAATGAGAGAAAGCTCTTGATCAGTAGCAAGTAGACCCGATATCGGTGGGTTCTTACCTGGAATATCCTTCCGTCTGGAGAATAAGTACTAGCGGATAGGTCGTAGCCTGTGCCAATAGAGGTCATTGTTGTAGATTGGAAGGAATTGGATGATCTCAAGGACGCGCAAGCCTAACCTCAGCCAAACGCGTCAGTCTCCCGTGGGAATCCTCTGATCGGTCGCGTCCCAGGTTGAGCAGCGCGACTGTGACGGTGAACAAACAACTTTGCTTGCAGTATGGACGACGTCGACGATAACTGGAACACAGTGCTGAAGAACCATCCTATATTCGAACTGCGCAATGATTACAAAGAGGATAAAGACTCAGCATCGTCACCCTTGGAACTCTCCTTTGATACACTTTCCCAGTTCACAGAAGATGCAACAACTTCAGATGGGCAAGTACCGTCGGGTCGACGGCAGACAATGATTCTCAAGGATACAGACTTAATTGTGGCATCTGGAAGACAAATACGCATGGCATCTCTTGCCGATGCAAAACTTGGTGGTCACTCGAACCAAACATACAAGGTACTTCACGCTGTATAGGTTCTCCAAACGATGAGCTAATCTCCGGTGAAGGTCTTGCATACACCCAATGTGCAATTTCCAATACATCAAATATGTTTGAATCCAAGTGGCAAGCTACTTGCTGTCGCCGGAGCTTTCCAACTTGCTGTCGTTGTCCTACCACGTCCAGGGTACTCGAAGTTGGTGAACGAAACGATTGACTGCAAGTAAATAGGATTACCTTTTGCCTCAAGCTTTCGCTTATATCACTCTTAGGTCTATTCAAATTGGTCAATTCTACCATGGATCCAAAGGAGCAGCTCCCATTGCCAAAATCGACTGGCATCCTTGGGGTGAGGCTGGATCGACATTGATGGTCATGACGGTTGATGGTAAACTACGGTATGTCTTGAGTGGAAATGGGATGCTTAGTATCTGACAACATTTCAGGGAATATGACCTATCTGTTGACACGGAGGACCCTCAACAGGTACTCAGTTTCGTACCAGAGAGGAAGTTGAATGCCTCTTTCCTCGCTGAAGACCCGGCAGAACGTGAGGTATCCTCGTTCACACTTGGGAAGGGCGAGGGAGATTGGGGACCACTCACAATCTATGCCCTCATGAAATCCGGGGATATGTATGCTATATGTCCATACCTTCCTCAAAATGCGTGAGCCCAGACCATCCCCAATGCCAAACAATACTTACTCACAAGACTTGCAGCTCTATTCCGTCTTCTTACATCCACTCGTTGGAATGTTTCGTGTCGGCGAAGCAAGACCACCTTGCTCATGGTAGCTCGAATGCCGCCAAGGATGCGTCTACTCTCTACGACTATCAGCATAAATACATCTCAGCACTTCTCAAGCAACTTCCCTCCGGCACCATTTTCCCCTCTCCTTCGCGACCTGTCGTCATTCACCCTCCAACGACCTTCAAAACTCAGGCAGCAATGCAGGGCCCATTCCTCCTCCAGCCATCACCTCGAATGCTAGATGGCAGCGAAGGAGGGAATGCAACTGACCTGATCTATCTATCATTCGACGAGGTGGAGGATGATGACGATGATGAACCTGCAGCTACTGAGCACCTTGGTGTGATCATGATTGCATTCCAGGATGGGAAGGTTGATGTCTTCCTTGACGTGGAGAAGGTAGAAGCCAAATGGGAGGGCAAGGTAAATGAAATATGCATTCTTTCACTCTTCCTACTGATGATTCTAATAGATTCAAGACCATTCTCTCCCAATGTTGGCTGTATATGAGAACATTGATCTTGGCCTCATCAATTTGCTCAATAGTATCTCGGCGCCAAAGAACTTCTCACCCTTAGACCTCCTACAAGGGAATGATCCAGTTTTCTTCGCAGATCCCATCCACAAAGACACTGCATACGTTTACCACGCGTTCGGTGTCCATGTGCTGAATATCGGGCCAGTCTTACAGCATTTATCTGCAGCCCTAAGAGCTGACGACGATACGTCCGGATCTCAGCTGGAGTCATCGCTAAAACAAGCTGTTGGGACTTCTGTACAGCCAATACTCTCTACGTTCTCCGTTGAAAAGAGGTATAGGCCACTGCTTCATTTATTAGTCCCTCTATACTTATGGCTTCACCTAGGTGCTCAATCCCGGTTGTCGGCGTGACAATACCAAATGATATCTACCTCACCTATCGCATCCTAATCCTTACATCGGCGATGCGGTTCTCCTCTTTCCCTCTCAGCCTCCGTACCGATATCACCCCACCTCAGATCCAGCAGTTAGCGGCTTCGCTCAGTAAATCCGTCACGCTCGAGGGTAAAGCTGAGTGGTTCACACCATTGGACGGTCCGCCTGCATATGTATCACTTCTCAAGGACAACCCATACACGGTTCCTAAAGCATTAGACCGAAGCTCTGGCCTCCCGAAATTCCCTCAACTCTCACTGCCTCCTTCAACCCTGAAGGATAAAGACTTCAAGTTGACACCTGATACCCTGCGTTACTTTGGGACGACAATGAAGACAATCTCTTCTCACATACTCGAGATTGTTTTGGCTGTCAAAGCCAATGAACAGCGTCTAATGGTACAAAAAGAAGAGCTCGCCAGGATGAACGCTAAATGCAAGGAAATAGAAGCAACCGTCACCAAACTTCGTGGACCTGCAAAGGAGCAGACTGAAGCGCGTTTCAAACAGCTTCAGGAAACCCAAAAATCACTCTTGAGTCGGATGGACAAACAGTTGCAGAATCTGATGGAACGTGCTAGCCCTGAGCTGAGCGAACACGAAACGAAGTGGTTTGAGGAATTGAAGCGGATGAAGACGGATATTCAGGGCGTGGCCAAATATGATGAAGGCTCACTTTCATCCAGAGTTCGATCTGTGAGTGCATCATGATTCCTGACTTTACCAAATTAACGTCATATGAAAACAGTTGGAGAGGGAGTATGAACGACTCATGCCTAGCCTCAAAGATTTGATAGAGAAGGACAAAAGACGAAGAGAAAAACTCGCTGAGAGCAATCGCGCATTGGGCTTTTCGCAGGCCTTCGAACTTGGAGAACGATCAAACTTCGAGTAAGTCCACCAATATTGCGTGTAGGAATCATATAATTTATCTTGTTTAGGCGGTTACGTATATCTGAGGTCCAAAACCATATCACAAAACTGGCTGCTAAACTGGACGTTTCTCTGCAGCAACCTCCACCAAGTCCTTAAATACTTGCAGTCTTGTTTCTCTTGCTCCCGCTGCTTTGTCGATTATCTATGTTGTCGCATCACCAGAATAAAATTCATTGACTGCTTTCCAGTAAAACATAGAGAACAAGTGTATGATACAGAACCATTGGTTTCGCTAGAACTAGTAGGTGTAACGGACTATCCACAGATATTGTCAGCCTGAGAGCTTGACACTGGATGCCACGGACTCACAATCAGGATTCTCTCGATCGGTGAGATCGTCGAAGGCTTGTTTGTGGCCCAGATGCTCGTTCTAACAATAGGGTAAGATTAGATAGGGTTCAAGAGGTATTAATTTCAGAAATCTGACGCTATCTTCTCCGTTCGCTTTTGTTGCAGGTAGGTCTTGGGCACGCCTCTTTTTCACGTTGCGGCGCATCAACTCAAGTCGAAGTAGAACAATCGTAGCGAGCTGGACGCCGTAGACAACTATATGCGCAACGAAGGCCTTGATATACCGCGGTTTGTCGTTGTCTCTGAATACTGGGGACCGAATACATGAGATAGAGATAAGGTCAAGGAAGTGTGGACCTACCTTGTGGACCTATGGCGTTACCGACCGCCCACGCAATGAACACAAGAGACGACGCAATGACTTGCTTTGATCGGCCAGCAACGTTGTTCGTCATGACAGCGAGATTCAGTACAGCAACAGCTCCGAAGCCTTGAGTGCAATAAAAGGCAATCAGAAGTCCCACTTTCGTATGAGCAGATGTAGGCACCGCTGAAAGAAGAATACTCATCAGTATATCCACAAAAAATTAACTGTATGAAACTTACATAGGAAGACAACGGTGCCTGCGATATTGGGAAGAGTATAGATCTGCAGGCTGTCAAGCAGCTGTGTTTCGGTCAGAGATGGTGGCACATACAAAAGCACACAAAAGTTTCTGGTTGTAACGTTTGGAGAGGTAGGCTCCGCTAAAGAGGAAAGCCATAATAATTGCACCCTGAGCAATCGCCAGAAGGTAAGTCTGAAGTTGAGTATAGCCCTATATTCTGTATTCAGCACGCTTCATAAGCAAGTGACTCGGTAGTGAAGAGCATACAAAAGCTTTGATGATGATGTTTGAGAAAGCACCCAGTCCTCCAGTGGGAAGGGCGTTGGTAAATGAGATGAGTGTGACACCCCAGACGACCGGGTCCGCGAAAGCCTCAGCTGAGTGATGGTCAGTATACAATCCCTCAGTTGGCGTGCTTTCACTCACCGACTTGATACATCTGAACGTTTAAGGGTTAAGCGTTGAATCGAATGTAGATGGAATTTGAGTAGGTCTGACCTTGAATTGCCTGTTCTGAAGTCCAGTGTCGTTCTTCCTTACCCGCTCCGCAATCAGCACACGATCCTCCGGGGACCAACACTTAGCACGCATAGGACTATCTGGTAGCCACCAGTACACAAATATTCCCCAGACGAAGGTTATACACCCGAGCAACTGAGAGAGGCTCAGCATTGCCCTACGCCACGATAGGATAACGCCTACCGTGAACAGGATTTGCCAGTTTTTGAGTCTCAAACCTTCGATGTGGGCGATTCCATAGGCTATCAGGCCTCCGACGCATTGCTGAAAGCCATTCATAGAGTAGAAAGACCCGATCACGAGGGCTTGTTCTTCGCGAGTATACCACATTGTAGACCTAGTATGAAGAACTATAAGTGAGGAAAGAAACAGGGATCTGGAATACGCACATGAAAACAAAAGCCGGTTGGCAGACGCACTCAAAAATGCCAAGAAGCGTGCGGACAATCACTAAACCAGTGAAATTCTTGCACGCAGCTGTGCATGCTAGGACTGCACCCCAGGCCATGATGCTGCAGGAGTGTTGGTAGGATTAGTAACCGAATATTAACCAATGGCCTACTTGAATGATAAGTATTTGGCAATAGGAAACCGTTGAATTAGCCTGTTGGTGGGAAACTCCCAGATCAGGCTGAACATTGGAAGTGAGCTTAGGTATTCGGGATCTTGAATCAGGCGCATACATGGCAATATAGACTGTTGGAGGTGAATTCAAAGCTGGGAATATAGGTGATGGTGCAATGCTCGTACCACAAGTTGTTAACCAAGCGTATTCTTGTCCCTTCAACTTTGTGTCCTCCTGGATTCCCATTATTGATGCGAAATTGATGGTTCTGCGAAGACGGTCAAGTTATCACTTAAGAAATTACGATTTTATAGGAATTGCTTACCCCTTATCGAGAGTCTGGGCAACTAATGAAATATCAGAGGTTATTCATGGATGCCGCTCACTCGAGTGCTCACAGTATGTCACGACCATTACAACCTGAAAGAATTAAGATGGGTGATGACGAACAAGCCTGTGACTTGCGAGACTCACCAGTACTCGTTTATGCACCATCCATCGTAGCCTCTTGTTGGTCGCCTCATCAATGATTATGGGCTCGGAGGTCTGCGAAAAGAAGTTGGCGACCTCGGCGTCAATACCAACGGGAATGGCTGGAGGTGCATGAGTTTAAGTTTAACAGGTGCGGAGCAACGGACAAACCACGGGCTTCAGTGGAATCGCTATTAAGCGATCTAAAATCCTTTCCATGGTCCTCGTAGTGTTCTTTGGCGCCAGTGTCTTTGGGAAGAGCCGACATGGTACTGTGACCAACCCCGCATTCTTGTCGCTCCTCCAGAGTTCGGTTCTTATACAGAGAAGTTGGCAGCGCCTCAAGATTCGGGTTGGTCACAAGGCTTCTCTATGCCTTGCATAATGGGGAATGGTGGCTCATCGCGATGTATCGGACCCGGTGACCGCGCCTCTTCAGCGGTCCGCGGCCCGTTGTACGTGCCATGAGCCTTGATGTCCTCATAGAAAAGCGGAGCAGCCACTATAGGCCAATCTTCAGACGGCGTCCAACTCAATCTACCATGTCCTTCAGGAACACCAATCCGTTGAAGGTCGCTTTATTGGATCGTATTTCGAAGTTGATCAACTGCCTGGTCAACATCAAGGATGAAACTGGAGAGTTCCTGATGACCATTCCGGACGGGCGTGTCATTGACACTAAGGGTTGGAATGACTGGGAGGTAAGTTTCCAACTTCATTCATATGAGAGGCAAAAATCTGACGAACCATCATTGCAGTGGACCCACGGAGTCGGTAAGGGGAGAATGCCAGTACCCCAAAGCTGGACGTGCCTAATCTTCTGATAGGACTCTATGGCCTCTGGAAATTTCATGAGATCACGGGAGATGAAGACGCACTACGGATCGCAATTGACTGGTTCCGGGATCGATTTAACGTAGGGACAACCAAGGTAAGATGCTGATGCGCCTAGGCTTCATCGCATATACCAACGCGCAAATGTAGAATGTGAACACGATGGCGCCTTTACTAACGGCAGCATTTCTCCATGAAGCCAAGCTCAAGGACTACCGGGTGCACCTTGACTCTTGGGCCGAATGGGTGATGTACGATATGCCGCGGACCGAGGAAGGCGGTCTTCAACATATCACCTATCTTGTCGATAACTATCAGCAACTATGGGATGATACCCTCATGATGTCGGTTTTGCCGCTCACCAAGATCGGTCTTGTGCTTGAGAGGCCCCATTATGTTGAGGAAGCTAAGCGGCAATTCCTTCTTCAGTGAGTATATGCAGGCTGCTTGCCTCCTCCTATATCCTGACATCATACGGCAGCATCAAATACCTGCAAGATCAACAAACGGGTTTATGGTTCCATGGCAAGTCAAATATTCTCAAGGATCTTCCACGCAGATCTTCTGATTTGAGAAACAGGATGGACCTTCGACGGTCGTCATCATTTCGGAAAGGCAAGATGGGGTCGCGGGAATTGCTGGGTCACCATCGCTATCCCAGAGTTCATTGAATTGCTGAACCTCCCGGAGACCGATGGCACGCGTTTATTCCTGGTCACTTCTTTGAAAGCCCAGATAGACGCTTTGGTAGCCTGTCAAGATTCGGAGAGTGGGCTGTGGCATACGATCCTGGACGATCCAACCTCTTACCTAGAAGCTTCAGCGACTGCAGGGTTCGCTTATGGCATTTTGAAGTCTCTGCGAATGAGGTTGATCCCCAAAGAGGACAAATACGTCGGTGCGGCAAGGAAGGCAATCGCAGGAGTACTGGAGAATATTTCAGAGGACGGCGAGCTAAAGCAGACTTCTTTTGGCACACCGGTGTTCGACGATGTAGAAGACTACAAGAAAATTCCGCTCACTAGCATGCCGTATGGACAAAGTCTGGCCCTCCTCGCTTGCACAGAGTGGCTTAGAACATTCCTGTAGTTTGTGTAATGTGATGCATTGATTGATAGCCCGAGATATGGAATACATCTAAAAGTACACTTCTTCCGACCTGTTAGAGGAAAGATAGCGAAAGCGAGTGAATAGAGCACCTACATATCATAAACAAATCCATCACCAAGCTTGTTCGTAGCATTCACTTCTCTGGTGGAACGATGAGCAATGGATAACAGACACTGATTATGGCCAGTAAAGATACTCACTCAACCCCATTTTTAACCATTTGGGAATCTTTTTCTCCCCAGTCCCCGAGCTCGACCCTGGAGTCTTTGCAGGTGGACTTTGGGACGTCGGCGTAGGGACGGTGTTGTCTACTGGTGGAGGAGCTGGGAGGTCCACGGCTTGTGCAAGGATGTGTGGTTCTAAAGGCGCAGTCACATCGTTGTCTGTCAAAGTTGTCAATCTTGCGAGAGTGGTCGAATAACCCAACGCTTACGATTCAGAGCAGGGTCTTCAAACTTCAACAAAAGAACCGAGGAGGGCGCCAGCTGCAGCTGAGCTAGGGTGAGATCTCGTACTTTGAGGTCGGACACCTTCAATTCGCGTATGGGAGGTGTCTGGTCTGGTATCATAGCCTCAACAAATGCACATCTATATCGCAGGATTCAACTTACATAGTACGAATTTGATAGGTTTGACATCTTCTCTCAAAGAATTCCGTACAAATGCGTAGACTGAGCGAATCTTATCCGTCGAGGGAAATGTTCGCTCAAGTTGAGTACGATCGGGGAATCGAATGCGAATGGTCGTCTGGCGCTGCTTCAGCGATATCAAAGGCTTGATACGATGATTCAAGACTCACATTGGGGAATCTGTTCAACCTGGCTTTCTCTTTTGCATCTCTCTGAGCTTTCAATTCAAATGGCGCATCCGTCAGGGCTTGCGTTCGTGCATTCAGAGTCTTCTGTGCTGCTTTGATATCGGCAGGCGTCATTGCAAAATACTCATCGGGTAGAGGGGCTACAGAGCTTTAGCCTGAGCTTGACCCTCTGAAGATGGCAAGTCACTCACGGCGAGGGGCAGGGGAAGAAACATGAGAGGGCCTGTAAACTTTATACTCTAATGCGGGTGCTTTCGCCGCTTCTTCCTTCACTTGAGGAATTTCTTGCGCCTGCGTAGGTGCTGAGGTATGCGCAGCTGGATCGAGGGTATCTGACATGATGGGTGACGCGGTCAAAAGGTGTTGTCACTGAACTATGTTGTGTGCCAAGTCGAATTATAAGGACATCAATAGTACTACGAGGTTTCGCCTTACGTCTTGCTAATCAGATGGTATCGAATAATCAACGCAAGCCTATGAGAAGGATGTCAGCAATGTGCTCTGGAACGATAGGGAAGGAATCAGACGAAAGTAGTTGTCTCAAGCTATCGACTCCAGGACCACTGGCGGGTGGTCCCTTTGGTGTGAAGCCAAGAGCATTCGAACGCAAATTACTAGAATAATCGCATCACGTACTCAACATTTGGAGGAGACACTTACAGGTTACAATTCTTCGTTATGGTTCAACGAGGGTACTCTGGTAAATTTCTCGAAGCGAGCGTGTATAACTGCCAATGATTTGTCAGCAAATACCCTTACAGCGGATCTAATCTTGGCCACCTTGACCGCCTTTCAAAAGCTGGGGCGCCGCCACAGGCCTAATCTATTGCCTTCACTGCTTCCCTCTAACCTGTAATGAGTAACCATAACCACAGTCATGACGGCCCCTGCGGCCACGAGGGTCACGACCACGATCATGACCACGATACTTCTGATCTGGGACCCAAGGACAACCTCTTTCTGCACATCGACCGTCCGAACGTCCGTGCATTCAACGCGACAGGGGAAGGGTCTGTAGTAATCAAACCCTGGCACGAACGTCTCGAAGAGACAAAGGTATAGAATTATGGCATAAAATCTGTGATTACTCCTAACCGTATAGAAACAGTACATTCAATCCGACGCTGATGACCAGCTGTGAGCTTTTGGCCTTCTCGGATGACAACCGGGTTTTGAATCGCAACGTTACAGTATCCTGCGGATAGTCTTCACAGGCTCCGTCAGGCTAAGATCTCTACTTCTGAAGGCAGGTCCAGGAGATCAGACGCCCGAAAAGGTCCAACTGGTTCGTACCATCATGTGAGGCCCTCCATGACGCTCTGAGGGATACTTCTAGTTCTCCAACGAAGCAAATCTCGACTTTGATGACGTCAATGACAAGACTCCTACTCAAGAGTTTGCAGTTCCACAAGGCCGAGATGTCGGTGAATATGCGCTGAAGTGAGCAGGTCCTAGCCCCTTCCTCGTTCTAGGAACTCAAGAGAAGTCCCTCAGGACGGCCAAGTTTTCT
The DNA here is from genome assembly GCA_015708445.2 of Clitopilus hobsonii. Classification (NCBI taxonomy): domain Eukaryota; kingdom Fungi; phylum Basidiomycota; class Agaricomycetes; order Agaricales; family Entolomataceae; genus Clitopilus; species Clitopilus hobsonii. The sequence continues at coordinate 1,638,303 of CP068001.1, read as the reverse complement.
AACATCTCCTCTGTAACTCTGTTCTTCCCAGCTTCACAAGGTGCGGACGCCACTCAAATATACTACGTCGGGTTCCTTGGCCATTGGACGGCGGTGAGTAGAACCGAGCTAATTGTTATTACGAGGCTGACAATACTATTATAGCACCGTGACAACCCAATAATAACTGTCTACGAGGCACAAGCAAATATTGCTGATCACCCCAAGATACAGGGTATGGATGGTACTCTCAGCCGGCCAGGAATGTAGCATACAAATAGCAAATACTGGGAGGTTTCCGACAGAGACGCTGCATTGACGGACTTCATTACCAAATACGACACGTATCGGTATGTAAGGTATATATAATGTAGAGAAAGACATGGGAAGGAATTGTCATAGCCGCTCTTGCTCATTGATCAGCTGGAGGTAGATTAGGGTCCGAATTGAAGCGAATGTGTCTCGGCGTTCTGCTTCCTTCTCTTGAGCTAGGATGACTAGCTTCCTGGACAGTATTCAACAGGCTGGTTCTCCTACTCATTCTTCCGGGAGCATCTGGAAGGGCAATCGGCGACTCTCGTGGGGGCGTATGAACGAGCAAAAGATGCTGAGGCTGTGATCAGACACTTAACGTAAACGCAAGATGTAGGAGAAACATACTTGAGCTGGTGAAATCCCAATGAGACTGATTGTACTCCTCGGCGATCTTGAAATCTGAGGATCTTTCATTCCATCCGGTATGATGAGTCTTGCCCGCCTTCTCCTGCTGATGGAGCCGTGACCTCTCAGAGAATCTTGACTTGAGATTGACCGCCTATCTGCAGGTTGTAGGAATTCTTCTTCAGCTTCTTCATCTTCGTCCTCTTCTGTAGAGGCAGGGCCCCATGCTATGATGAAGACGCCAAGGAAAGTTGCAGCGCAACCGTAGAGGAAAGTCACAATCTGGTGGAATTTTGCTTTCTGGAAATCACCATAGAGGATTGCTGAACCAATGATAGCAGAAAGGGTGAAGAGCACAAATTGCGTAGGAATAACGACCTGTAGGTATGGTTAGTATGGCGGTCGTGTTGTAATCGAGGCATACAGTACCTTGCTGTCGAAGCGCATCAATGCTCGGTTGAGGTACCTGATTTGACCGACGCCAGTGATCATGAGGACCTACAGCATTATGAGAGGTGATATCCGGTAAACAAAAGAATTGACAGACTGCCAGGACTGGATATGTAATCCAAGTTGAGAAGAGCCCAATCCATCCAAGTCTTGTCAACAAGGTAGAGGTAGCTTTGGTCGCAAGCACAGTAAAGCCACCTTCGCCCAACTAGATCAATTTACGGCCTCATGCGTTCATACAAAGTGAAATACATACCGAACAGTGCACAAAGCCCCACATCAATGAACACCCAGCGGTCGCCAGCACTTCTGTGAGACAAAGTTGCAAGGAACAATCCACCGGCAAGATAAATGCACGAATATATGATAAATGGAGTTTGTGATATGGCTTTAATTAGGGTCTCCGGGTCCAACTGTTGGTCGGACGAGTTTGAAGCAAGCACAACAGTAACTGCACCGACGATAGCAATCAAAATTGCCAAAAGATCCCTCTGTCATAGAAATTGAATGCTGGATGCTTAACTGGGTGATAATCTATTCACCTTACGGAATCGCTCCTTGAGCAGTAGAGGGGCGAATAGGCAGTTTGCCATCAGGGAAAACTGGATTCCGGATAAACACGAGATGAGAAACCAGTGAATAAGAGAACGTACGGTTCCAAGAGGGGCGACTACTGAGGCTGGTGCCCACGCGTAAGAGATGAAGTTTCCTATCTCTCCAATATTCATGAGCAAAAAGCCAGCCCACCTTGCGTGCTCAGTCAGTCAAAGATTTAGAGAGGAATTGAGCCGTACTCACCATAACTTAGATTTGAGATAAGCAGCCTCATCACCATTGTCTAGCGCAGAAGGACTTGTGCGGGAGTCCGCAGAATTCTGCTGTTGTCTGGGTGGATGAGCCTGGATGACATCCACAGGAAGAAGTGGTGGGTTTTCGCCCTCGAGCTGTATGCTTTTGGGAAAAAATCTCCTAGGTGAGTACCAAGGCTTGGGTTTGGGCTTCTTGGCCAGGGGAAAGTAGCCCGAGCTTTGGGTACCATAGTTTCGAGCAGGTGGAGATGTTTGCGGAAACGGGACGTTTGACTGATGCTCCGGGGAAAAGTCTGGCTCAGTAGCGACAATATGGCCTGTAGCAATAGTTCGACCCTCTCCATTGGATTGAGGTACCTGGCCAGACGACGGTTTGCGATTGTTGCCTGCAGGATTACCGCTCCTGGTCGGTCCAAGGGTTTTCCGCCCAAAACTCCCTTCGCTTTTGGCCTGAACACGTTTATGGGCAAGTTTTTGCAGATTTAATGCCAAAGATATGAGTATATTGCCGGTGATCGCGATCAGTATGCCAATGGCGGTGGACTTGGTGAGTTTCGGAAGATCATCCATGGCATGGAGACGAGAGGCCAGCGTCTCTATAAATATCGGCCAGCCTGTTCCGTAGGGTTCTGCTGCACCTAGACTGGCCACTGGCATCGTGTTTACCGAATGGCCGTGCAAGATACCAATGAACCCCGCAGCAGGTGGATCAGGACAAGCTTCAAAGGAGTGGCGGCCAAAATGAGGTCGCTAATGGTCTCCGATGAACATGTGACCATCTGATCCAGAGACGCGTTCGAAGGACGTGTGCTCGTCGTCATTCGCTGCGCTGTCACTGAAGCCGCACTCGGTACAACCCACCTTCTTTCCCAACAATGCGCACAGGTCATATTGCCCATACTCTCCCGGCATTTCCAGTGTACTCCTCGGCCTTTATCTCTGACGATGAGCTGGTTCTCGGAGGCGGAGGCGGCGGCTCAAAGAGCGGCGTGAGGAACAAACTTGTAAGCCGAGAAAATTATCCTAACTTTTCAGTACTGATTCACGCCAATCTCAAGAAATTGCTCAAAGTTGATTCTGGGCGGTCTACGACTCTCATTGCTGAAACGGATGTCGAAGATGCGCCAATGAGCATGACTGTTGACATAGAGGTCATTGTCCTGCAAGGTTTCTCGGGCAATATTAGGGGCTGACAATACATAGGCACGGCTAATTGCATGTGGCGTCAACAGCTCGATGGAGAAGCTTGCGCAAGGGGAGAACGACAATTGTCGAGTGTTTGCTGTTAAGGGAGATAAGTAAGTGTACAAGATGCGTCGCTTGGGAGAGTCCTTCTAACCCCCTGCTCAGACTCGAGTCCTTGGCTTCTCGTGGCACAATAACTGCTTCAGCTATTCTGGATGACTACCAGGTAGTTTCTGCCCTTAGGCATCTTTTCTGTAACTCTGAACAACTTCTCAGAAAGTCACTGTCTTGTCCCAAGACAAGACTTTGTTAGCTGTTGCGGGTTCTAATGACGTACGTGGCATTCGTCCTTGCTCACGTTCTTAGTATAACCGTTCTTCCAGCTGTCTCTCTTGAGCTTTCCGTCTTTGACTCCTGTCGCGGCATCTATTCACACCGACAAGGAGATATACGACGCTGCCTTCACAGAAAGCACGGTGTGTGCAGGTCCACCGCTTCTATGTACCATGCTGATTTTCAAACAGTTGACCATTGTGACAACCCATAACCTACTTGTGTATTCTCTTCCGAAGACCCACAAGAAATCCAAGGGCAAGGCGAAAGGTTCTGCATCTTCTTTGAGCAGTTTAGAACCGCTCAAAACTATCGAAATACCCCCTTCCATCGGAACTGCTGGTTGTAGCTTCCGAGCAGCAAAGTATGTCCACTCAGAACACCATCTGTTTCGCAAACTCACAACTTGCTCAGAATACATCCCACTGACGACAAAGTGCTATATACCTTAATCAACCAAAGCTCACCAAGGACTCGTGCAACGAAGAAGGTAGAAAGAACTGCATACGTCTGCAAATGGGACACATCGACTTGGTCCCTTGTCAAGTCTAAGAAGATTGGCGACCGAAACTTGACTTGCTTTGATATAAGGTATGATCTTCTGTGTGGTGAAATAAGAAGTTCCTGGTGCTGAGTTTATTTAGCCCCGACGGCAAATTCCTTTGCATCGGCTCTTCTGACCTATCCATCGGTCTATTAGATGCGACAACTATGAATGTACGTCGGTGTTTCGCATTTGCCTCTACCATGCCTGACGGTAGTCCGACTAAACAGCCCGTTGTGACGATTCTCAAAGCTCATGAGTTACCCCCGACAACTCTCTGTTTCAACCCTTCGAGTGCTTTGGTTGTTTCGGGAAGTGCAGATAACACGATTCGGGTTATAACAGTTCCCTCCTCCGTCTCCAGTGGTTCATGTAAGTAACAACATTTAACGGATCAGAATTCTGTCCTCTGACAATATCTGTACAGCTTGGATGAGTTATGTCCTAGCGATCATCGTGATCCTTCTTGCGTTTTTACTGCAGAATTATATGAGATCCAACGACTTGCCTTGGGTGTCATGACCCCAGTCTTCTTTTCTTCCCGATATGCACTAGGTGTTCGGAAGCTATGTATACCCTGATATTATTACATATGTATATGAGACTATCATACAGACATCAAAAATGCGTCGACTTAGTCGTAGTCGTCTTCTTCTACAAGTTTTCGCTTGGGACCTGAAGTCTCTACTTCTTCCATTGCATCACTGTCGTCATCTTCGTCCCCTCCAGCAAATAGACCGTCGTCGTCGTCTTCTGCATCGCTTCCCGCTGCTTCACTAGCACCTGGAGCGGGCGTGCCCATCATCTCCATATCTCCAGGTGTGGCAATAGCACTTATAGGGAATGGTGCCTCCTCTCGAGGGATTGCTTCAGGTAATGGTGTGGCAGCCGTTTCTTGTATGGCGGGCTCCATCTCTTCGTCTTCCTCCTCCTCAGATTCGGACTCCTCAATTTCCTCGATCTCCTCGTCGTATAGCTTGACACCCGGAGGTGGCTTGTTCGGCACCAAGTCAAAATCGATCGATGTCAGGCAGTCTGCAGACTGCGGCAGCCTCACTCCAAACACTTCTTGAACAGCAGGAAGAGGCGTTGCGTTCACTTGAGAAGCGAGTGAGAGAATATACTAGATGCACATTTGAGATCATGTGCGGTAGATGTAGTCACAAAACCCACTTCTTTAGGAACACGTCCGCCAAACTCCCAGCCTACACGAGCTTGTACTGCAAGTACCACGTCCTCTATCTCCACCTTGCCATGCCGTCCTGTGTGTTCAGCATAAACGATCGCGTCGGAAAGGACTTGAGATGTGTATCGGTGTGAAAATTCTAGGAGCTGATGCAGCACCCCTGGTTGAGCATCTTGTACTGCTGGTGTCGACGATACCAGCAAGGCTATAGCTCTCGCAGTTGGCGGTAGCGTGTCCGCAGAACGCGACATCTTGCGGGGACCGCGAAAGACATGCCGACGCCAGTCGTAAGTGAAAACACGTGATCTTCGGTGACAAAGCCGAATTCACAAGACACCGTGCGCCATCCACTCAACCTCCAACGACCACAACCGACATGCTCCGTTCAATCGTTTCGCAAAGCATTCGCAGCGTCGCTCGGCCTAGAGCTGCTCAGGTGGTTGCCAGACCGGCCGCTGCTCGTTTTTATCACGAAAACGTCATTTCGCACTATGAAAGGCCTAGAAATGTGGGTCCAGACACAATTTCCAGACCCCAAGTTCTTTATCTGATAACGATTTTTCTATGCATCTAGGTGGGATCCCTCCCCAAAGATGATGTCGACGTTGGCACTGGGCTTGTAGGGGCACCTGCGTACGTTCTTCCCTCCTGTTTGCCGTTGGTGGAGTCCTGCTCACCGACGTTCCCACAGTTGCGGAGATGTGATGAAGCTGCAAATCCGTGTCGACGAACACGGCATTATTTCCGACGTGAAGTTCAAGACCTTTGGATGTGGTAGTGCCATTGCCTCGAGTTCATATATGACCGAACGTGTTAAGGGTCTGTCGCTTGAGGAAGCTGGCAAAATTAAGAATACCGAAATTGCAAAGGAGCTTTGCCTGCCCCCTGTAAAATTGCACTGCTCAAGTAAGTCATCATTTTCTACCTTGCCACGTCGTCTGTGCTGAATATGAGATCCAGTGCTTGCTGAGGATGCCATCCGCTCTGCTATCCGTGACTATAAGACCAAGCGCAGCAAGCTTCCTAATCCCAAGCAAGCTGGCTTCATTGACGTCACGCAGAGTGCTGCAACTGGAGAAACTGTTGCGACTGCTCATCCGGCGGAACGGCCTTGATTCAGAATGTTTTCATTGATTCCAACATATCTATTAGCAAAATTAACTAGCTGCGTACAGCTACATACATACCTTACTTTCTATATGCTGCCATTGCGTAATGGGATAGTCTAGTTGCGATCCTTGTATCGTTGTAACATATTTGATAATACATGCTTTCGTTATAGAATACAGGTCCGCCAAACATGAATTACTAGGAGCTTTCTACAGGACTGCTTAGGCACCCTTCTCTCCTGTGAATGTAAATGTGCCACCAGCGAACCACCTGTCGTTGGCTTCCTTGACGCGTTGAGCAGCAGTTGCGCGGTTTGTGAGTTGGAAGCCTGTCGTATTGTCGAGAATTAGTTCCTGCCAGAGGAAACATCGAATGACCGTACCTTGGGCGGCGGTGACGCTTAATGACGTAGCCGTTCCAGAAGCCAAGCCACCACTTGACTGAGCAGCGCGAGTGATAGCTGCGGTACGCAATTTGTTTGCCTTGGAGAGTTTGGCTGTAGCACGTCGTCAGATAGAGAATTGTACGGAGCTTGTGTCTGGACGAACCTCGGCTCTTAGCCTCTCCCATTCCAGCGCGAACTTTGCCGGTGCCAACGCCAATCATACCCATTCCTTTGGTTTGATCGAATGCGCCAACCTCCTGTTCAGCTTCTCCGAATTGCATACGGTTCTGCAGTTTACGAAGTTCGGTCTGTGCATACGCCTCCTTGGCCTTGCGTGCTCTGAATAGGGGAATGTTAATTTGCTTGTATGGATTAGAATTCGTAGACAACTTACCTTCGGCCACCGCGACGTTTCTTGGGACCATCTCCAGGAACAGGCAGAGCTTTCACAACTTTGGCTGGCGGCGGTGCTGCTAGCCTGTCAATGTGTTTTTCTATATTGTCCCTGAGGTTTTGACCATATGTGCCTAAATCCAAGGTCTGAGCCGCTGGTGAATAACAGAGAGAACGAAAAACATACCATCGCGTTTGGAACGCTCTAGATCCATTCTTGCCGCAAGAACCGCCTTCGCACCAATTGTTCGCTGGATTTTGAGTTGGTATTCAGACGGTGTTTGCGTTACCAGTTCAGATTGGTAGATGAATCCTGTATGCCGCCTCTGAGTAGCCGAAGAGAAACCGGCAGCGATCTTTCTTTGGGCTCCCAGTAACTATCTCTCAGCATTAGTTTGAAACAAAGAAACATATTGCAAGTATCGTACGTGAACATTACACGCAGGCATCTTAGCGAGCCCAGCGAGTCCACCTGCAACGCCAAGAAGTTTCGCAGCTGTAGTGGTACCAACAATGGCTGAAAGGTTGGGTGCGAGCACATTCATTCTTGAGCTGACGTACATGAAAATCTGAGGGCCTCTTAGCTTGAGCGAGTGCGACCCGATCACTTGACGACATACCTTTTTGCGAGCTTCTTCTAGTCTGTCTGCAAGGTCACAGGCACGCTCAACCGCCTTCCACTCCGCTTCTGGGAGCTTCCTGCCGGCTGTAGTGGTTGCCGTGACCACGACACTCATGATTACTGCTGCAGGTAATATTCCAGTAAGATTCACTTTTGTTGGATCCTAGTGAGAAATTAGACCCATCAGTGTATTCAAGGAGAGGCTTGACGCGTACTTCTTCGTTAGCAAGAGCTCGAACTGTCCGGATAAACATAGCAGGATCGGTCACCAACTGCTCGAGTTCTGGGAACTTGATAGCATAATGATCTCGAATGAACTAGCTTCAAGTTAGCACACATCCAGGGAAAGTCTCAGAGTTGGGAACTCACCTTATGCACGACCAAAATCTCATTGTCAACTTCAACAGATAAGTTGTTCGCCTGTACGATGACGTTGTATTCTGGATTCATGTGTGCAGGCAAGGCCATAGCTTCCGTTGTACTTGGGCTTGCTTGAAACTTTTCAATTTCCTACAACAATACGGCCGCGTTAGTATACTACACACCACACCTTTCTGACACGCGCACCTTGAGAATATCCGCCATCCTCTTGCTTCCTTCAAGCTTGGCCACATTATTGACATCCGCGACATTGGCTAGCTCCATCCTCTGCACTTCTTCAGCATCAAGTTCCTCTGCAGGTCTTATGCCTCCCTCTAACACTAAGCTTCCGACCTCCCTACCCTTCCTCTCTTCATCACCCTCAGCTTCTTCCTCCTCGTCTCCAGATATTTCCTCTGCCTTGCGTTTCAGTCCATTTGAGCCAGATGCTTCAGCCTGCTGCTGCGGTTCTTCTTCTTCATAATTCTCTCCATCAGAGAGGCCTTCTAGATCAGCGAGGAGGTCGTCACTCATTCTTGTGCACGAGATGAATTAGGTGAATGTCCAAACGTCTGTCCAAGTAAAGGCGAGGTTGATCACGTAATCCATGAACTGGTTCAGATCGGCAGCCTGAGCTGTTCAGCCTTGGCTCAACTCTCAGTACCAAGGTTCCTAATAGTTTGCGTTGGCCAAATCCACTTGCTATAGGTCTGGCGAGTAGTACATCCCGTGTAGAGAAAGTTATGGAGGAATGTCAATAATATATGCGGACTACGAATGGGCCAAGGGCGTGCAAGAAATATGTCGAGTGCAAATTGTCGTGTCCGCCGAGATATATGTGCAATAACTGGTACAACGTAAGGATAGGAAACCGAATAGGAGAGTGACTCTACTATAGTATATGAGGTGTGCGAGATGATTGGGCATGCGGGTGGACCGTGAAGACAAAACATTGCATCATCAATGGGTAAACAGTGGATGTCAAGTCGTATTAGAGATGTACAAGGGAAGAATGCAAGTCAGCGGATCAGAGGATATAGTGCTGTGAGACTAGGCAACGTGCATCGGACTGCCAGGGGGTAGATGAGAATGGTCATTCATCGAGAGATTGTCCATCCTCAACGGGCTGTTGCCAAAAACGTTGGCGGAAAGAGGGCTCTTCGCATTGGCAGCACCTCGTCGATGTCGCCTTTCTAGCAGCGTCGCGTTGTCCATATCTAGTTCAAAGCCTTTCTTTGGTGCTCGTTTCTGTGCAGTGCCAGCTATTGCGGCATTAGCAACCGCCTTCTTGCCTTGATCCCTGGGGCCAGCCCTACCACCGCCATAAGCCTGACCTGCAGCTGCAGCCATGGCCCCACTGTCAACTTTGGTTGGTTCCCACTCTCGATCCTCCATGATGGTGTCGTCCTCTTCGTCCTCGTTGAGACCATCGAGGAATCTCCTAGGTCCGTTGGCACCAGGGCTAGCAAATTTGTTTCTCCTCGCGCCTTCTTCCTCCATCCGGTGGACCGCATATGTGATGTCGAATGCTTCCTTAAGAGTAGCCAGACCAGGACTTCTACCTTCTCCCCGGCCACCACGTGCGGCGGAGAGAAGGGGAGAATCGAGAGGATGATTGTATGCGTTCTTGCCGTATACGTTGGGCGTAGGGGGTGGAGGTGGAGCTGCTGCGGCAGTGCACCAGGGGTGCTTCAGAAATTCATCTATAGTATATCGTTGCTCTGGATCGACGCAAAGCAAGTGGCTGATCAGGTCTTTCGCTGGAATGGACAGTCAGAAGGTCATTTCAGAGCAAGGATCCATGACTCACAGGACAGACTGATATCGTCCCACCAGGGGCTCAAAAATGTGTAGTAGCCTCGAGCAACCTTCTCGGTGAGAACATTGATGCTCTCGTCGTAGAAAGGAGGGAAACCGCAAAGTAGGGTATACAACACGCAACCAAGCGCCCACATATCCACACTCTTGCTATACCGTTCATCCTTGACAATTTCGGGTGCCGTGTATCCTACAGTTCCGCAAGGCGTCATCGTCTCTTCATTCCAGACGACTTTGCTCAGCCCGAAATCTGCAATCTTGACACGGCCAATGCCACCACCCCCAACGCCCGGTATAAACTGACCTTCATCCTCCTTCTCTTCGTCGTAGGGTCGCTTTTCAGGTGGGGGATCAGAGGGGATGATTGGAATTCGCTCAAAGAGCAAATTCTCGGGCTTGATGTCTCTGTGGACAACACCACGTTGTTCGTGAAGATAGTGAATACCCTGAGCCACTTGAAGGATGACATGGCGCGAGAGATTCTCGCTGAAGTACGTCAGTTTGACGATTTGATGGAACAATTCACCGCCTTCCATCACTGAGAAATGTATAAGTCCAGGCTGCAAGCGGAGCCCGACGCAACACGTACATTCTAAGACCAGAAAATAGTGTTCTGGTGATTCGGAAAAAGAATAGAGCTTGACGATCGACGGGTGGTTCATTCCGCGCATAATTTGCACCTCTAGAGAATTCTAGATCAGTCAAAGTGAGGATGCACGAAACGAATGGAAGATCGCACCTTTGAGAATATTGGCACGCTGGGAGCGAGAAACCGGACGTCAACACAATTCTGGAAACCAGATACAAATCGAAAAGATAAAAACCTCTGTTACGCGCGGTTTCTTCTTAAAGTTCGGGTTTAAGTGTTTGTCGCCGGCCTAGAGAATTCACCGCGCATTTCAGAGGCCAGGAAGGGAAGAAGGATGAAGGAAGAGGAAGAATACATCAGTCAGATGATTCATGTACAGAGGGATATGAACCGCAATCGAGACAACAGCTTACCTGCGATGCGTTGAGTTCATACTTGCGAACGACCTTGACTGTGAATTCCTCGGTTCAATCATCATGGACAGCAGGCAATAACAAAACTACTGACTTGCGCATTTTGACTTCGATTTGAGGTCAACAGCCTTGTAGACGTTCGAGAAAGCACCACTGATCAAGAAAGAGAACAATGAGCCATGACGATGGATGGTTTCCACGGATTGATGGCACTCACTCGCCCATCTTGTCCTGTAGGTCATAATTCTCCAAACCAGCGTAAGAAGGCATCTTCGAACGTGCTTGTCGTTCTTCTGCAACGATTTTCTGCACGGTCTCCTTATGTTCAGGAGATATTGTTCTCTTCTGAGCCTCCTCTACGCGAGGTTGTTGGTGGGGTGGTGGTGGTTGCTGATGACTTGTATCATTAGGCTGGGTTTGATTATGATGCTTTCCATGCCGAATAAGATCTAGTAATCAATTGTCAGCACAAATGCGATAAATTTTTGGAATACATGCGACAAACTCTTGAAAGCGTCGACTACAGCACCTCCGGGCATTGTTGGACTTGGTTGAGCAAAGGAATTCGAGATCGAACAGTTAACTACGTCTTTTTTCAGCATCCACTTACTGACGTCAGACCACGTGTTTGTTCTCCTCTTTACTGCCAAACAACGTCAGAGTCGTCATCGAACGCTTTGAAAGCAAGTGTCATTGACAGCGGATGGCTGGAGATACTCTATTACCATAACGCGTCCTTGCAATGTTCATGGTGAGGCAGCGATGGCCGTAGTTTGTCCGCAAATAGTCATGGCACTCTCAGAGATTGATTAGACCAAGTCAAGACAGATGTCAAATGTTCCGAGTCCGTGTAATCACGATGTCCAATCCGTCCATAGAAAACTAAAGAGATTTTGGAAAAATGAAAACACTGCAGGGCAGCCGAATACGACTCGTTGTTGACCAGACTCCATAACATCTCGACTACACCGAGTCACTCCCCCCGGGTTATCCCTCTTATCCGAGTTGGGTCACTCTGATCTCATGTGCTGCCCAATCAAGCTCTCTCGCTTTTCTGATTTTTATCTGTCGAATCCTGTCCGTTCTCCATCAGACACATATCATCACTTTAGATCAGACCCACTGTTCTGGTTCGGCTCCCGGACGATAGACGCTTTTTGACCATCCAGACACTACGGTGCGAACATGGCGAACTTCGCCGTTCAACGAGAGTGAGAACAGCGCTCAACGTTGATAGCTCCTAACCATGCTGTCCTGTGATTCAGATCTAATTCAGTCTATCGTGACGAACGAATGATAATTAAACCCCAAGCTGCTCCTTCTTCCATGGCTGCCGGCACCTTCCTGGAAAACATGCGAGAGGCTAGACTTGCACATGGTGTGGCAACTGACATATCTGTAAGGTAGGTTAAACCGATTGAGCTTTGGACGAATCCAGACAAGGATGCCCCCTTCAAACCTGCAGAGTCAGAAACAGTGGTTGCCTTGCGCCACCGATGTCACCTTCGGCAACGCCTTACGCACTTCCAGAGCAGGTACCCTAAGGAACTCTGCGACCCTGAATACTTTCCTCGAGATCCAAAGTTTAGAAGACGAAGCTGAAGCGCAACCCCATCGAACGATCTGCGAGAAGTCCCGCGGGAAGCCAGCCGTGACAGAATCTTTATCAGAACTAGATGGTGCTTCCTCTAGGTTCCTTTGGAGACATGCTTCCAAGCTGTGAACACGCGATTTACCCAGAGGAGCAAGATGTGACGATGCGTCTCACAGCCAAAAGTTGCGAGGCAATATCATCCCCACGTATCGGTGAATAGAAAAACATGGCCGAGGCAAAGACCAATCATGTTGTTCAAGTGTTTGGAGATACTCCGCAGTGCATACTGTCGTTCCGTACTGGTGAAGGCGCTAAACCATCTGGGCATACGACGGAACTCACCACTGTGGATTTAGCGGTGGATATAATCGCTCATGCGATGATCTTCATTGGACCACAGACCACGCCACCAATGCTGGGTATGCTGTTCAAAACGCACAAAAAATAAAAATGAGGGTGTATTTAGTAAATCTGTGTGTGTGTGAGTGAAATGCGAGTGAGTGTGAGTTGGGCTTCAAACTACCCCGAAATATCAGTGAGTTTGAGAACCGATGCAAAGACACACACGCACCAAAATCTTGACGGCGATGCAAAACACACACACCATCGAGCTCAAGAGGCCGGTTGTGCTGGTAGCCGGTGGCCGGATCAGCTGAGTCAGCCTCGCGCGCGGAAGGCCCATTTCGTTGAACCTCCTAAGAGAATGGTCCATACCGAGACCGGAAACCCATTCGAAAGGATAAGCTTGTAGTATAGTGTAGTTAAACATATCAGGAGTACGCTTGCCAAGTTTTAGCCTTCCCAGGCCTCAGATGATGCCTCTGCGGCGTCGACAATGGCGGGGAGTCCGTCACTTCACCCTCAGTCGCGTCGCACAGCCACATTGGCTGGGTGCAAACCCAGATGAATTTCGCGAGAGTTACGGCCACAATTTCTCTGGAAACCCATTCGAAAGGGTAAGATCGTCTGAGAGCATTTATAGGGGTATTCTTAATACGCTGACAAATTTCTGGCCTTCCCGGACTGCAAGCGCGATAGCTACAGCGCCTGCAAGACAGCAGGTTGGGCGTTCCTCTTGCCTTCGCGCTGCACTGCCACGACTGATCATATCCAACTTCTTGCTCAATCTCCTCCATATGCCACGAGTTCTCTTGTGAAAAAGGTCTGGGCGGCAAAACATGTGTTTCACCGAAGATTAAATAGAGGGAAAATGTGGTCCGATAATTCTAGCCCATGCAGCACAGGGTCATCTTGGTCAGGATTTATCCAAGCTCCGGAGCTTATTGCACGTGTATTGGCAGCTATGGGGATTTCTTTGTCGAACTGGGCTAGTGGCTCCCTGAATTTGGATGCCAGCTCGATGCGTCACTTTCTTGAGATCTTGATATGGACTCTACTTGATGTGCTTTCTCTTGTGATCCTTCGACGCGGCCTTGCTAAACTGGTAGCTTCGGGTTTGAGTTGCATTTTTCGTTTCTAGGTAGCTGAGATTCTTGACTATCAACTTGACTATCAAGCTAATGGATTCAGCAAATTATTAGCTCCATGTGATCACTAACGGCCTCAGGCTGCTCCAAATTTACTCTAACGCAGGAGAGGCGTGTTGCAATCCTGATCAGCCAAGAACCGATCGAACATCCATCTGCCTGCTATTTTTCATCTGCTCACAATCATATGACCTCTGAGAATCCGGATCTTGCTAGACATCTGCCATTTGTATTCGTGCAAATAGCAAGCCATGGAGTATAAAAGGAGAGCAGGAAACAATGGACGCCCTAGGATCTCCTCGCACTCTTTTATCCATCTTTCTCCCACTCCTGAGACCTCAACCCACCTACTCCTTTCCTCTATTTCGCCTTCTGCCTTCATACAATCTACTCTTACTCCCCCGTCTTTTTCCATGAACTCTGACAACGAGAATTTCTCCGACTCAGAGTCGCGCCCTCGCTCTGGCAACAGTTCTAATGATCTTCCATCCGAAGACCTGTCGAACACGGGCACTACTGGGAGTGACTCTGACCCCGACATGGCCGTTGACTCAGCGGACTCTAGCTCTCTTCAACGCCTTCAATCTGCCATCAGTCGACTCAAGGCGATGAAACGACCACTTCCACCATCCCAGAGATCTGCCAAGCACCTAGTCTCTTCGGTGATCAACAGCAGTGCAACATCCTCATCTGGTACGTCGTCTTCTCAAACATCTGATTCTACACCCTCTTAAGGCTATGTTTCAGCAGGTGTTGCTCAGCGACTAGAGCCTCGTAACCGCCAGGCATCAGCGCCTTCTACTGGCACTCTCACCGCTGCTACAAAGGAGACCAACTCTGGTCTCAAGAGAACACGCCTCTTTACCTTCGTAAGCTACTAGTACTTCTATTAGACCTTCATATTACTGACTTTGGTTTATCAGCCGCGTTCTAAGGGTGCTTCGTCGTCCAAGTCTAATAGCCTTGAGTTCCGGGTAGGAACACTAGTTCTCTGGCCGTATGGCATTCGCGCCGTGAGTTAAATGGTTCTGATACTCTACAGCTCCTGATTATGCATTTTTAGATTGAAGGCTATCCTACATCGTCAGCTCCAGCTTTGAATCGCGAGGACATGGCACGCCCTGTTCAATGGCCAAACAACGCAACCATTGAGGCCCTCCGTGCTAGGGGGTTTGCTCACGTCGACAAGACTGATGGTATGCCTTTAAATCTTCTATATAGTCAACTTGTGTACTGACATGTCTGCCGGCCAGGGATCCTCTTTAGGCTCGACTGGGACGCAGCTGCCATTAGTGCTGCTCTGGAGAAGATCCCTACCGTTGGGGCCGAATTCCAGTGTTTGCGTGAGTCTGCTCAGTTGCTCAGCGATCCAAAATTCCGCACCCCTTGGCGACTCTGTGGTCAAAACGTTCGGAACGTCTTTGTTGTTCCTGACCTTGATCTTCCCAATGGAACGGACCTCGATACACATTCGAAGAATACGCAACGCCGAAACTTCCGCGAGCGAATTCTCTTTATAGGTCTGTACCTGTTCTCATCATCTCGATGTGATTGTTCTCAAACTCATTATGATGCACTAGCCTCCGAGGGCTGTCTTGTGGACTCCCTTCGCCTTCACACCAATCCTGGTCCTCCCTCGTTCAAGCGCCTCTACTATGGCGAGTACAAGCTAAATCCAGATGTCTCGGTTGAGGGTAAGTACACTGGCATGTCTACTGGTGTCGACTACTTTGGCTAAATCTTTGCTGGTATAGAGCTGGGTCTCGATAGTAGTTGGTCTCATGCCAGCAAGCAAGCTAGCAAAGCTATCAAGCGACCGTTCGAGGCAGATTCTTCTGACTCGGACTCGGGTCATACCAGGTTTCCTCCTGTCTCTCAAATTCAAGAAGCCAAGCGGCGGAAGATCGTCTACAATACAAGAGGTTTGTTATTCATTCTATGTTCAGCTGTCACATCGCTTATAACTACTGCAATACGTTTAGCGTCATCTAGTCGGTCTGTCCCCATCGATCTCACTGGGCAGTCCGATGGCGAAAACTCAAGTGAAGATTCTCCTTCAGCCGTTGCTCTAGGCAAAATGCGTCGCCGATCCTCCTCAGTAGCAAGCAAGTCATCCATTGAGACAGTCATTGAGGACCCAGTTGATGGCGTTGTAGATGCAGTACGCACCTCGTTCTACATCGATGATACCTTAAGCGATCCTTATGCCAATGACGAGTAAGTGTAGATATAATTCCACCCTCCTTCAGGCTCTTTCACCATCATACTTCTCTGTCACTATATACTCCCTCTCCCTCTTTCTTGCACCTTTGGTCTATTGATCTCAAGCTACTATCCTACAATTTATACTTGCTATTACGATACCCGTACATATCTCGTACTTATTGTGCCTATTCAAGTTGCTACCACCCACGGACCAAGTTGCCAAGCATCGAGGGCTCTACTCCTACAAGAGCTCTGGACTATTCCACTACCTACCCCGACATATATGTCGTAATAGTTGAACCTGACTCGTATACTGTATGATTGCAATTGAATTTTCATTGCTTTTCCTACAATAAAGCCTAGTTATCAATCTCGAGTGAAAGCACACGTGAAAGAGCATGAAGGCCCCGGGCCCATTGCTCTGCTCGGGGACGCCAGTCAGAATCCGGGAGTGAGATGTCAAGTTCCTTTCCACTTCTTCGTCCAGTCCGGATGGTCTCTATGGAAGGGTAACCATTCTCGTCCCACTCCTCTGGAAGTACACCATATCCAATCGGCACAATATCCTGTGATTCAAACTCGTCTAGAATACCAAGGAAGACCTCCGCACTCAGCTGAGATCGAAATGGCGAGACCTTAGCCGGTACACCGACAGGAGCATGGTGGAAGTTCTCTTGGAATCGTGAGCCCCGAATATTGCTATCATCTTCATCAGGAGGATGTCCTGCTCCACTGCCATTACGTCTCCGTCTTGCCCGCTCCAATTCCCGCTCACTTCCATCAACTCCATAGAAGCTTCTGAGAAAAGCAGGATCTACATCTTGAAACTCATCGTCGTATGTACCATGTTCGACTTGTCCAAGAAAGAACATATCCTAAAGAGTAGGATTGTTAGCTGAGACTTTCAACTCGAAATGTGGAAAGGCTCTGCTTACATCGGGGCTGGAATCGTGGCCTGCCCCCGAGATTGGATGTGCGTTCCATTCCCCCACAAAGTCTTCACAGTCCTTGTTGATCTCGTCGAGAAAGAGAAAGTGAAGAAGCCACAGGTGGTGAGGGTCGGACCGGTCAAGATGGTGTAGTCGCTCGAGTCGAAAAAAGAATGCTCGCCAGCGCCGTGCAAACTGCGTGCCAACTTCAACCCACAAGCGTTCAATGCGTGTATTGTGCGTCGATGATCCCCACATGAAGGACGCTCTCCCGAGGCCGCGAAGTAGTATCATGAGAATAGAGACATCTTTATTCTCTCCCCCTCGATCTCCACGAAGCCGAGAGGGAATTCCATGAGTAATAATTGCATCAAGGAACATTTCCAGGACAGTTGAAGCCCGATTATTGTCACTGGCACGAAGGCCAGTTATCTGTTTGCAAGTGAATTAAGTATATGCCCTGTGTATTTCGAAATTTGGAGATAAAAGTGGGTAGAAATTTACCTTTCTTGAGTATCCATCGACACATCCATGGATGACAATCCCCCAGAGGATCAACTTGTGGTGCCCATCGATGTGCCAGAGGGCGTTTGGGCGAGGGACCTTGTAGATACGCCGTTGAATACGTCGCTGATGGTGGTGCCTCCTGACTGAATATTTAAGACGATCGACACGGCCAATAGCAGCGTGAACTCGCTGCTTCTGGATGCGAAGACCATGACGGCGAAGAAAGCCAACAAGATAGCGGACTCCGGAATCAGGCTTCTTCTCTCGAAACGTCTTGACAAGGATGTCCAGATCAGCATCAGGGAGTGCGTTGAACTTGTAATCAACGTTCTGGTCCTTTAAATAGTACCGTAGCGTGTTGCGATGCATATTCAGCGCTTTGGCTAATTGAGTAATGGTGATATGCCGGGAAGGCTTCATTGCCTCTTGTAAGAATGCAAGATTGGGCTGCTTCCGAGGGCGACCCCTTCGGCCTGTTGACTGAGCTTGTATCGGCTCAATATAGTGGATCTGTGCTTCTTCAGCAGCATCACTTCACTTGTGCGTTAGCTAGGCTATACACTATAGGATAGAGGCACTCTCACTCGCCGAGGGCAGTTCTCTCCGCCTGGATTAGATTTTGCATCAAGCCTTCGATAGACTCCACCACTTGTACCATCCATGAAGCAAAAACATCGTCTTCATTTGCTGCAAGGTTGCCAAGAGCATATACAAGTGGAAGGGCATCATGAGCCACCGCCTCTGCATGCGAACGGATGCGATGCAAATTATAGTTCTCCCCGTCAAGCAGCGACTTGGCACGATGATAAATATCGTTCATAATCGTGTATGCATTGAAGACCTCAGTATCCCATGGAGGATTATGGGCAGGCACTGGAGGCAGAAACTCTGTCATAGGCTGCATGGCTTTGGGAAGAGAGAGTGTGTGCGATGGACTTTGAAACGCAAAAATAATATCATACTAGTATTCCAAATACAATTATTCGTAGGAAATCAGAATCAAGGCATCAGCTGGTGTTTGAGTAGATAGCTAGAGTACCATAGGGTCTTGATTATCGACATCAGGCTGAGATTCTAGTCAGCTGAATGCCTTGCGTTAGAGCAGCCAATACGTACCAAAGGAGGAATTCCATGAACATGACAGATATCGTTGATTGCATCTGCCAGCCACCGTTCCTCATACTTCCAAGCCTCCTCCTTCTGTTTGATACTAGCATTGATTTCGCGTCTACAGTGCGAGTTCATCCCCGATAAAGAGAGCTTGGCAACTTCACCAACAATGCTCGATAATTTGAGAGGATTGGTAGGATGCGTCAACTTGCGAGCAATAATACGGCACCACTCATCAACCCAGACCGACTTGCATTTGATGTGTGCCTCTCGTGAGCATGTGGAGAATGCTGGTGGGCTATCCAGAAAGGGTGGGGGAGTAGCAGCAAATGACTTCCTCTTGATGTCGATCATAGAGAAGTATTTCATCAGAACAGCACAGGATTGGATGCCAATCTGCTCGAAGGTCTCAGGTGTCCAATTGTGAACACCAGGCGAAACAGCTTGGCGAAACAGCTTGGCAACATTATCTTTGATCCACGATGCGATCATGAACTCCTGACCTAACTTGAGCATGAGGCTTGGTGGAAGATCAAGGCCTACGAGGCCCGCACTTGCGTATTGTAAGGCAGGCTCGACATCCCAGATATGACCAATTCGATATATTCCTGTGTATTGAGCTGCTGTTCGTTTGAGTGGTCGACCAAGATTCGGCCTGGAGCTGGTCGTGAGTTCAACTCTTAGACTGAACATATTGTGTGGACGAACGTCTGTAACCAGTCAAGAAACGCTGCCCAATCTGTTGGAGATCCTTGGCCAACGCGGATGGGATTATCTTGGCTAAGACCTTCACCTGAATAGTCTGGAGGTAGCTCAAATATCGCTTGAAGTGCTTCCGAGTACCGTGTAAGTAAACCAGCAGGTGCAGTGAACAGGCTGCTCTCGACCTTAGTAATGATCAGTTCGTCAATGAATACGTCAGGAGCATGGGTGTAGTATTACCTGAAACCAAAGGATTCTTGTGTCATTAGAAAATCCCTCACGGAGGGTAGGAAATGGATCTGCCCCGGTAGCTTGCACCCCCTGTGTTTGAGTGGATGGAGGATAAATCGACATGATAGTTAAGAATAAACGCAACAATTTCCAGGTACATGATGTAAATTAAAACGTCTATGGAAAAGCATCATCTGACTTGTTTCCAATAGTGTCTCCCTTTCCGTTGTCCTCACAGCCCCTTGATGGCATACTTTCAGGTGACTCAGACCGTACTAGCATTTTGGCACGCTTTTGACGTCGGGACCTTCGGCGGCCAAGGCTTGGTGACGTCTGAATATCTTCTTGTACTTTGTTTTCGCTGCTAGACGTCTGCTTTGAAATGGCCTCGTCCGCATACTCTCGTCTCTTGCGCTTGGTTATACGACGGTGTTGTGGTGGAGACGGGATCGTTGCGGCGGTAGGAGCGATTGCAGATATATCTGCGGCGGAAGAGTCGTAGTCGTAGTCGGATGGGACCCCAGATGATTCTCCAGGATCATCACCTGCTGAAGAGGCATAATAGCCTGCTGCCTCAGTCTCAGAGCTCGTATCTGAAACTCGCCCAAACGCTAACAAGGTCGATGAGGTCCGAGGTAGTGCATCTGCTGATTCCAAGTCCGTGGTCTCCAGTTCACCTGCACTGAAATCTGAAAGAGTCTCTTGAGAGATGCGCTGTGCAAGAAGAAAATTAGACTGCATACTATCAGCATAACTATCGCTAACACAAACTGGAGGAGGGTCTGCAGATTCTTCGGCTGCAGAAGCAGATGCAACGCGGTCTATTCGAGTTTGGATGCCTGTCAGTGATCCTGCAACTTTTGCATGCATACTCGGTGTCATGCCTCTAGCCTTTGTAACTCCTTGCCTGTTCACCCGCCAATGGTATCCTAGCATCACCTGACCTGCGAAGAAGCGGTTTGGGCGCTTGCCAGTTCCAGAGGAACGAACACCCTGATCACCCCGAAAGACGAAGACGCTAGAGAAGAAAGGTGGATTTATTGTCTGAGAGCAGCATCATAGGAAGAAAGATTGCGTACTGCTTGAGACCTCCTTTATCCTTTATAACATGCCCGTTCCCACAGTATTCAAGAGGGCCAATTCCGACACCATTTGCATCCACAAGCTGCGTCCAAACATGAGCCTCCTTGTCCATGATTGCGACGACCCTCTCTCTGATAATCTTTTGAGTTTACGGCCTCTCTGTGACCTCCGAGTCTAATCCTTGAACTCACCTGCCATCGTAAAATTCTTCCGCAAGATCCTGAGGATAGATTGGAATGTATGTCCACATTCGTTTCGGCCGCTTGTCTCCAATTGAATATAAGTACGTAGGGGCCCTGCTCCAATTTCTGCGAGGCGTCTCTACCCAGAGGGGCTCATAGATCTCCTTTCGAAGATGAGTAATGGCATCCGAGCCATATGGAATCCCTGTTTGAGAGAGCAAATTGAAAGAGGAAAAGAACCACGAATGAGACCACTCACCCTCCTCACGGTAGTATGATGTAAGTACATCATTAGAAGGTGTTTCTGGATCCCTTCCAAATATGATGGGAAGCAGAAAATCGTGTTTGGGGTTCTTCAAGGCCTGCTCAATAAAATGAGGCTCAAAGACATCGTAGAGTCCACAGCTATCAGGATCCCACTCTTCATCCTGATTGGCGGGCATGGAAATGTTCATGAGTGCTGTCTATCATGCAAACTGTTAGCGACGGTAACATGAACAGAAGGAGAGTGGCATACCTTGTACTCAGAAAGCAACTCAAAGCAGCGCTTGGGCATCGCAGTCTGAGATTTACCCCAGACATACAACCAGTCAGCATACTTAAGCCTTTCGTTTCGCGTAGGAGCAAGGAGTTTCTCAACGATACAAGGTTTGACTAGCTTCGTCCTTTCACAACAATCACTTCTCTGAATCGGAAGAAACACTGAATATAGCTCACCAGAGGGCATCATCATTGTCCCGGGCTCTTGCAATGAAAGAGTAGAATGCTGCACAGATTCTGGCTGTCCGAGATGGACAGTCAAAAACCTGGGCTTCTTTATGAACAAGCAGAAGTCCTGGAAAAGATTAGGAACAACCAATGCGAATGAATAATTAATCACACCAGCCATAGAGAATGTTTCAGAGGTTGAATAGACACCAAGTCCATGCCAGATATCTTTATTTGACGAATTCCGGATGACACTTGAGGCAAAACCGCTCCGATTTGTACCAGAATGTCGTCGCATCTTAGCCCATGTGACCACTCCTTCAAGGAAAGGGATGAATTCTGTGTATACATCCAGGTATTCAGCAATAGTATCTCCTCTAGCAAACCAGTTCGGCTGAGCAACAAAGAATGAGATTTGAATCGCATAGACAATCAATTGAGTGCAAGTAATACCTGTATGACGAGGTCTGATGTAAGAATGACCAAAACATGTTTCTCAAATTCGATAGCGAGTGCTATCCTTGCCTTTCGGTTCTTGATACAATGAATACATTGCACTTGGACTGGCAGAGGTACAGACTTACCGACGCCCTCTCAGGCTTGACCTGATCTTCCCAGATCTCTTTTGTATATACTTGCGGCGACGAATGCGTAAGCCATGCCAGCTGAGTCAAATTGGTGGTCAATAAGTTGCACCAAGTCACAAAGAGGCATTACCTTGAGTATAAATGGCCCGAAGTCAAGGATAATTGCTCGATACGTTGTGCGGATGTCGATGAGCTCCAGCCCCGTGATATCAGCTGGTGGGCACATCTCAGTCTGCGCATTGGTGCTGCCTCGGGGCAGTTTCATTCCAGGTTTGATCTCAACAGGGTGTTCACAACGAATCTTCCTCTCATTCTTCTTAGCAGGTTGGCGTTCATGTGCACAGATGACCTTCTCCTTTTCCTCTTTAGTATAATCTGCCCAGAGCGCAACAACCACCCATGGACAGTCCGAGTAAGCCTCTTCACGCAGCCACCTAAGGAAAAGATAGTGTATCCAGCATTCGCGAGCTTCAGGCATGGTTCTTGCAGGTAATTTTCAGTGGCAGAGAGCAGGCAGCGAGCAAAGGTTCGGGACAAGGGTATCGGTTGTGTGGCAGTGCAACGCGAAGGCAAGAGGAACGCCCAACCTGCTGTCTTGCAGGCGCTGTAGCTATCGCGCTTGCAGTCCGGGAAGGCCAGAAATTTGTCAGCGTATTAAGAATACCCCTATAAATGCTCTCAGACGATCTTACCCTTTCGAATGGGTTTCCAGAGAAATTGTGGCCGTAACTCTCGCGAAATTCATCTGGGTTTGCACCCAGCCAATGTGGCTGTGCGACGCGACTGAGGGTGAAGTGACGGACTCCCCGCCATTGTCGACGCCGCAGAGGCATCATCTGAGGCCTGGGAAGGCTAAAACTTGGCAAGCGTACTCCTGATATGTTTAACTACACTATACTACAAGCTTATCCTTTCGAATGGGTTTCCGGTCTCGGTATGGACCATTCTCTTAGGAGGTTCAACGAAATGGGCCTTCCGCGCGCGAGGCTGACTCAGCTGATCCGGCCACCGGCTACCAGCACAACCGGCCTCTTGAGCTCGATGGTGTGTGTGTTTTGCATCGCCGTCAAGATTTTGGTGCGTGTGTGTCTTTGCATCGGTTCTCAAACTCACTGATATTTCGGGGTAGTTTGAAGCCCAACTCACACTCACTCGCATTTCACTCACACACACACAGATTTACTAAATACACCCTCATTTTTATTTTTTGTGCGTTTTGAACAGCATAATGCTGGGCACGACAAAATGGTATTCCACCAAACGGGAATAAGAGCTTCTGATCAGAAAACATTTCTTGTTCAAAAAGTTTCAAAAGTTTAACCTGGTGTGATGCCGTGAAATGATATGTCTGTCACGGTGGTCCTTTCCTACCCAGCAATATCACCCACGTTTACTGATGATGCGTTGGTGTGATCACGATAACACTGGGAAGCATATGTCGCGAAGTTCCCCGGAGAGGGTTGGTCTCTTCTGCACTTCTGACAGATCTATGTCACAGCGGATCTTGATCTGCCGGAGTATCTCAGATTGTACAAGAACAATGCTTAAGTGAGGTATTCTTCAGATTCCGGGTAATGAGGCAATGGGGAAACACACCTCTGATTGCATTCTGTAGGCCACCATTTTAGACGCTAATTCCTTCCACCTACGTCGCGAGGGCATCATAGAATAGTCTATGACCACCTAGGCTGTGTACTGGAAGAGGCTAAAGCCGGCAGCCTGTGAACTTAGAATACCTCCCCATAGCCGATGTATTGCGATACGTAAAGGGAGAAAATAAACTTGAGCAAAGGCACTTCGGCCACAAGTAAATTTCTGAGCCCGAGTTCATATGAATGTAATTGACGCGCAGAGTCAGAAGCTTCACAGATTTGGCAAGAGAGACGAATCCCATGGATGATCCATAGGCTAAGTCCGACAGTGACAGATCCTGGGCCTCTTCTCGGCATGTTGGCGGTAGAAGCCTTGAAGAACTGGGATGCCGCAAGGTACACTAAGCCCCAAGACCGCTATCGAGGGTTCTCGGGAAGTATTCATTCGGAACTTCCCAGGCACAGAGCAATACGTGAAGTCGGGAGATAAAGGGTATATCGCTTCGAAGATAATATAGGTCACATCCGCAAGTGTGATATAGGCTATGAGACCGCAAAAGCCATGCATATGCAGATCAGAGTATCCTGGTAAACCAAACATCAAGCGTGTAAGCCTAGTGATTATGAATGCACCTGTGAAATACGCACATTCGAGTACATTTCCTGTGCGACCATATCCGATTCTTCCCAGTGACATGCCATCCCTGCCCTATTGCCGCAGTCAGAAGTTACTGAGGACCAGATGCCGGCGGGAGGACTTACCGACCCCCTTGTCCGAGATTCTCATTAATCTGGGTAAATACAATATATTTGCTAAAAATACCTGAATCTCTCGCACGAGCAAATGTCTAATGGGAGTTACTGACTTACAATCCTTTGGGCTGAATTTCTACCATCCGCTCTTTGACTCGCTCGCTGATATCTTTTATCCAGGCTTTGACACGATCACGGTCCTTCTGGCCTGGCCACGAGTTATTCTGCAGAGTTGATGCCAGTAGTTTCTTCATATAGGCTTTGAGTAGGTCAGAGTCGAATTTGGGCCGTGGGGAAGCCACTTCAGACCGAGAAATAGGCGATCTTGGTGAAGCCAAAGCAGACATTATGCCTGTCTGCACGTCGTCGTTTGTAGCCCTAGAAATGCCCAGTGAGCGTTCGCGATCGCGTTTGTATCGACTTGTTTGGCGCGTTTCATCACAGTAGACGTGCACGTGTTTGCGGCTGCTGTAGACGCTGCGAACTTGAAGGCGTTAAGCGTTCGACTCATTCAAGACGTCCATAATGTCGTCAATAACGTTTCCAACAGACCGGAGGACGTCAATGCACGATGATGGACTCTACTCATCACCATTTGACGCGAGCTCCTCCTTCCAAATGAATCCACATTCTGCCCATCCACCCAGGACACCTAGGACATCCATCATTGCAACCGGTGTCGCCACGGAATTATACACTGGGCAAGGCATCTACGAAACAAAGGCTGATACGGAGGAAGTGCTTGAGATTGAGGGCTCCGATATTGACGAAGAGCAAGAAGCGAAAAGCACATCAGCAGAAGCGAGGGTATCGAGAGAGGAGGTCTGGAGAGATTTGTTCCTCACAAGTAATGGCAGAGACAAGGGCTTTGTCCGTTCATTTCTTTGGTTTGGCGTGTTTTAAACTCACTCCAGTCTACCTTGACTAGAAACTGATACAGTACACCCTACGACTATACTTACTGTTCCACAAAAAGTTCAGTACTTCATGGCTATTGCGACGGTCACCGCGTCCATTTTGGGAGGCGGAGCTTGTCAAGCGCCTTGAGTCAACAGCATCCGGCCTGTCCTTTACGAGGCGAGTTTTCCATCACTCTCACAGTGTCAAAAAGCATTCTCTTACGATACATGTAGGAAGCTACTATTACTCTTTAATTGGCTTGGTCCTTTGACCGCCATACGGGCACAACAATCGGCGTCCTTCTCCTCTGACCTACCCATGGAGAAAGGGAAGCAAGCACCACGGACATTCCTGCAGTCCTTGCTTTATGCGCCACCCCCTGTTCTACTTGAGCTCGTCAACGCGATTTCTGATGATTTGGCCATCCTTTCAAAGCTAGGGCTGCTCGGAAAGCGTATTGGAAGCTTCGCTGAGCGGTTCTCGGATTGGTGCTGGTTCTTGGCCACTCTGGTTGGGTTAATAGAGAACGGCCTTGAGCGACAAGTCCTAACAACACAGCAGCAGGAAGGTAGGTCTATACGAATCATCCTTCTATTTGTGGAATCGTCTTGAATGTGTTTTGTCAGTGGAAGCTAGGATGTACAAAGAGTCGATGACGGGAGCAACGTCGAAGTCAACACCACGCAACACCAAGATCGACGACCTGGAGCTACGAAGACTGCGGAAGCAAGACTATTGGCTGCAGATGACGAGAGCGAAACTCTTCATGGATCTCATCTTCGTTTGTGAGTTTGACGCCTTGATGGTGGACATTTTCCTCCACTGACTGTCATGCTCTAGCGTATGACATCTTCAAAGTCAAGCGCTTAAAGCCTTGGGTGCAGACCTCGGTCGGCTTGGTCTCGGCTATCTTGAGGTCTGTCCGGATACTAATTGCTGGCTACGAATTATGCTGATCCTCCCATTACATAGCTCAACAAAACTCTATCACAAGCAAAGAACCGTCATCAGCAAGGCACTGAGCAGTTCCTGAGCTTTGCAAGAGAACCTGCACTTGTTGCCGTTACCATTGATTACCCCATTACATATAATAGCTATTTAATAGTGCTAGATTTCCGCAGGTACTTTTATCAGGTTGGTTGCTGGTTTATCGCATTGGTTTGTTCCCGTTCCCGTTCCTTGGCCTTGGTCCCTGTGTGCCTATGGGTTGAGGTTGTCGGTTACCACCATGACCATTTCTTCGACTTGACTTCCCCCTGAGGTATTGAAGCTTCTGTAAGCTGAGCCCTACGAGATGCATGATCTTTTTCAACTGTCTCCAATTCCGCCTCAAGAGCTTTGACACGTTGGAGAGCTTCCTCTAATGCCTTTTCATGCGAGAGCTTGAGTTGTGTCAATTGCAAACCCTAGATGGAATAACTTCTGCTAAGCAAGGTCAGAGGTATGTGTTGATCAGCAGGAACATACCAGATAAACAGCCGAACCCAGGAGAAATATGGGGATCATGGCTGGGACAACATCGGAATACCACTCTGAGTGTGCTGAACGAGGTTTAGGTGCATTATCGCTGTATTGACGATATTGTCTGCTTGCGAACCGGAACTTAGACGCTACGGCCCGCTGGCGCAAGCCTAGCATGGCAGGATTCATATTTGAATGGCAGTCGGTGCGCGTTGAGGACGGGACAAGGTGGTGTTTGGACGTGAAGCGTGTGTAACCGAGGTCAGGTGAATCCCATTTTCATGCTGAGTGCGGAGATACAGACGCCGGCTCTGCCTGCTTTTGGAGCTTTCTCGGGTTTTTGGGCTATGCAGACGAGATTATCATGTTCATATTGACTTGCCAACAGGGATCTCCTCTGCATTGAGGGACTGATGTTTGTGCAAACTGAACGTTTATAATCATTCTACGTTGAGAGGCTTTAGGTAGCACACTGGCCCCGATGAACGACATATGGTCTCAAACTCATGAGACGCCTTTTGCACGCGATTCCGGAATGCTTGAAAAGTAAAATGTACACGTAGTTCAAGTCATTGAACGTGACATAGAATAGAGAATGTTATTGAATATATCAACGGAATGTTTGGCGTGGGATTCGCGGTAACGTCAAGCGGTGTACCTTTGCATGACCTCTGTCGCCGCCACCGACTGTTCGCTGTCGTCTTTTCTTCCCTTTTCTCCGCCCCCTTTCTCTCTCTCTCTTACATATCACTGTCTTTTTCATTGAGCTTCTTCAACTGGTCTTGAAGCGCACTGCTGAACCCCCATCCTCAGCCAAATCTGACTCAATGGATTCACCACGGGGACGACCGCCGTCATTACATCTCTCAGCAGCCTCTATTGCGCGACCAGTATCGACTTCGCCATCACCTACCCACAGACACTCTCAATCACCATTCCGATATCTTCAGCAACAGCAAAATCAATCCAGCATGGATGTTTACCCGGACGAAAAGGCAACACCTCTCAGCAATTATTACCCTGCCGATCGCACCTGTCAACCTTCTCCAGGTCCTTCGTGTCCACAGCAGGGAGCGAAAACACCCCGACATCTTAGTCCTGCACCTCAAACTCGATCCTCAAGGCCACCACACTCATCGACATCTTACAGCCCTCGCTCTCCTTTTGTTTGCCATGGATCAAACCCTTATGCACCTGCGCATACGTCTCAAGTTCATAGATCCTCCTATAACTACAGCCGACCGCGCACTCTAAGGTTAATAAACCTTCTGCGGCCTTGGTTACCTGTCATTTTATATGGCTTGACCACCCTTGCATTCGTCGTAGCAATTGCATTGTATCGACCGGAGTTATTTGCTCGTAAGTCCCGCTTTAGTTGTGAGAGACTCAGGACAAGGTCAGAAACTAATTCCATTCATTACAGGCCTCGATCAACTAGCACGCTGGCTTCGAAGTGACGAATACTTTGGCTATGCAGTCCTTTTCTTCCTCATATTCCTGACTACTTTTCGTGAGTGTTGCCATTTTTGGATATGGCTGCGGATGCGCTGATGCACAGCCCTCACCCTTGACAGCCCCGATTCCTCTATATTCGACTCTCATCACTTTGTCGGGATACACCTATGGCGCCTGGACTGGAGCCATAATATCCTATTTCGCAGCATTGACGGGTGCGCTCACTGTCTTCCTACTGTCACGCGCTTTCTTCCGAGATGCCATATCACGATGGCTCAATTCGACGATGACGATCAAGCGCGTCGTTCGTGCGGTCGAGAAGCGCCCGAAACTTCTTTTCCTCATCAGGCTTGCCCCATATCCGTACAACGTCATGAATTGCCTTCTCGCGGCAGCGCCTACCTTGACGCTCCGAACTTACACGACCTGCACTGCGCTATCTCTGCTTAAAGTCATCATCCATACTAGTATGGGTGCTTCCATACACTCCTTCGCGGATTACCATGCGGTTGACCCCAATAAACCGAAGGAGGAGCACGAGCACTCGCTCGCGGAGTTGTACACGGGGCTTGGGATCGCACTGTGCATTGCCATTCTCGTCTACCTATCCATTGTCGCTCGTAGAGCGGTGGACAACGAGTTAGATGATGAAGCTATTCCCTCTTACGATGCCGAGGAGAGGGTAGGCTTCCTAGAGTATTCCAACGATCAGAACGATCTGGAATCAGGACGTCCAGCTATGGTAGAGTCTCCTTTCCACCCGTCAATCCCTTCTCGGCCGTCTGTTGATCAGACGAGATAAAATTCAATGGACAATTTTTGAAATCTTCTTCAATTTGCTTTCTTGTACCATATTCGCCATTCCGCGTTACCTTTGGAGCATATACACCACTTCTCTTAATCGCTGGGACACTTTTTCCTTGATCTCCTACACTTTTTTTCTCTTGCACGCTTTCCAACTGACTTCCATCTCCGGCTCTCAACGTCAAATCACTTGTACATTTATCGCGCACATACTCACTCAGTCAATCGTTTATCCGTATTCATTCATTAGTACTTAGCACATGCACTCTTTACAGCAACCTTACACTCGTTGAATAATAGCAAATCAAGTTGAACATTCAAACAGCAAGCCTTCAAATGCTTCATCTCGATCGATTCAATATGGGGAAAGAGGCCTTAGTGCCATCCCCATGGTTCTTGATCAATTTAAGCATGTCAGGTTTGCTTCCGATCAGAAGCTTCTGTTGGGAATGGGAGTACACACCACCTTCCATATATAGTAAGGCTACGACAAATCCAAACCTTAACTCACAAGTGATCATCGTCGTGCACCAAAAAGAAATTCCAGTCCAATCCCGAGGTCCACCTGGACACTCTGGCTAGTACCGACGGTCCTCTGTGAAATTTTCCTTGGCAAGACAGCACGATCATGCTGTGTGGCCCCTCTCGGACAGGTTTTGCAACGTTCTACCCTTTTATAAACCGGGGGGTTGATCTTTTTGCCTTGTGATCGAAACGATCGAAATATCGTCGTGTGGCTATCAGACCCGGAGCTTCGCATGGGTATCTCATGAGTTGCACCCAATCACCCAAAGGCAGGTGAATACTGACTCCGGAAAGCAATGTACCGCGGTGCAGCTGTTCAGAGGTGAGTCCATGCCCATCAAACCCAAACCTTTTAATTCGACTCCAATTACTTGCTGGGTATTCAAAAACCCTGGGAATCTATTTGGAGATTTTTAGTATCGAGTCATACAAATAAGGGTGACTGTGTGTAAAGCAAAGAAAAGGGTCGCGATAACCATAACGTACCGCGAGAAACCAGGTACAGGGCGCCATTCCAAGGCCCGTCATAAATGATAAGTGCTTGTCATCATCGACTCATCGTACTGGACCCCCTCTTCCCATTGGAAAAGAATAGTACAAGGTTCAATAGAAGACCATTTGACAACGTGGGATGCTGTTCAAAAAATGTCCGAGAAGCCTCGAGAGCTCGTGGGGTCGATTGTGTGCGGATGAGAGTGTGGGTGCATGCATTGTCCAAAAATGTTCATCGAGTAGCAAGATACACAGAGCAAAGCAGTCAGGACCAAATCGACGGGTATATGCGGGTGAGAGAAGAGCAATACATATTTTTGAGGGTCATAATCGAAAAGCGATGGGGTAAACGTAGGCAGCAGTGGGTATATCGAAACATATTTTCTTCTAGGTAAGTCGTCAAAATTATCATGGTATCAGAAACAGTCCGGATCATTCTCTAGTAGGCGCACTGCGCAGGTTCCAAGCTTCAATGCATTTCAGCTGTCTTCGTGTAGTGTTGAGTAACGTTTTCATTCATGGGGACGAAACCAAAGTCGGGTGAAACTAGAAACCGAGTGAATAAAAAAGTTTCATGAGAAACAACGACTAAACTTACATCGATTGATATCCGTCTCGCCGTGATAACCATCCGTAGCAGGCGGGGTGTGGGCCTGCGTCGAGCTTGTATGACTCGCAGCAGACACGCTTGAGGCACTCGTTGACGGCCTCATGGCGTTGCGGTGGTTCCATCCCCCGTCGTGCATGCCATCCATGCCTTGTCCTGCGTACGCAAATTCTGCCTGGGCTGGTGCAAACGAGCCGTATGAGTCGACGCTGGGTAGCTGGATCATGCTCCGAACTCGTTGAATACCATTGAGAGCAGAAGAGTCTCCCCCGATAGGCTGAGGAGAAGTAGAGGGCCGTTGATGGTCCGCCCCATGATCGTATGGGCTGGGGTAGGGACTCATCGTCTGGCTGTGGCGTCTTGCACGGCGAACGCTTAAAGACCCGTTGTAGCTCGACTTGGACGAGTGCGGACGCATAGGAGAGATGGGTCGGTGATGGCTCGAACCAGGACGAGAGTAATCTTGATGTAAGTGATCATCGGTGTACGGGAGCGATGAGACGGAGGACATGGAGTAGCCTGTGGTTGGACGGCTGTCAGGCGATAATGATGATGCACTGTGTTCTCCTGTCATAGGCATAGACGAGAAGGGAGCTGCGTAAGAAGTATTGATGGTGGGTGTCGGGCGACCATAACCCGTGCTGCTGGGATTCAGAAGTGAGGAAAGGCTGCCATGAGTAGAGTTGGTGCCGTTGTTGGACATGGACCAATTATTCTGATCGGTGTATTGGTATTGGGATGAAGAAACCATCATGTCACGATTAGACCCGGGATATCCTGAGATGTTGCCAAAGGAGTTCGACGAAGGAGTCTCGTCTGCAATGGGAGAGTTATACATGGAAGTATGGCCCATTGGGGGATCATTGGGTACGGTTAGCGGAGGAAGCGCACTCGTGCGAGGATACTGATTTCCCCAGCTGCCCGACGATCCCTGTCCCATAGGATTGTTATAGGACCCAGGAGCAGAGAAGCCACGAGCACGACCAAGGGGGTTAGACTTGCTCAGAGGCATGGTCGACGAAGGCAAAGTCAACGGCATGGTCATTCCGACGGCAGACCTAGGAGGGGGAATAGGCGTGGAGTCCTGGATATCGCGCTTCCTGGGCTTTGGAAGACGAGGAGGCACGCGACGCTTGAAGTTCGCAACGACCTCAGGAGGTGAATGACGGTTAAGGGTGGGATGGGCTGTACATGAAGAAACCCTCAGCTCTTGCTCAAAGTAAGAGACAACACAAGTACATACACCAAGTGCTTGCATCTGGGTCATCAATGGCAGGATCGACGTTGCGTAGGTTAACTTTCCGCATGAAGCCATAGATCTAGAGAAGGAAGATGTCAGGAAGTCCATAGTTTTCAAAAGAAGAAGAACCAACATTAAGTTGCCGAGAGAAGCTTGCGAACCTCGATTGTCTATAAACACTGGGAAGAACGTGAAGAGCAAGCTGTTCTGGTCGTTCAACGATAATATGTTCGCCTTGAGGGTCCCATCGAATCATATGGTGGTTGTCAGGTCGCTCAAGCAGACTAAACTAAACGTAAGCTAGTCGGCCGTTGGGGGCCACGAGGGAATACTTGCGAGTAAAGTTTTGTCAAGAAGGTTGCCTGAGGCTTCGCTTCAGGTTTTTGGGATTGATTGTCCATGGATTTTGTTGGGCTTGGTGGTTGATCATTTCCGTCATCTGAGCTGGCGTTGCTTGAAGTGCCTCCAGAAAGTTGGGTATTGATTGGCTGTGGCGGGTATGGCTGGGCGTTCGACGAGGAATGAAAGGCTGAATCTGAGTTGTGCCGTGTGTAAGTGGGGGTCGAGCGAGGAAGGTAGGAGGGAGGGTAAAGGTCAGCCATTGGGGATGGATAGTAAATGCGAAAACGGGACAAGTCAACTCATAAGTACTTTCGTACCGTTTCTGCGGTGCGGTGGAGAAAGGGTGTCTTCCGGCTCGACGTACGTAAACAATGTCACAACCCTGTCACATTCATATCCCTTATCCCCGTCAATATATCCCCGAGGGTCCGAGGTTAGTTTCCCGTTATTGCTCCCATATTATTACATATTATACCTTCTTATAACCTTCCCATGCCTTGCTATACATCCTTAAACATTGCTCTCTGCGCTTTATGCCTGTATCTCTCAATATTATTGAATTCTTAAATTTCTTCACTCCATTTGATCGTTCAGGGTAGCAGAAGGGTCATCTCCATATCGGGAACACAGATCGTCGATTGCTACTCCACCCAGTCCCCATTTGGTCTTCCGCCAAATCTTGTTGTCAACAGGGTCACGCTGTAAAATTAGATTCCGCTTTCGGTCCTTGCTCGATCTATAATCTCACGCGTCGCGGAGAACTAATTCACATCGACCACTCCGTTTCCTCCACATGGCACTTATCGTTTCACTAATATCCCTGATTGCTCTAATTCGTAATATCTATACATTGTAAATCTTTTTATCCAAAAACACCGGAAACATATAACGTGATGTACTTATGCGTGTGAATCCTAAGCTAATGTAAAAAGTAACCAGAGAGAGCAGCAGGGAATGGACAACAATGCACAATGAATGAATGAATGAAAATGCCTCTATAATAGTTTAGTGTTTTGTTCACGTTTCACGACCACACTCGGTCCACGCCGAATCCTGGATATCAGAAGATACCAACCAGCCCATCTGTTATTCCTTTGGACAGATCTGTTCCATCAATCCCCATCATCTCTACCCACGACATAGCATATGGCACCATGTCCCCACCTTAGCTGTCTCCGTCATAGTGCAGTGTCACACTCGAGAACGCCCCGAACAAGTCCGTACCGTCGGCACGTCCTCCACCTCCCGCTTGGCTTGATCCCGTCACGCCGCCTACTCGTTGATCCTCGAGATGCAACGAGTGAGATTCCTTTAGGTTCCGGAAATTCACCGCATCATGCCCATTGGAGGACGATGGGATTATCTGTCAGAACAGAGAAAGAGGTCAGCAAGTCAATCCGGCGGCGTTGATCAGAACAGCTGAAGGGAGATCCTGTGGGTAATCAGGCGGTATCTTTGGGAAAAACCCCAAAACGATGGAACCTTCAACAACCACATAGTGATCGAGTGAAGAGAACGCCGAGGGTAAACGACGGCAAGGATGCACCATCGTTTGCATTTGACGTGTCCCAAGGTAAAGATTTCGCTTAACATAAGGAACAACGACATACCGGCGGCTGAGTGTGGCGAAGTAAACCCCAGTTAACCTTTGAGAACCATTTGTGCTGTTTTACTTCGCTCGCTCCGCTCTTGGATCCAAGTCGGGTCTTCTCACTCTTGTCCAACAGTCGTGTGATGCAATCTTTCCCAGCCCTGTGAACAAGAAATCAGCATCGCTCCTAAATGCTCCTAAAGTGCCCGTCCATCTCAATCATGCAATCAAAATCACGACAAGGTAGTTAACCTTGAAAATCAACATAAAAGGCAACTTACGAAGTAACTTTGGGTGTGTCCCGAAAAGTAACTGGGGCCAGCCGGATATTGGAGAAAGTGTCGTTCCGCTCTCGTCCTTTGAAAGGAGTGGTGGCGTACTGTGGTCCAAAATCAGACAGTGCACATGGTGATCATCCACCGGAAACTCACAATCATTTCATAGATGAGTATTCCAAGTGTCCACCAATCGACGGCAGCTGTGTGTCCCTGAGCAGCGATCACCTCTGGTGCAATGTATTCTGTTGGCCAAAAATCACACAGCCACAGTCAGTGAGAAGTTCTCGCTAACATTCCATTGAAGCCGGGTCCAGGCTACAGGGTCATGGAGAAGAGAGAGAACCCACCCTCGGTGCCAACAAAGGAGTTTGTTCGGAAGTTCGCCGTGCAGGACATGGTGTCAACCATCGGGGTCTACAAGGGGGAGGTCCAGCGACGTTAATCATCGAGCCCCAATCGCGAAATTACCCGGAGATAGGAGACTTACACCATTCGTTTCTGATTGTACCATCACAGGCATGCCAGCAGGTTCATTTGACTGCTTTGCTAGGTCAAAATCGGAGAGCATGATGTGGCCTGACTGGTGCAGCAAGATGTCTATGCGAGGAGTAAGCGAGGAGTCCGAATGCTGAACAAGGTTCGATTGAAGGAACATGCTCACTTTCAGGCTTGAGATCGCGGTATATGAAACCCATGAGGTGAAGGTACTCAAGGGCTGCAACCACCTCCGCGGCATAAAACCGAGAACCATCCTCGGGAAGGCATTTATTTGGCCGTGACTGCAAGGCTCTAAAGAACTCGCCCCCCATGCAGTACTCCATGCAAAAGTAAAGGTAGCCTTCGCATTGGAAAGAGTGATAAAGTGTGACAATGAAAGGGTGATTGGCTGTGGCAAGGATCTCCTGTTCTGTGAGAGCGCGCTTGATCTTTTTCCGCTCGATCATCTCCTTCTTCGACAAGACTATAGCGGAAATGATTTCGCATCAGGAATGTGTCCTAAATATGCCGGGATGGCCTGGCTGCCTGCGAAGACGAGGACTCACCCTTCATAGCGAAAAGCTTCCCAGTCTTCTTCTCTTTCACTAAGTACACCCTTCCAACGTCACCTTTGCCAAGCAGCTTACACTTCACAAAGCTAGAGGGCCCGACTTCAACCTGTAACGATCGCCATTCGAGTGAATATCGCTAGGTCAGATGCTGAAATTCCTATAAGACTCTCACCTGACGGACTTTAATGGAGTTACTTGAATAGGTTCGTCTAAACGCGAGTTTACCAGGTCCTTCAGCAAGTCCGCTTGACACTCTATCTTTGGTGGATCCATGAGAGTTGTTGGGTGGTGCCAGACGTGACGGAAGACCTCCTCTCGAAGAACCAGAGGACATTGTTTCCATGGAATCTGCGCCATTGACCCTCGAGGCTGGTGCCAGTGGTGGCACCGGTGGGATGTCTTCACCAGCTGCCAGAAACCCATTCTTTGTCGTTGTGCCAGAGGTCGATCTATGGCCAATAGAAAACAAGCCCTTCGCATTCGGTGCAGATGCTACACGTCTGATAAATCGGGAAGCAGATGCAGTCACGTTCTTAGGTGAAAGGGGGACATTGGATCTTGATTTGGAGGGGGTCGTAGGGGTGGGGAAACTGTTTTGAGATGGAAGTGCTGTATGTGGAGGTCTCTTGCGGGCGGAGGCATCTTTTAGCTGTGTTTTGGAAGAGGTCCGTGAACGACTGGAAGGTCCAGCGGTCAATGCATCGGTGGACTGGGGATACATTGGCGATTGGTATGACACAAAAGACTTGTTATTAGTTGTCCCTGCACTGAACGGTGTCCTGTCACCATTCGAATCACTCGATTGGGTGTTTGACGAGTTGTAGGAGGACCGTTTATCTGACAAAAAGGAGGAAGGGGTCAAGGAGGGTGTCGCTGTACCAGGCGTGTTCGCGACGGTGATGTCTGGTAGTATGGTCGTGTCTACAGCCAACGGAGGGCCTGTAGAAAACTTCTTCGTGGACGTGTTTGCGAACCGAAAGACGGACTTCCAAGCGTTAGCAGACCTTGGAGACGTAGGAGCGGTGGGTGTTGTATAAACTTGAGGAAGAGTGGAGGATTCGAATTGAGGTGCGTGTACCGCCGACGAGGGCATTGTAACGGTGACGATGGAAGATTGGACGACGAGCAGGCAATTGCTGACGGTGACAGCCTACTAATCCACGGTTTGCACTGACGACTTCGGCTTCTTCACAATTGCACACTCAGCCAGGCAGGAATATCAGCTTATATAATCACACATATTGGTGAGCCCACACAGTGCATATGACCCTCAAGCTGTTAGAGCTTACAAGCTGTTCTTCGCACCTACATACCTTACAAAGGTATCTGATCTCGGCCTCATGAGGCTCGACAACGCCATACTTTGCCAAGAAAATAAAAGCCATTGTCGAGATCTAGGGCTTCGAGATATCCTCTCAAGTCCATGCTTTTCCTCATCCACTGTAGGCAGCTGGACTTGGTCTCTAAGCTTTGCAGACTTGGTGATACTCCTATGAAATGGAGTCTTCGTCGGATCCAAAACTTGCCCCCTGGACTTCCCCTTACTCTCCCACAGTGATCTTCTGTGTCCTGCCTATATCCATTTGCATTCGATGTCAACTGACGTCGGCGCTCAAGCCTGGAATCCAAGGATTGCCGAACGGTCTTCAGTATCAAATCGATAATCACTAGAATTTCCACCAAGGGTACTTGGGGCTCCTCGGCGCGAAAGAAGGATATGACATAAATCCACAGCAGTTCAAAGTCGTTCTGGAAAGGCCCCTGACATCAATCGATTTCTTCACTTGGTTCTGGCTATTATTTTCCATCATTGGCCCGCACAATATCATTTCATTATTCAAATTGAGAGGTAGGCCGAAAGTGAAATGCTTACATTGCCCAGGCGCGTGGTTAGTTACTCTCCAAAGCGATCCGTTTTGTTAACGTCGAGTCGAGGCCACAACCGACAACCCTAGTGACCTCTTTCAGGGAAGCGACTCCCTTCTAACAGAATGTCTATTGCTCAAGCTTGCGCGTGTCCTTCATAGAATTCGGTGACGACCTATTGAGACCTTCAAGGAGAGTTCAGCGATCACTCTCGCCATATCAGCCGGACTTGGGTAAAAGTTCCAAATCGCATTCGAGCCAGTTCGGTCAGATGAGTCAGGCCACTAGCCGAATTTAACTACTGAGCGAAGGCTTGTGACTGATCTATTCTCTGCAACGCGACATACATGGACATTGGACAAGCATCCCTTCTTACGGTTCCGAGGTTGGAGGACATGTGCAAGAGATTTGGCCTCACTATTGCTGTTTTATTCGATGGACATTCAGGGTGAGGCGCGCGTGTTTTCCTTGGTAAGTGGATCAGCGAAAGGTGCGGGCCTTCGAGTATCCACATTAACTATGTTGTTTGGCCAGAAAATGGAGCACGGTAAAGAAATGCACAAGTACAAGCGCCCTCAGGCTCGAGAAGGGTATATGTCTGTCGTCCTAGGCGCCCTTTCGATAACAGGCGCTTGCGCTGTGAACAAAACGGAGCGAATGAACCGACTCAGTTGACCCATTCTCAAGTCCGTCACGGTTTGATCAAATTGGTCCCACAACAAAATCCCTTCACATGGTAAATCAAACGCGGGAAATATAGGATTATGTTGTCCACCAAGTCTGTTACAGATAAGACAAATATCTCTTTTAATATATTGAATATACGATTGAGAGCCCATTGGAAAAGTGTACTTGAAGCAAGAAATAGCACGCCTTCCCGACACCATCGGGATGTTGCCGGAGCAGGGATTAGCGAATGATGACACCGATAGAGGCGGAGAATGACAATCAAAATACGGATGGTGTGCAAACCGCAGGACTCAAGATTCATCTAATTCCATGCTTTTTTCGTTCCTTTTTCCTCGCAGTCAGGCTAATACATATATTCTGGCTGATTGTCAAAGCGGGCGACGAAATTTTGACGACCGGACGACATCTCAAGGTATAAAGACAGCTGCTATTCTCTCGTTAGGCTCTCCCTCCCGTCCCTCCTCATGGCAGCAGATAGCAGGTCTTCGTCCCCAACAAGACCTCTCCTTGAGGAGGTACAACCTCCTTCCTATCAGGCTATTACGACCCCGACGGATCCCACCCGCTCCCCCACCCCTAACTCAGAATATTCAGATGAAGATGTACCTCCGCCTCATAAAGTCACGAAAACCAGCTTATATTGGGTTTTGCTGGGGATGTGGTCTGCCGTCTTCTTGGGCGCTTTCGATGGTGCGTGCAACATGAGGAATCAAGTCTTGCCAGCTTGCACTGAACCAACAGCCTCCAGGCACCGTTGTTGCTACCCTGCTGACGCCCATTGGAAGCGAGTACAACGCGATGGACCAGGCGTCATACATTGGCACCTCTTATCTCTTGTCTGTCTGTTGCTTTACACCTCTGTATGGTGCGCACCTGTTCATTCAGTGTTCTTGATGCCGTATCATGATTTAATGCCATTTCCTGCTACCAGGGAGATTGGCGGATATAGTTGGTCGGAAGGGTGCCATGTTGATTGCGCTGTCTCTATTTGGTAGGTCATGACATCGAAGTGGGAAGAGCAAGATGACGACAAATCTCAGGTTCTGGGACCGTCTTCTGCGGGCTGGCGCCATCGATGCCCACGTTAATCGCAGCGCGCGCTGTCTCGGGCATGGGAGGAGGAGGGTCAGTGGACCTACGAACTATCGATATCGCAGATTGAATTGACTTGTGCGTTAGTGTTATGACAGGTCTACCATTTCTTCAATTTCAAGTGTACAAGAGTTAACACCTCTTCAGTGTCCAATATCTCGGTATCGGATATGGTACCTCTGTAAGCGATTTGGTTCTCTCACCTCCTGTCCGCACTCACCGCCCATCAATGTCAGTAAACAACGTGGCCTGTACCAGGGCATGGCAAATATGTAGGCATAACGAACAAATCAAACCATTCGGAGTACTGAATTTTCCGCAGATTATTTGGGCTGGGTTCAGGACTCGGTGGACCTGTAGGTGGTTGGGTGAACGACAATTACGGATGGTAATGATCTCTCAAAGCTGTTCCTGTGGACACTCACGGACTTGTTTCTGACGCAGGCAGGCAGCCTTCTTGATGCAGGTCCTTATTTCAAATCTCTTCGTCAGATGTCAGACCTCTGTTGACTGTTTTCCAAGGCACCTTTATTATTGCTCAGTTTTATTATTGTTGCTCTCAAGGTCGATATACCTTTGGCTCCTGAGGTCCAGCAACAAAGTAATTATGAAAAGTTACGACGGATCGACTGGCTCGGCTCCCTTACTCTTGTAATGACGGTTGGTTCCTTGCTTCTGGGATGTAGTCTCAAGACACAAGAGCAACTCGCTTGGTCCGATCCTCTTGTTTCTGGCTTGCTCTTGGCTAGTGTTATCAGCGCTATCCTATTCGTCCTTGTCGAAAAGCACTGGGCAGCGCTTCCTGTCATGCCTCTACATCTCATCTCAAGACGGACACCTTTGGCAGTTTCCATCGCCAACTTTCTGGGCAGTATGACCGCGTTCTCTACAGTATGTAGTGTCCATTGGCTGTCGCGTTAGATTCGTACTGACGATCCCCTCAGCTTTACAATGCACCTTTGGTAAGTTTGCTATCGCATAATCAGATTGCTGTCGCCAAACAACGCCCAGTATTTCGCCGCCGTCCGCCTAGAAAATGCAGCAACGTCTGGTTTGTCCGCTCTCGCCCATACACCCTTTTCTCTCGGAGGCTTACATTACTTCCTATAACACAGGACTCCATCTCATGCCACACTCGGTCCGCTGCATCACTCTTAATTCAGCCGACCCTAGCTAACCCTACTTTAGGTCTGCATCTCAACAGGCAGTGTCTTCGCCGGGTGGTTCGTCGCTGGTTCAGCTCCTCTTTTGGTAGACCTTTTTCTGACGGTTACCCGTCAGGTACATGCGGCGTACCGGCAAACTGTACTCTTTGACTTTAATTTCGGCAGGGTTAACGCTATTGGCTAGCGTTCTGATAGCGTCATGGAATGAGAACTCATCTCAATTCCACCTCTGGCTGGACCTTGTTCCCCAAGGTTTCGGAATGGCAAGCCTGCTCACGACTACTCTGATTGTTCGTCTGCATTATCAGCCGTGAAAACTATACAATCAATGCTGATCTACCTTTTCAACAGGCTATGATTGCTAGCGTTTATCAAGAAGAGATCGCCGTCGCAACCGGGAGTACGCCTCGTCTCTATTGAATTGAACTGGGGTGGCTCACATTTCATCAGTAACGTATCTCTTCAGGACATCAGGTCAAGTTCTCGGTGTCAGCCTCAGCGGCGCGGTCCTGCAGGCAGTCCTGCTGAATAAACTACGTGAAAGGATACACGGACCTAACGCAGTCGAGGTCAGCTTCAATGTCCCTTGCAATTTTTGGTCACTGACACTGGGATTCCCCTGACCCAGATCATTGACAACATCCGGTGAGTGCGGGAAGCTATCCTGTTGCCTGACCATGAAGTGTTTAACCGAGGAATTTGTAGACGGTCGGCAGAGGTTATTCCCCATCTTGATCCTGAGCTTCAGAAAGCTGCCGTGGACTCATACGCAGACGCCATCCGTGTAGTCTTCATATGCCATATAGGCATTAACATCTTATGTTTCCTGGCTTGCCTTCCGATACAGGAAAACCCCCTTCCGTGAGCTTGTTTAATTTCATTTCTGCAAAGCATATACTGACAACGATGCGCAGAGCAACCAGAGAAGAGCACCAAGAACGCGACCGCAATCAGGCCAGCGATCCAGACGATGCAGAGCCATAAAATAGGATTCACAATTAGTGTAACATAAATGTACTATTAGTGCTCGGCAATATACCACGGACTCCCAACACGCTGCCCACCCCTCCTAAAGATACCCGCAAGCACTTGATCGAGTTCACAAGCATAAGGATGCCGGACGGCCTTAGTCGGTATCCTCGCTTGTTGTTGCTAATTCAGGCTGAATTCTGGTGTATCCATACATTGTAGTCAGCGGTCCTACTGCAGTTGCGGATGTTTTTCTTCGATCCACCGCCGTGGCCGTTTTGCCACGGTAACAGGACCCGCATAAGCAGGCTCTCCTTCAGTACTGTCTAGGTACCGATTTCTATTGGGTCGTGCAGGGCATGGAAGTATGTTGGATGCAGAGACAGTCAAGACGGAGGCCAAGAATGTGATGCCAAAGAGCGAAGAGATGAATTGTCGGCGTTGTTTTAGTCGGAGTACTTTGTAGATGGACATCCTATGCCTGCCTTCCAATTAGGACTATTGACAGTATAAATCGACAAGAAACTCACCGGGATAAATCCCATGTCCTCTCAATAGGGCTCGAGTATCGAGAATCCACGCGTTGCTGGATTCCTTATGCGCGTTGGTAGAAATTGGCAAGTCTGCTTTCTCCGATTTACACCGGAAGGGGAGACGAGTATACTCTTGTTTGGCATCACCTTCTAGG
The DNA here is from genome assembly GCA_015708445.2 of Clitopilus hobsonii. NCBI lineage: Eukaryota > Fungi > Basidiomycota > Agaricomycetes > Agaricales > Entolomataceae > Clitopilus > Clitopilus hobsonii. The sequence continues at coordinate 1,596,582 of CP068001.1, read as the reverse complement.
TTTTCCACATCCACCACCGTCGAAAGCAGCTCCTTAGCTGTCACTCACAATGGTCACACCAAGACCCGCTGCACGAGTCCTGCGAGATATGAAGGCCAGAAAGGGTGTCCAGGTCAACGAGGTTGCACGAAGAGCGTACCTTTACGTCGCGAGGAATCAGACTTTGCCACCTCAAATTCGGCATCAGGCTCAGCTTCAGCTAAACACCTTCAGCAAATATACCCGGCCAACGACAGTGAAAAATAGGTGTACTGAAACAGGCAGAGGCAGAGGCATCATGAGCGAATTTGGACTATGTCGGGTGAGCATCCTATATGTACGCTTCGTACCACAAACTAACCTCCGTGACACAGTTCCAATTCCGTCTAAAAGCACTCGCAGGCGAATTGGCAGGCGTCAAGAAGGCGTCCTGGTGAATTCAAACCGAAAGTGCCGGGCACTCTTCGCCAGTCATCGTGGGCTGAATAATTTACTTTGTGTTGTAAAAGTACACTACTCAATTTACACTCCAAAGCCAAACAATTACAAGACCAATATAACACTTAATTTGAATGTTCGATATGTTCCCCCGTGGTTCAAGCAGGCGTAGTCGACTCGGTATTACCGATATCACTTGGCCGAAGCTCGCTCTCTCCACGTTCCCTTCTCCACCGATTAGCAATGTTGAGTGTAGCCTTGTCAATGAGGAAACTACAGAGGACGTCAGGTGGGAGGGATGGGAATAAGGTTCAGAGACATACTTGTATTGTCGCAGGAAGGGTTCCCCAATCTCCCAGTTTGTATGAGCGAGCACGTCATCGCCGTGAATGGTGACCGCTCGTCGATAATCTACAAGGCATTCTACGAGGTCATAACGATCTGATGAGAAAACAGATTAGTGGGGATGCAGACAAGAAGCGTGTTAACCTACTTCGGTATAGAATCATACGGTCACGCAGTTCAGCATGCAGAATACCGTCTATGGCGTTCTCTGTGGAAGTGGTCAGCTTGACATATTCGTGCGACATAGTCGGAAGTCTGACCATGAGGAACCGTTCTGCAAAAGAAATCAACTCAACAAGCCCGATCAGATAGTAGGCTTGGGTACACACCTTTGAACCAGCGTTGGCCTCAGTGACGAGGGCAAACAATATTGATTATTACGCTTGTAGTTGTCCAAATGATAGCTAACGGCTATGTCAGAAAATAACAACTAAAGATGAGTGTAGGAACCCACAAGATGAGTTTGTATGCTTCAGCCTTCGTTGGGTCATCGTTGTCGTCCAGAGGCTCTTGTGCCCGTGAATCAGGCCGCTGGGTGGAGGCACCTGCGCTTGCCGGAGGTGCCGGAGTAGTCGTAGTGGAAGAGCTGCTGTAGGGAGGCACAGCAACCAAGGAGGGCTCGATGTTGATATTTACGCCTGGAACGTAGCCTGAAGGGTAGTTTGTCATAGAAGATGAGCCATAGGGCTGAGCATTGGTTGTTGGGGACCCTTGCTGGAACATAGGAGAGTTGCTTGAGCTACGCATGAGGTCTGAAAACATTCCACCAGGTCCATCGTGCGAACGAGAACTACCAGCATAGATACTATTTGACAGAGGGCCAGGGGGGTTCATGGAGAGAAGCGGGAACCCATTTTGGCTGCGACTCGATTCAGCTTCATCACCTCTTGCTTTCTTGGAACGAGAGGAAGGCCCATCGTCATCTGCAGAGCGTTTATGGCCTGACAGAGCCGTGCTCTCGGCTGCCTGTTTCTTCCGACGTTGATAGCCTTCCCAAGCAGTATCCGTTTCTCCCTTGTTGACAAACCGGTTGAAATCCGACATTTCCCATCCAAGTTTAGGGAGAAGGCCACCAGCCCCATCTCCAATGAAACCTCCCAAACTGCGTATGAGACCGCGTAGGGTTTGGTTTTCTGCCATAAGATCTACGCGTTCATGTCAGCATCGTAAGACGGATTACTAAGGCGAATTAGCTGCGGGGAATCCAACCTTTTAACATGTTTCGCATTTCTCCCAGAGCTTCATCCTGGCCCCCAGAGAGGATTTCGACGCGTGCTTCAAGATCGCGAATCTAGGGGAAAGACGTAAGTCAAGGCGTGCGTCGATATGCCGGATAATGCTGCGAGATACCCTCTGTTGCTTCCTCAGCCTAAACTCCCTTTGAGCGATACGGTTTTGATCTCTCCTCGCGGCTTGAGAGCTGCATTGAACCGAAAAGGTTAGTTGGCATTTTTAGGAATGAAGAAGTGGAGATGGCGAACTTTGGGTTCTTCTTCCTGCCGGGTCTGCCGGGGTGACTCCCGTCGTCCCCGTATTGAGAGTCCAAGTCAGAATCCTATAAATCTGTGAGTGAGCTTGAGCATTGTCTTTGACGATGAAGACGTACATTATCAAGAGCCTCGGATACACTTCGCTCCCTCGGCTGTTTCCCTTCTGGCATAACTTTAGCTGAAAGTGATGACTGCAATTTGCTTGGGTGAGAAGGATTACGAGGATGCCCAAAGGCACAGTGACCTTCGGTTCTAAACAATCATCAACAATCACGTAAAGGGCGCTAACCACTTTAATCGCCAAATGCTTCGAAGATCATTGAATGAATGAAGCTGCTTAAATTGAGCTAGCGCTTAATATGGCCTGCTTTATTACAGAATCTTGCAGAGACCAGGATCTTCTACAAAAGAGAAAGACAGATTCTGCCAACTTCGAAGATGAGAGCTTGTTCCTGGCTAGCCTTATCCTAACTCGCTTTGAATCAACTATTAGCTCCGCCTTTTGCAATTGAATCCCTAAAATATACTCAGCGGCTTGCAGAGCCTTTTCGTCGTCCACCACAAACAAGGCCGCCTTAACTTATTTCTTCTCGTTCTATGGACCACGTCGTGTTCACATTCGTTTATTTACCAGGTCCGAATACGGATTTGCGTACCTTCTCCGTTTATGAGCTTCCGAAAGCACAATGCTCGATAAGCACCCGAACTGAGCATTACAAGGTCAGCACAACGCGTTTTTTTCGCGCCTTGTTTTGAAATTAACGCTGGCTTGAAGTTCTACCACCCAGTGACTGGCCTCAATATTGGAATTACAAACTTTTACCGCCACAACCTTACGACTGGTAGCTTTGAACCTGCCGGCACCATTGAATGGCTTTCTAATTACAACGCGACGATCCACTTCGGAATAGACGAGGTTCGCTTGTCCACTCTCGCTCGTCGTTCGGACTCTGGACACTCATCATGTCGTAAAAAAAGGTTTCCATCCAAGAGCTTAGGAAGGTCAAGCAACCAGGAAGCGCGTACGCCTGCAAGAACCCAAGCGTTTTTTTCGGCTTCACTGACCCTTCCAAATCAAGGTCGCGTCGGTTCAAGGTGGACGGGATATGGTACAAGTGGAAGATGGCTGAAACGGGGCAGGATCTATATGTGCGTTAACTAATACTGGCTCGTCTACTTTCTCACCCAGTCCTCTCAGTGCGCCGACAATCGTGGAAGTTTCGTCGCATCTTGGCAGCAGTCGGAGCGACAACTAACGGTTTCTGTTCGAGCCATGCCTCTTCTTGACCGATTGGTGGTGACTTGCATGTTGAACTTGTGGATGAGGCACCTTGGAGAGTGGTAATGGCGACTGTGAAGGCGGGATCAAATACTATAATCAGTCCAACTAATGTAGATATAGATATAGCACTTTGTACTAACCTTGCATATACGGCTTTTCGTCTTCTAATGTAGAATATTACAAATTATCGAGCTTCAAATTGGACCACTGTAGTGCATTAGAAAAGCTTCATGAGGAGGGCTGATGTGTTGCATACTTCGTTTGGTTCGTTTCTTGTACATTATGCGATGTCCACACTCCCTGCAACGAATAGGCTCCCTTGACTTGATCTCGTTTTTTGCTCCGCAATCTAATTCCATGGTCCTGGTGAGTCAATTGTCTATCCTGCGTTAGCCTGTCGTTATGCATCTTACCAGCGCAGATATATTCCATATCGGGCCTAAAGCCATAGGCATTAGTGGTACCACCTTGATTCTGAGAATTTTGGCCCGGCTGTTGATTCATGGCGAAGAGTTGTCAAGGATGTGAGTGTTTGTGTCTATTTTGGTTACACTCGCATCCGCAATAGGCGCTGTTGCCTCCTCCATTTACTCGTTGGCACCGTTCCTTGGCTTGAATAGTCGTTACTTACTAAATTCCATCAGACTGCATTTGTTGTCTTGAGCGACGGGCCAGCATTTCGGTTGTACGACTGATAATTGTCACTGTCAAGAACCGTTGTTGTGGCCATTGACATATTCGTCCTGGAGGAGTTCAGTCCTCAACTCGTGCCCTCTATTCCATGACATGCCAGTACTAAGACTTGATGGTATCGACCTGACTGACGTTCCGGGTTTCATCTCATTTTCCAAGGAATATTAACGATCTCGGAATATGCTGGGACAGATAACGATATTTCGTAAGTCTCTACCGTTCGACCGGGTTCAATCGGAGCGTATTCAAGCAACGGGCTAATTTCAAACGACAGACTTTGGATGATCATTGCGCATAAATTACTGAACCAAGAGTAACACGACCCCCGCTTGAAATCAGTAAACAAAATCACCTTGCCGACGACAATTGATCCCTTCCGTTTTGGTCTTGCGAAAAACCATTTCATGACAACCTGACCGTGGGCTGTTTCTAAGGTGCCAAACCGACAACAGCCTTTATAGTCATGATCCTGGCGCCATGGCTCCTTTCAAGGTTGCCTGTTGCCTCCTTCACGCCTTGATATAAGTCGACGCTTTTCTTTGTTCGTTGAATCTTTTGACTTTTATCTACGACGATGACCGCACTTCCCTCCTTCGTCGAACTCATGGCGTCTCTTGGACTTGATCAGGATAACGGCAAACCTGACTCTACGGATTCTTCCCGTTCTTCTCCTTCCGCCTCCCCTCGGATTTCATCCAGCACCTTCGTCCCTTCACACTCTCGATCGAAGTCTAATATTTCATTACGAGAGTCCCATATCGCGCGTCAGCGGATGAACCGTTTCAGCCCATATTCACCTTCGATTGTGAGTTTTTCGTCTTATCGCTTTTGATTTCAAATAGAGCAAGCCATGAAGTCATGCTGACCGCTTGTCGTTCAGTCTGCCTCAAGACGCGGCAGCCTTTCTTCCCTTTCTTCTTCTTCATGCTCTTCGGATACCGAACGAGTTCCCCTTCGTGTATGTATTCCGGCCCGGAGTGCCCAGTGTGCAAAATAATGACTGACTTTTCTCCTAGGACATTTCTTCGTCACCAAGAGTCGCCAAATCTGCACTCTTATCCAGGCGTTCAACCAACAGCCTGTCCATCCACGTTTATAGGTCTGCCTGTGACTTCCAGGCTAACACCCCTATCTCGTCGTTTGTTCGACGCAAAACCCCTTCGCTTTCACCCACCTCTCCGACTTTCAGTGATTCTCATAGGAGCCTCCGGGACGCAATGCCCTCGCCCTTGATAATTCCCACTCTCCCAAACCTCTACCCATCGTCTGCCAACTCGGAGTCCTTCCCCATCACCCCTACCGACCCCGAGCCCTCCATGGATACCGACGAATCACCACGTACCGCTGTGGCGTCGAAACTTCGACGGCCCCATCGCTTTGGCATTCGCATCTCTTCACCATCCACTCTTGATGATGCTGATGTACGGTATCCACGGCGAGGATCTATCTCTCGCCACGCTTAACGGACATTTTACTCTGACTCTGCCTTTGCTATTGATTCGCCCCAAACTCGACACACTCATTTATCTTCTGCTACGATTCTTAGACGACGCTCCGTTCTATATCGTTTGCGTCAAGGACTTTATCTGTACCACTATTCTCATTCCTTCGATTGTGCATGCGTACATAGTTCGCAGTTCACCCAGATACCAGATATCTTACCACGCTCTTTGGCTTCTGGATCCATATTCACGTCTGTTGTCTTTCCTTCGGACTAAAAGCTAGTAATTGATTTCAACAGCCGTCGTTATATCTGCTTCGATGGAAATCGAATAATCTAGCTGTTGGGGTTTTTCGGTTTAACAGTGGTGTGTGGTGTTGCTCGACAAAATTTCTTTCTCCACTACCTCGCAACGAATTGTGGGGTATATGCGCTTTCCGTATGGACTAGTCTAATCCATTGCCAGGGTGATGGGTATGGGAGGGACTGGGACAGGTATCGGTGGTGACAGTTAAGGTCAACTATGAATTCATCAATCATGCGATTCCTCGTCAGGACCAGGACACTCCTTCTCCATCGTTTCCTGGTCCGCATACTCCACACCACACCAGAAGCAGTATGCGTAGTTATCCCTTAGATATGATAGTACTAGATGAAGACGATCCTGAGCCTGTGGAAGAGCTCTGATTAGCGTCGACTCATCTTAGCGATCATGAAAAGAATCAGCTCACTTGAAGGCGCAGGAATTGCAGGGCTTCCTGAATGACTTCCGGATCTGGTTTGGTGTCAAGGGCGCGATCCGCATCATCACCCCCAGACTCTTCAAGAGACTGCAGGGCGTCCTCTTTCATTTGTCGGCGAAGTCGATCCTGTAATGTTTCATCGGAACGCATACTCGCCGCCGATCCAACGTAGCCAAGTAGAGTCAATGCTTCAAGGAGCCCGGGAGGGAAGCTATCCGGCTTTTCCGGATGGAGCCACAACACATGGAACTACATGGATGTGAAGCAGGGCACTCAAATACGAATGAAACCCGACTTACTTGTCTCTCCGCTCTTTCATCAAGGGAAATGCATGTTCGTTGCGCAGGGCCTGTGTGAGTTGTCGTCAGCAAGGAAGAACGAAATCCCGCGTGAACATCGAAACAACTCGCCTAGTCTGCCTTCTGCTTGTCGCTCCTCGTACTCTCGCTTAGCTCGATTTCTGAAGTCCTGATGACTTATTTCTTCGGCATTCTTGGCTAGCTTCACCATCTTTGCTATTCTATCAGCCGACGAAGATGGTGATCTGGCACGTTTGCCCAGACCGATGCCCTTCTTCCCTGTACCTCAAAGTGAGTGATATGAGAAGTTTTGATTTACCGTCACTCACCAGCCCACTCGTTGAGAGGAATAGGTTCGACTCTGTGAGATTGGGCATCTTTTGCCGGTGTAGGGTCTTCCGAAGGACTGTGTTCCTTCGTTGTGGCCTCCGAGTCGGCAGCCGGGATTATCGAGCCAGATGAGACGGAACCAGTTGCTTCTACCTGCTGAGCACCCAAAGATTGACCAGGTTTGAAACCCATTTTCATCATCATAGCCAGTGCTTTGTTGCCAGATCCCATACCAGCGGCTTCTTCCTCTTGAGCACGCTCGAAGAGACTTTTGTTTAAGCCTTCTTGCCTTGCTTCTTCCTCCCTTAGCTTTCGACTCTTCGTACGATTCTGTTCATTTCTTAGCTGAGATTTTTGAGCGGCCTGTTTCCTAAGATCCGAGTATGTCTTTGGTTTGGATGGCGCAGCAGCAGTAAGGCTAGCGAGAAACTTGTCAGAGAGATAGTCATCCTCGTCGTCAGACATTATGCCATGAACAAATAACGCGTAAACAAACACGAACACCAGATTAAAGGTCATGAAAGGGGGGACATGATCATTCACCATGTACTACACGATGAACAGGAACTATGTACGACAACAATGCTCGACAATAACACAGAACAATACTTGAAAACCAGTCAGAGCATTATCAGTACCATAACAAACAATCATGTAGACATCAACGTAACAAGTGCATCAAGGGGACGTAAGGTGTATCATCGTGGAAAGTTAAGCGGCGACAGCGACGGGAGTGGCAGCAGCCTCAGCAGCAGGAGCAGCCGCAGCATCAGTTGCATCCTCAGAATCCTCAAGGTTGGCGGAGTTGACAGCAACTTTGACGGCGATGGGCCTGCCACCAACATCCTTGCCTTCGAGAGCGGCGATGGCTTTCTTCTGCTCTTCCTCACCACCGACATCAACGAAGCCATAACCCTTGCTCTTCCTGGGGCGTCCGTAGCGGCGACGGACGATGCGAGCAGAGGTAACGGCTATGCCAGCATCAGTGAAAAGGGCCTTGAGACCATCGTCGTCGATGTTGAAGCCGAGGTTGGCAACGAAGAGCACTGTCTTGGAGGGTTCACCAGTTGGAGCTTCGCCTTCGGGGCGAGGAGCGCGAGGAGCCCTGGGTTTGCGGACACGAGGCTTCTTGGGGGCAGCCTCAGCCGATGCAGCAGCGCCATTGGCATCAGCAGGAGCAGCTGCAACCTCTGCCTCACCAGTCGGGGTAGCTTTGGAGGACCTGGGCTTGCGCTAGAAGGGCAGGTGAGTTTCGATCGTGTGCGAGAGAGATTAATGCGCATACAGGAGCCTTCTTCTTCTTCTTCTTGGGCTTGGCGGCTTCATCAGTGCCAGCGGCGGCAGCGGGAGCTTCCTCGGTCTTGACGGGCTCACCGTTGGCCTCAGCATCGGTGACCTCGCCGGGAACGGCTTTGGCACCACGCCTACCAGGCCTCCTCTTGGCCTTCCTTTCCTTGTCTTTCTGATCAGACGGTTTGGCAATCTCGACGATCACCGTGCGTCCATCAAGCTCCTTCTTGTCAAGGAACTCGACGGCTTTTTGCGCAGCCTCTGCGGTGGAGAGAGCAACGAATCCGTACCCAGCGGAACGTGTGCCACGCAAGATAACCTGGGCGGACAGGCTAGAACACGATGAAGATGAGCGTGGTGATGGAAGGCTGTGCACGAGGTTGCCACGTACATGTCGCTCTCCACAGGCGCGAAGAAAGCCCTGAGCCCATCATCTGTAGTAGTGTACGCAAGATTACCAGCGAAGACCTGGAGGAAGAAGTTAAGAAGTGTAAGAAGGAGAAAACACGAGGCAGATCACCTTGAAGCCGGGAGCTTCTTCGATCTTTGTTTCTTGAGCAGCTGGAGACACGCCGTTCTCGGTGACAATAGCGGCTTGGGCGTCAGACATGATGAGCAGTGATGGGCTTTTTGGAATTTTATGTACGAGGGGGATGAACGTGAATGAACTTGTTGGTTGAACCGGTTCTTTGAGGCAAACTTGGAGGTCAAGAAAAACGCGACATGGCAGGCTGATCACGTTTAAATAGGATGGTCAACACGTGTAAACAGCCTTAACCACATCAGGAAACCAAGTTGCATGTCGCCATGGTACCAAAAGCACACTAAAAAGATCGTTACAATCCTCAATAGCAGCGCTTTTTGCAGAGAAATGGTTAAAGGTCAGAGTATACTTTGAACTCGAATACTAATAGTAGTTGTTGTCTATTGGCAGTCAAATCAGCTTTAACCGTTACTCCGTCGTCAACCTGCTAATAGTACCTTCCAAGCGATTCTTGTTCTTGACAACGCATGCCAACGGTAAAATCTGTCCGTGAGATGATGCCGGGAATCACCGCCGTTCTAGAATACAAAAATCCTGTCAACGTTGGAGCAACGTCTCTTTCTTTCCCTAACCAACTCCCTCGCTCGCCCTCGACGTCGGGACTTTTCGTCCACTCTTACATTCTTTTTCATAAACTACACTCTTTGACGACACAAATATCATAAGGCTCGAGTTTACTTGCTTTTCCTTCCGTTGCTGTTTTTCCTCAAAAATAAATCGCAATGGCCGCTACTAAGCTACTCAACCTTATCGCCGTCTCCACCCTCGCTATCCTCGCCGCTTCCTTTGGCGCCACCCCAGTCACCGCTGTTTCCGTCGACACCACCCACATTGGCCGCAGCCATGCCCACGTTGCTCTAGCGAAGAAGAGGCGCAGCAACAACTCCAAACGTTGCAAGCCTCGCCCTTCTTCATCTCCTGCTGGCAAGCCTGCTTCTACTGGCAAGCCTGCACCCGCTACTACCAAGGCTGCTCCTCCCGCCACTACTACCAAGGCTTCCAGCGGCGGTAGCAACAACAACAGCGGCGGAGGTGTTCACACTGGTAACCCCGGCAAGGGCAAGGCCAGCTTGGCATGGGGTGTCAACGATCCCACCGCGCTCAAGAATTTCGCAAACAGCGGCAAGATCGGAGCGTGAGTGGACATTTGATTGTTGCAATGTACACCTTTGATTGACATCCTGTCTTCAGTCTCTACACTTGGGCGCCTTGGATTCCCGACGGTACCGCCGGCCTCGGAATCAGGCCTTGCCCTATGTTGTGGGGTCCCAAGCAGATTGGTCAATTCACTCAGGTCGTTAAACGCGGTTACGCTGACTGTGTTTTGGGCTTCAACGAGTACGCGATTTCTTTCTGTGTTCTCGTTTATCGTATTCTTATTGACTTCTCAACAGACCCAACCAGTCTGGCCAATCTGATCTCGACCCCGGCTACGCTGCCTCCCTATGGAAGCAGTACATCCAACCCCTCAAGGACCAAGGTTACACTCTCATTTCACCCGCCTGCACCAACGCCCCTTCCGGCAAGCAATGGATGAAGGACTTCCTCGCCGCCTGCAATGGTGGATGCCATCTTGACGGTCTCGCCGTTCACTTCTACGGAACCGATCCCCAGGCCATGATTAACTACCTCGTCGATATGCACAACACCTTCGGTCTTCCCGTCTGGCCCACTGAATTCGCTTGCCAAGTATGTTTACCACTCTAGCCTTCCTATTACTCTTCGCTGACCTGACACCTAATAGAACTTCGGTGGTGGTGCTCAGTGCTCCAAGGATGATGTCTGGCACTTCTTCCAGACCATCAAGCCCTGGATGGACGGCCAGAGCTGGATTCCCTTCTACTTCGCATTCGGTGCCATGTACGATTTGGGCAACGTCAACCCCCTCAATGCGCTCCTTGGCGGCAACAAGTACCCGACTGACCTTGGTTACTACTACATCTCCTAAGCGCGCTCATACGGATTTTCTCATGCTACCTCATGAACTGCCCGGAGCGTTGTGTTGGAGGTTGTTGTTGAGACTGGTCGTGGAGTTGCGTTTACACTTATACCCTGATTTATAGCTTTGCTATTCTGATCCTTCTGCGTATCCATATTCTATATCATTGCCATCTAACCCTTGAGGGGTGATCGGCAGTTCTGTTTGTTATCATGACCTGTTCGATCAGCCTTCTGGTGCTGGCAACCTCGTCATGACCTGTGTATATACACTCGCGGGCGTTTGCATTTGTTGGTTTGTTTTATTGCATAGTAATGTCTCGTAATGAGATTAGAAAATTTCACGCAATGTATTGGGAATTCATCAGTTGTGAACCGCATGCTCACGCCATTTGACAAGTGTTGTACCTGGGTGCCGGTTTCCAGCCGTGCAAGTTTATCGAACGTTCATCGCTTCGAAATTTCTATCACTGCTTCGTTACACTGCCTGCTGCCTGCAGCTCGTTGCTGACTCAGAGTCATTGCCTCACCTCCTACCACTATCTGGGTCTCTCGGCCATCCTGAGAAGAGATAAAAGAACGACATGGATCGACAGGGCGATGATCCACGTTACTTCATCGAAGGCATAACCTACTAGCAAACGCAATCAGAACTACTTTCCGTTATGTCCGTTGACCGAGACGATTGGCAGTAGAGATGGCTTCTCAGATCTCAGTCCTGATAACGGCAACAACAACGGAGTACTGTCGACGTGGTAGGATACGTTCCTTCCCGATCTATCAAGTCAAGTCAACTGTACTTCAGAAAGTTGCTTTGCTTTGCCCAAACTCGGTCTGGAGCTCAGGTTGCAAAATCACCATACTCATTTTCCTCTAGTTCGCTGGTGGGATCGTCTGAAAAGACCGAAATAGATCTCTTATCAGAACTTCGCTGTCAATTTCTGGCGAGCGGGTACTCACGACGTTCACATTAGCCGTTTCCATCTGCATGCTCCTACGTTCCAGTAGATCACCCGTGAGTAAGCTGGCTTTCAACCGAATTTTAGGTTTAACTTTCTCATTTGAAGCGCTAACGGCCAGTCGAAATTAAAGTTTGGTGCTGAGTCAAACTCGAACTCGACCAGTCCGAGAAGAAATGCGGATGACATCCCTGTTGATATAAACAGTTCTCTCTCCTGCTCACCTCTCTTACCTTCCAACGAAAGCACTGGTCTTTCTCCTTTTTTGCGTAATCTCCGCTGAAATCATACCAGATGCATCGCTCTTACATCATTTCTCTCCTTCTGGCCGTCGGCGGATGTCCATCATTCACCCTTGCTGGCAAGGTCGGCATCGCATGGGGTGCCTTCGACGATATCGAGGCTATTAAAAACTTCAAAACCCCGAAGACAGGCCCGTACGTGTTTTTCGTTATCATCCACTAGAGGTGTGCTCATCATAACATTCTCGGATCTAGCATAATGACTTGGAGCCCTTACATACCTCCTATTGCAAGGAACCTAGGGTTCACACCAGTCCCGATGCTATGGGGTGAGAAGCAAGTTGGTAACTTTCACCAAGTCGTGGGCAAGGATTACGCCTCCCACGTATTGGGATTCAATGAGTGAGTGAGACCTGTCACTGGTTAGATGACGAGCTTAACTCTAACTTGTGGTTTTGTTCAGGCCAAATCAGGGAGGGCAGGCAAAGTTAACCCCTCAGCATGCAGCGCAGCTCTGGCGGGCACACATCGAACCCCTGAAAGCCAAAGGCTACACCCTCGTCTCCCCCGCATGTAGCAACGCGGCGACGGCCAAGTCCTGGACCAGGGAGTTCATTGCAGCATGCCACGGGTGCCACATTGACGCACTTGCAGTGCACTATTACGACACAGATCCCCAGAGGATGATCGCCTACCTCAAAGACATGCACAACACCTTTAACTTACCGATCTGGCCGACTGAATTTGCTTGTCATAACTTCAGCGGTAGAGGATCACAGTGTAATATGGAAGAAGTCTGGAACTTCATGCGAACGGTCAAGAATTTCATGGACGAGACTCCCTGGATTCCTTACTACTTCGCGTTTGGCATGCTTCATGACATGGGAGATGTCAACCCTCTGAACCAACTCCTTGGTCCTGATGGGAAACCTACTCCTCTTGGTAGGCTGTATATTAGTTAGATTGGGTTCTTAGATTAGATTTGAGAAGTTTCCCGTCGTGGCTTCTCTAGGTCCTCGGATGTATACCCCAGTTCAATATACCACATGTTTTGTACTTCTATCGACTTGCTTCTATCCTATCCTCCATTCGTGCAAAAACGCCATTGAATTCAATCGGGTCCATCATGAGCCTGAATTTTGCCTAATCTTGTAAGCGAAGAAGTCACTGTGATTGTTCCCACAAACCATTGGTTCATTAAACCACCATGGTCAAGCATCTCCCTCCAAGCATCAAACAACTTTTGACACTGAGACGCCCTCAGTCACTTCCAAGCCCACCTGCCACCAAACTCAATGCCTTGTTTCTCCGGACCTTCCGCGATGCCGAGCAACGAAACGCTCAGACCGGGTGGCTAGTCCTTACGGTACGATGCAGTTGCTGCGCTGCCGCTATACCGAGTCTGTTCTAGCATATGATATTGACCACCTGAGGTGCTAATCTAGACGTGCGCCTTACTTACTGTCAACCGCCCTGCTTCTGTGGGTCATCTGTACAGATTTATCACTAATACGACTGGTGATTCTCGAGACAACGTGTCTGCTGCCGCGAACAAAGCTGCTCTGATGCGTGAGTCCGCGTTGAAAAGTACGATATTCGTGGGTGTACCTCGGGTGAGGATGAATCTCCTTTCAGCAATTATTTGGTCGAATATATTCTGAATGTTTCTCACTAGGTCATTTTATCTCTTGCGGCACTCCATGAAGCGCTGGATGACGATGTCAAACGAACACTAAGAACGTACCCACGAAGGTGAGATGAATCTCGGAGACACGGACGATGGAGTATTGTGCCTGCTTGCAGGCTTGTCGTGCCTGCCTCGTTTCTTCCAAACACCCGTGCATGACCTTCTGACCCGGGAAATTTCCTCTTTTCTGGAAACTCTCATCGTTTTCATCAATAGGACTGCTGAACCGGGGAACATTGAATCAACCATTATGCGGGGTCAAGCTTTGTGGAAATCTATCTACGCGCCTCATGCTGATAAACTTCACGACAAACTCGCCTCTTATCATCCTGACTTCATCGGTGAGTGAACCTTGCCACTAAGTCTGGACATTTGCGCTCGAGTCTCGACATGTGCAATCTCTCTCCATTCTTACAGCGGCAGGAGCGGACTGTAATACTCATGACCCCCGGATTTCCAAGTCAATCATTGGCGGATTCTGCATTTTACACGTTCGGTCTTGGAAGGACACGAGCTAACGATCTGTTCAACTAGCATTCATCATTCAAGCCTATGGTTCGGTCCTTTCCCCACTCCCTGGAGGAACGAAGTCCTTCTCCGACGGAACTAGCATTGATGATCCTGACCAAGGAAATTTGAGTCGTGCCCTGGGATCGGTGGTTGGAATTGCAACCCTTAGAGCGGAAGAGCACGTCGGTCCTCAACTGACAAGCCATACATTTGGTCTCCTGAAAGCTCGGCATGAGATAGAGGGCCAATCGGAGGAAGATAAGTGGCTAACCAGCGATGAAGGAACCGAGTGGGTTATCCGGACGGTCGATGAAATCTTAGATACTGTGGCATCAGACAGCGAGGCAGAGCCTCAAGCAAAATTGTAATTAGCTACGTCCTGTGATCAGTGCCTCCTGGCACGCTCCAGCTTTCACATCTTGCATCGTGTTCGCTTGTGTGATTTAGCGATGCTCTAAGCCCCTGCATTCTCGGCCATCCATGTGCGCATTGATGAATCTTTCATTATCCATCGATGATTGAGGCGATTTCATTCACAAAATGTGTCCAACGCATAAGCGGAATTTGACATGTTTATCAGGTTATCAAAACCATAGGCTATTGCGACGACTGTAGGGCATGATACAAGGATAATAGTTTACTTGTTGGATTGAATGATAGCGAATAAATGCAAGTGAGTGGTATGCTAAAAGAGGAAGAGAAGAAACCTAGAGATTCCACTGTGCGCAGAACCTATACAGCATGATGGTGACCGCTACATAATCCATAATCGGCGGATGTGTCTGGAGATAGGAGGTTCAGATTCCTCGGAAAAAAATGAACAGAACAAGATTTCTTACCACAGTACCTGCTCCTGCCGTTCGAAGGAAGTGCAATTCGCCATATACATCTCCGATTTGGTACCGTGTCGGCCGTGTGGGTCGGTAGAATGCAATTACATTATTGTTGCCGTCGACGAGCTGAAAGGGATCATCAGCTGATAGCTTCATTGGTTAGTTGGAAATGCACTCACGACAATATCCTGACTCGTGGTACTTGGTCGCCATCGGTACATGACGCCATCTGGACCAAAAAAGTATCGCTGACCCTGAGAATAGGGGGTCAGTGGATGTATAAAGCCTCCAGACCGGTTTCACTTACCCTCACTGCAGGATCTGGGCTAGCGAGATCAGCCATCGGCATGGTATTCTGCGGGTCTGTTAATTATCTACGCGAGGTCAGAGTCAAATAGGGAAATTACCTTGCCAATGACGATCCTTCCCAAACCGCCATTTGCAGACCACTCTAATTTTGCTGCTCGATCTTCCTTGTTAGGTCGAATGGTCCTCCACAGTGTCGTCACGCTTTGACCATTAGGATTCACAACGGTCTATAGGGATCGTTAAGCCCGTGCTTTCTGCAACTGTTCAGGTGTGCTCCTACCTGGAAGCGATACATCACGCCCCAGGAGTTGAAGAGTTGGCTCTCGCGTGGATCCTGATTGGTCCAGGACAGAATGTCGTTGGAAGCAGTGGTCATCTTGCAGAGAACGGGGAAGTAGTTTGATGCAAGAGGTGAAGGAGGCAAGGGGAATTTTCGGTGGCTGGTGAAGAAGGTCCTTCGAAGAGCTCATCGTTTTTAAGGGTTTTCGGGATCTGCATCCGACAGAAATCGTTGAATATCTGCTGTATTTTTTCGTTTGATGGCTCAAGGCTGATCGAAACGTGTTTGCCGCTGAGGAGATAAAGGTGACTATCACAAAAACGTGTCGTTTGAGAAGGAACGACTCATGCTGGCCAGTTGTCGGTGGAGCAATTTTTCGTGCCAGGATTTCAGTTCCAACGTGACTGCCTAGCGGCGCGATCTTCTGTCAAGGCCCGAGAGATCAATGAGGTCTAGATTAAGATGAATATTATATTCAGTGCCACCGAGATTGGGGACCTCACCCAAACTGGATCCAACCACGAGTCTGTGGTCGTAGAGAGATTAGTTTTTCGCGCGCCAGGCATGAGCGTCTGGCGTCGTTGGCCCATTTGGCAGGTGAGTCGCGAGGGGATGGCACCTTGACAAGCAGGAAAGGAGTCAACGTGCTGTTGCATCCGGGGCTCGGTGCAGCATGCATACATCGTGTCGGTCATTTCAAGTTCGGCTAGGGAGAAAGAAGTTTGTCGACCGCCTTTAATTTTGCGTCTCGTGGTACACACTCGAGGAGGTTTTGACCACCGACCATACACTCGCTATATAGAGAATTTCGATGGCCTCAAGCAGTTTAATCGTTCGGAACATTCGGTTCACGTCGTGTTGGGGTTTGGTACCGTAGACTCAGGATCAAGGTTCAAGCAGCGCGGATAGCCTTTCCCCACAGGAGGAATCAACAGGCCGTAGAACGCGACATGGCTGATAGAGGTTGATGACGTCTTCGGAGTACTCCGCCCAAGTAAAATCCTGTCGATAAAAGCATCCCTGACATTAGGCAAAGCAATATAGGTTGGTACAGATTATGGTAGCAAAATCAGGAGGAGGATGAAAGCGCCTGAATATCAAGAGATCAGCGAAAGCAAACAAGAGTGGCGAATGTGACGTACAATATAGTTTAAGGAACGACTTCTACACCCAGACTCCTCGCGCTGCCTACGATCATCCTTGCAATAGACTCCAATGGAAGATGCTTCATGTGGTCATCTGTTGATTTGATTTTGGCAATCTCATACACGTGCTTCAAGCTGATTGAGCCATTGATTTCAATCCCAGGCTTTCCCGTTCCTTTCTCTATGTTGGCGGCTTTCTTTAGGAAATAAGATGTTGGCGGAGTTTTTGTGACGAATGTGAATGTGCGGTCCGGTTGAACAGTGATAAGGGTGGGTATAGGAACACCAGGCTCTACGTGGGCAGTCCTCGCATTGAATTCTTTGCAAAAATCCATCGATTTGACACCCCTTGCACCGAGAGCTGGACCGACGGGTGGTGTAGGTGCTGCTTTGCCAGCGGAAATGAGAATGCGCTGGTGAGGACAGATTTAGACCACAATCAAGCCTGGGAGAGTAAGAATACGTACGACAACCTGAGCCCTAGCTTTTGCCGCTGCTTTCGACATGGTTTGCTCGACGTGGATAGCAGGTGGACGTTACAGCAAACTTCAATTCTGTGCAATGTACAGTGTAAACTCACGTGACCACCGCTGCCTGCAACCCCTTTGGGGAGAGAGTGGGGAGAACTGCTGTCGCGTCGGTTGGCCCGGGGTTGCCCTAGCGTTGCTCTTGACCGCCATTAGTATCATCATGAAGACCTTCTCGCTGTTGTTGCCTTTCGTCTGCCTTGCTACTGCACTTCCCACATTTGATACTCAGGCCCCCTTCGAGAATGGGCTTGTGACCAGCTATCCTGGCTTTGACCTGGACCTCAACGCTCAGAGGCTAGTTCAATTCGAGAGCGGAGAGCCCGTCTGGATCTCTGAACTGGAGAAGGTGACCGCTAATGCTATACCACTTGACTCATGATGCTCATACTGGCCGACTAGATCAGGGCCAAGCAACAAGGCCTCAAGTTCTTTGACGTGTAGGTGCCCAGTATTACGTCCAATAATAACTCACGCTGATTTCTAATCCAGTACTGAGGCCCAAGGATTAGGGCAGACTCGTGGTGTTAAGCTTCAGGGGACAGGTGAGGTCGACGTACTTCCAGAGTGCTCTGTTTTGACAGCAAATCCAAGTGTTTCCCACCCCGAACAACACGGCGATTGTCGAGTCTATAATCGAGACTCTCTCAACAGATGGTCCAAGAGCCAATCTCGAGAAATTCTCCAGCTTCCGCACACGACGTAAGTGACAGGATCTCATCCCTTACGTATTCTTATCTGTTCCCAGACTACCGCAGCGACGTGAGTGATCGTGCTCTCGTTCCTACAGTCCAGGTTTTGATTTGACTATAGACTGGCAAGCAAAGTCAGCAATGGCTTCAAGGTCGCATTGGAGAGGTGCGTTTGCGTCGCTCTTCTCTAGGATAGTCAAACTAAGGGTGGGATAGATTACAAATGAATTTGCGTCCAAGGCATTACGGGCACAAATCTCAATTTCGGAATTCCGTCATTCGTGGGGCCAGAACTCAGTCGTATGTACATCTAAAGTTAGTTCCACTCAGTTTGATGACTTGGAAGGACACAGATCGTCAGAATTGAGGGTTCATCCAGCCCTGACGAGATTCTCATCATTGGGGCTCACCAAGACAGGTCAGTCACTCCCCAAATCCGTACTGTATCCAGCTCTGATGAAATTTCCCAGCACAAACATGTGGCCATTCTTGCCAGCACCTGGTAAGAATATTTAGAAATCAAGAAAATGTCCTCTATTCACTTTTAGCTGTCCGTTTTAGGCGCAGATGGTACTACATCCGGAGTTCCTGCATATTCCGTCCTTTGATTAACCTATGTTCTAACAGATGATGGCTCTGGTTCTGTCACTATCCTTGAGGCCTACAGGGCTCTCATTGCAGCTGACTTCCGCCCCGCAAAGACCGTTGAATTCCACTGGTACTCGGCCGAGGTAAAGCTGAGAGCCTCTCAGTGTAAACCAATCTGACCACTTGAATAGGAGGGCGGACTTCTCGGTTCGCAGGCAGTCGCAAAGGATTATGAGGCGCGCTCCGTCAACGTGCTGGCTATGAGTCAGGTACGGTCAGGTTTAGTCTTGCATCCGATTGATCTCTAACTTTAAGACCCTAGTTCGATATGACTGCTTGGGTTAAGGTACGCCGCTGAGATGTGCTCCCTCTGTCGATGACTCACTCAACGTGAGCAGAAAGGCACTAGGGAAGAAGTTGGGATCATTACTGATTTTACCGATGACGGGTTCGTTATTGTGGCAGCCTTTTTCGTGCTCAGCTAAGCAACACCTACAGCCTGACCAAGTTCAACAAACAACTCGTGGAGAAGTATCTCAGTATTCCTTACGTTGAGGTACGGAAACACCCATGTCCGGTACTATATGCAAGCAGCTGACCTCCATTCCGTAGACTAAATGCGGCTATGCCTGCAGTGATCAGTGAGAGGGTACTATCTACATCTAGATGCACCAACGCTGACCCCAACTATAGTGCCTCGTGGAGGAAGGCTGGATACCCTTCATCATTCACGATCGGTAAGGGCCCCAGCAGTCCGTCGTTCGGCCATTCTGACGTAGCTTTCATTTTCCAGAGAGTTCTTTCGAGAACTCCAACCATTACATTCATTCAGCGAACGAGTAAGTTGTTGATTCTTGACCCCTAGTTCTCATTGGCTGATTTGTTTGAATAGTCGCATCGATATTTCCACTGAATTCAGCTTCGAGCATATGCTTGAATTCTCCAAACTCGCCGTCGCCTTCGCTGTCGAGCTTGGCAACTCTAAGTGATGCAGGGTTTCTCTCTGGTAATGGCTACGGATCTTGATCAACTTGAGCTTATCTTTCAGGACACTTGATATGACAGATAATCTATAGTCGTCAGTCGATGTATGACCTCGGACCGTACATGTAACTCCGTATAATTCACAATGCTATGCTACATAGATTTTCAGAGTTCCAGCGCAGTCATTTTAGCCGAGGTCAGGCAGTTGCCATCAAAGTCAACAAAGGTCAGGCTGGTGTTGGAATAACATGCTATCCACCGATCGGTCACCCATGTATGAATTACAGGGCTAGACTGCTGGAGTTGGGCCTTCATAACGGGTATCTGCGGGCGAGATGCGTGTCAATAAAAACCAGCAGCCCTTATGCGCGTTCAAATACCTTTGGGTTCCTATAGTCCCAGAGGCAGACATTTCCATCAGAAAAACCTCTGGCGAAATAGCTGCCCCAAGTACTCCCTCGGTAAAAACTTGAGGTTTTGCCAGAGGTAGATTTGTAGCCAAATTTGCCTGCCGGCGATTTGTTATGGTCCCTGCTATCGAAAATGAGAATTTGTTCTTCGCGATGCCTAACCTTCAAAATGGCGTTCAGAATATGCGGCGTTATCGGTAGACGTGACTGAAACGTCTACCTCTACAATAGATACCACATGGTTCGAAGGATGAACGTGGATTTGGTGCACCAAGTTACTGAGCTCAGCACTATAGGGTTTCGCCGCTGGGTGGTCAACGTCGACGCTCAGCAGCTTCGTGCCTGTGCCGCAAAGTAACTTGCGGCCCACATTGCACAATGCACCCGGTATGGTGAGAGACCGGAATATCAGCTCGCTGCAGGCCCGGTTTGGAGCACCGGTGTTCAGCTGAGTCCATAAGTAAATCTTTCTATCTGTCCCCCCTGTGAAAAACGTAACCCTCGAGCCGTCCGACCCACGCGACGTGAGGCATGTCAGGGAGGCATCCTTGTGTGGGTAATGAATGAGCCCTGTCATGTGAGGTTTCTTCTCCTGAGTAGCACTTCATTTAATCGTATGTGAAGGTGTGAAGAGGTGGAGCGGCCTCGCACCTTCTCTAAAGACACCAGGTTTACTTGATTTGGACCACGACTGAATCCAATCACAATGGTATTGCCGACATTGCACACATCCGCCACGCGCTGGGAAATCCGACATGGGAGCGAGTAGGATGCAATTCGATGCCTACACAGTCAATCATATTAGCAGTAGAATAACCAATGTACGTACCGTTTCAAAGCATGAAAGAAGTTCACATCTCCACGCATAGACACCGTGGTGAGAGGCAGGGTCGTATCTCTCAAGACGACGATGCGCCGCGCACGGTTGTGAGAAGCGATTGGCAAATTCTTAGGAGTGACAGCCTGATTGAGACTGGGGGCGGCTTGCGCACCGGGCTTCGGAACGATGGTTCTACGGCGCTTTTGTCGAGGGAAAGTGGCTCTTTCTCCCGGAGCCTGATCTGATTCTGAAGACACTGGGCTAGCGTAAACCCTTCTTCTTCTTGCGGGCTTGATCCTCGTCATCCGGACATCGCTTTCTTCTCCAGAGTCTGACATAGGCGTACTGCGCATCAGGAGCTGGCTCTCATATTCGCTCTCACTCTCAGAGCTAGCGTCTGGAGATAAGGACCGCTTTTGTGGATTGCGTTGTGAAGTACAACTCAGAAGAGGCCTTACATAGGTTGATGCCTGGGGAGACGGGAGCGTAGTGGCTTGGAGTATGGGGGAACTAGTATCTGAAGATTCTAAGTCACTGGAATCTCCGTAAATGTCCTTTCTGAGATTCCCGTAAATCGTGGAAGATGTTGCGGGGGCTGGAGGTGGTGCATCATCATCAAAATCCAACTCGGTGGTGTTCCAAGTGTTCGGAACGAGCACCTCATTGTTGCGTGTATCTGCATTTTCAGGGGGACTGACAGTGGAAGGCATGTAGTATGTCTCCTGACCAATTTCTGCAGTATCCTCCAGTGAAACAGAATCGCGTGCACAAGTTGCAGCAGTCGGTCCGTAATTTGGCGAGCTAGGGTCGGGCGTATTGAATGAGGGTCTGGGGTGGTAGGAGTCCGTATGAAATTGTTGGTGATCGTGAAAGAAAACACATACGGTCCGTAAATGTCGGAATCGTCGTAGGGGTCTTGCAGGTTCGGACGCTCTTGAGGGAAAGTGACTTCCTTAGATTGTCCTGCAGCGTTGGAATCCACGAGGTTAGTGAACAGTGGTTGAGGGCACCGTTTCAAAGTGCCTGCGGTGAACTTCCTGTATCGCGGCGGTCGTGGCTCCCACAGTAGAGGGTATTCGTCTGGCTCCAAAGAAAGGGGCTGGCGTGTTAAAGGCGTGGTTCTTTCCTGTTTGTTTGCCTCGTACAGTCCCACCGTAGAGACCGGCGCTGAACCATACAATTCCACGTCTGTTTAACTTAGATCAGTATAAGGAACCAGACCGGGCTTTGAGGTAATTCTTGTACCATCTATATCATCCGTAAGTTCACCGCGATTGTAATTGGAAGCTACCGATATTCGGCTCCCCAAGAAACTGCAAAGCTTCTGAGGTAAGGTAGGGGTCAAGTGCCGATTGTTGTCGAAGGAACAGACTCTTTGACATCGTCCTCTTCCTTCTTTTCCAGCTTCATTGCTTCATGCTTGCACGCCGGACATTCAGTCGTCTGGAGGCCTTGAGGTTCATTTTTTATACCCTGAGCATCTGGTTGCATGGAAAGGCATTCTGGCACTGCCACATCCTCATCCGCCATGATATCCGTCTCCGACCACGATGTCGACCAGGTCTGCTCAGCGTGAAGACGTCGATAAAGCACATGAAGTCCAAGTAAGAGCTGGTATAATTGTCAGTCGTTATGGATGCAGGTCGGGAGCTTCGAGCTGATTCATCTATTTAGGGAGGTGCCCGGGCGGCTGCTCTCGGAATTGGTCTCGCATGCATTGCACACCACACTTGGCCTGGCTTCAGGTGCGCGAGCTATCATTTCTCTCTATATCGTCAGCACAGAACTTTGCCTTTGTAAATCTATATAGACGTCAAACACTCGCATTTAAAGGGTTCCTCGTTTCTGCCTGTGCGCCACTTCACTTCTCCCCGGGGTTTACAATATTTAATGCATGGCTTTAGTCGCAATGTCAGGTCTAGTCTTTGGCGCAGAAAACGCCCTCATGGCCCACGAAGCAGAAACACGCTATAAAGAGAATCTTATTCGCAAACAAGCTCGTTATGATCTGGCGAGGCAGGGTATCGTACCGACTGAGACAGAGATAGCCAGATGGAAGGCGAAGCAGACTTTCACGACTGAAGAGGCTTAGTGGTAACTTACAATTATGCTCTACAATGGCCGTATCCACGGCTTGTCATTTATTCTAGACAATAGATTAACAGTTCAATTCATTGCAGAAATACAGGCTCTTGGATAACTGAGGGACAGCAGTATGTATAAGATACATCGACGACAAATGATAACTATTGCAACGGTAAGATAGTCCATGTTCATTCGGATTGGCTTGGGAAAAATACATGCGGCTAGAATTAATGATCAATAAGTTGTAATGGCCTGTAGGTGAGTAATGCGCTCAGGCGTAACCTGGTTGAGTGTATTGAATTTGTCCAGAATTAAGCCATGATCCCTGCGGGAAGGATGACATGGGAGGGTTTGTCGGCAAACCAACGGGCGGTGGAGGTGGAGGCGGCAGCTGTGCGTGGTGCTGATAGTCTTGCTGGTACTCCTGTTCGGGAAGTGGAGGAGGGGGAGGGGGAGGATACGGGATCGAATAAGGATCCTGTTGGAGATGTTCCTGATAGAGAATCGGTGGTTGAGGCAAGCTACTTGCGCGACGTTGGGAAGTAGGAGAGACGTTGTTCATGGATTGCAATGGAGGAGGTGGCGGTGGGGTGGGCAACTTGGTAGGCGATACCTCAGGTGGAGTAGGCAAACTAGAATGTCGATGAGGTGGGGGTGGTAGCTGATGATTGTATTCAATCACGGCTGGAGGTGGTGGTGGAGGAGCTGGTAGGGGTTGGTAATCATTAGAGGAAGGGACTGGCTGTGTCCCGAATGAACTTGTTGGATAACTGTGAATGACTGTAGGGGCGGGAGTGTATGATGCTACGGGTTGCTGGTTGTACATGCTCTGAGGCGGAGGAGGTTGAGCAGGTAGAGGCCGACCACCAGCGGCGTTTGACTGAAACATTGAAGAAGCTTGTTGTTGATACGGATGACCATAATTATCGAGGCCAGGAGCTGGTGTATAACTCGGAGAGGGATACCCAGATGGGATCTGTCCAGGGATCTGGAGATGGGGTACATGTGTTGGGACAGGTTGGGGCGCCGAATACTGATTATATGGTATCGCTGGTGGAGCAGAAAAAGAGTGTTGTGGGATATAGGTTCCCGACCCGGAGGATGGTGTGTGGGAATGCTGAACAACTGCAGTTGGGGTATGCGAAGGTTGAGGGGTAGGGGTAGTGTAAGGATTACTATCGTACATATAACCGGAAGGTTCTGGAGCATGATGATGCTGAGGTGCAGCAGTGAAGGTTGAGGCCGAGGAGAGAGGCATGAACCCAGAAGACGTAGCAGGGATACTGTGTCGAGGGGCCTTTATAGTGCTCAGACGGCCAGCATTGCCGTTCGAATAAGCAGGTTGGTGGTGAGATGGGCCAAGATATTGGTTTTCGGTATATACTTGGCTAGATTGGTTGCTGTAATACGAAGCATACGGGTCGCCATGAGTATAGGATGGGGTCACTGGCCGAGGAGTGATGGGAGTACGAGGCTATATGCAACAATAGATCAGTGAATGTACAAGAGACAAGTTTTGCCCACTTACTGGGAGCGTTTCTGCCCGGGGTCGATGCTCAGTCACGCCAAATTCGTTAAAGTCGTTGGTGAGCTGATCCACTCCAGACAAGCGGTTGCGTTGTTCGTACGGCGGCGAATAGAGATCTAACTTTGTGGACGCTCTCAGGGAGGCGGGTATTGAGTCAGAAGCATTGCGGTCATGGTCATAAGCACCGCTGGCAGACACGCTTCGTCCGGGGTGGGTTCCATTAGCGAGATTCGGCTCGCCCAGTGGCACAAATGACCCAGGGCCTGCATACTGTTTGTTGGCAACAGGTTTGGGGGTCACCTTTTTCACCGGAGGAGGTGCCTGTAATTAAGTTAGAATGGTGTCAGCGAATACAAGGGATGGGACTAACATTCGCATAGAAGGTGAGTTCAAGGTACACCTTGCCCGCAAACTTGTCCTTGTTCATGAGGGTGAACCATTCTAGAGAATCAAATCAGCACACTGAGAACCCACAGGAGTAGAGCGGACGAACCATCTGTCTCTCCTTTGGTCAACACTTCCGTGAGATCTACCTTGCATTCTCCTATGAGATCTGGCTCCCTCTCCTGAGCGTAGCATTGAAGCTTCATGAAAGTGCCACCTTTGACTTTGGGAGGATTCTTGTCGTCTTTAGGCGGAAGCGGCGGTGGTGCTCCTGAAGCAGACGGTAGTCTGTCGGGAGTATCCTCAAATAGGGTAAACCGTATCTCTTCATCCCATTCTGGGTGTTGTCCACCGCGTTTTATTGCTCTCGTTTTTCGTTCTTCTCCATTAAATGTTACAGTGCAGTAGGGGTCTTGCTTTCCAATGTTTCTTTTATTAGGTAGGTGATTCTATCCAGAGGTTGAGTATGCTTGGCCACGACCATCCATCTGTTGAACCATCGGTACGTACTGCTTTGAGTACCACAACAATGAGGGTTCCAATTTCTCTAGGGGTTGATGTCATTGACGATGGAGAGTCTTTAGTTATCGCTGTGAGTCACAATAACCAAAGGGTCATACAGAGGCTGGAGGGGCAGAAGGGTATAGACTGGGAAGATCCTGGCGCTAATGAGTTTGGCAGCCTGAGGTTGAAGTCACCCCTTGCTTTATTTGGCCTTATTGGTTGCATCACTGCCCTTTGTTTCCGTCACCGTCCAATCCCCAGGGCCATGCAGTGTCAAATGTAATTTATTTCGGAGAGTTTCAAAGTAGAAATAATGATGGTAGTAAGAGATAATTGCTGCGCAGAACCCTCGACTCCGTGAGGTGGATCTCATTCATCAGAAGCCGGCCTCGAACAACTAACATACGCAGCAGGAATTGCCATCTCCGAACCCGCAGCTTGGAAAGCTGGTGAAGATCGCCATCATTTACCTGGGATGTATGGCTTATTTTGCTTCAGAATGAGACCCGGCTTGCGAGCAGCCAAGTCCAAAATCATCTCCGCGAAATAGCTGTTCGCCCAGGCAAACCACGAACGTGTGTAGCTATTTTCTCCGTAGATGGACTGGGATTCATGGATCAAACCGAGCCCATTCGTGTTCTACAAGACAGGTCAGCCCAAACATTGCGAATGATTTTCTGTAGTAACGCACGTTCGCGATGGTATACAGCGATTTCAAGATCTCAGCATCATCATCCGTCCCGAAAATCGCAGAGATTTGGGACATAGGCCTGGTCAAAGCGACGTCAGGACTGAGGTTTGGAATTAGCGTCACGCATATCAAACGACAGACCAGGGGTGCCAGGGGTCGACGTGAGGTCCACTGGACAAAAAGACTTCAATACGGGACGCTGCAACAAAATGAAGCAACATACCCAACGCCGTTGAATGTCTTCCCGGCTGCGTAGTAGGGATTCTTGTTGGAGAGCAATAGCTTCCTGGTTGCAACATACGCTGGGTGGCTCTTGTCGAGGAATCCAAGGTATGGAAGAGATAGCAGGGACTAGTTGCCATCGTCAGTCTTCTAGTAAAAACTTTGAAAGCAAGAGCTGGCACTCACTGGCACATTGGCATCATCCATCACATATCGCCCGCCATATCCTAGCAAATAGTAAGCAATTTGAATTAACCAGCTACCAGTAGCGTTTTACCGTTCGTCTCGTACGCAAAGATGTTGTCCACAACCGTGTATTTCCAGACCGCATCGGAAATGGTCTTGCTCCATTTCTTTGCATTGGCACTATAGTCGGGGAGCTGCTTGACGCTATCAAGCATGGACGCAAGGTGGGTAAGCTCGACGCTGAGCATTGCATTTGCAGGAGTCAAGAAGGCTGTCAAAAAGATCAACTTGATGTTTTGAAGGTACAGTTGCGGGCACTTACCGAAAACGCTGAGATCGTCAGAAGGTCGGTGGTGAGTCCCAACCATGCCAGTGTATGCCTTTGGCTCGCCATTTCCGTAATTAGGGACCTGTGGGGAAAGAGCTCCGCCTCCTCCGGTCCAGTTGTAATACGAGATAAAGTTGTAGTTTGCATCGAAACTAGCTTGCGATTGCTCGTTGATAACACGGAAGATTTGTTGCAAAGCGGCCTTCCCTGTCGGAAAGTTAGTCGAATAGAGAGACGTCGTATTACCTGCTCACAGTTGTCGTTTATGAAGGAAGAGTCCTTGGTAGCCTCGTAGTAAGAGCGAGAGAGCTTCAAGAAGCCACACAATGAGTCGATCTCATACTAACAAGGATGTCGATCAGCTCTTAATTTTAGGGAGAAAGAAACGTGGAAACTAACCTTGCATTCGAAGACAGTTTGGTCATTGACGGGGCTGTCAATATCACACATAAGTCTGGGATCGCTCAACTTCTCGGATTCGCTTACGGATTCACGGTGACTCCGTCGGCCCAGTCATTATGTGAAGGAGATAGTCCACTTTCAGGGGGAGGTTGGAAAGCTCCGCCTAGTCAAGTTAGTTTGGGAATTGCATATACACTAGGCCATAACAGCACTTACAATACGGATACTGGGAAACATAACGAGCTTCGTTGTTGATCACGGCTTTGACAAGCTTGGCCAGCGAAGGATCCACCGCCAATAACGAATGGTAGTGCGCGAACTAGGAGATATCATGTGAATCAACATTCATCGGCTCGAACAAACTCTGAACTTACCTGATTTGCGGTATCACGAAGCCACTGCGCTCTGCAATTGTCGTCAATCAGTCGGAAGAACCACTAAATAAGCTATGGTAGATGTACGTGATGTCCTACAGCGACGTGTTCAGTTCAGGTTACTCAGGAAAACTTTGTGAGAATGAACTCACACCAGTGATAATGAAAGCTAAGTTCTTGGACTAAAATAGCAAATTAGTATCTACCCGAAGCAGTGCAACTTGCTGGGTACCTGATCATAATATCTGACGGTGGTGTCTAGGGTGTTTGGGAAAGTATTTTCGAAGAGCCTTGCGAGATCAGGATCTTTCAGAAGGCTTTTCATGTCCGTGATTACTTTCTATGTCGAGTCTGAGCTTCCAAGCGTCAATGACTCGACGAAGTATAAGGCTGACCTCAACTGCAGTACTGTTGAAGGTTCGACATTGCGGATCAGGACGCATATAGGGCAGTTTCAGTGGGCCAGTCGAAGGCGTTCCATGTGGACTCTGCGTGAAGGTTTCAGTCACAGTCTGAGCTGAAGGGCGAAACTAAATACCTGGGAATAACCAGTGTAATCGGGACATTGAGCAAGTGAGCTCGTAACAGCTGCAGAGGTAACAAGCAAAGCTCCGATTCCAAGTCTCATCTTCAGCAACGGCACGATATGCTCAGCGAAGCTCAGAACTTGATGGAAGTAGCTCGGGGATCCCAAAGAACCCAACAGTCCGAGTTTTATATGCTCCACAAAGTCGGTAGCGAAGGCATTAATAACCCTCAGCATATGGCCTCAGCAACAAGTCGGATGGAAGCTTGAAGAAGCGGTGACCACGAGACCTGTTTGGGGAGAAGCGCGTATGGTACGACCCGTTTTGGAGTCGCGTAAACTCGATCTTGTGACCGTTCATTCAAACAACGATGGAGGTCAAGGCCTTCAATGGTGGCAAATCGTCGGTTGCATTGATGGATATCCGAAGGGGAACGGTGCTTCTGACGTCGATAAAGAGGTATTGAATCGTCGGGATGCTCCCGAAGCTTGCAAAGGATGATGGTCGAGAGCGAACCGCCAGATTCTATCAGAAGGCCCGGGAGCCGCGTCTTGGGGACATGTGATGAATATATATGCCTTGCAAGTTGAATGGGAATGCAGACCGGATAAACGACCATACATGAGAAATTTACGCAGAAACCCAATTAACTAAGAAAGTGGTCAAAGGTGAAAACTGGTTGAACGAAGGGGTAGTACAAAATGTGAAAGGAGACTGTAGCAAAAGCACTCAGAGTCCAACTACGAATGGTCCGTTCTTATTCTGCTGCAACCTTTACACTATTGGAGAGCGGCTCCTGAACCGTTGGATTTTCCTTGTATTCTCCTACTCGAGCAGATATGCTTGGCGGTTCCGGAGTTGCTGAAGCTCGTGGAAGAGTATCTGACGACACCTTGCGGTCTTCGTCTGGTACCGAGGAGGGGTTCTCTCCAATGGATTCCGCAGGAGTAGTCTCTTTTGACAGGTTGTCGTCAGCCTGGTCTTCATGAGCTGAGTGGAAGTCGGAATTTGCGTCAACGATTGGGCTTGAGGCTGCGGACCCGACCGACCGAAGCTCGGAATGAGGAGATATCTCTTCCTCCTCGACACCACTAGCCCTGTCGCCTACCTCCGTTACTTCATTGCTCAGAGGGTTGGTCCTGATGCTATTTGTGGCACGTAGGCTCCTGTCTCGAGCCAATGAAGCTGGGCCAAGAACTGAAGGGTCCTTTGCGCTCCACCGACTGACCTCACTTTCCCAACTTCCCCTCCGAGAGCTCCTCGGTCGGAGAGCACGGACACTAGCATCGACATCCCGCCCGTCAAGCCTGTCCTCGTCATTAAGGACAAATTGACTTGTACTTTCTGCATCTCCGAAGGTCCCGAACTGCGAAACGGAATCACCTACAGCCAGGTGAGATGGTGTAGCCGAGCGAGCTGCACTAGCACGAAGGTTCTGGACACCAAAAGCGGAGGATGCCAATGTAAGAACGGATGCATTATCAAGAGGCGGTGATGATGGTCGAGGGTTGTTCCGGGGATGATGGGTAGTGTGTAAGGGTGCTTGCAGAGAAAGTGGGTTATTCGAGTTGCTTGTGGGGGCATATGGGCTGTTCGGGTATAACTGAGGGCTGCTGGGTGCGACAGAGGAGAACGTGATAGAAGCCCCGCTGCTCACAGGCATTGTCCCACTTGTCGATGAGGAGAGATTACGGATATGAGGTGGGAAGCGATTCATAGCTGTCGAAGGGGTAGGTGGTGCTTGTGCAATATGGGCCATTCCACCGCCATTGATATCAATGCTAAGGAGGGTAGTTGGTTTTGTGCTTGCAGCCATGCTCTTGAACGTGCGAGGGTCAGATAGGTATGATGACGACGAGCGTGAAGGTGACGGGGAAGGTGGTGCACTAGGAGGCAAAGGTCGAACGGAAGCGTCGTCGTCCGCCTCTAAAACACTGCCAGGAGACCATGTTGACTCCCTGGCTAGTGAGGAGCCGTCGTCATCGATAATAGTGAGATCACGTATACCGTCTCCATTCAACGACAGCGCCCTGCGTTGAGTCCCTGTCAGGGAATCAGTCCTTCCAGGTTTTGCTGAGGCATTGGGTGGCGTAGGAGATGAAACGATACGGGTTGTTGGTCGAGTGGCAACACGGGTCTCTCTTCGAGCGTTGCCTTCCAAGGTAGCGCGGCGAGCCTCTGACCTCTTTGCACGGCTTGTTCCTGCTAGTTTGCGTTGAAACCAGTTGATTATTGGTTTGCTTGAACGACCTGTTGCCGCCTTTTGCGGACTCGGTTTCAAGGTCTTTCCATTCGAGGGTGAAGAGGTTGTTTTGGCTTTGGCAGTAGGTGGCGAGCCTTTTGTTTGAGCAGTGTTCCCATTCGAAGTTTCTTTGGAAGCTTCAGGCTTCGTGGTGTGCATGGCATATGGTGGTAAGAACGACCACAAGGTTGAGGCAGAGTGACTGTGATTATGCAGTAATAATATCCAATTTGGATCTCAGATCTGAACTACTATTATACACGGTGTCAATATATGGTGATTTTCAGAAAATCCTCTACCAATCAGTCGCCTTCGCCTTCTTTGTAGATGCAACCGGGATCTTCTTTCCTTTGTATCCAAAACCGTCCAACCATGGCCAAATCTCTGACCTCTTCTGCTCAAATGACTCAATGGAGGCTCCTCTTTGCATCGTCAGAGCGATGTCATCCAGACCATTCAACAAACAATGTCTCCGGAACGGATCAGTGGTGAAAGGGATAGGCTCCTTGCCATTTGGTCGTCGAACCACTTGATTCTCCAGATCCACCTCCAGCTCCAATCCAGCCTCCGCATCCTCCGCGAGCTCGCGGCATTGTTCCTGAGGAATAGCAACCGGTAGCATGCCGTTTTGCATGGAGTTGTTGCGGAAGATGTCGGCGAAGCTCGGTGCAATTATGCAACGGATACCAAAATCGTTCCTAATGAACACGCTCAGCACATTCCAAATCTGATACAAGAGAGACATGAGTACTCACAGACTCCAGGGAGCGTGTTCACGAGATGAACCACATCCGAAGTTCTTGCCAGTGCAGACCAGGATCTTGGCCTTGTCATAAGGTGGTCGGTTGAGAACAAAATCGGTATCCTTCCCGGTATTGGGGTCCTTGCGGAGAGCGAAGAAAAGTGCATTGGCAAGACCAGTTCGCTTCAGGGTCTTCAGGAATTGCTTGGGGATGATCATGTCGGTGTCGACGTTCTCCATGTGCAGAGGGGCAGCGATACCCTTGACCACGACGAATTTCTCAACGCTAGAGGGTGTCTCGGTAGGAGGTAGAGACGAGTCAGATCCTTGACCGTAGGTCGGCTTCTCGGGAGCTGGGGGTGCTTCAGGGGGGTCAAGGAAATCTGAGGCACGGGCCTGCTTCAGAGGGGTTGCGGCGATCTTCTCCTCAGCGGCTGTACCCAAGAACTTGCGTACGTCGGTGAGCTTGCCGGTGATAGCAGCTGCAGCGGCCATTCCAGGGCTCATCAAGTGTGTTCGACCGCCAGCGCCTTGGCGACCTTCAAAGTTACGATTGCTGGTGCTGGCACAACGTTCACCAGGAGCTAGCTGATCTGGGTTCATGCCCAAGCACATGGAACAACCAGCTTC
Organism: Clitopilus hobsonii; assembly: GCA_015708445.2. NCBI lineage: Eukaryota > Fungi > Basidiomycota > Agaricomycetes > Agaricales > Entolomataceae > Clitopilus > Clitopilus hobsonii. Next base: position 1,564,939 of record CP068001.1, on the reverse strand, counting down.
ACGCCAATCGAACCCGGCACGCTTGAAGATGACATCGAGGCCTTCAGCCTCAGCCTGTTGCTTGACGAGGCCGGAACCGGGAACAATCATTGCATGAACGTTCGGTGAAACCTTGGCTTCTGGACCAGCCGCAAGGACGATCTTCGCAGCAGAACGCAAGTCCTCAACCCGGCTATTTGTGCAAGAGCCGATGAAGACCTTGTCGAGAGCAATCTCCTGCATAGGAGTATTGGGAGAGAGACCCATGTACTGCAGTGAACGCTCGGCAGACTTGCGCTTGGCGGGGTCAGCGATGGTAGCGGGGTCGGGGACAGAGCCAGTGATGGGGACAACATCCTGTGGAGAGGTTCCCCAAGTGATAGTAGGAATGATGTCAGAAGCAGAAATGTTGACCTCGATGTCGAAATGGGCTCCTTCGTCAGTCTTTAGAGATCGCCAATAATGGACAGCACGATCCCAGGCCTCGTCTTTCGGTGCCAAGGGACGGCCCTTGAGGTATTCAAAGGTGATGTCGTCAGGTGCAACCATCCCGGCACGAGCACCAGCTTCGATGCTCATGTTGCAAACGCTCATGCGAGCTTCCATGCTGAAGCCTCGAAATACGGAGCCAGCATACTCGATAACAGAGCCTGTGCCTCCTGCAGTGCCGATGACACCAATAATGTGCAGAATCACATCCTTAGAGGTGACTCCTTCAGCCAATTCGCCATCGACAGTAATTCGCATGTTCTTGGCCTTCTTCTGCAGCAAAGTTTGGGTGGCGAGGACGTGTTCAACCTCCGAGGTGCCGATTCCGAATGCCAGGGATCCAAAAGCGCCATGAGCTTGTGAAGGGTGAGTCTTTTGCAATGAATGATTTCGTGAAATGCTCACTGGAAGTATGAGAGTCGCCACAAACGCAGGTGATCCCAGGTAGCGTAAATCCTTGCTCGGGACCGATAACATGGACAATTCCTAGACATCGATAAGTCGTGGTCGAAATAGAGATAACCAAAAGAGCTGACCTTGTCGACGATCTTTCATGCCAAAGTAAGTCAACCCAAACTCCTTCACGTTATCCTCCAAAGCAACACATTGAGCCCTTGAATCAGGCTCGGCGATGAATGAATCGACATCAACAAATGATTTCCGGGAGACGGTGCTAATTGACGGATGAGATCCATAAACGCATAGCGGACAGGAGTGCTTACGGGACATTGTGGTCGACAGTAGCCAAAGTACAGTCCGGTCGACGAACTGGTCGACTTGCGTTTCGACTACGGTGGTGATTATTGGTGATTTGTACATTCCTCCTGTCAGATCTACTCACAGTCCCTCGAATGCTTGTGGACTCGTAACTTCGTGGACCAAGTGACTAGATAAATGCTTCAGTCGTCAGATCTCTCATTTCCCGTACCTCTAGGCTTACCGGTCGATGTAAATCAGTGCCAGCCCATCGTCATTAACGTCGCTATTAGAGCCGTGTTAGATTTGACTAATCCTCACAGCCCGATGGGTTACGCACACGACATGGTCGTCCCAGATTTTATCGTAAAGAGTTCGTGGTGCAGAAACGGGAGCAGGCATGATGATTGTTTAGGAGAAAGGAAGGAAATGGTTGATTTTGAGCTGGAGAGATACCGATTTAATATTTATATATACCGGCTGCCTCGAGCTAGAATATTAAAAAGTCGGATACTAGACGGAAGATCGGCCGAGGGAGGGGCGGCAGTGGTGTCGGCTTTACTCGGGCCGTGTGAGCCAATCGGTGCTCGCGGATTTTACAACGCAATAACCTTCATGACTGCTGCCATTGAGTCTGCTTCACAGTCTTCGGATTTACGCCAGAATCTCGCTTGCTTCATTCCCAATATCGGACCCAACGAATTGTCAAAATGACTCTGTACTGTACAGGAATCGATAATCGATGATCAGTCGGCATACTCGAGCGCTTGAGCATGCACAGGAATGACTCGCCGCTATACCCGCCATTTCGACGGACCATACCGGGTTAATTTAAAGTTCTATGGTCTGCAAGGCTTTGACAACTTGGATGTTGACGTTGAGTACAAGGGGCAATTGATTGTTCTTGACATTGTTGGTTGCCTCGATGTATTGTCCCGCTGAACCTACAAGCGCCCGAGGTGTTGTACTGCCTGCGCAACGCACCGCCTCCGCCCATTCTCTCCGCCCTTGTCCCGCCCCGTTGCTCTGCCACCAGGCTGACGTCGAACAGATTGCCGCATGCGCGCTTGACCTGGCTCAAATTGGCATTGTGATGCAATCTGGCCAGCACCCACGTCTGATAAAATCGCATGCATTATACCGACAACCTTTGTTTTCATACTCCCTTGCTCTCACCCCACTATGAATAACTTATGGACGTCGTCACGCCGTGTTCCCATTCCTGACAGGATACCTGAATTGACACCTTTGAAATATGGTGAGTAACATCGATACCGAGTCGATCAAATGCTATGCGCAGTGTACTCATATAAAAGTGTCCGATATCCAGTCCCATGGCCAAATCCTTTGCCTTCCTCATTCCCCTTCGGCATTCACAAAACAACGCCGGTAATACCAACGATGCACTGGTCTCCTATGTGTTCGCCCACCTATGCGCCGCCGATGATGCTGGGATCTCCACCCGCAGGAACCCTCTCTCCTCTCCCTCTCGATGAAGCCCATACCCCTGTTTGGCCCAGGCAGGCTGCGCTATCACCATACACCCCGTTTTACGGCCAAGGTACAAACATGTACATGTTTGAACCTGGCACTTTTCCTGCGGAGGCATGGAACGCCCCTGTTCCCATTCGAGTACACCCGCAGCTTGCGTACAATCCTATTGACCCCCAGATCCCCTATCTCGCGTGGGATATCATTCACCGCCCGGAGCAGGCTCGACTCTTCACTGGCCGATTGGTGTACCGTGCTCCTGACCTGAAGGACATTGCGACTGCACCGACCGCCAAAGAAGTCTGGATCGAGTCTGATCATTCCGTACTCACTGAATGGATGCAGACCTGGGGTGCGATCGAAGTGAGAAACGAGAAGGGTGTAACTGTGCTGGATATTCTCGATGCCATTTACGAATACTTCCATCAACCTCTGTCTCAGGCCGATTACGACCGCGTCAGAGTCGCTCCGGATGCTCACTATGCTCTGACAGCCGCTTCCTTGGAACGAGTACAAGAGGCTTACGAGAGCAACTACGTTAATTACAAGAGGAACGGATTCCTTCGTTCTGACGTTCTAGGTGGGCATCGGAGATTCCAAGGACTTAGAGCAGTTGTATATCAGGATGGGAAGTGGAAGTTGTACCTCGGGCTTCAACCAGGACCTGTCCCTCGGTTCGGATGATCACACAGGAAAGTCATCGATGGGGATGTAACAACCCTCTTTGTCAAATCCATAAGAGATTCCGCCCTCAGCCCTCAGAATATTAAAGGGATATACCTACGCACAATGACAAGCCGTCAAGATGTACAGCAGAGGCCTGGTGATCTGGCTCAGAGTATTGTAGGGTTACATGGGACTTTGCGGGATGCGAACTTTATGGGAATTATATACAATGTAGAATAAGTAACTCGTAATGGACATGCTTAGTGTTGAAAATCGTGTCTATAAAGTATCAGATGACCGTGAAGGGTCGTAATTTAGTTCCCAGCGATTTTCGACTGGAACTCGACCCCTCCGGCTCCAGGGACCTCACCAGTAAATTCTGCAAGGTACTTTCTCCAGCCAGCTTCACTCGGATCCCAGCTCGCTTCACCACATTTCCAGAGCTCAGTGTCTATAATCCTAGAATAGTTGTCTAGCTTGCCCTTCTTCGCGACAATGTTCGTATGGAAGATTCCACCTGACAACTCTGCCTTGATATCGAGGTCCATTTGGAACGTACCGCTCTGCTGAACCACAATGGCCAGTTGGAAATTGGAGGGTATGCCACGTTCGCTACTGCCATTTTCAATGATAGTCCATACTGCTCTGCTTCCTTGTGACCGGACGGAACCCTGAATGGTCATGGCATGCAGTATTGCTTTCGAAGTCTCTCTCTCAACGGAAGGTTCGACTCCGACGGAAGCAATGCCTGGTCCGGCCTGGACAGGTAGAGAAAGTCCCCACATAAGTCGTGTTTGCTCCTCCGTCCATCCCCCGACACTGTAGGTCGGTGCAAAAGCGACTATCTTTGTGTTGACTGGGGAGTATGGCGAAAGACTGTCCTTCTCCACTATCATGGAGGAAGCAGGAGATGAAAGCACCGAAGAGGAATTCGCATCTGAGATGTGCCATGTAACCGTCGCGTTTAGAAAGCGACGACCAGGCGCAGGATGGCATGTAAATGCGAGGGTGAGCAAGGTCTTTCGATCTGGTAGAGGCTGGATAGTCGTTAAGGTTGCAGAGAGATAGGAGTGCGCGACCTCCTGCTCGGTGACCAGGTATTCAGGATGGCTAATTGGCCTAGCTGGTGAATCAGATCGAACGCTCGAAGCAGGGCTGCTACTGCGAATAGCACGGGAGGTGTGAGGGAATTCAGGTAGTTCCTCTATATCCTCCTCGAATTTGATTGTAAAGCATTTGGGATTGGAGACAGAAGAAAGCATCGCGAGGGTATTGGATAGGTATGCAAAGTATCCAAGGTTAAGCAAATCTTTATATATCAAGTCCACAGCATCCAAGAAGCTGTGATTCCCAGATCGTACTAGCCGTCATAGTAATCGCCGCCTCGAGGCTGACCGCAAGAGAGACCGAATTAGGCAAGGAAACGCGGCAATTGCCGCATCCCCCAACTGCACAGTTCATCAGCCACCGTGGCTGTACAGGTGCGCTGCGCCAGAACGCCAGTCAAGTGCTGGAGGTTTGAAGATCAAGCAAGCTCATCGTCGTCGCCATGGCCAAATCAAAGAAGTCAGTGACAACAATTTACTTTCTAGCGGACGCAGATGCTGACATCGTGCCTAGTCATACCAACCACAACCAAAACCGCAAGGCCCACAGGAACGGTATCAAGAACCCCGCTTCCAATCGTACACGGTCACTCAAGGGTGTATGTGCCACCGCTTTGAGTTTGCATGATTCATTCTGACCATACCTCCGCCTTGCACAGGTCGACGCCAAGGTTATTTGATTTATCTCGCTCGAATGCGCGCCAGAAGCTCACGTTGTATAACCGCAGTTCCGTCGTAATGCTCGATTCGCCTTGATTGGCTCAGTGCGTCGCTTTCCTTAACTCACCAGCTAACTCTAAGGCCTCTTTCGCAGAACGCCGCCAGAAAAGCTCAAAAGGAGGCGAAAGGGTCATCGTAAACTCCCATCTCAGGTTGGACGTTTGAGAGTCGGAGTACCCTAGGCTTGCATGCACACTCGACATGTATTCTATATGCACCATGCGCAATCGCCTCTAGAAGGCACAACACGATAATTGAAAGACGCAACAAACTGGCGTGATATTTGGGTGTATGAAGTCTAGAAGAGGACTATGATGGGGGTTTTGCTTGCCGTGGGAAGAGAAGTGTGTTAACGCTGGCTCTGCAACGTCTTCGCATTGCGATCCAATGTCGCTCGTAGACGCAGTGCCTAATACTTGGTCAGCTAAGTATGAAGAACAGATGGACAGATCGCTTTACTGCTGCATCTTCTGGGCGTAAAGCACCCTTGGCCATGTTGTGTTTGCCAGCCCGAAGCCTGTGACTTCTAGCTGTCGTCGTCGCCTTGGTTGTTTCGTGAAGCAATGCCTGGCATTCTGCATCGGTGGCGATATGCCCCTCAAGCAGAGAGAAGAATTTGTGGCGTAGAACAGTCTTGATTCTTTCAAAGGCATGAGAAGTGTACCAGCCATCTCGTTCCTTGACGGGAAATTTCAGAATGAAGAACATCGCAAGGGAAGAAGGCTTACATCGCACTCATCCCTGAGTTCTTCCGTGTCCTCTATCAAGTCTTTGAGCATAGGATCTGTGATATCACAAAGCTGGAAAGCGGCTGTCTCTTTGGTAAGAGTCTTGCCGTCAAATATATGTGACCGTCTACACCATTGGCCTCGTGAATTATTTGTCTCGATTGAAAAGCACTCACTTCCTGTCTGCTTCTTTGTCAGGATCCTCTCCAGCAACTCGAGCCTGTGCGCTGGCAGCAGTTCTTTCCTGCCTACGAGTGATCACAGATGGCCGTGATATGGGATGGTTTGCATTCCGGAAGTAAAGGCGTTGATAACTTGTGCAGTTCCAGTGAGATGGTATACGACAGAGGAACGTGATGACATACAAGCGAGCCTCCGAGTCTTTCCTTGGATCGTAGGAGAAGCGCACAAGCGTGTCACGCCACGGCCCATCCTGAAATACATAGCAAACGAGTGGCAGGAGCGCCTTCGAACTATTGATCAGATTAGGACATTGTAGAATACCGCTTGTATGAGGCAACTTACTTGAGGATCTCTCGTGCTTCGATGGGAGTGAATTGGTTGAAAAGAGACATCCTTGTCCAGACAGGTCGATCCACGAAAAGCTATAATTTGCTAGTTGGTCATCTGGGGCAACAGCAAACTTTCGAAGAACATGAACATACCTCGCCAAGTTTCTTCAGGATCTTTGGATCGACCGTCTTTCGACCTTCCTCTACTGTCTGAGGGGGTTTGCTAGGTACCTGTAGATCCGCTCACTCAGCTGTTTGAAAGCGTGCATATAACAAAGGCCACCAACGTTATCGTCAGAAAACATGATGCTCGCAGGACCATATCCTTTCCATCGCATCCTATTGATTAGTCGTTTCTTCTCCTCGCCGGTCTCTTCATTTACAACTGTCGTCGTCATAGACGCGGTATTCGCCTTGAAACTGCCCAGGTAAATGAATACAATGCCATTCAGGAACAGTCGTGGAAACTCACTTATATGCTTGAGGTATCGTCTGCCTGCTGAGAAGTGGCGGCGGAAAGAGTCGTAGATTACTCCTCAACGGTGGGCTGTCCGCATTTTTACCAGGAAACGGGCTAGCGTTGGACGAAGTACCGCCATTCAGTTGTGGGTCGAGAGCTGGGTCAAGGTCTACATCCATCTCAGCGCTGTCCTTCTCGATGGGCACCATGTAGTCAGCCTTCTCCTCGGGTATTCTGTAAGCAAGGAGTGTCTCAACTAGGTTCGGCGCCGTCAAGAACTATTCTCCTTCGACGGGGTCAACACACACCATCCATGTTGTCCAAAGCAATTCGAAGTTTCGAGATAGGATCCTGCATATTAGGTTGATATTGGAAGTCAACCATGCCTGGCCGTTGGACGAGTTCAATAACCACGGAAAAGCGCCCTCAACGCGTACTCACTCCTGAATCTCGCAGTTTTAGAGGTCACACCAACAGCCTCCGCAATGTAATCTCCAACAATAGATTGGTCGTTTGCGTCATGTCCGGGTCGCCTCCTTCGCCGTTTTGTGACTTTAAGAACGATGTTATTCGTGCTGACTACTTCCCCAGGCACGGGGTGAGCAAAAGGCTGCTCCGGACGTAATTTCAACTCGAGGAGGCTTTCTGTCTTGGATGCACCGCGTCTAAATGCTTTCTCCAGTGCCGAGGATCCGCCAATATTCGACACAGCAAGAGGAACAGAAGCATCCCGAACGTAGCCAGGATATTCAACTGAGTAGAAGGGTGTTTGTGGCAGAGGTCGTTCAGGAGCTGCCGAAGGATACCTGATCAGGTCATCGTTGTCGAGCATTGAGATATCAGGCAACACAGTCGATGGTCCAGCTTCTGCAATATCGTTCTGCATACTGGAAGCGAGTAGACACCGTGATTTTTTGACTGAGCTGAGATGATGGTCGCGGTTGGAGGCGAACTTGTTGATGCCACAATCTGCTTGATGTTAAGACTCAATAAGGTAAGTATATGTCCAAGATTAGATAGACCTCTATATCGAGTTATATAGGCAGTACAGATACATCTGGTACCAATTAATGAGGTTATGTCGAGATCGTAGTCAATCCCCCAGAAGGTTAATTTTGGTGCTAGAGACCGAAGTCGACGCCTCCTAGCATTACTTGGACTCTCCCTCTTTCGAGGGTTGGAAGGCGCTCTTGAGTTCCATGAGTTCACCCATGACCTCCTGAGGGAGAACGTTAGCGAGCGAGCGTCGCAATGAACAAGTGCACCGTACCGGCGACTTCAGGTCAATGCCAGCCTTTGCAAGCTCATCACCCAACTTCTTCGTAGCTTCTCGGAAATCTGAGTTCGCAGCAAGCCTCATCATTTGGAAAGTCGACGGGGTCTGGCCCGAGGCCATATCAATCCCTGGAGTTTAAAGGCTAGGTAAGCTGCTGCTCAGCGTTACAAGCTAAGCAATCACATACCAGCTTTCTTGAGACTTTCGCCGAATTCCAGAAAAGCAGCCTGAGCTCCCGGACTTTCCATTATCTTCTTTCCCAACGCTGTCTGTTGGAATTTAGCTGAGAAAGCAGTCAACTCAGGGGAGACCGCATTCCGCCTCCTCGTTGTGGTGGCAAATGTGCGTTGATAGCGAGCAGCGACTGGCCTGAAAGCTTGGACATGGGCTGGTCGAACGGTTCTAGTTGCGGAGGTTGCTGCGACTCTGAGCCAGCTCATGACTGTTCCGAAAGAATCTTGCTGTGACGAGTTCGTGGGAAAGACACGCTCATCGTCGTAGGCAAGCGCGTCGACGCGTCTCTCCGGCACGCGCCTCGCATGGATCAGGACTACTTCTCAATCGACTCTATTCTTGCGGGCAACCAGGCGAGTACTATGAAGATAATCAAGCCGAAAGTGCTGACTTTCTTTTTTGAAAGAAAATACAATGCGTCTTTAAACAAGAGCTCCCAAATCTTGGGCATCTTGGAGGTGGATCAGAACGAGATGTGGGTAGTATAACTTCGGACGAGTGCAGGCAGCTAAGGCTCTACGCGAAACAGATCGCTGTTCTCTCAAAGGCACAGATACCTCTTTGGCTCGCATATATTCTTGTATACTCGTTCGTGCCAGCTCTTTGTAACACGGACCTTACTCAGTCACTTTGCAGAGATTGGGCCGACTTCAATATACCAGCCGCCTTTGGGCCCAAGGTCCGCAATGCCTTGAAAGCAGAAGCCAAGAGTGTCCGCCTATCGAATCTGATTGGAGCTGGAGGGATGTGGTATGGGTTTGGAAAGACAATTACCGACATGTGTGTGGTCCATTCGTCGATTGTTATCTGTCAACCTAACAATTACACGGAAAGTCTAGCGGAAGAACAAGCCAATGAAATATCAAATGTTCTAGTCCAGGTATAAACCTAGTCATAACCCTTGTCTCTCTCTCTAAAGGGTTCCAAGACGTTTAGGGCTCGTCTCGTTGAAGTCATCGATCAAGCGCAGCATTTCGCCGCGCTGGGACCTGTGGGTGGAGGTGGAGCAACTGGGGACGTGTCTGCGTCCTTCAGAGAGGGGCTGGATGCTACTGAGCGCGAACGTAAGTTGGGCACTCGCCAGCGCATCGTAAAAGGTTGCTGATGGGACGATGCAGTCTTCACTCTGGCCCAGGAAAGTGCGAAGATGACGAAGAAATGGTATGAGGAAACTGACAAGCCCAGGCGATAATTCCCCAGGAAATTGTTATTGGTCCTTCTTGGTTTCCCCTTCGCTGGTTGGAGTACTAGATTGTATCTTCTGTACTTCGCTCACGAACCTGACCCAATGCATGAGTTGTCAGCCTTTAAACCAACGAACATCTCCGGATATCTCACCACTTCACGCTGGCCCATAAACATCCTTCTACCCCCATGAGAATGAATATATGGTAATTGCCTCTTGTAATCCAGGCGAGTGCAACGAAGATGAGAAACAAGAAAATGAAAGCCCCATCCAGGATGGCGAGGAAGGTGGGGCTGAATGAGGATCCTGGCTTGAGTATGCTGGAGAAGAAGGATTCAGACTCAGAGTCCTGATTCTCTGTCGTCTTTTCAGCGACTTCTGAGCTCGAGGAATCGACCTCCTCGATGAATGCCATTTTGTGCCAATGGGTGACAACAAGGTAGGCGCGTCCAAGAGACGCGGATTGGTACACGCACGCTGACATAAGGCGGGCGTCTGAACCAACCCATTCACTCAGAAATGCTTAGAAATTGAGCTATGAAGATGATTGAATTGATGCAATGCTGTTAGAGTACAGTATCTGTTCAAGGCCAAGTCTAGTCCATATTATTGGCTTGTTTTGGTGGTATCTAAGTGAAATCGTGGCTTGAGAAGAAGGGAAGCTATATGCCTTTGGACTCGAAAAACCCAAGTATGTCCTTGATGGAAGGTCTGTCCTCTTTCTTGATAGCCCAGCAGCGAACAAGTAGGTCCCAGAGGTCGTTGTCCAAACCACGCTCGATCACTCGTGGATCCGTAGGTTGTCGAGGGAGTTCTCCCATTTGAACTCGAATGACAACTTCCGTGCTTGACCGTATATGCTTGAATGGCATTTCATGTGTAAGAACCTTTGTTAAGATTGATATAAACGCAAAAAGTCGTAAATGTATGGGGTATACGTACCTCAAGCATTGTCATCGCGAATGCGTAAATATCAGAGCTGGTGCTCATCATGGCTTCGCCCATGGAGACCTCGGGTGCTAGCCATCGATATGCATTGATCACTCCTGCGCTCTGGGTGAGAGGTGCACCACTCATATCTTCCATGAGCTTGATGAGACGTATGAATAACTCATTTATACGTGTATATGGTCAGAATGACACACCTTTGAGATTCCGAAGTCAGCAAGAACCGGATCTCCTTTACTTGTGATGAGGATGTTCTCCTACAAGGATCGAGTCAGTTTTCAATTTGTAGCATGAAGGCGCCCATCCAGTACTTACAGCTTTTATCAGCCCATGAATGAGGGGCGGCGTCATCTTGCAGTGTAGGAGCTCAATTCCTTGGGCGATATGTTTAAGCTAGAGGGGTCAGAGAATCAGATCCTGAAGTGCATAAAGGGGCTTTAATTCGCGGCTCACCAGCTTCATATGATCGACCGTAGTATCATTTGCCTTCACGTATTCAAGTATAGTTCCATTACTCTGCCATGGGCTGATAATGTATGGGAAGGGGCCATCATCAGATCCATAACCGATAATGGGGAGGATATATTTCCCGTGTTCCAATCCGCCTCGATCGAAATTGTATGCTCTGGCCCAAATCTGGACTTCTCTTTTGAATCGCTGTGGACAGTCGTCAGAGGTCAATGTGTTGGCATAAATAGTACTGGTTACTTACGCGCATACTATCCTTGTCGGAGACCATTCGCAGATACTTCATATAGACTTTCAGTTGGCCGAGGTACAATCCCTCCCAAACATCCATGGTATTGTTTTGCCTGTATGGCATGGTGCCGGTCTTTTCAACTTCACCTGCTTGTAGGCATAGTTCCGGAAGAAGAGCATTCGTTTTCTTCTGGATGGCGTACAGGCCGCTGGAGAGGCCGCTATGGGTCTTCTGTGCTTGAAGCTGTGTCTGCCGCATCATCTAGACAAGGTGTGGGTCAGCGCGAAGTAAGATCGCAGAAATATCGGCATACATTCTGCATTTCAGCCATGGCTGCCAAGAATGTCTCCTGAGTGTTTTCAATCTTCGATTCCAATATTTTTTGTCTCTCGCTCATGTCAGAGAGGATTCGAACGAGCTCTTCGTGGTCCCGCCGGCTGCTCTCCTCGAATTCTTCCTGCCATTCATGGATTTGGAAATGCGAGTCGAGCTGATTTACACGCATTAATCTTTACAAATGTTCCCAACCAGTTCTACACTAACCTGGAATTTCTCCATACAGCTTTCAATCTTGAAGCTGCACTCTTGGATCTGTGCTTGTATTTCATGCTGTTGCAAGAAGGCTTTCATGGCAGATAGTTTGGACCAGTGCCTGAGTTTTTCAAGTACTTCATTCAGGCATCTTCGAAAATGGTGTCAGTTATAGGATGAGTAGGACAGTAGAGGATCCTCACTCTCGAGCATCGTTCACAGCATCAGCCATCGCCGCGGGCGCCTTCTCCCAGCCATCCTTCAGTGCTTGCACTAAGCTATGGCATCGGTCGCGGAGAAAGCGTGTTGTTCGCCTGGGTACAAAGGTGAGAAGTCAGGAATCTGGGACGGAAAATGAGGAGGGTGATTCACCTATTGAGTTGAACGCTTTCGCAGATCGTGATAATGGTTACGAGAAGGTCGACAACTGGGGACAGGCCGGGAACCATACTGTATTGCGCCATGATCTGTGCAGAGGTTTTGCCCAGTGACAAGCTGACCTGAGCAGAGGTACCATTTAGCTTGAGCATTTTATGGAAACACTGCCAATGAAGCTGGGCTGGTGGGAAACGCTGAGCAAAGGCTGAGAGAAAGGTATATAAGTTGTTGCAAGCTATCTGCAGACAAGTAGATAGATGATTGCTGTGAGCTGAGGCTGTGGCATAACCGAGATTGGCATTGACACGCTGCGGGGGATTTGTGATGACGAGGGACCAGAGGGAGTGCTGTGCGCTAGTCAAGCGAGAATTGTTACTGTTATGGTCAAAAGGTCTGATCTCCGTTTGCGTGATTGTCGCAAACGCGAGTTATTCCCGGCCTTCGATCAGTTGAATGCCTTCACTCTTTCCTACGCCTAGCCCAGAATTGCCAGAAGACTTTGGATCGTTACTAGTCCAAGGAAATTATCATGCATCTGCACCTTTTCATCTAGCAATGTCGTATCTTGCCCAACGAAAGGGTTCAACAGCAATAATCATTACTCCATCAAGGAAACAACTCGTGAATGCTCTACAAAAATACCAAGATGACTGGATAAGGACGCAACGTGGCCGCGGGGACATCTCTGCTCTGTCTTCTCGCATCAAGCTTTTGTTCGTTGTATGTTAATGATGCTGTGAAGACCCTGACCCCTTCCGCAGTTACCCACCTTCTCCTGCTCATGTTGCATATCTAATGATGATGTTCTCGATTCCCGAAGCTTCTACAGCTGGAACTTCTGCATGGATTAATGGGAAGATGACGTTCTCGAAGGGGCCTTCGTTGCTTATTCTTCACGAAATCTCGTCCTATTTCGAACAGGATGCCTCAGTACCAGGAGCGTACGTCTGCTGAAGGCTGAACTCTTGCAAGTTATTTGAGATCCCATAGGCAACAAAATGCAGATTGGACGCTCTCGTCTTATCTCTCTCTGGTGACTCACTCATTGTCGTTTCTCACAGTATCCGGGAAGGCCTGCAAGTACGATTGATAGGTCTCTGGCAATCAGAAAAGGTGTAGCTAATGGTGTAGCTTCAGTGACCCCACCTTTGCTTTATTTGACTCTGGCCTTGCCGGGCTAAAACTGCCTATGATGAAACGATCCGAAGGTGAACAACGATTGGAGCAAGTGTCTCAATATCTAGGAAAGTATTTTTACTGGTTTGCCGAAGCAGTAGAAGGTGCGTGTCACTCGGTATAGAAGAATTGCGGTGCTGAATGCTTTTTGCAGAGGACAGCGATGGCCGCAAGTCGATGTTGGTCTATCAACAAGGGCAGACGCGTGATAAAGCAGAGAAGTGGACATACAGAGAACACGTAGAGACTAGTGATGATATACCGAATCCTTCCACGCATATTTTATGGCATTGAAATGAATTGATTGGCTTGTACCGTGGACTTGACGATTGAGAGGGTGGCGGTGCATTGGCCTTTCGCTTTTGATCCTGCGGCCAGAGGATGCACCCATTTGCTACCTATGTCCTACGCACGTATTACACTGCTACCGGCTGGAACGAGGACAACCTCTATGCAAACTTGACTCGCTCATCAAATGGTGGGTCTCTAATATTCAAGGCTGCTTGAGAACGCCTAATGAACACTCTTTAGCCATTCTTGACTTTACCGTTCCTCGGGGGCTGCACCTGTCCGTCTCAAAATCCCCAAATGCACTCTTCAAGACTACATATTCCATGACGGCAATGCCGTCTTTGAATGGCTCTGTTGGCTATATCTTTACCTCTTGTGATCTGAACGTGAAGAACTCTGGAAATGTCAAGTTCAGCAACATGATAGACCACTTCAAGGTCTACGATCAGCCACGGAGACCAGAAGGAAAGGCAGAAGAATGGCTCGCTGGCGAGCGTGTAGATACCAGAGGTGCGTCCGTATACGCAGCATGTAGACCTCCAAGATTGACAACCTTCTAGACTATCTTCTATATGGACGATATTACCTTCCCACTGGTCGTCTGGACGCCCTGTATTCAACCAGAATTTCACCGACCCTTCAAGGTCTCGTTGCAGTCATCTCTGACAGACGTTCAAGCACGCCAGATGGTCTTCCTGTACGCGGAGGTGATATGAGCAACCTCATGCTCAATCTACAGCATGACGTAGGCAAATGGTGTACTGAGTATACCTGGAGTGCCGAGGATGGCATGTGGGGAGTCAGAGTGCTCCATAATTTCGGCCGATTAGGTGGACAGGGAGAGGACTCTTCGAATAATGGTGGACCCAACTCTGGACGCCGTGCTGGTGTCAAGAGGGTGGACGAGGAGGATGCTGTAGAGGGTGGCCTCAAAGGCAGAGTATCTATGGGTGCCGAACTATATGTCAGTGCGAAGGAGAAGAGTGCTGGAGGTAGGCTCTCGATTCCACTACCTCGCAAACCATGAAACTCATTCGTTCCAGTTTCCACTGGCATTCGGTTCACCACTCTACCAGATGCTACACCACCATCCTTTCGAGTGCCTTCTGCTTCTTCCGTTCTTCCTGCTAGCCCACGAACTTTCCAGCCGCCTACAACGATAACGGCTCTGTTCAATCCAATGTTAGGGCACATGTCAGGCGCATATACGGCTCAAGTGTCTCGAGACCTTTCACTTTCCTCGCGCTTCGATTTCAATATGTATAGCTTTGCGAGCGAATGGACTATGGGCGCAGAATACTGGCTGCGGAGATCTTCCACAACAGAGGAGGTTGAAGTTGTTGCGCCGATGCCCCTACCCACCATTGCGTTGGAGACCACGAAGAAAACAGAAGATGTGATTGGAGTGGTCAAGGCTCGAGCCTCTACGAACAATGTCAGTTCTTGTCCACGCTCTCATTGTCTCATTGACTTATACACTTGTATAGGACCTATCACTCATGTGGGAGGGGCGAATGCGGAACATGCTCGTGAGCTTTGGTGTCGTTTCCGACTTCTCGAACCGAGCGAAACCAATCAAGTCGGTTGGCCTCGAACTTTCATATTTTAGTTCAGACTAGACAGCAACTAATAATAATAATGGTATTGGAGATGCCCTCATTTATGCATCCAGTGGTTGATTGGTACGTCCGTCCAAGAAGAAAAAATAGAGCAAGGGCAACGGGAGACCAAAGAGACTACTAAAATCCATTTCCAAAGATCCAAAGCATTCGGAGTTCAAGTTATAATATACAAGACAAGCGTTAGCAGTAAGAAAGATACGACGACGGGGTATATGGAAGTTTATACAATGCAATTGGTTTAGCTGAATATGTCTGTAGCTGGGGTTGTAAATGTGAATTAGATTGTTCAGTCTTGAATGGCGGCAATAGGGGTTTTGTTCGGAGAGCTTTGGTTGCTGCCGTTGATGGATCTTGCAAGCCTTGTCAATGCGTCACCAGTAAGCACAGGCCGCTCCCTATGCATATGTTGCTGATGGTTTCCCCGACCTGCCCCTGCTGGAGGAGTCGAGCGGGTTCTATTATGGTGTCCACCAGACGAGAGCTCATTCCTTGGAGCACGAGGTGATCCATGTCCTCTGAAGCCTCTTCCGCTTGACTCTCCACGGAATGGACGACCAGTGGTATGAGCGCGCGCATGAGTTCTGTGATTTGAAGGCTTGGAGGGGTGAACGGAGATGTCAGCTGGTGCAGATGTCGAGTCCAGCAGTGTGTCAGGAGCGTGTATGGACTCGGCGACGCCTTCAGGTTTGGAAGGAAGTCCGGCAGCACGAAGACGTTCTTCAGAAGAGGGCGCGTGTATCGACTGGGAGAGGCCTCCCTCTTCATCTGGAGCCTTGCCCGTGGTCTTGGGTGTTGACTCTGAGGATTGAGGTGCTAGTGCCGCGGGCTTCTCCTGCTGTTCAATAGTAGGGGTGGAAAGAGGAGATCTGCGAGGCGGCTTTCTGGCAGCGTCTCGTCTATTATTCGGGAAATTAGAATCGCGTGGGGAAGATTTATTGAATGGTGGTTTGGGGGATCGTGGTGCTGCAGATTTCGGTGCAGTGTTCTCCTTGGCATTGTCGGATGGTGGAGAAATTTGCAGCTGGGGAACCGGGACAGGAACTTCCGGAGTAGACTTTTGTTCAGGTTGGCTCGGGTTTTCCTCAATTGTAGGGGGTACCTCAATAGCAGGAAGCGACGTCAACCCGTCGACGACAAGTGGTGACATCAAATCAACCTTCTTCTCATCAATAATGCGCGCGGTCGAAGGAATTCCCCAGTCATCCAGGTCGGGAAGGCTATCATCATCGTCTCCAGCCCAGTCTATGTGGCTCCCAGGAGTGCTTGGTCGATGTTCAGCCATAGCTGCGGCTCTTACCCGCTCAACGAATGCGTCTACATCATGCTTCACGTCCAGGGCCGGACTAGCAATGTCTTTGATGGGGCCAATAGGTGCAGTTAGCGGCGCCGCGACGTTGGACTGTCGATGGGGGCGAAGCATACTGTCATCTTTGGACGGTACTCGTATTTGAGCCAAGCCATTTGGAGGCCCCTTTCCAGCCAGAGAGCTGCGTCTCCTGTTTGACGACCGTGTGGAAGTCGTGCTACCAGTAGACTCCGTCACTGGATTATGGGAGGTGCTATTGGTCGTTGAATTTGCCCGAGATGGTCTTCGGGAAGGTCGTTTGGGACGTCCTGAAGATTCACTGGGTTTGCTTGGTGCTTTAGTGCTTAGTGACGGACTCGAAGGGGCTGCAGGTTTAGCTGGTGCTTTTTTCTCCGCGGAAGCATCATTACTAGTGACTTTTATTTCCTGGGGTTTTCCACCTCGCGAACCACGTCCTCCTCGACCTCTTCCAGTACCGCGAGGCTTGCCACCTCTTGTCAATCCATTAAACGCAGATCCTGAGGTTTGATCAGTCGCTTTGGCCCAGCGTGAAGCAGAAGTGCCTGCAGAACTCGTCGTTGAAGGTACGCCAGACGCTTCTGCAGACATTAGAGATGAATTATAGATCGGCCAAGGAGTGCGTTGAGCTGGATGCTTGTTGTGTGTATATAAGGAGATTTACAGTTCACGGTCAGAGCACGACAATTAGAACACCGCCCAAACACAGTCAAGCAAGATCTCTTGCGCCAACCTCCATCATGTCGAAAGCTTCCCAGCCCGAACTCAAGAAAGTACGTGCATATTTAATTTCAAAAGCCTAACAAATTCACTTATTTTGTACCTCTAGTTCATGGACAAAAAATTGTTCATTCACTTGCAGGGTGGCCGCAAGGTTTCTGGCGTCCTTCGTGGATATGATCTCTTCCTCAACCTCGTTCTTGACGACTCCGTCGAGGAAACTGTCCCTGCCCAAAAGAATCCAATTGGCACCGTGGTAAGCCTACTCACTTTATATGCTACTGAAAGTTTGCCTGATATTATACTTTTCAGGTCATCCGAGGCAACAGCATCACATCGATGGAAACGTTGGAGGCTATTCGATAACGGCTGAGGAGTATTGGTGTGTCATTGTTACTGTCGTCTGTTGTAAGTATGTACTGAATCCCGCGAAATGATAGAACTCGAAAGATCTTGTATGCTATCAGGTTGAACGAAGGTAGCCTCCCTCCACAATCGCCAGTGAATCTCACCGTGCAAAAAGCCTCTCCGAGCGCATTCCGTGTATCATTTAGAACCATCTGTATCAATACCAGTACATTATGAGACGTTCTGTGGGGACCGCTGGATAGGAGAGTCATTGAGAGTCTGACGGTACCGCGTTTTCAATTGAAATGATATTGTGGATGATTGATTCATGGAGAACCCATATAACAGAGGACTGAGATGTATGGCATTGAGTAGGAATCTTTACAGGATGGTCTGTAGGACATAGACACTGAGCCTGGGTTGAATAGATTCCATTCATTGAGATAGGAAAAATAAATATTATATTGAAGGAAAGTCAAAGGAATGTACACATTTAGTGAGGTTCTAGGGTTAGGGTTAGGACCATCAAAGAGCAAAAAAGAGAGCGCCCGCCCAGCCAGAGTGGCCAAAGCGGGACTGGAAAATATTGAGACGGTGCATGAGCCGAAGCCCATACAAACTGCAGACACTCCCTGTATGGACAGGGTCGCCGTGCTATGGGGAATCTCCACAGCCCATAAACCCAGGTATGTGAAGGGGCCTATGCCATCAAGGTAAGTATGAGTTGCTACCATGCTCGAGTCTGGCTTATATACCTTGAGTAGTCTGCGCACGGGCCATTGAACTTCATCAGTGTTGGTATCAATGGCAATTGCCAAACAGGAGAAATCACGTGACTCGAATTTTCAGTTTCTCGAGTCCCAACACTGTCGAATGTTATACGGTGGCAGGCCCAGACGGCGTCGAACTTCTATATGCCGACTTTGGCTGCATCCTACTCTGCGTTTGCCAATGCGGTCTACTCAACAGCTCGCCATAGCTCTCGACATGTGCTAAAGCCAAGAAAGTACTCCACCCTACCCCTTCATACAGACTACCACGAAAATCCTCTCATACAGAACCAGCCCGGAACCAGCGAGACGTCTCAATTAACATCGCGGCCAGAGAAAGATCTCAGAGAAACGCGCCTTGAACAATTGAAATATGTTCTCTCTGCCAAATCACCCTCACCTGCTCGCGTCTGGACGCATTATACCAGCCTAATGAATGTTACCGGGTACGACAACTTACCGTTGTCAATACACCAGTCGGTTCTTAGAGCGTGCACCCCGTCGGCGCAGCAAATGCGTGAAACCAGAACCCAACAGATACATGCCCGAGAAGCTCCCCCCGTCAACCACATCCACGAATACCGCTTCCAGACCATCATCCGGCACATGCGTGCTGCTGGGGTTGCACCTGACTTGGAGGATTATCATTTTATCTTGGAGCAATTCGCTGCCGTCGGCCATAATTATGGTGCGATGCACGTTTACCGGGAGATCGTTCGGACAGGCCTGAACCCGACATCGAAGACCTTCGGACTCGTCCTCCAAACGATCGCTCATCGATTAACAATGCCTGCTAAAAAGGAGAATCTCGAAAGGAGATCCAAGCTAAACAGGGAAATGCTTTCTGACCTGATTCAGGACATGCAGAAGTCGGGAACGGGATTCACTGCTGTCAACGTTGGCCTGGTTCTCAGGATATTGAAGGAGACGATGGACATGCCCACCTTGGAGATATTCATGAAGGCAGGCTACGGGATTGATCTCAACAACCCAGACCATCCCCCCGTTGTTGAGGCTTCCCTAAAATCTGACCTTACTTTCGGGGAAAGAGGGATGTTCGCCAATCCCAACCCCCAACCACTTACCTTGGGCACGCTCAACACCGTCCTTGACATTCTCGGGAAGCTGGACAACGTGTCGAAGATGATCCAGACATTCGAAGTTCTGACTCAACCCTTACCAGCCTCGAGCCAAGCGTATTCATCCTTCGACGACGATGACGATTTTATGGGCTCGGGAGTTGGAAACGGTCAACCCAGTCAGGCTGCGTGGAAGCCTCCCCATGTGGTACCCAACATCACTACCTACTGCATACTCCTTCGCCACATTGGTAGGCTAGGACACCACACCCTTGCTCGTCATTATATCAATGAGGTCATGCATCTCGACAAATTTCGAGATTGGGGTATGCGGAAAAGGATATTCACTCTCAATAGCCTCGACAAAGTTTCAAGCCCCAGGATATCCATCAATCGCGGTATATTCACGCCCGCAATTGGTGACAGTAACCGGAACAAAGACCTTGGTCTTATGCGGTGGATATTGACCAAATTGCCCAAAATTATCAAACGCAAGAAGGAAAACATCGAATGGTATACTTCGACGCGAACGAGAATGGCTGCCAAGGAAAGGGAGGAGAGGGTGAGACTCGCTACTCTTGCACGAGAAAGTGCTCCCGCCCAGGTCATACCTGCGACCTCGAAGCCGGCGATAGAGGAGGAGGGGATCCGGGCAGATGATGGAACTACTGAACCGGCTGTTGACACTCCGTTTACTCGAGATGGAGAATCAGTGGACCTCAGAAATCGCAAAGCCCCAGAACCTGAGCTCTTCGATCTCGATCTTACATCCGAAGAGCCTGTAAAGCCTGACCCACCCAAGTACCTTGACATCAACCTCCACATTCGCATCCTCCAACGTGATCTCGATGAACTCACACAGCTCCAAAAATATATTGAATGGGTCCTGGGTAGGAATACTCAGCGCGTAAAGGAACATCTTGGACGCCGTGTGTGGGATGGGAAGGATATCTACGTTGGGACAGCTGGTGGTCGTGTAACGATCGAGAAGTCGGAATGGCCGCAGATGGCGAACTTCCAAGCTAGACCGGCTGGTGACTACATTCCGACGAGCACGTTGGAACACCGCAGGAACAGGGCTAAGAAGCTCCCCACCCTATCATCACAGGCTCGAGATCCGCGGTTTGATAAATATTTCAATCGGACTACTAGTAAGCAAGCATCAGCACCCCCGCAGCAAGGTGTCTTCAGCGAACTATTGAAGTTCTCGAAGGACAAGTCCTCGTGATTATTATTGCTGCTACTTGTACGTTCAGTGTTTTCGCTCATCAAGGTATTGATCTCACTATATCCTCAGCCCACAGCACCTGCAACATCCTACTTATTTGACCACACTTTACCTGGCACTTCATTACGTGTAATGCTAATGCTAATCGCATATGATAGAGGAATATACACCAAACGTATCAGTTCACTCTTTTCAGTTCAGCGGTTTGCTCCTCAATGACCCTCTCCATCGCATCCAACCATGACTCAACCTGCGCCCCTCCTTCGGTAGACAGGATATACCCTGCTCCCAGATACCGTGCAAGTGTAAGTACGGGGAGACGTCGTAGGGAGCGACCGGACAATCCTTGGCCCTGTATTTTGCAAGCCATGAGGACATGAATTACACTTCAGAGAGAACACGAATGGTTTACCTTGCACTGAGCCGCTAACGAAAGCAACTTGAGGGAAACATTTTTTGCTCTTGCGTGAGGGTCACTCGAGAAATCGACTACCAATCCTTTGCTCGTGCTCTCAAACAGCTGCGCTTGACCAAGGGTTGGCACAGTCTGTTGGAAGAGCTCAAATATAGACGACATCGCTCAGGTACAATATCAACTTACGACTGGCGCTATGATACCTTTCGAAGCCATCTCCAATAGACAGCTGCGTAAAATGTTGTATATTGCCTCATGGGAAGGCAGGTCGATATATTGCACAATATCAGCACGGTCGACAAATGCGCTATCTTCCAGGGTGTCAATCCTTGCTCGGCTTCCTAGGTTTGTAGGCTAACTAACCTATAGCTTTCACCAGATTGCTAGTGGACATGACCAGGACGTTTTTCCGATGTTTGAGCTTGTCGAGTTGGGTGAGCAAGGCATTGACAACCTAGATTGGCTGGTGAGATCAACGGGTCGCCCTTCATAAACGGTAGACGTCGCAAACCCTTAGGCCATCCGAAGGCTCAGTCCCTGCCATTGCTCCAGCTCTGGCCGCCGTCAGCGATTCCACCTCGTCTGACCAGACAATTATTCAGATCAACCAAATGCGACAGGTATATGAGACGCACCAATCAAGACCACCAAAAAGCCATCTTCTTCATCCGCGAGTTCTTGTATATTTGTGAAAAGTCGTTGAACAAGCTTCCCAGATTCTGAAAACCATTTGGAGAACAAGGAATGAGAATTGATCTCCAGGAGACGAGCTTGCGTATATCTTATACGTCGTGATTAATCCTGCATTTGTGTGAGCAATTGAAGAACAATACCTTTGTGAGAGTCGTATCGATAGCTTTTGGGCTAGTGCTCTACAAAGAGAAGTCTTCCCAGTCCCGGGTGGTCCATGAAGTAGGACGACACGATTCCACGATACCAGATTAGCTTTGGCACGTTCAGTTCTTGGGGGACCGGAGATCGAGAGGAGGAACATGCTTACAGTCGACGTTCGCGTCACTCAGTACCAATGTGGCATGGATGTAGTCAAGCAATTTCAGCTTGATATCATCCGCATATATTAAGGAATCCCACAGACCCTCCCAGCTCCTGTTGGGAAGTTCACAGACGCTCGCTGCTGTAGTGTCGTCTTCTTCGCCTCTGGAGCCAGACCCGGTAGAGAACTCTTCAAAGGAGTCTGAATCTGATGGTTGATACACATGTATCTGCAATGCGATCTCTTGTACTGTGAGTGTATGCGCCGAGCAAGCAGCTTCAGAGACTGCAATCCGTTCCACAGACGTAGCGAGCTCTGGTGTATCCTGCCAGCCTTCCAGTACAGAAGGCACCCCGATTCTGTCGTACGAGATGATGAAAGTGTTCACAAGCGTCCTGACTGAATCGAAACGAGCGGCAGCTCGTGGCTTTAGCCTAACTTCCACTGCCTTTATTTGAATACACGCTTATTGATTGTATGGAATGAGCCGACCGCACCATGAATCGTCCATTTCTTGATATCAGAGTTAGTCTTTCGGGAGATATCTCCAGGAGTCGAGTCCGTCGAGACCATGAGGCTGAAGTGCACCAGAGTTGTAGTGGAAGTGAAGGAAGCACGCGTCTGTACCAAATAACGCGTAAATAACGATAATCTCAGCACGTGCTGATGATTCTGACTCTTTCTAGTAGAATTCTAGCCAACTAGCCCGACAATAGTGATAGGATCCAAACAGAGCGAAGAATGGCATCCTGTTCGATAGATGATGCTACTGAGAAGACAGCTCTGTCGACCCCCCAGAAAGACACGGTGGACACCTCGACCTTTGTGTTTCCGAGCAGTCTAAGCACTCCCAAGGTAACCATTGAGTTTTGTGACCGAGTGAGTCGTCGAACAGCTCGCACATATGGAACTTATGAACGGTTCTGGTAGTGCCGCTGGTAATCCAATTTTTGTGAGGTTATTCCTTTGGCTTAGGCTACTTCACAGGCTACATCGTGCTACGTGGTTTCAGACCGAACTCTTACTCACATTTCCTCCCCCAAACCTGGGTGCTATAACGTTGATACCTTGCAATACAGAGGAGACTGCTGGTCGTTTTCGCGTCTGGCTTGTAAAGGGGTCTGGGGCGCCTGTCTTGTTGTGGGACCGCAAAGCTGAAGGCGGCTTTCCAGAGCTCAAGATCCTAGTATGTCGTGCTTGCTTTCCTCATGACTAAATGCTAAAGACTGTGGAATAAGAAACAACGCCTGCGAGACCAAATCCAACCGGGAAAGTCACTCGGTCACTCAGATAAGAAGGAGTGAACGCTACTTCAATTTTGTTGCCTTTTCTGTAGAATATCTCGTTGTATTTGGCGGTGGAGTGCCAGTGGCCATTGATGCCCAAATATGTACCGCGTCGTGACCATGGTCGTTCAGATCAATTCTATCGAGGTTGTTCGCTTCTTTCCTTTCGTACAACGAGAGCTTTCTCGCTTTGGCCGTAAACACTGCGGCAAGCTTGTTCTGCTCCAGAATCGCTCCAGACTGAACAGAAGATGGAGACGGAGCTCACAAGCTTGGAGAGGCTGGTTAATCAGTGCAAGAACAGCCATGGTGAGTGGGAGAGGACCCTTGGCTAGTCAGTCACGCTCACGCTTAGTTTGCCAATAGATGTCGACGCAAAAGTAGACGCATTAGCCAAACTACAAGCAGAATTCGAATCCGGAGCAGAGGTAAAGTGGCGCATACCAGGCTTCATGGGTACACCTTGTTCACGAGTTACATTTAGATCGCCGACCTCGATAGCCTGCTCGCAGTTCTGAAAACTTGTTTACGAACACCAAATCAACATCTGACGACGGCGACCTTGTCCAGCTTGCCGCCATTGCTTTCCCTGCTCTTTCAGCGTCCTGCTTCTCATGCTTCAGCAAGCAGTCTCCCTCGCTCACCGTATTCATCCACTTCATCCGTCACCAACTCTCAGAGCTCAGACATAGCAACGCTCCGTCATGTTCTCCACGCGTTTCTACCCGGTGGTGGCATAATTGATCGACTCGGAGACAAAGAAAGATCTCAATTGAAAGCTCGAGAAAGCTTGGTTCTCCTGGGTGGGTTTGCGTTTCGCTCTACTCCAACCAGCTCGACTATGTCCAAGTCTATTCGAGATAAAGGTCAAGAAACCCCACTAGCGATATTCGAAAGAGTTATGCGAGAGAACGGACTCTCCAGCAAGGTCTGGAAGATACGGGAGCAGGTAAGAGCTTCTTTTTCTGCATACCCTACGCTAGCTAATTTTCCTGCTAGTCGCTCCTGATATTCGTGAATATACGACGTGCTCATCATCAATTCCCAATTCGGCCGTACCTTTCCCTCCTTGTGGACCTGCTGGAAGATACCGATGCACACGTCCGTGATTGCGCTAGACAATCGGTGGTCGAACTCTTCACCGGTCCAGGGGTAACGGACGCAGCGCGGGCTGACCTCAAGAAAGAGATGTCGAAGAAAGGCGTTCGAAAGACTATCGTGGATGGTGTCCTTTCTCAGATGCTCAGCAGGTCTACTGGGAGCCTTCATACCCCGGACGGCTCAGAAAACGGAGATGCTAACACTACCTCGAAAACTAAGGGGGAGTATGTTCCGCCGAGCCTCATGCTCCAGCAGCAAAGAAAAGGTCTGGCTTCCAGCCAGGACAGCTCAGTTCTGGCGAGAACCGCAAGCTCAAGTATGATGAGCTCAGGCACAGGTTCTCGCCCCTCCAGCCGCACTGGCATGGCCTCACTCGCTTCCTCAGTCGCCACAACTCCAACGACCGAATCATTGGAAGTGCGACCCGTATTTGTGAGTGATTTTTATGCAGGAATTCGCAACCTTCCTCATGTCTTCGGGCAGATTGCCTCCGACAGGGACCTGGAGAATGAATTCGCTGCTATGGCAAAACCCTTCGAAGTAAGCTTCCAACAAGTGGGTCATTCTCTTATCTCATCTCTTGCTTGCAGGGTAAAGAAACGGAACATAATTGGGCTGCTCGCGAGTCGGCCGTGATGCGAGTCCGAGGGATGCTAAAAGGAGACGTGCATCTCAGATACACAGACACCTTTCTTGCCATGCTAAAGGAGAACTTCATCCAATGGTCATTGAAAACGGTATGCCAGGTTCCCCTTTGGTCATTATGCGATTCTGATTTGAAATCATTCAGCTTGCCAGTCTACGGACGACAGTGGCGAGCAACACAACATTGCTTTATTCGGAGATGGCTCAAAGTCTGGGACCAAGCCTTGATCCTTTTTGCGATACTCTTCTTTCTAACTTGCTCAAGATGGCAGGGTTTACGAAGAAGATTACGGCCCAGCAGTCGCAAGCAGCGGTCACAGCGATCATTGCGGGTACTTCCGCGCAACCTAGGACGGTGATCCCCCTCCTCTGGAATACATTGCAGGAGAAGAACTTGCAGGCCAGGGCCTATGGCGTCGGGCACCTTAAACAGTATATGGAAGTCCATGGTCACCGCTCCAAGCACGCCATCGAGGGTTCAGGTGGATTGGAAACGATCGATAAAGCTCTGAGGAAATCTCTCGGTGATTCCAGCCCAGCCGTCAGAGAAAGTAGCAGGGCCTTGTACTGGACGTTTGAAGGAATTTGGCCAGATAGAGCTGCCGCTATCATGGATTCTTTAGATGCTTCTTCGCGCAAGCAGCTTGAGAAGGCCTGCCCGAACCCAGGCCAATTAGCAAACTTAGGTGCGACACCACAGGCGCCTAAGAAGACCAGCATTGCAGCAGCTATCGCAGCTAGTCGAGCAAAGGCCAAGGCTATTCAGAATGCACCTCCGACTCTTCGACATCAAGCTACATCAGGATCTCATGTTCCTCCTTCCCGCCGTGCACCTTCGCCAGGACTTGGGCGTTCCACGTCGTCGTCGATGTCGACTTCAACCACCAACCGCCCTTCATCTCCTTTGAGAGCGGTTTCTCCCCCCACTTCGATGATTAGAGCGCGAACGACTTCAGGCTCAAAACCTCGTTCGGTCAGCAGCACCCAAACCACACCAATGCCAAGCCGGCCAACTGCCACGGAACAGATTACTGGCTCGAAGCGAGGACTTTCTCCACCTCCTGCTGAACCATCGTCGTTCAAGCGCCGGACGTCTTCCCCCCTTGCTACGCCAGTACCTGGGAACAGAATACCTGCCACTCGCAGTGCTGCCCAAATTGCGCTTCCACCTTCTCCACCTTCTTCTGGGAAACAGAGGCTACAACCAAATGGTTCTCCGAGGTCGTACCCGAATATCTCCCTTGTAGGCAGACAGTCCACACTTTTTCCAAATATGCCGGGAATGGATGAGTCGCTTCTCCTGGCTCAGACCATCCCACTCCCGGATGACGATAGCGAAATCGGAGACTCACATATGTTGATGTCTTTCTCTGCTCCATTCGAGTTACAGCAGTCTCAACCCTATGGAACCCTCTCACCAGGGCGATCTTCTTCTATAATGTCGGACGACTCCAAACCACAGCTATCAAATGCACTATCCACCGAATCCATGACGGCTGACCATGTAATCGTTGAGGATGCACTCCGAGCCAGAGCTGAGCAGGCTGAGAGTGCTGCTGAGCGCCTCCTAGAACTCGTCGATGATGAAGACGAACCTCACCATTCACCGATTCCTCCATCATTGCGTGTGGGCAATGCTGCCACGCCGATGAAGCCCAAGTCTACACCTGCACTACGCCCAGGCTCCCTCGAGCAACCGCCTAAGACGCCGAACAACCGCCTGAGTTCAGTCATGAAGCAAGCGGCAATGTTCCAAGATAGTCCCGTTCGAACTGGGAACGCGTCTTCCTTGATTGACGTACTGCAGGATAAGAAGCACGAGACTGGTTGGTGGCTGAAGAGGAAATCTTGTAAGTTGATCACTTCTCGTTACTGACTCCCGACTGAAGTAAAAACAGTATTCGAGAGAAATATCCGCACTGCCCCTATTACACCCGCCGAAGTTGAAGAAGATCTTCAAACATCTCTGGGAGCATTAGAGAGCGGAAGCCCGGACGTTGCTACCCTGAAGAGACTGGCCTTACTATCTCTTGAAAATCCAGTCAACACCTCTCCACCCCCCAGCCCGAAGTCAGATGATCCTGCCAGTCCCTCTCCTTTGATGCCTTCAGCTCGTTCTTTCCCCAACGTGAATGCGAATGTTTGGGAGCAAAACAAGAATTTCGAACGTTTGTTCAGATCGTTGGTTCAATTCCTGGAAGCTGATAAGGTGATTCTAATCCTTGCTTCATACCAAACATTTACTGACCAAGCTCTAATAGAGTGAGGAGGAAATCGAATATGGGCTCATCGTCCTCTGGGAGATGTTAGCAAACCAGAGCGATTACCTGGAGGGCAGAGAATCAGAGATTTTCTCTGTCCTCTTCAGAGTGCGATACGCCAATAAATTGAATGTAAGCCGGATGACCCCAAGGTGTTTGCCCATATCAATTCGGTTTATAGGTCATGGAAGCCGCCAACACCATTCGTGACGCGCTCACAACAAAGATAGAGCCTGTCTATGGATTGACCACGATGCACGCGAACTTGAAGACTTTCCACACGGAACCCACCCCATCATGGTCCGATTCCACTGTCAAATCAACCACATATGCCTTTGGGCTAATCGCCCTCGGTAAATTCATCATGAGGCTACCAGCTGAGATTGCAGAGGAGGAGCTGCCTCGCCTCAAGAATACCCTCATTTCAGTAAGGGAGCCTTTCTAAGAGAGAATAATCTCCGCTGACTATGTGCCAGGCACTCAACGATCAGTCGTCTCTCATCGTCCGAGAATCAGCTGCAGCTGCTATCATCGCCGCTCAACTCGTTCTTCGGGATGAAACACATCTTTTCACGTTATTGGATGGCCTTGCGGATGAGAAGAAGAATCTCCTGACATACCTCTTTGATAAACATGGAGCGCGAGGACCAGCTTCTGCTCCTGGATCTGGAATGGATAAATTGCAGAAGGAAATCAACCGATTGGATACCAGGACAAGTACACCTTCCCGGCCGAGGGTGTCTGCTGCAAACGTTTTCGGCTAAAATGGCCATATTAGCTTTTCGTATGCATATTGCTATGTTGCTGCAGGCTCATTTTTTCTTCTTCTACAAACAATCAGATACCCTCGATCACCTGCTCGAGGTTGTCTATTGTAATAATACCCCGAAGCATGATTCTCTTTTTCAAATTACCGTATACTCTGCCAACTATGCAATAGACAATTGCTTTTATCATTACCATGATTGAGGAGGGGTGTAAGAAATGATTAGTTGTGGATAACCTCAGCCAACTACCTCTAAAACCGGAGAACTCTACGGAGGATATAATATCCCATCCCAGCAACGAGCCCTCCAACATGTCCCACTGTATCAGTGCCTTTTTGCTAGAGGACAAATTCGAGTCAGCCAGCTTACGAGAATAGAGTTGTGAGGTTGAGCAGACCTTATCGTTCATTGCAGAGTAAGTGTCATATGAGAAAATACCTAGAACGGCAAGCCAAGCTGGGATAGGGATGATTCCATACAATTGGAATGTCATCTTAGGAGCAACACAAGCCAAGAAAGATACGACTCCGTATATAGCAGCTGTGAGGAGGTGTATTAGCCCGCTTGTATCCAAGGAAATGGCCTATAACCTTAAACCAGATACATACCACTTGCACCGAGAGATTGTTGATCTTTGCCCTTGACAAGGTTGGCATAGGCCACGCTGGCTATGTTGGCGAATATACCAGCTCCGAAATATAGAAACAGGAAATGGCGACTGCCGAGCAGGTTAAGGACAGGTCTAGCCATGAAATAGAATGTGAAGCCATTGAAGAGAATGTGTGGGATGTTCTCGTGTGAGAAGACAGATGTGACCAGTGTCCAACTAGGATATACGGTTAGGTCTAGTACATGAGCTTCAAGGGGCGTGGCCCACGTACACTCTTCCGGACGAGAGGTTTCTCCAGCTATCAGTGAAGTTGTTGAACATCCAGGTATAGGCTGATGGATCTCCACGGATTTTCTGAAAGACTGTAAGGCAATAATCCCACAGTAATGCGATTAAACTCACATATTGTTGAGCCGAGAGATACCACATAACAAATACCACACCATTGGCTGCTATGATACCCCAGAAGACAAAGTCCCGAGGGATGTAATCGAGCCGTCCCAGAAATGGTCCCTTCTGTGGTCCTGAGTTCTGATAGTTCCTATGAGGGTAAGGTCTGCGAGCCACAAGCCATTGCTTGGTCGAGGAAAAGAAACGAGTCTGTGATAGAACCTTGGACTGTGGCGAAAGTGGTCGCGGCGTCCTTGCAGAGCACCGTATATGCTGCTGTAAAGAAGAGCCCCAAGTCAAGGATCTCGACTGGAATGCCTGCCTTAGGGGACTGGCGATCGGCGAGCGGCAAAGGACGCGTTGACGGAGGAGAAAGGACATGTTAAGCCCACGTGACCACAGAACACAACGCCTTGTCTCGTCGTTTCGGCAAGATCGACGCGAGGACCCTCATCACAATTCACAGCTGCCAGTCTTTGTTCTCTTTCCCTCAGCCATGTCGCACCATCTCTTTCTTCTTTCGCCAACCGACACGCCACTTTACTCATTAACCCACTATTCGACGAAACCAGCGCCGAGTATCACATCTCCACTCTCCGCCAATTTACCGAACTGGTCAACATCAGCTTTTGCTGGGACCCTGACAGCGCTCTCAGGCGCTTCTAGCACGACACAACATACAACGGGAGGTGGAGTACGGATGGGAGGTGGCCAGGATCGACATGTCATACAAATGATCGCGAACGCCAGCTTGGATATGATCGAGGATGTCATGAAGAAAGAAAACCTTATGTAGGTTATCTGCGGTCATATAAGGGATAGTCTAACAATCCATTTACAAGGTATTTGAAGGCCGTCGATAAATTTAACGAATGGACAGTTTCCGCGTTCATTACACCGGCAAGTGAGAAATGAAACGATACTTGTTGTTAGGTTGCTCTGATGAGCCAGGGGTTTGGCAGATATGAAGTTTGTCCTGTTACACGAAGGTAAAAACGATGATGGTATCCGACAATTTTTCATGGAAGTTTGGGAACTGTACGTGAAAGTGAGTGACCTGTGGTTTGTCGCTGTCCTTGATACTGAGCAGTTCACTGTAGACATTGATGAATCCGTTCCATACGGCGCATACAGTGATACGGAGTAATGTGTTCGATGCTCGGGTTAGAGCGAGTGCAAAGAAATACTTGTAAACAAGTTAGGTAATCATAATTGGAGCACGTGTTGGCGTGGGTGTTCGAGCCAGCATCGCATTTGATTTGATTCGTTCCCTTCTCTTATTCTCCTCTCATCTGGGTGGCCCTCTCTCCTCTTCTCCGGCCTTTTTCTCTTATATCTCAAGCTTTCGTCTCATTTTTAAATTCATTATTATCAACAATCGCCCAAAAAATACCACAAAATATTATTCTTTAACTTCTAGCAGCAACCCTTCATTTCGACCAGCAAATACTCCGCCGCAACTCAAGCACCTCTGCAACCAAGGTGAGTTACAACTTGATAATTCTCCGCTTTAATTCGTACCCATTCATCGATCCCTTGCACAGCTGTACCGATCGTCTCAATAAATATCTTTCATTAATTACCAACTCACATAATCGACCCTCGCCCCAATATCTATTCGTCGTTGCATTCACCAAACATGGCCACAGCCCACGCACAGAATAACAGAGCTTCGCTCTTGTCTGGACTCCGCACTGGAGGCGTCCGATCCTCGTCAGCCGCAATGCCCCACACCGCTGCACCCGGCGCTACTTTCAACGTTAACCGCTATCCTTCTCAGCATCATACCCAAGCTCTAGTTGAAGAAGACGACGGCCAATATATCGACTTCCAGTCCCATCATGCAGGTTATGCTCCCCACAATCGCGGTGTTCCTATGACTGCGGCAGTAGACGGCCCAAACTTTGCCCAACTCATGGCCCAGCGTGGATTGAATCCCAATAGCGTTCCCTTCTCTCCGATGATGAACCAGAACAACCACGCCCAAAATAACGCTTTTCAAATGCAGATGCTGCAGCTCGAGATGATGAAAATCCAGGTAGGCTCGAATAGCCTTTCTAATGTTGATATAGTTACTGATCGCACTTTAACAGGCTGCCCAAGCTCAAGCCCAGCAAATGCAGGCAGAGATGTATGCGCAGGCCCAGCGTCAACAGCAAGCACAGGCTCGCCGTACAAGTGTAGGCTACGTGCCCCCAGCAACTGCTGGCCCGCTCAACAACAGCTTCGATCTTCGCTCTGCTGCGCTCAGTGCACAAATGCGTCGCGCTAGCCAAGTTGAGCAAGTCAAATCTCAACTTGGTGGTGGATCTGAGGATTCCGTTCCTATGACCGCGGCTCTTGGCGGGAGGTTCGGTAGTCGTTCTTTGAATGGATCTGCACCCATGGCAAGGGCTATCTCTGAAGAACTCAGCAATGAGACTGCGGCTCTCCCTTCAACCCCCAATGCCACCACAGTTATTAGTGGTGGGACACCCCTGGGAACACCCTCCCTGAACGGCAAAATGGCACCCAACGCAACGTCAAAGTCTGACAGTGTCAGCACCTGGAGGCGAGGCGGCAATAACAACTCTGTACTCAGTGGAAAGCTCCGTCCTGCCCCCAGTGTAACGATTACTCCACCACCTAATGAGCCTGAGACACAGATGTTGCCGACTCCCACAGTCACCAAGTCCCGTCCCATCCCTCTCCGCTTCAATGGCGCTACTACCCAGCCGCTTGCCGCTGTTGCGATCGATACGTCAGACGAAGGGGAATTCGATGAGACATCTTCCTCAGACTCCGCAGCTTCTGGTTCCTCTCCTTCGACACCAAGCTCCATGACATCCCACGGGGTTCCCCTCTCCCCTCGTGAAGAAGCTTCCAAGAAGCTCTACGAAGGCCTTGGAATTGGACGACCTGCATCTTCAAACTCCCAGTCCGATGTTCCAGTCATCGTCGTAGCTAATCACAGGATGGTTAGCCAACCCTCGAGGCAGCCCCGTGGGCCACCCTCCGGTGCTGATGAACTAGGACCAAAGAACTTCGCCACCAGAATTAGACGTCAAGCCATCGACGGATTGGGCTTTCTGATGAACTCCCGTGAGAGGCGGGAACTCGTCGAGGCGTTTTGATTCTGGTCCGCAAGTTTCGACTATCTTCCATTCATTCATTCGATTTTGAACCACCACCCGAACTATTGATTGAGATGAGTTCGCCTGCAAGCATACTTCTGAGAAGAGAAAGGTTTCACGAGTGCTTGGTTTTGGCTGCACGGCGTTATTTTTTCGGGCTCGAAACAAGATAAACACAAAAAAATATCTTCGTTTACTGTATCCCACCCACCCTTTGTACTACCATAGTTTCGCCACCCAGTAGTCTGTAAATGCAGCATCCCTCTTGGATGTTTGCGCTCAAATGTGTTGACACCACCCACTATACACTCATTTTATTTATTCTGTACAACAGTGTCTGTGGGACAGCGAAATGAAAGCAAATTTTTGGGCAAGTATAACGAAGCAAATTGTAAGAAGACAACAAGCAAACTCGTAACCAATCTATTTACACCTCTGTCCGACAATTGCCTTTCCATGCTCCTAGAAAGTATGTGAGTATCACCTTGAGGGGACCCGCCACAAAGGCTTACCTGCCACTCCTCCTTACTGATCCAGAGCTGGTGGAAGGTACCAAGACTGGCGAGGATCGAGCCACCGAGCCATCCTCCATAGCGACGTTCAATGGGATTACCAGGTGCGTGTATTTTAGCCTAGAAGATCTTTATAGCTGAAGCGAGGAAAGGGGCACACAGTCACTTACGTGAGGGAAGGACCTGGACAACTCATTTGCGAGACGATCACCGAAACCGGAAAGGAGGGTGCCGCCTCCAGTGAGAACAACGTTTCCTGCAAGAACTTGGCGCAATTCGGCGTCACAAGCGCGAAGCGTATCCGATATGAGGGCTGGTAGATGCTTGGGAAGGTTCGGGTTTGAAGCCTGACAGGAAGTGCTCTTAGTAAAAGAGGTTTGATAAGGAGGTTCAGACTTACGACTAGAGAAGGCTGGTGATAGAAGAATTGTTCGCCTACGGAGAATCTCTCTGGGCCGAAGAAGGTATTGTATCCTGTAGGGAACTCGTAGCCTTTGGGCTGACGAGACGTTGCCAGCCTGGAATGAAGGTATCAGTCCGATGCGACGAACGGATACTTGGAAAAGCTCTTACTGGTCATTCCAACCCTGCTCTAGAATTCCTCCGACGCTGGAGATCCATTCGTCGACCTCTTTTGTCTCTGCCCAGTTACGCCAACTATCAGTAGTTTGCGCAAGTCGGTCTTGCCTGAGTGTGAATTTTGGAGGTGCGTTTGGTTCAACCGCCTAAAGTGGAGTTTCAGCCATGCAGGTTGGTAAGGAGGAGAAAAGGAATCCTGACCGCTTTGTTGGAAATAAGTTGATGGGACCATAGCTCCACCCCCTGGCGCATGGGTGTAGCAGTTGTTAGGATGTGACGGGCATGGGCGTGAACGAGTTTTGGTAACGCGGAATAGGCCAAACCTTGATAGATTGCTTTCAGCAAATGAACGGAGTTTTTAGAGTCAATACTCTCACCTTTGCGGAGAACAAAGCCATCCACAACTGGAGTGATACTGGCCATGGATTTCCCAACATCAATCACTAGCGCTGTGCCTTTGCCTGCAGCAAAGCTGCTCAAGATTAATACACAGGTAAAGGCAAGTAGGGGATGGAAGACGCACGCATTCAAGACACCTGTATTAGCGATGTAGAATGCAGGGACCTGAAACTCTTCAAACATAATTTCAGCCATCCTTTCACGGTTGGCAGGAGTGTTCCAGGTCGGCTCAGTCACAAGAATGGGATGTTCGGTAGCGTCAACCCTCATGACATCGGTGAGAGCGTGTTCGATGAGCGGAGGCACTCCAGTAAAGTCATGGACTATATTCGAGAAAAATTAATGGAAGAATCAAAACAGTGTCGATGATCACTCACTGAGGCCCTCTGACATTGGATTGCCGACCTCCATTCCAGGCCTCCACATGGATGGCCCCGACTGTCCTATGTAGAGCTTCGCTGCCTTCTTTTTCGCTGCCGCTGCTTCATCTCCCGTGGGTTCAGGCTCCATGGAGACGTCTTCATCGGTAGAGTAGCCGTAAGAAGTTGGTATCACGGCTTTGGGGGTATCGTCGCCTGCATATCCTGCGCGTACAGATGAGGTTCCAACGTCAACGACGAGTGCTGATACTTCGTCTGTATCACCATATGAGTTCTTCTGTCCTTGACTTAGCTTTCTTAACGACTCACCTCCACCGTAGATAACCATTCTGCAAGCTGCTGGTCTTGACTTCTTTCAAGGAATGGTTTTTGCCAAATGTGGAAGTCCTCGCGTTGTTGTACCTTGTTATGATCGCGGGCTAGTGGCACTGCACAAGATTTTTGGAATCTGCGAACCAGGTTAGGTTCAGCGTACAGACCGTGCCAAAGCCCTGCTCCTCCTCGGCCACTGTAGTCACTCGAATGGCGCCCAGAACTCAGGCACAGAATGGAGGAAAGAAAAGGAAGAACTTGGACGACGAGGCTGTGCCTCCAGCTGAGACTCTTGCCGTCGGCGATACGCTAGAAATGCTCAGCGATGAGGAGGGCGAAGCAGCTCTTTCAGACGATGGCGAAGTAGACGAATTCCCGGAAATCTACTCTGGCTCAGAGGCTGAAGATGACTCCGAAGACGAAGAAGAGTTTGATGAAGAGGACGAGGATGAGGATGAGGACGAATCCGACACTGCGTTCAGCTCGAACGAGGAAGAAATACATATATTCCCCAAAGCCAAGGAAACGGTATCAAATATTACTGGGCAACCAAAACGTGTCTATCCAGAGATTGAACCTGACTATGACTCTGATTCATCAACGGAAGATGTATGGTCTCTTCCCTTCCCTCGAAACCTTGGGCCTCATCGAACTTCCCTCTTTAGGTTTCTAATCGCGTCGGGAATGTGCCTATGCATTGGTACGACGATATGCCACACATAGGGTACGATATAGATGGAAAACAGGTCCTACGGCCAGCACGAGGAGACGAACTAGATAAATTCCTGTCAACGGTAGAGGATCCTTCCGCCTGGTAAGTTGAGATTTCATGTGGCCGTGGGTCCGCCGTTCACCTCATCGTCATCAGGGCGTCTGCTTTTGATAAAACTAGTCAAGTAGACAAGGAACTCACGGCCGAGGAGCTTGACATTATTCGAAGGCTCTACGCAGGAGAGAACCCTGATCAAGGTTATGACCCCTACGAACCTATGACGGAGTGGTTCACTGGCAAGGGAAAGGAGGAAGTTATGCCATTGTCCGCCGCTCCTGAACCCAAACGTAGATGGGTTCCCAGTAAATGGGAGAAACAAAAGGTACGTCGGCCTCTATCCTCCCAAGATTGTTCTTAATCTAACCTTTACTCCTGTAGATCATGAAGATTGTCCGCGCCATTCGGCAAGGTCGTATCGTTGGATCAAAACCCAAAACTACCTCCAAATTCGAGTTCTACTCAATATGGGCGGAACCAAGCACGAATCAAACCCCTCCACCCCCCGCACCAAAACCACGGCTTCCCACCAACTCAGAATCCTACAATCCCCCAGAAGAATATCTCCCAACAGAGGAGGAACGCAAGGAATGGGAGGAACTGGACCCGGAGGACCGAGACCGAGATTATCTCCCTCAGAAATACCCTTCATTGCGCTTGGTACCTGCTTACGACAGGTTCATTAAAGAGCGCTTCAGCCGTCAGCTCGACTTGTACCTCGCTCCTCGAATACAGAGAGCCAAGCTGGACATAGACCCTGAGAGTCTAATTCCCAAGTTGCCCAGCCCAAGCAGTCTGAAACCCTTCCCGAATTACAAGAGTCTTCAATACCGACACGCCCATGGCCGAGTACGCTGTCTGAGCGTCAGTCCTGATGGGGCTTGGGTGGTCAGTGGCGACGAAGGCGGCAGAGTCAGTCTTTGGGAAGTGAATGTAGGTAGAGAGGTCAAGGGGTGGGACCTAGGAAGCAAAATTGGCGCCGTAGAATGGTGTCCAAGGACCGATGTCTGTTATTTCGTTGCTTCGACGTGAGATTTGCATCTTGATCCCTTGTTCCTCACCCTAACTCAGCGATTTCTTTTCCACAGCGAAGAGACGCTCCACTTCTTGATTCCTCCAAATGTTGATAGCCAGGTACTCTCCCTCACGAAGGGACTTCTTGCACCAGCCTCATTACCCGCACCTCCTGCCACGCCCTCGTCTGTGAAATGGACGTCTTCCTCAGCAAATGCTTGGAGTGTGGACAACACCCTTCTGACTGTTACTCTCCCTCCGTCTTCCGGTCTACCGGCGCAGATCAACTGGCATAGGAAAGGAGACTACCTAGCCAGCGTCTGTAAGTTGACATCCATGCTGAAGTCTATCTCGAGAGCTAAGATAGATATATTCAGCCATTTCCGGAACTCAAGGAGGAGTCTGGATTCATCAGATGACTAAAAGGCATTCTCAAGCTCCATTCAAGAAAGTTAAGGGCGTTGTACAACTCGTGCAATTTCACCCTCTCAAACCGCACTTCTTTGTGGCAGTACGTTCCTACAATTAGTGATTAAACTTTAACTTTCGAGGCTAAGCTACCCTCGTTTACTATAGACTCAGCAATATGTTCGGATATATGACCTTGCCGAACAGAAACTCCTCAAGACGTTAATACCCGGTATCAAATGGATTTCATCGATGGATGTACATCCTTCTGGGGATCATGTCATTGTTGGAGGTTACGACAGGAAACTCTGTTGGTTCGATTTGGAGCTCAGCGACAAACCTTACAAAATATTAAGGTATGATTCATATCTGTTGACATCTATGAAATCAGCTAAGGGCGATTAAACGTCAAGGTATCACACGAGGGCGATTCGTTCAGTTCATTTCCACCCAACTTATCCCCTCTTCGCCTCGTCTTCTGATGATGGAGCGGTGCAAATCTTCCACTCACGCGTGTTCAACGACCTCATGAGTGACCCTCTTATCGTGCCTCTAAAGATTCTTCGTGGGCACGATATCAGGGACGGGCTTGGAGTTCTTCAAGTGAAGTGGTGTAGTAGGCAACCTTGGCTTGTCAGCGGTGGTGCGGATGGGACTGTTTCGGTCTGGTGCAGTTAATATGGTGAAGAGTTGACGCGACGCGTATCGGGCTATCTTTAATGAATGTACAGTCCCATGGAGAAACTCAATTACGCGTTGGTTTCGTGTTTGAAAGGGGCATGTCGATAAGGTGGTTGATTGACAAGGTCGAATAGCCAACGTCTAGCCTTCATTGGAACCTCGTGTTGTAACTCGACCTCTCTCTCCTCTGAGTGGCGCATTGTGAAGAGTAAGTCGAGCGATCACGGCATTCAGTCCGTCGAGCTAGGAGTGCGGCTATTCGAGTGTCTAAGACATATACGATCTGTCGTTTGATAGAGTTCATGGTACCCTCTATGGACTAGTACTCCAAAGAGCGAGATCGGAAAAGTGGAATTCACGATTTCCTGTTCAGCAAGCCGGCGGCTTCTGATTCGTGCCCTACCTCCGACAACGGCATTGGTTTGATATGTGCAGGTCATATGCACCTTTGCGCTTGAAACAGTCTTTGACCTACTTCTCGAGACTCTTCAAGGGATTTCAAAATTCTTCGGATGAGGCAGCCCATGGAGCATAAGCTCAATGTATGAGCGTCATTCCATACTTATCTTCACTTGAAAGAGGAATACCCAGCCTGAAGTTAACATGACGCTGATATCGTCGAGGAAATTGTATCCCTATTTGGTGTCAACAAAGGGAAGGGTCTTGAGCAAACAAGTTTCCCTGAATCATGGCGTTCATTTCCTCTCCCATCATCTGTTCCCTGTCAGGCAACCACAATCAATCGTACCTTTTCGGCATATTATTTTTGAGATTGGGCACTTGGATCTTGCGCTAAACCAACCATGGTGTCCGTGGTTAATGGCCGACGACCGCTCTTTCTTGGTAGAGTCACTGAGATGAGCAACAGCTGAAAACCTCGGATTACTGTGATCGGAACCTTTACTAGACTATCCGGTGCTTCCAATACGGTTCTGTACACCTTTTGCTGCAGTGGCGTCGATTCTTGGTTACCCAAGCTTTGAAGAGTAAGCAAGAGTTCACCGGGTCTCCACGGAAAGGAGGGGATGAAGCTTATTGAGGACTGCAGACCAGGAAGTCTCGCCAAAAGCAGGATGCAGGGTCAAATTTCTGCCTTCATGCTTTCTCCATCTCAACAACGCAATTCAACGCAGCATGGCGAATAAACGGGGGTAACTCATATGTCAAAGCCCACTGACAAGCTTCTGAAGGATCTTATTCGCTCATTGGACTACCGTATAAGGACACGTCAAAAGAGTTGTCTATTCCGGGTAGACCGCCGACACGGAACCCAGGTGGCCAAGTATGTCTCGATGCATCTTGATTTCTCGCTGGGAAGAAGTTGACGGCATGATCGGAATGAAGCCATAAACCAAGCCTTTATAAAGGACTCTGTAATTTCCAAGGTCTTGGAGGCACTTCGTCGTTCATCTCTCGAACTCGGCTTCATCCACTCTTTCACAACAATGACTAACTGGTCGGATCCTAAAGAAATCGCCAAAGACTATGGTGAGCTCTTTCCCGACAGAGACGTCATCGTATATTGACCACCTCTCCTCAGATGTCTTTGTGAAAGTAGTCTTTTCACTTTTCGGCCTATATGTCTGGGAACTGTTCACAACCTGCACCTTTGAATGGTCCTTGATCACCAAGCGTCGAAACTTCAGATGGCCTCTGGTATGTCCTCATCCCCCTTTCAATCTACATCACCATGAGCTAACCGGCGCTTGGCATTCTACAGAGTGAGTGTGCACAACTACATGTTCCTTAGACTGTTATCGATTCAGGACCTTCACAGTCTTCTTCTTCTTCTGTCGCTACTGCATGCTTTTCGCGCTGATTGGACTGTGCGTATGGTGGTCTACTGCAAATTTCATTCTCTGACGACGAATCAATCTAGTATCATCTCACTCACTGTCACCACCCGAGTAAGTATCACCGTCTCATGCATCGTCAAAGCCTGGAGCTAATGACCGGGTGTCTAGATTAACTGCGGGGTACGTCTCCTCATTCGGCCAACACGCCTCCTCTAGCTAACAACGTATACACTCAGGCATTGTACACGTTTAACTCAGTAGGTGTAATTGCTCAACTTCGCCGCTCTCTTTCCTGACCGCCTGACAGTGGACTGGGAATATGACCATTCTTTGTGCCTCGACATCGTTGATGCTCAGAACGTGAGTCGACTTCCAATCCTGACAAAATACAAATTTAACTGACATCGACATGGGAACAGCCTGGCACTGTGGGAGCGGAAGCGTCCAATCGTCATAGGTTTGGGAACGCTCTGCTTGGCACATTGGGGTCTCCTCTACCGAACAATGTTCATTGTCAAGGCAGAATGGAGCGACTTGGGCCAGGCATGTGTCGTGACCCAGACTAGCCCCAAGCTACTGAATTCGACGTTCTTCTTCAGTGAGTATTTTTGCACAGGAACTATCTCGTTAATGCCGCACTTGCAATTCGGGAACTAAATACGGATTTCATTCAGCTATGGCCTTCGATCTTACCATCACCCTCTTTACCGCCATCGCCTTGCTCAAGAAACACTCCGCCCGTACCGATCTGTGGAAACTTCTTTTCCAAGACGGTTTGATTTATTTCTTGGTATCCTTCTGCATGAACAGTATCCCCGCCGTGCTCAATATCCTTAATCTCAACAGTAAGTTCCTATCTTTCATCTGATGGCACGCGGTCATTAACTCCCATTCTTTCATAGCGCCTATGAATGTGTACGTGCCATATGACCATCATTCGCCGCTCTTCATTGACGCCCATCTTCATTAATCTCTGTCTTCATCTTACAGTATCGCTACGGTAAGTTCGGCCAATTTGGGTATAGTCTCTGCACTGTGATCTTACTCGTGTTCTGTCTTGTCAGATTCCAGCCGCCACCATAACGTGCGTTCGAATCTAATTCATTTCTATTTCTGCGCAGTTGCTCATGTCACCGGTCTTCTAGTGCTATCGCAGCCTGTCGCGCAGTCATCAGACTTCTCGACTTCCACTACGGCGAGGCGTACATTCATAGCGTCACGGGCGTCAGCAGTGGCAACCCGCGGCAAGGTGCTTTGAGCGTCGCTAAAGGCCAAAAATACAGCCGGCGCCCAGAGATCCATGTCACAACTGAACATATCACTATGGCAGAATTCTCGTGAGTGTTATGATTAGAGACTTACTCGTGACATGGTTCTAACCCAGGAACTTGAAGGCCGGCCACCACCGATTCTCCTTATTCGAAGGATATGCGCGAATCGACCATCGAGTTACCCCCCTTGAGGAAAGACTCGGAAGGCAATTCCCTCGATGAAAATGAGAAGAAGGACGCATTCTCGTATCCCTCCGCGGTTTAACATATGTATATATATTCGGATGTCACACTTTCGTTCTTTTGGACTGTAAATAACTTTTTGATTGTGTTGCAAGGTTGGAGGAGGATGCAAGGTTTTGGGGGTATATAGTGTACAGTTGCGAGAGTCGTGCTAGAGTACCGTAATCTATCAATACAGGGTTCATATTAAACTAATAAAACAGCATTACTTCACAAAAGCGTATAGATAATATCATCGTCTTCTCTTCGAGCGTCCGGATTTCCGTCTTGCTGCGAGGACACCTTGGCGATTGACGCCTTCTCTCTTGGGTTTGGGTTCCAGGCCCTTCGATGCGCGCCATTGTTCTCTTCGCGAATTGCGTGGCCCGTGTGTCGAAACCTTCTTGGTAGCAGGCTCATCAAGGTGCATGGCATCTGGAAGGGTAGTGTTGGAAATGGGGTAGGAAATGGTAGAGGGAAAGCACGAACCACCAGATTCCATCGGTTGAGTGGATACCGGTGCTGTGAAAAGTCCAATACGTTAACAAACCATTCCATGATTTGAACGAAAGGAAAAAATCCAGAAATAAATTATGTCGGTTGTTCTCTGCTTGGACCAAGTAAGCCTTTAATAGGCTGCTGGACTTGACCAGATCTTCGGAGCTTGTGCGTGTGATAGACTTCCCAATCGCTCAGCTGTGAGATCGTCCGCGTCGAGGACACCCAAGGTAGCAAACCAATACCAACCTAGTTGATCTGCTGCTCCCTCGGCCTCTTCGTCTTCGACCATCGAGTCTTCTGCATCAACACTCTTTGCAACTGCGAGGAGTTTTGCATTCAATCTTTGTAATCGTGCTGCTTCTGTGGCTGCGTAGATTCCGTCTTCCCGCTTCTTGTTGCGGTAGGTTCGCTTTGTCTTGGATCGCAATGATTTTGCCATTTCGAATGAAGACTGCTGGTGGGTGGTGTTTAAGGTGGGGGGAACTTGATACTGCCTCGCGGAAAATTGCTGCGAGGTTTATATCGGCTGACACATGCCTCGTGGTGGCAGTGCACGGTACCGGAAATGCTTCTGATTGGTTCTTGATCAATGCAGAACGTTCACCTACAATGCTGCAGTCGTCAGGAAATTATTGCAGCGTGCTCAGATACAGTAGTAAGGCCAAAGAGACACTCGAAAAGGTAGTTCATGATGACGCTACATGACTCTGAACTTCCACGTCTTTGACACGCACAGCTTCGTGGGTTCAGAGCAATCCGAAGACATCCCGCCACCTTCAAACGAATTTAATCACCAGCACGAGATATTTCCTGGATCCAGCAAGAACTTGCTTGTATTTTCTTTGTAGCTAACGCGTAAGGTGGTGTACAGGGGGTCCTAGTGATTTTCACCATATCGTATGCTCGTGGTTTCATGATTCCTGTGCCTCCCTGTAAAGGCCGAAAGCGAGTCAGTACATGCACAGCCAGGAGGAAAGGAGAAGTGACTTATAATATACAGAACATTGTTACATCTAATACAGCTGTCAGCGGTTTTTATCGCGATGAAAGCGGATGATCACACCTTATGAAAACCTCCCCGAGAGCACCGTTCGATTGACCATCCTGGTATTCTTCGGTGTTGGCCAGCTGAGTTTCACAGGTTAGAAGAAAGATTTTGATTGAGACGTCGGATGCTTGCCTGGAGGTTCATATATCCATCTGTGCTGACGAGGAATCCCTTGTATTCCAGACCCCACTTTAGACGAACAAAGACCGGCTTTCCCGTGAGCTCTTGAAGGAATGGTTTGGGATTCACTGGATTGACCTATCAAGACGTATTGAGCCTTCCATTATACCTAAAAGTAGCAGAAAACTTACAGAGGACATGGTGGTTGAAAACAGCACGTGCCAAATCAGGAAGGAGTGCTCAACAAGCAAAATCCATATAAGGCCAACATCAATTCGACCCCGATCGCACCAAAATTCCCCACTCAGGCTCTTGCCCGTCGAGCTTAACGCTTTCCACGACCTCTAGCACGCGATGTCGGACAGAGAAGGGCCTTCCGTAGGCGCACCGCCCGGTGATGACGATTTGTCGCTGCCCAAGGCAACAGTCGCGAAGATGATTTCTGGTTTGTCCTCCGCTCC
Organism: Clitopilus hobsonii; assembly: GCA_015708445.2. Lineage (NCBI taxonomy): Eukaryota > Fungi > Basidiomycota > Agaricomycetes > Agaricales > Entolomataceae > Clitopilus > Clitopilus hobsonii. Next base: position 1,522,226 of record CP068001.1, on the reverse strand, counting down.
GAGCATTTAGATGCCGTTCTAGAGTCGCGCCCACTGACGCTTGACATGTCATAGAACTGCTCCCAAACGACGTTGTATGCGCGAAGGAGACGCGAGACCTGGTTATAGAGTGCTGTGTAGGTGAACACGCGTCATTTTGTCGACTCCTCATATCGCGACTGACGCTTGGCTTCAGAGTTCATCCACTTGATTTCATCGGAAGCAAATGAAATATGCGAACAAGAATCAAAGAAGACGATAGCCCCTGAGCATATTATCAGCGCGTTAAAGGTGGGCTCATATATTGGATTCTGCATCTCATGCTCATCTTTTCTATCAGCGGCTGGGCTTCGATTCATTCACTGCGGAGGTTGAGGATGTGTTGAAGGACCACAAACAGCAGCAGAAGGTGCGTCCTCATCCGCTTCTGCTTCTGTTCTCAAAATACTGAACCCCCTCCTACAGGATCGAGAAAAGAAGGTTTCCAAATTCGAGCAATCAGGCATGACAGAAGAGGAATTACTGGCCAAACAAGAGGAGTTGTTCGCAGCCAGTAGAGCAAAATTCCAGTCCACGCAGCAGTAATCTTTCGTTCTTTGGGTTTCGTTATCTTTATTCAGTGTTGTACTTCTACTGCATATATGCTAATAGTCTATCATATATGTCGAGCCTGCAGGGCTTCTAACCGCCTCTGAGGACTGTCCCCATTCCACAAGCCATTCTCTGCGTTATACGTTGGGAGACCTCCTTGTTCTATCACGAACGATGCCGACACTGAGGCATATAATGTCGCTGTTGTCTCGGCATCAGTGAGGATGGCACTCTCAGTCAAAGGACCAATCACCTTGATATACGTCCCCGTTAGCAAAATCCAGCCCAGCACCAAGTCCGCCCAGGAACGAATTCCCAGCACCTGAACGAACGTTAGCATGGGCTAGTTATTGCGTGAGGAAACACCCTACCAGTCACATCCACAACCTTGTCCGCATCCTTTCCGGCCCAAAAGGCTGATACCCAACGCCCAGCTTCTCGTCTAGACTTGACATAAGCTCCCAGCTCTCCACTCCTGATCACCACGGTGCCATTTCCATTTTCTCCGACCCCGTATTCCAAGAAACGATCCGTAGCAGCTTCTATCCGCTCCTTGGTAGGTGGGTCAGATATTGAGAGGAGTGATAATGCCTCCTCTGCATTGGGACTAGGGCTCACATTCAAACAACATCCGTTTGCTGGACCCGGAGATTGACGTACCTCAAGATGGATATTGCGGGCAGTATCTCAATCAAAGCCGGAAGTTCTGAGGGGACGCAACGGAACTAGGAGAAATGAGGATCGATCATGGTTGCATGTCAAGGAATACGTACTGGTATGGGTTCATATATAAGGGCTGGATTCCAATGAGGTGCCAGTCCAGCCTGAGCTGCTTTTATTTCTCCCACAATAACAGATGCTCTCGTTGGCGAGCAGATAAAGTGCAAGGTCCCAGGCAATGGATCCTTGACACCGACATAATCTTTAGGAGTAAGCCGGAGTCTTGGCGTCGTATATTCAAAACTAGTAACATCGTTGCAGCTCAATGAGAAAGCGGGTATGCCTGCAGGCTGAACGTTCAACCTACTCTCGATGTTCACCCTTGTATGAGTTTAGCGCACGAGTCGTTCGCCGAGATGGCTGGTCTCTAAAGAGCCACATCTCTCGCCCATACGACTGTAATGTTTGCTCCATATCAGTAGGGAAGTCGTATCCCTTGTCGATGATCGCGTAGATTTCTTTCGCAGGTAACCTTGGAGCACGTAGGTTGATTCAGATCTAGCAAATGGCAATCCTAGAGAATCGCACCATATTCGAGCACCAATTGCAGCATATGTCCCTCCACCACCTATCTAGATCATCGTATTAAATGACAGGTAAAAGAGGAGATCAAGAGCAGTGAATCTGGTCTTTCCTGTGGTTCTGCAGTTTTGCCTGTAGGGATACCATTCTCGTCGGCGAAAGCAAAATCGTCAATTATAAACAGCCCCAGAGACGCGAAAGGCTTATGAGTCCGATTACCCGCCATGATGGTGGTAGAAAGTAGGATGTGATAAGATCCCGCGTCCACTGAAGCCACGACCCTTGACCAGGATCATTCAAGGCATTTGCCTTTCTTGCTCTCGAACGGCATCCATCATGCAAGTTCACGCGATTATCTACCACCCGGAGCACATCTCAGACCAAGTTCGCGTCGAATACTCCGCTGAACGTATAGCTACGACTGACTGTTGCTGAAGCTCTACGAACGCGCTCTGACATTCGTGGATGATGAAAGTGCCAAACGAATACGACGTTTCTACAGACGCGAAGATGCTTGCCGTAAGTGTTCTACAAGAACGACTTGAACAGTGCATTCTATGTATTCCTTAGGAACTCTGATTGGACGTCTACTGGTCCGAAGCTTGCTCCAAGAGAAAGGCATCTTACCTTCACAGATGACCTTCGCTGTTACCGAAGCTGGCAAGCCTTACATCGTGCGTGTTACGCTCCTTGATCTAGGAGCAAAGATTGACCGAACTTGAATAGACCACTGCAGGTGTAGATCCACCCCTTGCCTATAACGTAACTCACGATAATGCTCTCGTGGCCATGGCATACTCTTCTGGGATTCATGGGCCCCCTGCCTTCATGCTAGGGGTTGATGTTATGAAGGTCAGGATACCACGGAACGAGAGTTTACGAACATTCATAGATAGTATGAGTGGCCAGGTAGGGATGATCTTCACAAGCAAATGTCAGGTCATTCGCTGAAGTCACCCTTGTTCTGCATAGTTAACATTCAAGGAGCGTCGATCCCTACTGGGAATACCAGACGACGAGAGCCTTCAGCGGTTCTTTTGGATGTGGACCATGAAAGAGGCATATACCAAAGCACTAGGCCTCGGCCTGGGATTCGACTTTTCTCGGGTGGAATATGACATAGAAATGAATGTCGTCCAAGTCGACAAGAAGCCACTTTTAGGATGGAGATTTGACAAGTTCGTGATACAGGATGGCGGGGATCGGTACCAAGCGGTGGTAGCAGAACACACTGGAGATGGCGATTCTCGAATTGTGGAAAGCGTGGCGCCGGGTTGGTTGAAGGTGGAGGATTCGCATACATTCATAGAAAGGACATTGTTGAACCTAGCAAGTTAACGTACAAAGTTATCATTGAAATTCCTAAGCTGCACCCTCGATAGCCGCAATCGTCCCTCCTACCAGCCAATCACCGTAATACACACAGCTCCTGGGGTTGACAGGCCCTCCTTCTTTGCAGAACTCGAACGATGGGCAAGAACTGCAAGGGGCCTCCAATGCTGAAACTGTGACGCGCTCCTGCCGAATCGCCCGGTATACATACCCGCCGCCCCCGCTGGTATCGTAGCTATCCCACTCGGGGACTGGGGACGATGAGCGTTTCTCCGCCTTGCGCTTCCTAGTATGATCATCCGACTCATCAGAGGAATCACTGTCAGATGAATCCTTTGCCCGTTTCGATCGTGATTTCTTGGATTTCTTGGGTGGGGAATCATCGGAATCGCTGGCTGATGACTCTTCCGAATCACTGCGAGAGCGCTTCTTTTTCTTTTTCTTGGTGGGAACATCTGAATCTACATCACTTTCCGATGCGTACTTTGACCTGGAGCGTTTGGCCTTTTTGCGTGAGCCGCCGTCCGAATTTGACTCGCTGTCGCTGGATAGTGCCCGACGTTTTCGCTTGCTTGAGCTTTCCTTCTCCTTCCGCCTCTTCCTCTTTCTGCGGCTGTCAGAGTCGTCCGAATCGCCATCGTCGATCATGCTTGCATTCCACATAGAGGTGCCAAAGGAAGGTAACTAGACGGAAGACATGAGTTTGACGGCCCGGGTAGATGATATCATTTTACACACCCGTTCCACCTCTCCATCAAGAACAAGGACGTTCAGCAGCATTTCGACGTGGTCCACAGTAAGATCTGTCTCCGTTAGACGTGCCTTCCTCAGCGAATTCCGGATCTGTTCAGCCGTGGGATAGTCCGGTGAGTTCGAGAGTGCATATAGTGCACCCTCATTTTTGTCACCTCGGCGTTTTGGGAATGACTGCCGGTAGAAGATGGGTATGGAGTAAGAAGGGGTATCGGGGTACTCACCTGGTCTCGAATAAACTTCAAGCAGGCCTCGGTGAGATGTTGTATGAACTCGGTGTCTAGTTCGTTGTCAGTATACCATGGGCCGCCGGTCAAAGCCACGGATGGGTCCAAGCCTTCCAGCATATAGATCTTTCGCGTTGGATGCTATACATAGAACTGGTTCAGCTCAATTGAGTTGAAGCCACAAGAGTCAAAACGGTAGCCCACTTGGACGGACGGAACCCGTTTGATGAGTCTCTTCTGTGTCAGGGTCTTGAGGCATCGGTCAATGACGGTCTGGTGCAGATTAGTCTTTGCCTTGAGGTGTTTCGTCCAGATCCCTGCGTACACAATAGGCATTAGTACCCTCATTTCTTAGGGAGATGACGTACCTTCGTTCCCAGACCCCTTGATCTGTCCCAAGACTAGGTTTTCGTCCACACTGAGGTCTTTTGTACTGGTTCCAGGTTATTCTATCAGGTTGAATCCACAGAGGGGGACAAATCGGGAACCCACGCCATCAGCTCCTCCTTCGTAACCGCCCTGAATGATACCGCTCCCTTCGCATCCAACATAGATTTCAGCAGCCCAACTCTGAGCAGGAAGTTGAGGGCATCTTGACGCGCAGTAACATCTGGGATGATCGCCTCGACTTGTTTCGTAGACAATTCCTGTGCAATGGAATTAATGTATGAACACTGCAATACCCTTAAAACAAAAGGCCAAGTCGTACCTTCTTGGGCGCTCTGAGGCCAGCTTGATGAAGCTTGCTCTCAAGCTCATTGGGAGGACGTCTCACCGTACTCATGGTAAAGTGTGAAGCCGAGATTTATCAACGTGACATGAAAGTTTTGGCGAGGATGGTCGTCACACGTCTTAGCGAGTCATTCTTGTTGGCGAGGTGCCTGGCTGGCAATGCGTCGGACTAATATTGGAATTTCTAGTGTAGGTATACTATGTTACAGAGTATGCTTGAGAGCTATTGAATTATGTACTAATGATGATGGTGAGAATGCAAGATTAAGGTATGAAAATACTGAAAATGCGATTAGCTATCGAGAGCGTAGATGCAGGAATTAATGCGAGAAAATTTGTGATACAATGGTGGTGGAAAAATGCGAAAGCTTGAGGTTGGGATAAATATCTGTGCAATAGAAATATGGTCAATAAGCAAGGAATAGGTTATCGACGTCCAAGTCGAGGTCCTGAGCCACGATAGCAGGCGTAGAGGGTCGGGATTGCCAGATCCGTCCCTCACTGTCGGTCGCTTTATGAGTGGAGCACCAGTGCATGCCTGAAAGCTCGAAGCCTTGTAATTTCCGGAGCGACCCTAGCGCCTTTGCAATATTATCGTAAAACGCCTATCCACGTGAGAAAATGAGTCGGGACTTTTGTAGGGCAGATGAAACGGCGGTGCACGTACCACTTCAGGAGCAGCAGGGAAGCTGTAGTTGGTCATGATGCGGAGATACATGAGGTGCGGCATGCATTCGGTTATCGTCTCCAGGAGGGACGAAGGGACAGAGCTTGTGGTTACACCTAAAATTTCCACTGGTGCCGAGGCCGTGGCCAGTGCGGCGACACCAGTTGGCGTAAGGTCCCCTGAGAGCAAAGTGATATTGGACACAGGTCGACCTGGCACAATGTCCATGGCAACGTCGGATGAGCCAACGAACTGTGATAACCGCGGAATCGCACTGCGCGGCAGTGTGGATGAAATGGGTGTGGGTTGTGGTGCGAATTCCTCTTCGTGGACCTCAAGCTCCAAGAGGTCGTCTGCCTTGCTGAGAAATTGGGTGACATGGGAATCAAATGGAAAGGTGCACGCGAATCGTTGCAGCCGAGAATAGATAATATTCTCCGTGTTATGGAGGATCCAGCTCGCTTTAGGATCAATGAAAAGTTCCAATGAGAAAATTTCAGTCATGTTGGCAACTGCAGTGGCCAGCATTTGATAAAAAGAGTGAAAGACGGTGGAGGAGTCGATGTTCATAGCGAAGGTGCGAACATAACTAGCCAGGAGAGGGTTCTTTGCGAGAGTGACCACGACGGATAGATTGCGAGAGATCGATGAAATGGATATGTGCCTGTAGAGGGAACGCTGAGCTACTGAGCATATTGAGGACGAAGTGAGTGAGAAGGTGGCGAGTTCAGCGGGCTTAAGGTGATCACAGACAGCATCGAGCAGCTCAGCAGGAAGGTGGGCAATGGCCATTATTGGAGGCGGGGACACATTCAAAAGGCAGATTGGAAGTTGAAGTTGAGCTTTTATAGGATCTGATGGTGGTTAAAGGGCTATCTCAAGCGAAGACAGGGCCTGTCCAGGAGGAGAAAGGGACCGTGTCGGACGCTGATCCAATCCATCATAGCGTTTCGCCTCTTCCAAAATTTACACAGTGCCGCTTTACACGAGGCGCGCCAAATAAACCGGCGACCCTGGCTTCTCCTATTAACAACGTAGCCAACTCATAAGCTTGCTTTGTCTTAATGCTGGCAATATCCAGAACACGCTGCTTATCTGCTACTACACGTCGCATACATCTTGTCAAACAGCGCAGTTCACCCCATTTGCTCAGTCCATTCAATAGGTCTCTATCACAAGACCTGTCGGGCGACATAGCCCAAGCTTCGTATCGCGCACATTGTGGTCAGCAGCCGCCCTTGTATCTCTGGCTTCTCTTCTTGGTCTTTACCGCTTTTTCTTAGTCCCGTATCCCCGACGTACTCATACTTGCGGAGCTCTGTCAGCTCAAGATGCTGGTTCCAAAGTTATTCTTACTGGCTGGCTCCTTCCCGGACGGTGATTATCTCTTTTTCTCTGAACCCCATTTGTCAGTCAAGAGACTTACTCGGCATATTCACCAACAAGAAAGGGCAAGCTCGTGTCCTTCTTTCCTCTCAAGGATTCTCATGGCGTTACCCAACTCATTGTCAATCACTCACAAGACTCAGCTGCTGATACATCAGCCCTCGCCGGGGTACCTGTAGAGTCTACTGTATTGATCGAGGGTACCGTTCTACTCCGCCCACCTGAGGCTAGACGATCTGTGAGTGAACATTGCCACCACCACTCTTCACATCGGTGAACGCTAAAGTACTTATTTAGGCTCCTACGGGAGAGATAGATGTTCAGGTGGACAAATTTACGGTCCTGAATCCGGCCGGAGATCTGCCGTTTGTCCCATCTAATCCCCATAACCTAGTATGGCATATTCGTGACTTGGCTTGGGTATTGCTGCTTTAACTCAATACTTCTCACACCTCCAGGCGAATGATGATCTCAGAGCTAGATATCGATACTTGGACCTGCGCCGCACCGCCCTATCCGATAATCTCAAGAAACGAAGCAAGGTGGCACACATCGTGCGTAACATACTTCATGAGCAAGGTCGGTAGCAGACGTTTGTGGCGTGGCACCAGCATGCTGATCACTGGATAACGATTAGATTTCGTTGAGGTCGAAACCCCGGTGCTTTTGCGTTCGTCGCCAGAAGGTGCCCGCGAATTTCTTGTCCCAACTCGGACATCCAAGGCTAGCCTGAACAGCGGCGAAACCCCGGCGGAACCATTATTCTATGCGCTTCAGCAATCGCCTCAGCAGCCAAAGCAGTTGCTCATTTGCTCAGGGGGTGTTGACAGATATTTCCAGATTGCGAAATGCTTCCGAGACGAAGATGGACGCAAAGATAGGCAACCGGAATTCACACAGGTCGATATGGAGATGGCGTTTGTGTCATGGGGTCAACAGGAGGGATCCGCATTCTCTCCGGATTGGACGATCGGTGGCGAAGAGATACGCAACGTTGTTGAACGCCTCATCCGTGAGATATGGCTGAAGGTGGAAGGAATCCACCTTCCAGAACACTTCAAGGTCATGACATACGACGAAGCAATGAATCGTGTTAGCTCTTGCGTTTCCTTCAACGTATGATAAGCATTCTAATGTTTGCCTCAAGTTTGGCTCTGACAAGCCTGATACTCGGTTCGGCCTTGAGGTATGTTAGTCTATCACTTTACGGATCTCGCCTCGACTGAGTCAAGTGACAAGATTATCGATATCACAGAGCACCTGCCGCAGGATCATCGTTCGGCTCTCGATAAGGTTCAAGAGATTATCGAATGTATTCCCATCCGCAAAGGGCTCGAATCACACTTCACAGGTGCTTCGAAGGAATGCGACAAAATTCCCTCTGTGGTACGACCTTTTCACTCTTGGAGCGATTCTGATGCTCATAACTTTGACAGACCAAGTGGAGGATCACGAAGAAGAACCAAGCATCTTGGCTGTCTGATTGTGGCATCGTCACGAAAGATGATCCCTTTGATTGTGCTGCAATCGCTCTAGAGCTAGGACTCCAGCAGGGGGATGAGGTTTGGATTTCCCGCCGGGATGCAAAGCCCAAGGTTCGTCCTTGCTGTTCTGATCCTGACTCTCATCTACATTTTGCCTGCAGGGAGGCGCGACAGCGCTTGGAAACACTCGACTGCGTCTGTTTGAAATTGCCCAGAATCGGAGTGCGGCCTTGTCTTTCCGTTCATCTCCATAATCGTTCTTACTATCTTCCCAGAGGAATTCACTGTCACAGAGGAGCCACACTTCCTATGGGTCATTGAATTCCCGTTGTTCACAAAAGCGGATGACGACAAGGACTTCCTTGCAAAGGGTCGATGGAGCAGTTCTCACCATCCCTTTACTGCACCAAAGTGGCAGGACGTATCGCTCATGCATTCTCCGGAGACCATTGAATCGGTATGTACCTGCTCTTCAGAGAAGCCCCATCGTGGCTCAATCGCGCATATCAGGTGCGGGGCCAGCATTACGACCTTGTCCTCAATGGCATGGAAATAGGCGGAGGGTCGGTCCGTGTTCACGACGCTGAGATGCAGGATCATATCTTCAGCAATATATTACAGGTCAGCCCCACTCGCTGTCACACCCTAGCATCTCGTGCTCAGCCTTCGTCATTATTCTTTGTTCATTTAGTTGAACGATGTCGAGAAAGCACCCTTCCAACATTTGCTGAACGCGCTCCGATGCGGCGCGCCTCCTCATGGGGGCATAGCTCTCGGTAATACCAATTTTCAGCGTTATATGAACCAGAATTAACGTTCCTGGTCAGGTTTCGATCGGCTGATGGCCATACTCTGCAATACGCAATCCATTCGAGATGTCATTGCCTTTCCGAAGACAAGTTCGGGGGCAGACCTTCTATTCAGAAGCCCAGCTCCCATCAATCACGAAACACTTTCGCAATACGGGATACAGCCAAAATGACCACATAGAGCCTAGACTCATAAGACGGCATAATATATACTTGCGTATAATAATATGGTAATGATAATTTTTTTTTCATGAGACAGGGTCAGCCTCATTCGGTAACGCTGGGGCCATCGTTTGTGGAGGTATATCAGGCGTTTTCGGGAAGGTAATGGAACTCGAAGCCGTTTCTTCATGATGAAAATCGGTATAAGGGGACTGTCCATATGTCGAGGGCCACTCGGCGGGTCCTGAACTACCTGACGGTGGTGTCGAACTACCATTAGGGGCTAATCCAATCGTTTGTTCGGAATCGAGAAGTGAATGAGCTTCATCAATGACAGTGAGCACATTTCGAAGTTTAGATTCGGCTTTTCGATGAGGCGAACCTGGTGAACCCGGAGGAGGCGAAGCGGACTGCTTTCGAGAAAGTATTGGCGAAAGGGGTGGCGACGGCGTTGGCGTTACATCTACGTCGGGAACCCGCCCCCAATCGGTTGACATTGATTCTGTTGGAAAGCTCCCGTTCAGACCCTGAGGAGCCCACGATGACGCAGCTGAGGGTCCTGCAGAGTCCCCACGTTGCGACGATGCGATAGAGATTTGGCCTGGAGAAGCAGTTGGTGTCGCATTGAGCGACAGTGGTGCTAGTATACTGAAGATCTGGTCTTCCGACTGTGGCGGTCCGTATGAATCAAACGGGTCCGGAACTGTCTGCAGCATTTGTTCCAAAATTGGGTCTGAACTGAAGGTCGACATATGGTGAGAGGCTTCTGACAGATGCAAATCATGAAACTAACCCTTTTGCTGTGAACCTGTCGAAGACGTCCATCGTCGAACGAACAACGACACATGTCTGTGAGACCGAATCAGCGGACGGCCATAGTAAAAGGAGATGGGAAGGCGAGGGGTGTTACCTTTGCCTGGACAATATCCCACACTTGTTCCTCATGCTCCACGATTTCGCGGTAATGAGAGGCCTTCAGGTCGTCTAAATCGTCAACCTGGCGCTGCAGTATGGACAGCGCTTCTCTGAAACTCTGTAAGTCTGTTTTGGAGATCAACATTTGTTTCCGCATGATAAAATATTGACATGCCGTACTTCTTTCTCTCTTGTTTAGGGTACGGGACTCGGTATCTCTGATGATTTGACTCTTCTCCCTCAAGGCTTTTTCATATGTGGCTGAACGTTCCTATTGGCGACTATCAATGACAGCTCCACGTTGGAAGAGAAGGACGCGAACATGGGCAACAGAACGATAAGATTCCAGATGTTGCTTAAGCGGCTGCTCAAATTTCCTCTCGATAGTTTCGGCCTGGAACGTATGCGGTTAGAGGGCAGCATGGGAGAAATAGAGTTGAGTTTAGACGCACAAGGAGATGCCAATGGTTTCCGATTAGATGGTGTAGACCAGATGCTGCTTGGAGTTTGGTGCCACTTTCGTAGGAAGGTCCCTTGAGCCTGACGCCTTGAGATTTCTTTGGTGCACGGTTGAACCAATAACGCGACGTACCCACTACAAGTTTCCAATGCATCTGCGAACCGGGCGGTTATCTTGGACATGTTCATGAGGGCTGCGCAGTATTCTGTAGTCACATTTATCAACTAAATATATTATGGAGCGTTAGCAGAAGGTCGCAGAAGCAGAAGCCCAAGCTACCACGCACGTCTTCGTAGGCATGTATACTTGACTTCAAGTTTGCCCTAGTTATGATCTTCTCCGGCCCATTTTCGCCGAAGTGCATCGCAGAAACATTCGTTGACTCGGAGAAAGTTGGTGAGGGAGGCTCCTCGCTCTTTGATTTACCTCTGAAGCTCAATGTTAGGGCTCGTAAGCTCAGTGTTCGAGGTCTGCTGGGTGCCATGGTGAATGTGCTTGACAGAGTATATGAACGTTATCATCATTCCTGCATTGGGCAACCGTGATCTGCTTGGAGTCACAAGCGAGTTGATACCTAATTCAAAGTTTCTCGGTGCTCAAGAGTGGACAATAAATCCAAAATGGCATTTGGGCTTCCAATGTTCTGTATTATATGCTAAATTACTAAATATAACTGGACAATTACCCAAAAATAGCTATTTGACCGCCCTCAGCGTACGGGGAGGAGTTGGATTGCATGACAGCCTTGCTAGCAACGCCACGAATGGGTGAAGGCGTCTATACTATTTTGTTCGTGGCCAGGGAAATGTCAAAGCGGAAAAAGAGCCTGGACCTTCCGCAATCCGGAGGGAGGCAACCTGCTATAGAGAGGGTCAGCCAAGAGCGGGGAGAGGCTGCACTGCACATGCCTACCAGTCTATTTCCTTCCACCAGCAATCATACTCATCTTCTCCGGTGAGTCCCTCAAGTAGAACAACTTCGCCCTCCTCATCCTTCCCTTCGGTGGCTGTTGCAGGACCTTGACTTCCTTCACATGCGGTGAATTAGGGAAAATCTGCATCTCTACACCCGTCCGCTGCACAATATTCCTCAATAGGAATGAGGAATCTGGTCCACGTCGGCGAATACCGAGCAGAACGCCAGTGAATGTATTCGGTGCATGTTCGAGGGTGACATTGATGATGGAACCGGGACGTAGCCTCTCTGGTGACTGCTTGGAGAAAAGTTTGTAAAGTAACTCTTGTTTCTCTAGAGTAGGCAAGGTTTTGCGAATGTGTTCCATGAGCCCTTTACCTCTTCTTAAGGCATCGAGGGAAGGCTTCTCCGGAACGGTAGGAGGTGTGAGGACAGTTTTCGAGAACGGGTAGGTTGTTATAGTCCGTGACGTTGTCGCTACCGTGCGCGTTGCATTTCTCCAAGTACTGAGCATTGCAGGCCTTCGAAAGGTTGTAAGCCTGTTGAGGATTTGGCTTTGAGTTGGCTTGTACGCGACAAAGTTCTGACACGGAAAAATTGGATTACATAATCTCGGTGTATTGCTGTTGGAGAAAGGAGCGACAAGCGTCGTATCGCTAAGAAGACAGTACAGGGCGAGGCTGTGGGTTCTAGTACTTTTGAATACTGAGAAAGAAGTGTATAATATTGCGAGAACGCATGTAAGTCTGTCCGATGAAGTCTAATAATTAATATCCTCGGCCTCTACCCCTGCAAAACGAGTCAGTCCAAGCACGTTCACAAGAAGTTGCAGAGTATATCTGACCTTCCACGTCCCCGGGCATACGGATTGTAGCCTCCGTATCCTCTGTAGCCGCCCCGGTAGCCACCTCTACCCCTTCCTCTCTTGTTGAAGCCTGGAATGTTAGTTCGTTTCGCTGTTACCTGGATAGCAGGGTGAGCGTGTGCCGTGTCTTGACGAAACTAAAGATATACCTTTATTAATCTGCCTTTGAACAAAGAGTTATCCATGGCCACAGCAGCATCAACATGCTCAGGCTCAGCAAATTCAACATAAGCATACCTGTTAGACGTCAGTGTCAGATGGATTATGTTGCTATGATCACAGCTGTGACGTACCCTTTAGGATGGCCAGTGAATTTGTCGCAGAGAATGGTAACTCTGTTAATGGTACCGCATGCTTGGAAATGCATCTGAATCTCCTCAGGTGTTGCACTGTAGTCGACCTGGTAGGACAGGTCGTTAGAATCTGAGGCTGATGAGACGAAAATGTAGACACACGTTTCCAACATAGATACTCCTGCCGTCAGCCAAGTGCATATCTTCTTCGGTGTCCATAGCCCCTTTATCTTCTGAGCCACTACCAGCAGCAGCCTCCTCCGCCTGTGCTTGCAACTCTCGCAGTTTTTGGGCTTCCTTTTCCATCTCCTCCACCCGTTGCTTCATGAGCATGATTTCCTGTCAATCGAATTCAGCCTTTGTCAGAGCACGTTCTTAGAGTTGAAATTCACCTTGGACTCGGCGTCTTCACCATCGTCGACCGAAGGCTCACCGACGTGCTCCGAGGCAACTTGTTCAGGTTGGACGTCGGCCATAATCAAGCGAAGCTAATGGAGGTTGGACTTAGGAAGGTAGTTTGGTTGTTCCCTTTGGACCAAACAAAGATAGTTTTGCTCTCACGTGCGAAAACTGTGGCTGTGTTCATTACCCCAGATTTCTGCCATATCGGAAATTGGCTGCTTCGAGTTCGCTGGGCGCAGCATGGCAGACTGCACCAAGTACAAGCGTTCAAAGCCGTCCGACAGCAGCGGCCACCCTGGTGTATCAGAATTTCTGTATATGTATTCCGTATTCCGAGTCATCAAAAAAAATTACGTCGATAATCTATTAGAGGATAGATCTAGAACGGTATGTGGTGATGACCCCTGGCGTAACACATTGGCATGCCCCAAAGAAACGGGCCACCTTGTATCCAGTCCAACGGGTTCGGTTGCCAGACGATGGATGGCTTCGCCTTCTGCTCTGCAATAAATGGGTCATATGGTACGCATGCTTCCCTGAATATCTCATAGCCTATCGATTGGTGACTGCGTGGAAGATCATCAAGACGTCTTTAACGATGCCGAGCCCTGGAAATTCGATCACAGCCACGACCGCGCGGATGAGGACGGGTACCGTGACTAGAGTGTAATATTACAAACTTGTATTTGTCCTTTATATACAGAGAATGAGCTCATAAGGTTTTTGTATCCCTTGGTACCTTCATTCACATTTTTTCTAAAGCCAAGCTCTTGGGTACAAAGTAACGCGTAACGCTGATCAGCCCGGGGTTTTAAAAAAGTGCACGTGGGGTTAGGTCCTCCTAATAATTATACAAGATTCCTTCTTCCTGACCGTCCATTCTAGCAGTCCATTTGCCACCCACTCCTGCTGTCATGGCTAAGGGTGACGATACAACAAGTCAAGCCTCGAAGAAGAAACGTACTGACGACGAGCTGCCTCCAGAAACGGGCGGAAAACCAATACAATTGCAGAGAAGGAGGGTATGGAGGGCTTGTGAAAGCTGCAGGTCGGCAATTCTGTACCGACTTCTCTGGTATTCATCCCTAATCCTTCCGCTTTTCTTTTTGTTGTATAGACGCAAGAAGATCAAGTGCGATGGTTGCGAACCTACCTGCTCTCAATGTTCAGCCTCAGGATCTACCTGCACATGGCTGCAGACGAAGGACAGAGCTGCGCTCAGCAGGCAGTAAGAGTCTGTTCCCCTATCACCATTCTTAACCCTCACACTTTCACTATAGCTATGTACAGGAACTCGAGGCTCGTCTGCTTCACATGGAGTCACTCTTTTCACAGATCGCACCTGTCCTGGAGCAACTCGGCCCTGCTGCGAGCAATCTGGTACCTCAGGCAACTGCAGCATCCGGCTCGACTTCGGCGAATGGCACCACTCCAGCAACAGAACCTATGTCGCCACTATCAGCTACCTCTCCGAGTGCCCCTAATCATCCTATGAGAGCTGCTACTCCGATGAAAATGGAGGACGATGTTGCCGATTCCCTCAATCAATTAGCCCTCGATGAGTACGGACATATGCGTTGGATCGGAGGCTCGTCGACAATGTCGCTGATTCAGTCTTTCCGGGCGCTCACTGTTTCACCAATGCACCGTATCTCTCCCATGGAGGAAGATCCTCACGCCCCTGGGCCAAGTGTGAACAAAATCTACTTCCCCGCCGCTGTATTCTTTGGGAAAGTCAAGGCCTTACCAGGACCAGAGGAAGTCGAATTCCCTGATCGGGATCTAGCCGATAAACTCGTATGTCATACTTTTATGCGCCTTTCTAGACTTGATCGCTGATAATGATTCTGCATTAGGTCGAAGCATACTTTACACGTTTCCACTATCTAATGCCTGTGATTGACAAGCCATCCTTCATGAAGCAATACAACGTTATCATGGACAACAAGCATGACACCGCTCTTGTCCGAACTGAGGCACCATTCATGTCCCTCTTGTTCGCTCTATTCGCGAACGCAGTCCAGCTTATCGAGGATCCACGTCTGAACATAAGCGAGCGAACAGACGATGGCGGAATGGGGATGGTGTACTACGAGAGGTAGGCGACTTACTCACCTGATGTGTTTCCTTCAAGGCCTTCGTTGACTGATTGAGTCCAGGGCCATGATTCTGCAGTACATCAGCCACCCAAACATCCAGATGGCTCACGTCCAATGCTTTATCTTGATGTCTTCGTTCCTCTGCTCAGTCAACTGCCTCCCTCAAGCCTGGATCCTTATCGGACAAGCTGTGCGTACCGCTCAGGACCTCGGTCTCCATGTAAGAGGCGTTCTCCCGTTGTTGCTAGACGTTTGATATTGACTTGTTGTATAGCGTTCTCCCCGGCGACTTCTTATCACAAACATTGAGAAAGAAACACGCCGCAAGGTCTGGTGGGGTGTCTATACGCTGGATCGTATGCTTGCCCTTGCTCTTGGCCGCCCGATTGGAATTAACGACAGCGATTGCGACGTCGAGCAGCCAGCAGAAGTCGACGACGTTCACCTTCCAGAGTACTTCTCCGGAGCTTCGATGACACATCGACAGCCTTCGTTAATGAGCGGTATCCTGGCTTTGAACAAGCTTTACGAGATCGGTGGCCGCGTCCTTCGACAAGTCTACTCCTTGGAGAACTGCAAAGACTCCCTGGAACCGGAGAAGAAAGCGGAACTTCAGCACACCGTGGAGTCTCTGGACAATGAACTCAACAGCTGGTGTGAGAATCTTCCCCCTGTCTTCAAATCCCAGTCCGAGACCGACGAGCAAGTCTCCATGGGTGCCGTTCTCTGCAGCCACTACTACTCCATTCTTACCACCCTTCATCGCAACCTTCTTCCGGTGTCGCATGACCAAGCCCAACCCGTGACGGCCAAGTCGACAGTCAAAGCTGTCTCGTCCGCGCGGTCTTGTATTCGCCTCGCACCTTCGATCAAGCATGTAGTTCCGCCCTCGCACCATCTTGCCTTCTTCATACAGCACCTGTTCAGTTCAGCTGTCATCCTGCTGTTGTACTCCATGCATTCCCCGGATCCTCGCGCATCTTCGGCTGCCCTGGAAGAAGCAAAGAGTTCCCTTGCTGCCCTGGAGTCCTGGGAAGGTAAATGGCCAGGTGCTAGGAAGTGCAGGGAGTTACTTGCCGAGCTGGCAGAGACAGCAATTCGAGCGGTTGCAAAAGGAACAGCCGTCGCGTTTCCAGCTCCTGCGTCCCCTGCGGTTGCATCTCCGACAGCAGCCCCTTCGGATCTCCATCGGAGACGTTCAGTGACCATTAGCACGGTGCCGCAAGGAAGCATGCAGCCTCCCGGCCGAAATGCTAAAGGCCGCTCATCCCGACGAAATCCATCCAGGGACCCTATTGGCCCGACGTCTAGGCGACTCGCCGCGGTTTCTCCGTACAGAGTGGATAGTGAGTGTCAAGTGTTGAGTTCCCTCATTTCAAACATGGGACTTATATATGTTTTCCACAGCTGCCCGAAGAGCAAGATCCGCATCGCGTAAGCGTGGTCCTGACGATCCGGATGCTGTAGACCGTACAGGATCCTTCTATCAGTCGTTCCGTAGCCCTTCATCTGGCCCAGCTGGGAGCAACCACAGCTCCCCAGCTTCGGCGACCATGCCATCACCTGCCATGTCGCATGTCGAAAACCTCACCAGTGAGAGCCCAGGCTTGGCACATGCTACTGTCTCGCCGACGTATGCATACACACCACCAGTCTCCGCCGCATCGATCCAGTCGTCCCCACCAAAGTTCGACCAGAACCACGATTTCCACGTGCAATCCAGTCCCCTGAGCCAGACAAGCCCTGCCTCGCTTCTTGCCCAGGCCAACGACCAGCCGAGTGCAGGGTTCTACCCTCTCAATCCAGCGGACAGCAGCCTGTATAGCTCGTATGGGTTCAACCCTCTGGATTCGACGTTCACGGGCTTTGATGGATCAGCTATGGGGCTATCTATGGCAGGGCCATCGTCCTCATTCGCTGCTACTGGGCTTCCTTTCCCAGGCTTGGACTTCATCAAAAACTATAGCACAGGTGGGTATTCTGCAAACGAAGATAATTCACTGTGGCACAGTTATGATCCAGGGGCATTTGGGTATGACCCAGATATGCCTTTCTCTTTAGGCGACAGTTCGCTCGACTCGATGCACACTGATAACAACAATCATCACCACTCCTAAAAGCTTTCCCTCGCTTTCGTCTACGGACTTATATCATCTGAAATCTCCAAAATGTATACTACTGTCTAACTTATGCCGTCCACCAGAGTACTTTACACAGAGGATATCGATGTATCCCCGGCGTAGCTTATATTTCACTCTTTTATGTAATTTTTGGGACTTTCTGGTCTAGCTATGCTCTCATCCAGTACCTATCTAAGTATATCACATATATCACATATACGAGCAATTCAACTTGCATGCGTTAGATTTTAGCATTTTCCACAGCCTGGAAAGAGTCTGGAGACGACCAGCCCAGAGTTGAGAGGGGCTGGGGTGAATGGTATATGATCAATGGGGCCCCGGTTATCTCAATACCGGAACCTCTTGAACCGGTTACAGTTGCATCAGTACAAGTATCCTTCGCGCAGACTTTCAAAGTTCCCCAACTTACAAACTACCATGTCGCATCCTGTTGTTGAGTATACTTCTCCGGCCTCATGGGCCATGGTAAGTTTACCGCAACTCACGCAGAATTCATACTAATTGTACGGTGAAAGGTCGAGGACAAGTTCTCGCCATATGCCAAGGAGACTTTGGCAAAGCTAATCAAGTTCATGGAGGTACGTAAGTTTCTACGAAGGAAGAGAACCTTATTAAGGTGTAGCGCTCAGGAGGAAGTCTTCCCTTCCGTCAATGTTGCCCACGCACAACTTCCGTCTGACCCCGTGCAACGATGGCAAACCATCATTCCGGTTATTGCTGAGCTCAAGGTAAAGGCCAAAGCACAAGGCCTCTGGAACCTGTTCTTGAGCAAGGCTCACTACCCTCAACACGGTGTTCCATTATCCAACCTCGAGGTGAGCGCCTCGATGAGCTACAAGAGGAGCGGTCACTCATTTGTGCCTTCGGGAACAGTATGCTGTTATGGCTGAAATCATGGGTCGTGCTGGTCATGTTGGTCCTGAAGCCTTCAACTGCTCTGCGCCTGATACTGGCAATATGGGTGCGTTACTTAGTTATTGGCATGAAGTACTCTAACTCACGAGATTACTCAGAGGTTCTTGCCCGCTACGGTTCCCCCGAGCAACAAAAGCAATGGCTTGAGCCCCTGTTGAACGGCGAGATCCGTTCAGCATTCGCTATGACAGAGAAAAATGGTACGTTCTCTGAAGCCTTCTCTTGCACTCCAACTAATACCTGATTTCTCTAGTCGCCTCCTCTGATGCTACCAACATCCGAACCTCTATCCGCCGCGAAGGTGACGAGATCGTCATAAACGGTCACAAATGGTGGATCTCTGGCGCTGGAGACCCACGCTGCAAAGTCCATCTTGTCATGGGCAAGAGCGACCCCAACAACAAGGACAATTACCAACAACAGTCAGTTGTTCTCGTCCCTGCAGATGCTCCTGGTGTCAAGGTTGTCCGACCTATGCGAGTCTTCGGATACGATGATGCTCCAGAGGGCCATTGTGAGATTATCTACGAGAACGTTAGGGTTCCTTTGAAGAACTTGGTCCTTGGTTGGGGCAAAGGCTTCGAGGTTTGTGTTGGCTTCTAATTGGACGAACGGTGACTGACACATTGTTCTTCAGATCATTCAAGGACGTCTTGGGTACGCTCTAGAGTATCATAAAGTATCGGAATTCGACTGACCGGACCCTCCTAGACCCGGTCGTATCCACCACTGCATGCGTTCCATTGGTGCAGCACAAGCAGCTCTGGACCTTATGATTCAGCGCGTTACTGACCCCTCTCGCAAGACCTTCGGCAAGTACTTGTACCAACACGGCGCTGTCATTGCCGAGGTAGCCAAGTCCCGTGCTGAGATCGAGAGCGCTCGCCTCCTCGTCTTGAGTGCTGCCCTGCAGATTGACAAGTTCAAGGCTAAGGGCGCATTGAAGGAGATTGGTA
Source organism: Clitopilus hobsonii (assembly GCA_015708445.2). Lineage (NCBI taxonomy): Eukaryota > Fungi > Basidiomycota > Agaricomycetes > Agaricales > Entolomataceae > Clitopilus > Clitopilus hobsonii. The sequence continues at coordinate 1,502,901 of CP068001.1, read as the reverse complement.
TTGCCAAGGTATGGAATCAACGTCTATGATTTCTGATGTAGGATGTTGACTCTTGCGCACAGTTCGTCGTCCCCTCGATGGCACTCCAAGTCATCGACCGCGCCATTCAGTCCTTTGGTGCCGAGGGTGTTTCTCAGGATCAGAACCTAGCTCAAAGATGGGCTGGCCTGAGAACCCTCCGTATTGCTGATGTACGTTTCAATTTGCCGTTTCTCCCCTACCACTTTGAATGTGAATACTGGTTCGGTTACTAACTACCGGTCACTTTGCAGGGTCCGGATGCCGTCCATATTCAACAGGTTGGCCAACGAGAACTGAGGCGAGCCGAGGCTCTTCATAAGAAGACCCAGGAAATAAAGAAGAAGGAAAAGACTTTGTTCGAGAAGGCTGGTCTGAAGTCCCATGCTTGAGTCCGGCCGGATATGCCAGAAGGTGAAAAATAATGTACGACAAGTAATTTAGGCGTTAACACGAGATTTATACGATGCTTCATATATTCCCCTCGTTTCTTACGCGAGGGACTGGATTGGACTTGAGACAGCTAGAGTGGCTTGAACGCGACTCGGATGCCCAAGGAGGCAACTTTGTATCCGAGGTGGGGCAAGCGAAAACTGTGTTGACGTGTTTGTCCTCAGCACTCACTTTTGCCAATGTCCTTCAGCACGGTCCTCAGGCAACGGTGTTGCTCAGCATCCTCCGCACGACGTTATGTCTCTACCAACGCAACGAAGAAGGTGCAATCCCACAGAATGCTCCCGGACGCGAAAATGCGCGCCCTCATAGCGCTATACCACCAATCCGAGAATTTCATCACACTCGAGAACTTGGACGAACGGATCGACCAGGCATTCGTGCCACAGACAAAACTTAGCGAGACTGTGGCACGGCAAACGCTCACGTTGAAGGATATGGAGGTCGCCCTGGAGGAGAGGAGGGACGCACCCCGATTGACGGACTGGAATGCCGCCTCTTCTATGCCAGCTTTGATGAACGAAGGACTGAACTGGAGTTCCTGGAAGACTGCGAGAGAATATATGGTTGTCGAGGCGCTCTATGGAACCAGCTCTGCCAAACCTGGAGAGATGCAACCTGGATTGGAGGTGCTTGAGGACTCTAACAATCCACCTGTGACTGTTATTCCGGAGCAAGACCTGGCAGACGCGCTCAAAAGCAAAATTCATCATTGTGAGTCGTAATGTCTTGACTTATGGTCATTTGGATACTCAAAAGTTTGTTGCTATAGAAAACCCCAATGAATTTGCTGGCATGGTATACTACGCGACGGCCGTGTGATTCGGGGTCAATAACGCGAGTCTCCTATCTTAGAAAAGTAATTTTTGCGACGATATGTAAGATATAACAGGATAATTTCTAATTCGCGTATAAGCATGGCATGATGCAACCAAAAGCTTGAGCAAAAGTTCGAATGGGACTAATGATGTGGTGTCAGCCCGCAGTTGTCCGACGATTTATAAAACTCTGAGCAGCCACGATTCTACTTTGGGCGGTCATCTTATCAGATAGTCCTTACAGCTCCATGTTCATTGCCTTCGCTTGACTATACATTACAACATTCCTATAATGTACGGCTTTGGGAAACTACGGTCACTCGTTCTTGGCCAGCAAAATGACGCAGACGCTATACAACGACAGCTTGAAGCCGCTTTCGTGCCAGTCACCGCCGCTGATTGTCGCACATGCTCAGACCCTTGCGAAGAAGGTAATGAGCGTCATGGCTTATCTGATAACTACCTGACATTTACACAACGTCCATCTGCTCTCCTAGGTCATGCTGAATACCCTCCACGCTTTAACATTGACAGAGAGTCGCGAATGTTGGGGTCTATAAAAGCATACCGGCGCCAGGTACATTCCCTTCAACACGTGTCTCAGCAACGAGCAACCCGCCGACTCACTCTTGACAGGTTATAATATCAACAGGCAAGACTGACTGGGATAGAGAAGTAACTGAGACCAAAGGGAGTCTTGCCTCGTACCTCTCTGGCGCCGAAGGACATGCCAGCCTTCCCATATCCGACCCCGCACCACCGTCATCACCCACCCTCAAAGGCCCCAAAGCCGCTACGCGCACCACGGATGGCGTCTACAACTCCAAGGATTCCACCAAGATATCCATTCTCAATGGTAGCTACAACACTATGAGCGAGGACGCGGACGACGACACGGTTCTCATCTTCCCCGACTACACCATTGTCGCCGACGTTTCCCGGAGCCGCGAAGGCGCACAGAAACTCTGGGAAAGCGCAGTTGACCCAAGCGTGAAGCGCGGCGATTCCGTTCTCGAGAAAAGCCCCTTCAAAACGTGGGTTCTACCCTACTCTTGTGTGATCCTCCTATGTGCGTGTTCCCCGGACCAATCTCCCTTTCATTTCGTCTGTCGCGTTATGACCTCATTTCTAATGATCTGTTCGCCATAAACAGGTTCACATAAGAAACGCGATAACCGGTGTGCTCTATCAGCACCCAAGCTAGAATCAGGTATGGATTAGGCTGAGTTCCTGACTCATACGGATCTTGCTTACGGAGCTTGGTTAGCTTTCATTCATTCGTTACAGGAGAACGGATGGGCAGCTGACACACAACTCGAGTGCCATTGCCTCATGGGCAACTCCATAGAAGACCTTCGTGGGACTCCAGAAGAGACCAATGAATACATCAACAAGATGCTTCACGCAAGTGCCAATGAAAGGCGAGCTCTTATCATCAAAACGTCACATATCGGCGGGCATAAGTATGCCGGTAATTGTATCGTAAGTAATCCTTGGTTCCGCCTCGTCAATTGCTCCATACCCTCCTTCAGATCTACACACCACAAGGTTCGAGTGTCTGGTATGGCAGAGTATCACCACACGAGGTTCCTTCCATTGTAACCAACACCATAATCAACGGACTCGTCCTTCCACCTCTTCTTCGAGGAGGGCTCAATATATCTCGCCCAGGTTGTAAGTCCCTCAACGACTGGTGACCCATCCGATTTCCGTTCTCGGTTCTAGCTTGCTTAGAGTAGTGCCTCACATACATTCTTACTATATATACGCTACATTTGAATTTATATCTCGAATAATATACAGTCTTCAACCTAAAACATTTAGAACACCTATTGCTGGGAAATATGCTGTTACAAGTGCGAGTTATGACAAGATTACTAGACGAAGAAAGGAAACAAATGTCCGAGGTTTTACAAATGCAGTGAAGCAGAACGAAAGAAATCCTATACTTAGTGAGAGGCCACAATGTCTAAATTAACCTGAGAAGGGAATGTATGGCCGATATATGTGTTATGAAAGAAAAAAGAAACCGAAAGCCCAAAACACTCATGCGAAATCGTCATCCAATAGCTGACCGTTCTTCCTTGCATACGCCAGCCTGCCCGCCGGCTTTCCATTATCAAACTCGTCCTCGGTCGTCGGTTCCTGGGATTCTTCGTCGTCTGCCTCACCCCTCGCCATCTGTGACAGATAACCAGGCGGGACAACACTCTCGCGGCCGGAATATGTGAATCCATGGAAGTTGGCTTGTACACTGTTAGTCAAAGGTGATCCAGCGGCATCCTTTGGCTTCTTCTTCGGCTTGATCTCAATATTTTGAGATCTCACAGGTGTCGTTCCATTGGGTGGTGTGGTCGTCGCAGATGCAGTTGCTGTCACAGTCCCATTCGAGCCAGTGCCATGCGTGGTCCCATTCGTCGACGCGCCATTAATAGCATGTCCCGCTACGGCGGCGGGAGGTGTGGTCGTCGTGCCGTTTGGTGTAGTAGGTCCACTTCCTCCCCATCCATTCCTTAGATCACTTCCCAACGGTCCATTAGGTGTATGCGTCATGCTCCCAACCAACATCTTCTCCGTCCAACTCTCACTCGGATCTTCCTCATCCAACATCTCCATCTCATTCGCAGCCACATCTCTCAGATCCGCACTCGTGAATTCTGGATCAAAGTTATTGACCGATTCATCGGATTCGACGATAGGTTTGAATGGAGGTGTGACTTGTTTTTGAGCAAGTGCTCCCCAATCAATAGACTTGAAAAAGGGGTGTTCTTTCAGTTCGGCCGCGTCCCTCTGAGCACCCAGACGGTGGTTCGGGTTTCGGTTTAGAAGCTAGATGAACAAAATATGTTTCGTCCGAAGGTCAGCGAAACTTTCGAGAAAGACATGGAAAGAAAACGCCACTAACCCCTTTTACGAATTGCTTCCCATCCTCATTAATAACTCCCTTTGGGAACCTGATCTTGCCGAAACAAATGTTCTTGTACATCTGCTGTACATCCTCAGCGTAGAATGGGCTCCATCCACAACACATCTCGAATAATAGTACTCCAAGCGACCAAAAGTCAACAATCTTGGAATACCCTTGTTCTGAGAGTAGGATCTCGGGAGCAAGATATTCAGTGGTACCACAGAATGTAGTTGTGAGTTCATCCGCTCGTAGATCGGCTTTGGAAAGTCCAAAATCACAAAGTGCGACGTGACCTGTGGCATCGAGGAGAATGTTCTCTGGTTTGAGATCCCTGAGTGGTGGTGTGCCAAGATTAGATCAGGAGTCCGACATTGACCGAAAGAACGGGCTAGGCCTTACCTGTATACGATATCGAATTTGTGGAGATGCTCAAGTGCCAAGATGAGCTCAGCAACATAGAACCTAGCCCTCTCTTCAGAAAACCTTGTTTCCCTCTGTAAATGCCAGAATAGTTCTCCTCCACTCTTAAAGTCCGTCACGAGGTATAGATCCGTGTCGGTTTGGAAGCTAAATTTGAGCCCGACGAGGAAAGGAGAGTCAAGAGATCTTTGAAGGATCTTGCGTTCGCCAATGGTATGAGCGACTTCCTTCTTGGCGACGATCTCCTTTTTCGAAAGAACCTTCATCGCATAGATTCGCTTGGTATCTCTCTTCCTTACTTGGAAGACCTTGCCAAACGTTCCTCTTCCAATGAGCTTCAAAAACTCGAAATCGCGAGGTGTCAAAGCGCGTTTCGTCTAGGTAGGGAAGGGGTGAGTTGGGCATGTTCGGAAGACGGTCCGAAAAAGACATACCTTGTATTGCTCAAAAGTAATTTGAACACGCATCTCGCCTGTCACGACCTCATTCTCTAGCGGGTGGAGTCTAAAACGGATGGGGAAAACGTGTATAATCAGAACCGGGTAGGATATGGGTGTTGACAGCAACCAGCCACCAAGAGTGGAGTTTCCCCCAGTGAATTTGTAGTGTGGGGTAGCAGCCCTCTAGGCGAGCCAAGAGAGGACAGAGCACTCACTTGTACCATTGATCTACAGTATGGTCATGAACCAGAATCGGTTTGATTTGGATGTTTCCCAAGAATCCAGTGTCCTCCACAGAACGATCGTATACGTTGAAAGTGATGAGTGAATCGCTCGATGTGACGTCGCTTTTGAGTGAGAGTCATGGTTAGGAAAACATGTGTGCTTAGCCAGGTAAAACATGAGCTTACAAGGAGACCTCGTGTTTCCAGACTGGATTATGGGCACTGAGTCGTCCAAAGAGACCGTTGGAGATGCCTGACCCTGCGGTGCGGGCAGAGCCAAGTGAAGAGGAGGGAGAGGTGTTGGTACTGTTAGATCCGGAGGAGCCTCCTGAAGCAGTGGCAGCGGCTACTGCTGCTCGTTTAGAAGCATCTTTAGTACCAATCGCGCCGAGTGCAGTGATAGCGCTCGAGGTGGTAGATGAGGCGCCATTACGAGTAGTTGCGGTGCCTTTCGCTTCTTTGTCAGTCTCTGCTATAGGTTCCCTGCTGACAAATTCGTTCTGCTCGAACTGCACGACAACGTAGGGTCGAGCAGCTGAAGAACGAACGGAAAGTCCGCGTGCTTGGATGAGCTTTACATGGATTTGACCTCTGGAGGTAACGGATCTTAGAGGGGTGTTTGCGCCGCTGGTTGCAGCTGACGACGAGGAGGACGATGGCGGTGCCTTAGAGGACTTGTCTGGAATGGCTCTTGTACGTGGAGGTTGCTGCATTTTGAAATCGGGGGCATGAAGGGAGAGATGAGTAGCAGTTTGGACTGGACCGAGGGTCGGGGTGCCTATCGGGGTGCTGACATCGGCGTTGGCCGATAATAAGTGCTGGCCTTGAGGTGATTGAGGATAACTTGAAGCTCCCAATAGCGGATGGTGCGACGATGGTCCAGGAGTCGTCGGTGTTCTTGGTTTCGTTGGACTGCTACTGATATAGTCAAATGGGTTTCGTTCTTCTTCCCTGGAAGACTTGATAGGTGCTCGTGGTGTAAGCTGCTCTACAGGTGTAGTTGGCCAAAGCTTGATCATGGCTTTGTGAAATACAGCAATGGATAGTTTGGTGGTAAAGGTCGGAGACAAGCAGGAGCTGCTATGATAAGATGGGAAGCTTGACTTGTGCTCCATGAAATCACGTTTGATGGAACAGTGGAGCGCCGCCTAGTGGACTGAGCTCACTGTTGAGGGCGGCGGCGACAAGCAAGGGAACGACGAGGAGGGAGGAGGGAGAAAGGTATTCATTAAAAACTCCTAAAGCTAATATATCTCTGCTGTTAAACCAAGATCCCCCTATAGTTTATTAAATAAAGGGGGGTAGTTTCTTCTACCCACCAAACGTCATCCATCAAACCTCTCCCTTTCCTTTTCCAAATATTTCTTTGACCAATTCATAAAATCAAGCGAACTTCCCATCGCCAAACCCAGAATCAGAGTTCGTTGAGTTCCTTTCCAGGGCAATCTGTCTAATACACAAAAAGGAAAATCAGAAATTTTCCATTTCGCCACCACAAACAAGAAAAAAAATAACGCACAGATTCCGGAAAACAAACCCGCCGTTGCGATACCCGCGCCCGTCTGACTGACCTCTCCCCACCCTATCCGCATAAATCCCTCCTCTATCCCCACCCAGCCCAGCGCTATCAGTACCAGTTTACTAGCTTCAGCACCAGCGCCTTTCAATCCTCCCAATAGCACTCGATAGTTTTTGGTTTTGTTGTAGAAATACCACCCTTGCACCGTCTTTGGTGGTCGGTGTACATTCTCAGCCAAAAACCGTAATGACGCTGTCCGTGTTCCTCGTACTATGCCTATACATGACCCGACTACGAAAGCCGTCACTGGGAGGATGTAAAATCGAGGTGGGATGTTGAACCGGTATACGGCTTTGGCTTCCTCTTCTGGGTTTACTGCATTTGAGGGTGCATTCTGAACTTCTGAAGTGGATATTGTTGACGAGCTCATCAACGTTGTCGCATGAACGAACGTGCTACCATCTGTCCGCCGTCGCCTACAGCGAGCAATAACTTTGCTTATGTAACGGATCTTCTTTTCGCCCTTTGTCCGCTTTGACAATTGAATCAACTTCGGCTCCATAACTCTATCGCTTCTCAGTATCAACCCTGTTTCCACTACAATGGAGCTGGAAGCGTATCTCTACCCTCTGGCACAAATCACGCTCAGCGAAGAGTACGCGGTTATCAACACCACATGCGTTGTTCTTGCTTCCCAAGTAAATTGAGGTCATTGACGTCCATATCTCAACTGTACCTAGCATTGCCTTCTCACTCTCAATCGGACCGACCACCGGCACCTAATTCTTTTTTCATCCGGCGATCCTCGACGACCTTCATTTCACCGAAAACAAGCTTCAAGCTTCAGACGTGAATGATCTTTCATAATGGTGTTAGCAATGCCATGTGATAGGAACAGATATATCTAGATCCGTCAAAACGACGCCGTAGTCCTCGAAACGGCCCATGGGCTACCAGCAGCGTAGAAATCCATCGGATACCACTTCTCCTTCTCCTTCAAGTTCTCTTCCTTCACCTCCTCTGTCCACCCTGTTTCTAACCCTTCTAAACTTCCTGTCCTCTTATCTTCGTGCCCTACCGCTACCGCACATTCGTACGGGCTGAGTAGAGGCTTCTCGAACGCATAACCCCAGTCGATACTCAGCCGAGGACAACTGGTTTGTACAAATGTGGATATATGCGGGTTAAACAGGGAGAGCTTTGCTGGTGAGAGTTCGGAGAGGAGGATTGGGATGTATGGGATTGATGTCGAGGGAGAAGACGTGGAGGTTCGGAGATGTTTCGTGATAGCTTCTAGTTGCCGAATATTCCCTTGTCGACCTAGTGTTCCTAATATCACTCCCCACAGTGGTTTCTCTTGACCCTCGACTACCTCGTTTGAGGATGAAGAATATAGGGCTATACTCTTTCTTGCTGTCTGTACCGCATCTCCTCGTATCCTATGCATTTCTCGATGATCGTATCGTTCTCGAGTCAGTTTTTTCGAGTAGGGGTCGTAGCGGAAAGCAGGGATGGAAGGGTTGGCGATCATGATAGCTTCGAGATGGAATCGACCGTCTCCAAGATATCTGTACGCGTTGATTAGAATATGGGTAGATGGGACACGTAAAGGGAGAGCATACATTAAAGCATCTACATCTCCCAATCTAGGAGCTGTGCATCCTAATATCTCCCCAGGTGAAAGAGGCTTGCTCCGTGGAATTGATGCCTCGTATTTGCCTTTATGAAGCCTCGTCTCAGCTCTCTGAACTAACTCTCCCGTAGCGCTTGTCGATGGCTGGAGAGGAGTGTCGACGTCGGGATATTCGCGTGATAGATCCTCTTTGAGGCGTTGAAGAGCAGCGACGAATTGAATTGTCGAGACTAGGGCGAGTTTAGTTGGTTCCTCTTTTTGTTGTTCATCTGCACCATCCTTGGGCTCAGAAGAGGAGGGTGAAGGTCCTTCAATTCGGAGCTGTGAACTCGCACCGAGTTTAGTGCCAGCTGGGAGTAACCGATCTTGCTCTTCAGCGCTAAGGAGTTGGTCATGGAATGAATGCCGGCCACTGGGGAAGTTTCTCCGGATGGTTTTCTCGAGATGGGAGGAGTCTATGGAGATTTCGACGAACACATAGAGTGTTTTGATTTTGGTTTCCGTCATTGGGACTGCCGTGGAATGATGGATTAGAAGAGGATGAGAGGATGGAAGGAAAGGAAGGACGAACCTAGACAGCTGTGGCCATAGTGAACAAGCATATCGCAGCCTAGAGCTACAGCCGTGTAATCGTCTATACAACATGCACCATATGTCACATCTCCCATGATAACAGTCAATGCATCGGTGAACCTTTAGATCGTTTCAGCCTTTTCACCTAGCTTCGAAAGAAAGAGGGAGTAACGCACGCTTCGATGATATCCGCAATTGTACACGCAAACATCTGTAGTCCCTCCGGCATCTGCAATCCCACCATCTTACTCCCGTTCTTCCTTACATGATGTATCGTCTTGTGTATCTCGAACGAATAATTCGATGGTAGTTGTTTGATTGCTGCGTTTAGTTTCTCATCTTGAAGAATGTCGAGTGGAATTTGATTACTGAGGACTGTTGATACACCTGGTTTAGACGGTTTTGAAGATGTACTCCCAACAAATCTTTTCCGTGGTTTAGATGCGTTTGTACTTGATTTTTGTTTTTGAGGTTGAGGTGAAGCCATGATCGATTCTTTGAAATCGCAAGAGTCGAAAGATTGGACGCCCGACGTTTCCCCATTCAGAAGCATTGCGTAAGAAAGGAAACCGCCACTCCAGAGTCGCGTCAGACTCCAGTCAGGGTTGTGCAGCAACGACTCTTGGGTCCGCCACTCGGTATATGAAGCTGAAGCTTTGAAGAGCTCGATAACTGCTGGACACAATGACTAGCAGTAGAAAGATGGCGACGGAAGGTCGCTGTGCTATGAGAGAGTCGTGTGGGAGGAAGGGGTTATTCGGCAAGGAGTTGCCTTGTCCTTATGATGGACCACCTGTAGAGGTACGTATGAGTATTGTCCTTATACCACAACGATATTGAACGGAACATAGCCCGAGAACGATAAAGCTCGTCAATTACTCGTTGACGTCTGCGGCGCCGACTTTGCAGAAGGTCCCACATGCTGCACATCCGAACAAGTCGAAACCATCCGAGAGAACTTCAACCAAGTCGAGGGGATCATCTCAGCCTGCCCTGCATGCCGGAACAACTTCCGTACATTCTTCTGCCACTTTACATGTTCTCCCAACCAAGGAACTTTCGTCAACGTCACTTCTACCCAAACGACAAGCAGTGGGAAGACGGCTGTGAAGAGTGTCGATTTCCAGGTCCAAGAGGAATATGCGGAGGGGTTCTTTGATAGTTGCAAGAATGTCAAGATGGGAGCGACGAATGGGTACGCTATGGACCTTATTGGTGGAGGAGCCAAGAACTATCAAGAGTTCTTCAAGTTCTTGGGAGACGAGAAACCTATTGGGAGTCCCTTCCAGATTGACTTTCCAACAGAGGAAACACCAGGACTCGACCCACTCAGTCTCACACCGAGAGGTTGTGCAGATAATGATCTCTCGAGTCGGTGTGCTTGCGTCGATTGCCCGAGTATATGCCCTGCACTTCCTGAAGTGCCAGTCCCTGGAGGTCCACCGAGCTGTACCGTTGGATCAATGACCTGCTTGTCGTTCATCCTCATCATTGGATATGGCTTAGCAGCTTTAGGTTTCCTTTCTGGATACCTCATCACCACTACTCTACGCAGACGAAGAGAACGCACATATGAACGTGTGGCTTTGTCAGAAGAGACTGCTTCACCACGATCACATTCACGCGGACTCGTCGGTGCTGGTTCCCTTTCCCACTTCTTTGACGACTCGCAGTCGGAATCTCGTAACCTCGGAAGGGGTGCATCACTTCTCGACCCAATAGATGCCGTTCAACCACGCCAATACCCCCTGAACAAATTCCTCCGACGGAGCTTCTACAAGCTCGGTTTATTCTGCGCCAATAGCCCATTCATCACCTTTGCTGTCGTGTTCCTCGTCGTGGGACTTCTCAATCTTGGATGGAAGAAGTTTGAAGTAGAGACGGATCCGGTGAGGTTGTGGGTTGCTCCTACTTCGGAGAGTAAAGTCCAGAAAGAGTTCTTCGACGAGAACTTTGGACCGTTTTATCGGACAGAACAGATTTTCGTCACTGGTATCCCTGGATCTGCCAATGATGGAGAGTTGGCCTTGGCAGAAGCAGGCAAACCACCTGTTCTCTCTTGGGACCATCTCAAATATTGGTTCAAGGTTGAAGCAGATATTCGAGCTTTAGAGTCACCTTCGGGTTATACCCTAGAGGATGTTTGCTTCAAACCAGCAGGAGAGGAAGGTGCTTGCGTGGTTCAATCTGTCGCTGCTTGGTTCAATAACGACCTCGATTCTGTCGATGAAGATACGTGGGCTGAACAACTCGAAGAGTGTGCATATACCCCAGTGGACTGTTTACCCGATTTCCAGCAGCCCCTGGCTCCGCATTATGTCCTCGGCAAGGTCCCCACAGACGAGGATGGCGTCAAGAAATATCTTGAAGCAGAGGCACTCGTTATCACGTATGTCGTTTCCGACTCTCTAGACCCCGAGGTCCAAGGAAGAGCTATGGAATGGGAAGAATCCCTGCGGACCTACCTACTCGACCTCGCAGAGAAGATACCTTCCGAAGCTGGGTTGGAAATCGCATTCTCCACGGGCGTTTCACTAGAGGAGGAAATCAACAAGAGCACCAACACAGACGTCAAGATCGTCGTGTTGAGTTACCTCGCCATGTTCTTCTATGTGTCATTGACACTTGGAAGTGGGAGCGTTCTACCAGAGGAGGATGGGGTGTGGGTATCACTCAAGAGATGGGCTAGGAATTTCCCTGGTCTCTTCAAGAGATCTGCTGGTGCAGCTTCCCTTTCTGTTGATTCAAGGATGCAACCCCACTTCTTCCCCAAACTCCCTCGAAGTATATTCACAGGATCCAAAGTCGTCCTGGGACTCTTCGGTATCTCCCTCGTCATTCTCTCCGTCTCTTCCTCCGTCGGGTTCTTCTCAGCCGTCGGTGTGAAAGTCACCCTCATCATTGCTGAAGTTATTCCATTCCTCGTTCTTGCCGTTGGGGTGGACAATGTGTTCATTCTTGTACATGAACTGGACAGACAGAATATGCTTCATGGACCGAACGCTGGTGCTCTTTCCATTGCACCTAGCCAAGGAACAAATACCGCTCCGATGTCACCTACGCATTCACATAGATCGCCGTTTGATTCTTCCCATGATGATGTGGATGCTGCTTCTATGCCACTTTACCTCACGGCGGAGGAGAGAGTAGCGAGGACGTTGGCTAAGATGGGACCTTCCATCCTGCTGTCGACGATTACGGAGACACTGGCGTTTGCATTGGGTGCATTGGTACCTATGCCCGCAGTGAGGAACTTTGCGCTCTATGCGGCGGGTTCTGTACTCCTCAACGCTATCCTTCAAGTTACGGTGTTCGTTTCTGCCCTTCTCTTGGACTTGAAGAGGGTTGAAGCCAATAGGGTGGATTGTTTCCCTTGTATTCGGGTCCAGACGAGGATTCAGTTGTTGGATGGTGATGGGCCTAGGAAGGGAGGACTCGGGTCGATAGCGAAGTTTGTGAGGAGGTATTATGCGCCATGGCTGTTGACGCCTGTGGTTAAGGGAGCTGTGATGTTGGTCTTTGCGGGTGTTTTTGTGGCGAGCGTTATTTCGATGCAACATTTAGAACTCGGGTTGGGTGAGCCTTTGATTTGCTATCTATTTCAACTTGTTTGGGTGCTAAAATATTTCTGGAACAGATCAAAGACTGGCGCTACCATCAGACTCTTACCTCGTCGATTACTTCAACAGCCTTGATGCCTACCTCGATGTCGGCCCACCAGTCTACTTTGTCGCTCGTTCCATTGACGCGACCCAACGACCGGGACAACAGGAACTTTGTGGTCGCTTCACCACCTGCGACGACTTCTCTGTCGCCAACTTCCTTGAGGCAGAACGCAAGCGCAAGGAATCCTCTTTCATCTCTGAGCCCTCGGCCAGTTGGATTGACGATTTCTTCCGTTGGCTCGATCCTGCCAACGAGTCTTGCTGCCGTGTCAGGAAGAGGAATCCAGAACAGTTCTGCTCGGAAAGAGATTCTTCGAGGGCGTGTCAACCTTGTTTACTTGGCAAAGAACCTGCTTGGAATATCACCATGACTGGTTTACCAGAGAACGAGGAGTTCATGCTATACCTCAGACGCTGGTTGGAGTCTCCCACAACGGAAGACTGTCCGCTTGCTGGGAAAGCATCCTTTGGCGCTGCAGTTTCAATCGATGAGGACAACAACCGCGTCACTGCGTCCCATTTCAGGACGTTCCACTCCCCATTGAAGACACAATCCGATTTCGTCAATGCTTTCGCCGCAGCTCATCGCATTGCTGATGATATCTCGGAGCGTACCGGCGCTGACGTCTTCCCCTACTCACTCTTCTACGTCTTCTTCGACCAATACGCCCATATCATCGCGATGACGCAAGAAGTCCTTGGATTGGGACTGGCTTCCGTCCTTATCGTCATCGCCGTTCTCCTAGGTTCATGGAAAACAGGCATCATTGTCACTGGTGTCGTTGGGTTGACAGTCACGACTGTCATGGGCGTCATGCCACTTTGGGGTATCAGCCTCAACGCCATAAGCTTGGTCAACTTGGTGATTTCGTTGGGTATTGCGGTTGAGTTCTGTGCTCATGTTGCGAGGGCTTTCATGAATGCACCTGGATCGGGTTATTTGTTGAGTTCGTCGGATTATGTGGGTGATCAGAAGGAGAGAGATGAGAGAATGGCGACTGCGTTGACTGATGTTGGGCCTTCGGTGAGTATTCTTGTTTGGGGTTAAATGAAGTGGCTCGAGACTGATTCTGCTACAGGTAATTTCTGGCATCACGTTTACCAAGCTCATTGGAATGTCAGTGCTTGCTTTGACGCGTTCTAAGCTGCTGGAGGTCCGTGCTTTATTCTAACTGAATCGCTCTTGCGTTCTGATTCCGGTCTGAAGATCTACTACTTCCGCATGTGGCTCACCTTGATCATTGCTGGAGCACTCCATGGTCTTGTCCTCCTTCCTGTAGTCCTCAGCATTGCAGGTGGCTCGGGTTTCCCTCAACAGGAAGCCGACGAGGAGTGGATGGCCAATGCCATTAGAGACGACTATGAGTACGTTTGCACTTCATTTATCGTATACTGGTCAACTGACGATACTGTAGGCCGTTCTTGCATGACGATGATTCCATCCAAAGTGATTAATCTCTTTCTCCCCTTTCCTTCTTCATAGATACCCAGTAGCGAAGAAGGATATATAATTGGTTTTCTTGTTACACTTACACACACGAATATAGTTGTTTTCGGTGAATCTCATTACAGTGTGATATTTACAAGAAGCAGGGTCCAGTCGACTGGTATTAGTGTCCGGTATGAGTTATACTACTTGGGTGGTGGTGACCTGGACCTAGAATCCCTGATATCGTCCCTGCTAAGGCTCCTTTTACGTGGAGCAGGAGAAGCTGACCGGCTGCTCCTCGGCGACAATGACCTCGTTCTGCTCCTGCTGTACCTCGAATATGAAGAGTACGAAGCCGACCTTGAACGCGACCTTGAACGTGAAGGGCTGTACGACCTCGACCTCGAACGACTGGAGCGCACAGAGTAGCTTCTGGACCTGGACCTCGAAGCACGTCGCCCGCGTCCGAATCCTCCGCGTGTATAGCTAGGAGACCTTCTCCTAGGAGGAAGTCCACCACGACGGATAGGAGAGCGCGAACGGGAGCGGGAAAGTGAACGAGGTCGATAGGTATCCCTTCCTGGAGGTCCACGCCTTCCTCCAAATCCTCCTCCTCTTCCACCACCACGGTACGAGTCCCTGAAAGGTGGGTCGCGTCTTCTATAGGGAGGAGGGGAACGAGACCGGGAACGCGAGAATGAACGTGAGCGCGCTCGGCCACCACCTGGTCGTCGGGGAGGTGGGACTCGTCTGGGTGAGGGAGAACGAGAACGGACCGGGAGGTTGGATAGCTCGACCTTGAGAATGGCACCATCCAGCTGGCCGCCATCCATGTGGTCTTGGGCTTTATGTGCGGACGGGGCGTCAGAGTATTCTAGGGCTGCTTTGCCGCGATTTTGACCAGCTAGATAGGGTATTCGGTCAGCATTATCTCTGCAAACGAATAGAAGAGGATAAAGTACGTACATTTACCGAACAAAGGCAGGTCAAGCTTGACGATAGACCCATAAAATCCGAAAATGGTTCGTAAATGCGCCTCAACGACATTTCTGGTGAGGTTGGTCACAATGACAACTTTTGCGTCGGCCTTGTCGTCGGCAGGGCTTCGGTCGACGTCCACGTCCATTCCAGCATCTCCTACGTCTTTTGGAGACGGAGATCTTCCTCTGGCCGACATCTTGAGTATTTTGGAGATGAACTCAGAATTCAAGCGAGTATTTGGAGTGACACGTTCAAAGTATTGTCACAGCTGTGACGTGAATTTACTGTTGCTCAAATGGACTACAATTCATTGGACTCTTAGTAGAAAGAATATGTATAAAATATCTTGTCCTCGAATGAAGGCTAGACGGGAAACTGTTGGCGTAAATTCTGAAGGTTTGGGCGTCGAACACTCAAATTTAACACCAGGCACGGGAGCCTCCGTCCGTCACCACAATCCTATCCATTCACTGAGATCCAAGAAAAGAGAACAAAACACATGCAGGTAGCCATTCACGACGGATTTTGGCGGAGAGGAAATGCGCCATGTCGATGGTCTACCAGAGCCAATTGGCGCATCCTGGTAAACCGAGGTAGCTCACCTTGTTGGAAGGGTTGGTCGAAGGGTTGGGATGTCGGCATACTAGAAAAATCTTGGGACTTGAGCAGGTATTCGCTCTGGGGTAACACAGTGGAAGTAGTTGTGACTTCGGGGCAGACGGTGGTCGAGGATTTTTCTCCGCGAGGGTAATAGTTGGAATTAAGTGGTAAATCTATACAGACGCGAATACTCCTCGTGGAATCTACTCTTCTTCAACATACTTCTGTCGGATATCTTTCCATTGTTTCTGTGAAAGGATAGCAAGGTGAGCCAACTCGGGTAAATGAGCATGGACAGCAATTGGACGCACTCCTTTGTTCCATTTGTCGTAGAACGATGTAACACCCAGGTCAAATCCAACACCGAAAGCGAATGCAGCAGCAAAGATGCCGGTCACGTAGACACCTGTAGAATGGGCGGGTTGGAAAAACGTTCCGAGGTAGTTTGGAGTTTACATACTGTTGCGCTTGAAGAAGGTGTTGTATACGGTGGCTGAGAGCTATATCTCTATTAGCCGTTGTCCATTGCGTGTAAAAGAGGTTACTCACTGCCATTTGTATCGAGTAAGATGAAGGAAAGGACTTGTTTGTTGGTCCCGACGGTTTCCGGAAAGAGCACTGATCGGAGTTTGAAGCACCTTACCGTCCAAATTCTTTTGCTGAGCGCTTGACCTCCATATAGCCGTCATGCTGGCCGTCGCTCGTTCATGGTCTCCCTCTGTCTTCGCTGCAGCCAAGAGGCCATTTCTTATTGCCAGGCTTAACTCAGACTATGCAAAAGCAGACAATGACGCGTTGAACGACTTGGTCAATGCCCTACCTGGAACCGCGATGTCGTACCAGTCTGCACCACTACCAACAAATGGTCCTCCTCAGGCAGGACCAGACGGGTATCCACCACCACAAGGCCCTCCCAAAGGAGACAACCCCCATGCTGAATTCAAAGTACAGACTCCACGCTACCGCCTACATTGCCATTCCACACGTAACAATACTATTACGACATTCACCAAACCCACAGGACATGTCATTGCCTGGTTCTCAGGCGGCAGGTGTGGATTCAAGAAGGTCAACCGCTCGGGTTATGAAGCCGGATACCAGTGTGCTGTGCAGATGTTCAAAGAGATAGAGAAACGTCATGCCGCTGAACCTATGGAGATTGACCTCTTCCTCAAAGGTTTTGGTCAGGGAAGAGATGCGTTGCAGGGAGCACTATTGTCATCTGAGGGAGCGGGTGTAAAGTCATTGATTCGCTCAGTGACTGACCGAACGCCTATCAAGATTGGTGGTACGAGGGCTAAGAAGACAAGGCGTCTATGAGGGATTTTGGTATGACTTCACGCTGCTGCGCTACAAACTGTGTCACTAACTCGGACTTGTTCCTAGCAGTTTGTTTTCTACGTAAAAGTATTGCTCAACCCTCAGCATACCTTAGTGTTTGCTCTATATCCGCTCTGTATAATGTTAATCATAATCCCTTCTATGTCTAGAGTCTAAATTGACTATCCTGCGCAAACTTGCTGTATTCCGGTCGCTCAAGGCAGTTCAATGCCACCTTCTTGTCAGTCTCAATGTCGTCAATCAGTGCCTCTATAATGGAAGTCAGCAAATGCTTGCAGTCTGAATAGCAAGAAGGTTTTACCCTTGGAAATGTAGTCCAATTCTGGTCGAATATATCCCAGGACTACGACTTTCATATCTTGGCCATAAAAATCAGATGGGAAAGGGTGCATGATGTGGATTTCCTATGGGGAGAGAGGCTTAAGTTTGGAAAATCGGCCTTGCATTCAGGCCACTCACCGCAGAGAGTTGTTTATTCCCATAGTACGGGTTGTAACCCAAACTCATAACCATGGGGTGCACCTTCAGGTCCTCATCTGAGAACTTGGATGATCCCTCCTCGTTCGTTACCGTCACTTGGGCATATCCGTAGTAAACGCCAGTCTTTGCAGCAGTGCTCAGAGGAGTAATTGAGTCATCCGGTAGATTCGCTGACCACTGGGTTATCAGCTCCCTGCTGCCGAGAAAGAGGGAATTCAGAAAACCTACCAGTCGGACACCCAAGATCTTTCCCTCCTCTTCCAAACCCCCGGGCTACCGCACCAGACATCCAGATAGGAAAAGGTGCCTCAGGAGAATCAGGGCCAACGATCATAGGCCTTGCAGCACGAGACGAGTTTGTCCTAACGGGAGCATGGACAGGTGGTAGACTGTCTGCAGCGACTTGCGTCTGATTCTGTGCTGCCTCAGCCATAACTTAGAGATCTAGAGGTGTCCTTTCGGAGGGTGGTAGATGGGACCGAGATAGCGAAAAGTCAAGGATTTATAATAGTTGGCACCCCATGATAATCCGATGTCATGATCAGAGTCGCGGTTCCGCTAACATCGACCATCACCATCACCGTGACCTTCACGGTTTGAACGCGCTTCAACTTGGTTCTCGAGACTCTGGGTTGTCGACATGTATCAATCACCAACAGAATCAACGAGTGGTGTACCAACGAGCTATCCAGCATATGCATACTACCCAACGTCAACCGCCTCGAATGTTCCTAGTTTAACGTACCCCTACTTCCCACCATTTCCACCGGTTCAACAACAGCAAGTTGCTGAGGCTCACCCAGAGCTACCTCCTCAGCCGGCTGAAATATCGTCTGTTACACCAAGAGTCGCGTCGAAGGCTTTGCAGAGACTTATAACGCACGAGCTGAAGGGTGTCGGGTACGAGGGTGCGCAAACAGAGGCAGTGGAAAGGCTAGAGTTGGAACTTGTTGGCTGTGAGTCGTTCTCTGGGTTATCCTAACCGGAAGCAACACAGAACTGAGGATCCGGCTTGAATAGTCATACGGCAACTATTCGAACGCGCTCATGAATATGCAAACCTTTCAAACCGAGCAGGAGCAATAGCAACAGACTTGGTGCTTGCCTGCGAGGACTTTGACATGCCACCTTCATCTATGCGGGAGATAGCAAAGAGTAGGAGGAGGAAGAGGTCAAAGAGTCCGTATCTCTTTCTGTAATGAGGTTTCTCATAGAGCTGACATGCGGTCGTCTTCAGAAACAGCCCCACTAACAAAGGCACCTGAGCTCATCCCTGCCCCTTCACGGTCACCATCTCCAGACCTTCTTCCTTCAGATGATGAGGGTCCCGTAAAGACCGTCCCGGTCACACTTCGCATGATACCGACATATTTGCCAAGTCTGCCTCCCAAGCATACGTACCTTCAAACTCCAGTATGTATTCTCATTGCTCTTTATTCGGTATGCTGACCCTACGACCTATTTGATAGCCTTCACCACCCAAGAAAGCTGCTCTTCCATCGCTAGAAAAGAAACTCAAGACAGCAGGTCTAGTGCAAGAATCTCTCAAGAACTTGATGCTTGCAACAGAGGACACAACAAACCAGGAAGATGGAGAATTATTGGGACATATCGTTAATTGGGAGATGGGCGCATACCCAAGGAAGAGATGGAAGATTTCAAGGTAGTGGGGTTGCGTGTCGTATATTATAATGATTATTCTTTGTACGTGCAGGGTGATTACAATGAAATGCAAGTATCATTATCAGAAAAGCTACCTTATAATAATGAGCCGGTTCCGAGGTATATCGTGGGTCCGAAGCCCAAGCAGCTATACCTACTTCCCCTTTCCTCGAGTTCGTCCACCAGAGCGGCGGGGAGATTCCCTCAATTCTGAACGATCTCCTTCAGCTTCTTTCGTCTGGTTCGTGGCCTCCTGTCCTTGTCTAGCCTCTGATAATTGACCTACTTTTCTAGGTGACCGCCGAACGGTAGCTGGAGGTTCAGTGACTTTCGCTTTCTTTGCAGGTGTTGCAGGGATATCCAAGTCGGATTTGCGCGGCCTTCCCCTCTTGCGCTTGGGAGGCACCTTCTCGGCCGCCTCTTCCTGGGAATCCCTAGTCTCATCTATTTGCATTGAATCGGGTTCAGCGGCTGCTCCGGTCGGTTGAGCTAGCAGTCCCTTAGGTTTTGCGATTGGACGAGGTTTCGGACGGGGTCTAGCTGTCTTTGCCTTTGGCGGTGCGTCTGAACTAGATGTGGATTCCCCGTTCTGGGCCGCGTTAGCTTGCGGGACTTCTATTGAAGTAAAGCCGCGTTTGCGCTTGGGCGCAGGAATAGGTGTCTTTTTAGTCAATCCACCGGGCTGACCTTCATTGCGTGACCCAGATGCAGAGTCATTCGAGTCTGGAGCACGCGAATTGAGTTCTTCACTCTGATCATTCCCAGGCAAAAGTAGTGCTGTGCCACGGTGTTGGACAAGACGAGGCACCGATTGTTGTCCGCTGACATGGAAAACACCTTGATGCACTGGGGTTGATTGTGGGGGGACATCCGCCTGGGTGGAAGGCGTATGCCATCGTGTATGGAACGTGGTCTCGGGGTAAGGCGTCCATGCTGGTGGCGCTAACGGGCCAGAGGGTGTGCTGATTTCGAATCGATGGGTGGATAAATCCGTTGTTTGAATTATCGGTATTGTAGGGGGAGAAGGTTCAGGTTCAGAACCAGGCTTGTGATGGACAAATTTTAATGTCGATGTAGCCGGGCCTGTTGTCGTTGAAGATTTGGGCGCAGGAACCGGGATCGCTTTCTTATACAGCTCCTGAAGGCGTTTGAGCTTTTCGTGTCGGTTCTTACACTATGACATGTTAAGTGATGTAGATAGTGAGGACACAATAGAGTACCTTCGTTCCAGATGCACCATTTCCGATCTTCTTGGCGATGAGTTTCCACTGATTTCCCATTTCCTCGACGTACTTCAACAAATTCTTATCGTCTTCTTCCGACCATTCTGCTTGCGCAGAGGAAGTACTGACATGTTCCGCCCACTTTTCACGACAAAAATCGTTCGTTCGCCCACGCATACATGTTGCAACTTCCACCCATGAATTATCCCAGGCCTCGGTCGCTTCCTTGAGACGGCCAAATTCAGCTTGATCCCACGGACCTCTCTTAACCTTTGGATCTAAGGCACGATGGTAACGATTGGAACATTGGCCAGCATGGGCTTCCTCTGAGACCGCTCTTGTAACTGAGGAATATATTAAAAGGGTTGAAGAAAAACACCGACCAAAGGTCCACTAACCAACACTCCAATTGTTTGTGCCATATTTTTCGACAGCATTTATTAGCTTGTTGTCGAGGTCGGGGGTCCAGACAATCTGGCGCACGCGCATGGAGGAGTTCCGCATGCAGTCTAGGGGCGTTCTATTTGTCTGTACTTCATGTCAGAAACGCAATTAGTGTTAATAGAACGATCACATACCCCGAGAGACTCAGCGATTGCGACCCAGTCAATCTTCTTCTTTGCCTTGCTGTATTGCAAGACAATTCTGTTGAGAGAATCAATCTCGGAAGTCTCCCAGTCTGTATGGTTGATATCTGGATGTCTATCCCCCATCCACTTGATCCGGTACTGTTCTGGTGTGCGTTTGAATTCCGACCTAGAGTCTGAAGTGATCTTCGAACCCGCATATAGCAACCATAAACACCATTTATCCAGAGAAGACATACCTTATCACATACTACCTCCCAATCTACTCCTTCCGTATTTCTTTCGATGTCGATCGTTGTGTCTGGGATTCCAGTTCTATTCGAAGTCACTATATGCTATCATCAATCATAGAAAGAGAAAACATACTCCTGAGACTTGAGCGCCTTAAGTCGCCGGTTTTCGCCTCGAACGGCGTCAGCTAGATTGTCCAAGTCTTTTGCCTTCACTATAAAGCGTTAGTCCGAGAGTCACAGCTCAAAGAAGTAACACACTTGGATGATCTGTGGTATCCCGCAAATATTGAGCTCTTTGCTGGGATTCTTCATAGAATGGTGATTCCTAATTATTTTCAGTTGGGCGGATAAAGATTCATGAGTATTACTTACAGGATTTTGGAATTCATGCCAATTGATCAGGCCCCATGGTCGCCTCGAGCCTGGAATGACCACTTCCGGCTGAAACGATTCTTCGTCATCTGCCTGGAGGCTTAGAATCCGCTATAGAGAAGCATGTTAGTATGAGGCGTAGGTTTTAGCGGGAGCTCCACGCACGACTAATTCCTCGAGTTCTTTCTTTTCATCTTCTAGAGTGTCAGCGTACTGAGTTAATGCGCCTTGGTGGGTACTGTTCTTGTCCAGAAGCTTTTGGCTCAATTCCCCGAGGACCTCAAAATCTTTGTCGGTTGATGATCCAGACATATCGTATTCCATATTTGAACTCGTCAAGCCATATGCAATAGCGAGCCGCGACCTTGGATTGGACCAGACGCGAGACTGGTGGTCGACCAGAAAGACGCGAGATTGTCACGTGCCAAGAAATTCAAGCCGAATCGTCACCAGACGAGTGTTGCTCTAGAACGACCATGGCCAATGCCTCAGCAAAACGCATTGGTAAGTTGCCTGAGGAGACTATCGAGCAGCACAGCTTAAGCTTAACAAACTTTTAGCAAACCAGAATGAGGCCGAGGTCAAGAGGTTGAGGCTCGGATTATTTCTTCCGACCATAATATCCTTCCTTTCGCGATTCCTTCTAAGGAGACAAGCTTTCCCTCCCTCGAAAGGGTTTTTGGCGCTGTACATCCTAACGTTCTTTCCGGCTTTCTTCCTGTCAAACTATTTGATCAAAATTGGAACTCCTCGACGCGACCCTACCACTGGCACTCTTATTTCTTACGGTGAAGACCTTCGTCAAGCTGGAGTCACTGAATGGTGCTTTGATATCGTCTACGTAACTTGTGCGTTGCCCTTTCCTAGCTCCAACCTTCTTTTCGTGCTGACTCCGATTACGTTAAAGGGATTTGTCAAATTGGAAGCGGCGTTTTGGGTGATTGGGTCTGGTGGTTATACCTTGTCGTACGTATCATACCATCTCAAAGTTCGCAGTGCTAAACCATGTTCTAGATTCCTTTCTTCGCTGTCTTTAAGCTATGGACGTCCGTGATATCGCCTATGGTACTCGGCCGCTCGAGTACTCCTGCTGCA
This sequence comes from Clitopilus hobsonii, assembly GCA_015708445.2. NCBI lineage: Eukaryota > Fungi > Basidiomycota > Agaricomycetes > Agaricales > Entolomataceae > Clitopilus > Clitopilus hobsonii. The sequence goes on along the minus strand of CP068001.1, from coordinate 1,480,227 downwards.
GAAGAGAGCAACGGAACTGGGCCTGAAACCACGAGCAAACGACAAGAAAAGTTGCGGAAACGGAGTGAACGTGGAGATCCTCGAGTCAAAGCTCAGCCCATCCGAAAATGATCTATGTTTAAATGTCCCTCTGGATGCTATTACAGAGATATCGTGTATAACAATAATTAGACTGTTTTAAAATACCATCTATTGGATTTTATCATCTAGGTTCCGTCCACAACTAAGCAAGATCTGCGAAACCGACCGTCTTCTTTCCGATGTCGAATACTGCAAGCGTCATCAGCAGCCTGCCAACAACGTTGGAAAGGATGTACGAACCTGTGTAGACATTGCGGAGGAAGACATCACCCACAATCCAGAAGTCTGCCACAGCCTGTAAGCATCATTCAAACATAATTTGAAGAAGTGAGAACGTACTGAGATCGGACGCAACGAGGCCACCGACGCAATCCTCGGATCCTTGAGAAACCTTGCCGAGGTTGAAGGTGTCATCAGAGATCGCGAAGCTTTTGCCACCGAAAGTGAAGGCTAGCTGGGGTGCAGAACTGCAAGGAACTACAACACAATGCAGTCAGCGTATGAACCCAGATTGATGTCACGAACTTACTAGTATAGAAGCCGTCTCCCACAGTTGAGTTTGCGTCCTTAGATCCTGGGATCGCTGCATAGACATCTGCGACGCTCTTCCTATCACCGAAAATGAGGGTTGTGCCAGTGTCAACGATCGAAGACACTTTGGAAACGACAGTTTTGTTGTTAACAGTAGCAGCGTCCAATGTGACTTGCCAGTAGCCCTGGATCGAGAAATGTATCAAGACAACTCGCGTGATAAATTCCGACCCGAGCCACCAACCTCCTTAATCACAGGCGTTTCGGTGAGATTGCCAGTGTAGAGCTCCTTGTTAGCCCCACCGAGGTATAGCTCGGACCCGCTTGTGGCAAGTTTGAACCCGAATTGGGGGGCTGCCGTCTGATTTTGGGCTACAAGGTTCTGGAAAACGGGGTTTGCGTTATAGGCTGAAATTTGAGGGAATGCCATTCCCATCAAGCCATCGGGTGCAAATGTGCTACTGTGGAATCCAGATGAGTAGTGTTCGGCATAGCCGAAGGTTTGGTTCGTTGCCTAGAAGCAGCATCAGGATTGCGACTAACTATAACTTTAAAAGACGGGACATACTGTGAGGCCAGAAATTGTGACTGTGTCTCTCACTTGATAACCTTTCACCTCTGAGCCATCACCGTACATCAATGAGAAGGTTGAGTTCAACTTGTGCGAAGTCGAGCTCGCTGTCCTGTGGTACTTGCGATGGCCTCGACAGGAAGAGCCACATGTTGCTCCGGGAAGGAAAAGGTCGCTGCTTCCTATAGACGGATGGTTACATTGAACGACCGAAGCCAATATAAGAAAATAACTAACCGGTATCGAAGTCGACTATACAACTATGATTAGAACACAATGAGCTGTGGGTGTATAAATGACTGACCTTGGAAGGATTTGGGTGGAGTGCCAACGGTAATATTGCCATGCCACAGCGACTCCGACTCGTCAACGAGTGCTGTGGGCCCGACTTGAGCACGCTTGGAATATTGGCTCTCAGACCCTCTGAAGTCGCCTGTTGTCGCGCGTCCTGTGTTCTGTTCGTAGAAACGGAATCCACGCGACATTTTACTAGAAGACGTCAGGTCCAATGATACCTATGAAATCTCGCGGGGGCAACGCACTTGATCATGATGAGAGGGGCATGTCTTAAGGAGGCGATATTGGCAACGCCATCTTCTGAAGTGACCTGCTGCCTTTTGGCAAGCGGTATTCTTTGGATGATGAGGGCCTCGCGGGGTATAGGAAGCAGGGCTGCTCCCAGTGCAGAACTGGTGACGGCAAGGGAGGTAAGAGCAACGAGCTTCATGTCGGAGGAAGTTGGATTGCAATGGACATCGTATCCCGAGACTAGTTATACTCTCTACATGCCAAGTGCAGGGCACATCTGCGCACAGAGAAGAAGACAGTACAAAGATGTAAATCACTCCATGTTAGAGAGTCGACGAGTCAATTCTACCATTGATACAGCACCATGACTGCAAAAAAGCCTGCTAGGATGTTCTCCTTGCTTTCTCCGAGTATACAACACTGCAGCATCGCAATCCAAATGTGGGTCGTGTGTGGAAGACGTGGCCATAGCGGATGCTTAGGTGATGCCATAGTATTGACACTTCCAAGCATCAGGACATACCATCAGGTATTATATAGCCTGAATAGCTTATGTGCACTGTGAGATTGGTCACAAGCCATTCCAGATTTTGATCCCCGTTCAGCACTTGAGCATCATTCGACATTGATTTGGGTCGGAATGCGATGGCATGGCCAGCAGAAGCCGACGGAACCTGAGCGATCAGGCAAGGTAAAGATTGTTGTTCTTAACGCGGAGAGAAATGGTGCCAAAAGGATGTGTATGAAGCTTTGGTCTGGTTGCTTCCTCACGATCGTCTTCGGACTTGGTATGACAGTGGAAAGGTTTTCATGTGTCCGAAAGGGTCTACACAAGTCTACGGTCACGTGTAAGTTAAACGCGCTCTGACGCGTCGAAATGGCCTCCCCTAAACGCATTCAGTCGTCCTCGAAGTCTCCAGTCTTCCTTCCAGGGTTCCATCCCACATGTACATGGGATCTCACCTTGAAACTTGAAGTGTCCCAAGTGTACTCTACCTGCTATCGCTCTGTGATTTACTTTTCTAAACTGAGACTGCTTGAAACAACTTGCTTCATCTGAACGGAACGCCAACGACTACTAATTCTGGCCGCTTCACTGACAATACTTACATCTGGACGTGCACCAATGACAAGTATGAATGTATCTGAGGGTTTTGATTATCTGCAGGTTTGACCCCATTCTTGCGCAAAATTATCGGACGCCAACTGACCCACATTACCCGCATATACCCAGCCTGAAGACAATGAGCCTGCTAAAAACCCGGATTCTGGTAGACTCACCTCATCCAGCATCTGGTATACTCCAGTGGAAGGCCATCGTAATGACTTGCCGGAGATGACACCCAGCGCCAGCGTTGCCAATCAGCCTGAATACAACATACATGGCCAAGCCTACGAAGGCCCCCATGCAATACTTCTAGTAGACCTTGAACACACCTCAGACCCTCTACTCCAAAGTGCATCGCGTACATCATCCGCCTCTCCAGAGCCAGTGATCTCTGTGAACTTTATGGACGAGGAATTCGACGAAGACCGGTCATATGCCAACGGGCCTGACCCCACCTCTGGAAGAACCGATGATTTCTCCCACCATTCAGATACCCTCATTGATCTGGACGAAACGGATGGATTATCGCCGCATATAGTTGATGATGAGCACAAAATGGAATCGGAAACTGGCAACACCTCTGAAGAAGAGGCCGCGGACGCGTCGACAACTGATCGCTTTTCCCATCCTCGATTCAGAATTGATATGCTATCTTCGTCACCAATGTCTAGTCCACCTCAGATTTTTTCTTCCTCTCCCTTCATTTCTTCCCAGTCTTCCGCGGGGTCGGATGCCGAAGCGCAAAAGGTTGGTCGTTAACGTGATGGTGCATTATTGGATCTGACCGCCCTCCGAAGTCCCTCTTCGGTCTAGAAGGGTTGTCCTTTACCGGCTGCACAAAAGAGCTTCTCGCTCCGCCCTGCAATTCTAGCGATAATACCAGCAGCTTGAAGGAGCGCGTTTCCCCGTTCAATTGCCAACGACAAGGTTTAAGCACGGTCGAATACAATCTCTATCATGAGGAGGAAATGCCTGATGGCCAGCTCTCTGAACTCTTTGCTACTCGGGAGGTGAGTCGGGAGATGAGTTCTTCACGTTATGCGCGCAGCCAACAAACTTGACCAATTGTAGATCCCCCCGTCCACGACCCCGCCAGTAGATCACCAAACCGATACCAGCTTGAACCTTCCACTTTCCATTAATCACGAAATAGAGCTACCAGCCATCGATGCTCACCTTGATTTGAGTGCGAATTGTGAACAATTCCGCATCCCCGCCACGGCAAACGTCTTTCAGCCCAACCATCATGCGCCTGGTGTGATTGAAGGCGGCGATGTAAGAAAACAAAGCAAAGATGAGAGCTCTTCGCTTGGTAAACGAACGAGGCCGCACTCGCAGGTAAGCGCGACTGCCATTTGTTGAAAGCTACACATTTTCGTGACTCTTTTTTAGATTGATACGGCTGGGCCGAGCACTAAACGCCCAAAGGTCGGACTGCTACACAAACAGGAAAGGAAGTTATCCACGCCATTTCGTACACCAGCGATCAAGGAAACGGGACAAATATCACGACAAGAAGTCGCCCTCGAGCCGTCTGTCTCCAAGAGAGTGGTTATTCAGGAGACCACGGACCCACTTCCGAAGGCGATCATGGGAGGCACAGCTGACATCAAGGAGAAACACCGCACGAAGCGGGCCTCCCTGCAGTTCAAATCACCGCTCGTCAACAAAATCCCGTCAAGTGCATCAGCTGTGCGCCTAACGCCTACCATCCAGACACTGGAGCGCAAACTCCAACACCTCAAGAGAGCCGTCAAGATTCGACAGGAAGGTGACGCTGATACACTCAAGGAGCTCATACAAAAATGGGTTGGCTCGGGCAGGGAGGTCGCCTGGGAAGTATGGGATCTAGTGAAAAATACCTGTGACGGGAACGGGGAGCAAGGCGTTAGGAGCAATTTTAAAGACAGTTGGGGCTGGGCGGAGGGTGACACTGTTCAGGGTACCGGCCATGAGATGATCGTAGATGACGGGGATCAGGATGGAAATGAGGAGGTTGAACAACGTGATACTCTCGGTACAATGCTTCATTCACTTGGGATCGCTCACGAGGTACTCGGTTGGAAGGAGGACGAGGGAGTTTTTCAGGACAACTGAAGCTGATATTAGTAACCAAAACTGGGCAAGTCGTCTTTATCCTGCATCCAGAGTATACCGTACGCTGTGGCCAGCAACCGCGCCGCATTACATTCAGAAAAACTTGCTATTACCAAAAACAGATTTGGGTTTTGGTGGTAATTGTTTTGCACTTGCGACCCTGTCTGGTATACTTTCATACACCTCGTGTGCATACCGCAACCGAGGATTCAGTGACGCAACCGAGATTTCGGGGTTTGTTGCAAGCAATGTCATAGCCTCTCCGTAGGATTTCGTCAAGTCCTTTACTGTTTCGAATGTTAGGTACGAAAATGGAACGTGGATGAGAGCAGTCTTACGAGTATAGATGTTGTGGAAACCAAGGTCGGCCCGATCCTGTTTTGTGAGCACCTTGTCCCAGAAGAACCTATGAGCGGCTAGAAACGGTGTGAGCTACGGGAAGACGGATGAACAGGACAGGGTACCATACTTTCGAGGTCCATTCCAAATTCTTCACCCCCCATGTTGTCAGCTTGTTGTTTCGAGAGCCTGGCTGCTTCTGCATCCTCTTTGGCAACTCTAACTTTAGCCCTTTCCATTTGTGCCTCGAGTTTCTATAATTTGCATCAGGATAGGGTCTTGACACGATGTAGACATGTACAGACCCTCAAAAGCTTTTCGTCTTCCCGATTCATCCGCTCGAAGTAGGTTTCATTTCGTCTGACTTTCGTCCGCGCTGTTCGAACAAGTTGAAGCCTACTAGGCCCAGAAAGGGCCGTTAGAGCGCTACGCAGAGATATTGGCGCTGCTGAGCGTTGCGCTTGTAGCAGGCGAAGCGTCTGAGGTCTTGTGCAAGCAGAGAGCATGAAGTGGCCGTTATTTGGCTGAAACGCCCGACACAAACAATGAGCGGTTTTGACATCAGCCTCGTTTGTCACCCTTCTTTGATCAACCGCCATCTCAGGTTCGAACCTCGAGTGGTCCCTGAGAAATCCTATCTTGCGGATTTGCCAGATTTGCGTCACATACCGTCTTTGTTAACTCGAGGTTCCTCACCATAGCTGTGTTATTTCCTGGTCGGTCAGCTTCTGGAATTTTCCACACGATCCCAGCGAGCGTGACTCATCCTCAGACTCGGGATCCCACGAAATCCTGAACCAGAAAAGAGCCTCGCGCTGATCCATTCTTGTCGGCAACTGTGCTCATCCCTTCAAACTGCGGGGCAAATGCCTCCGCGGTAGCGCAACTACGTAAAATGAACAAAAACTTATGTAACGCTCACACCGCCATGCATGGTCAACTGGAGTCAGTTCGAACAGGTTTTATTGATCGTGGACGGCTGTCTGGTGACGCTTTTCGGAGTCAACAACTCGCGCTCGTCCCTCTCAAAGCGGTGAACACGCTTCCTCTCTTCTGACCATCACCGTCGAGTCGCTTCATTGCGTCCAGCTTGTTTCCTCGATTCTGAAGCTGAGATCTGAGTGAACGGCGTTGATAACGACGCCTCTTTTGCTACTCTCAGCCTATTCCTTGTTTCTTACCAGATCCATGAGCAACATCCTGCATGGCGCTTCCAGAACCTATCCACCGCGACACGCAAAACGATTAAGCGATACTTGCATTGAGGGTTACGCTACCAGTTACGCTCGCGCGGAGAAGCCTGAGAGCAAGAGTGGCACTGAACCAAGGCTAGAGCGAGCCATGCATTCTGCGCCCGTCGAATCGCCTTCGACCGCGCAGTCTCGGGAGGAACCTTCGCCAGACCCTCAACCAGAACCGCCTGCTTCAGAACCCACGGTAAGTACCATTAGCCGTTCCCGTGCCCAAAGAACACGCGTATCTAATATCGTCACCTCGATTAGCAGACAAACGCCGAGCACCCCCCGCAGCCGTGCGAACGTTGCGTTCGCTCTAATAAGGTCTGTAAGGGCGCTCCTGGTGGTCGATGCGATAACTGCAAGGTACTTCATCAAAAGTGCTCGAATAGTAGTGGCCCTCCAAGGGGTCGCCATGCAGGTGTGTCTTGAATCCGGTCCAGTGGTGCTCCTGAGCTAACCTTCTTTCGTAGTAAGTGCGGCAAATGGCCTGATCGTGGGCGAGTCTGGGTCCTCGTCGTGGGCCACTCGACCAAAACGCAAGGCCGGTTCCAAAGGGAAACTCGCCGAAGATGACGATGATGAGTCGGAGGAGGCGGAGTCAGGGTTGAAACAGCCGACCCTCAAGAGAAGGAAGACAATCAAGAATAATGAACGGAGATCACGGCTTCTCAAAGAAGTTGTAGAACTCGAAAACTCAATTAAGAAACTCCAGACAACATTTTCAAAAGACTTGAACAAATTACAGCAGACTGCAGTGTCTTTGGCCTCCCAGATTCGGGAACTTGACTAAGCGACTCTGAACCACTTTTAGCACTACATGGCACCCACTAGATTCTTGTACTTGTACTAATATCCTTATGCTCACTGTATCAATATGCATTTATATAGGAAGTTTACAATGTTATAATAGGTATTACCACCAATAAAGTCTTGTCCCTATGCTCCTAACCCTATGCTGAAAGGCTGCCGATCTCAAGCCTACGATCATGACGCTAAGGTCAGTCGATCAGAGGTGGACGAACCTCATAAACCAGCCTCTGTTTAATCCGTCGCGTCATTCAACAACTCTGTCATGGTCAACCCATTTGCTCTAGTCACGCCCGCCTCTAGGGGCCTTTCACTGGCTTTGACACGCCAACTGTTGCGCACGACCAATCTACCAGTCTATGCCACTCATCGCAGCGATTCGTCTGAGCGCATGAAGAAGCACATCTTGGAACCCCTCAAGGATGTCGACCCAAAGCGCCTCAACGTGCTCGAACTCGAGCTCACCTCTGAAGGAAGCATAGCCTGCGCCGCCGACCAACTCGCAGACATGCTTCCCGCCGAATCATATATCCAAACCGCCTTCTTCACGGGCGGCATCCTCCACCCAGAGAAATCACCGGCAGACCTGGACGCTGAAAAGATCACCTCCTCGTTTCAGATCAACGTGATATCCCACATGTTCCTCATTAAACACTTTTCACGCTTTCTCCCGCCTCCAACACCCAAGAATAAGTTGGACACGCCGGCGAAGTGGGTCCACGTCTCGGCGCGTGTGGGGTCCATCAGTGACAATCATCGTGGCGGGTGGTACTCCTACCGTTCTTCAAAGGCCGCCTTGAACCAAGTCATCAAAACATTCGATTTGCAATTGCAACTTAACAACACGCAGGCTATATGCGTCGGCGTCCATCCAGGGACGGTAAAGACAGATCTCAGCAAGGGTTATTGGGATTCTGCTGCTCGAAAAGAGATATTTGAGCCTGAAGAAGCCGCTGAGAACCTTGTCAATGTTGTTCATACTTTGAAGCAAGATCAAAGAGGTCAGGTCTGGGATTGGGCGGGGAAGTTAGTTCCTTGGTGATTCTTCGAAGCTATATACTATTTCGTCCAGAACATGTAACATGAGGTTGTCACCATCCTTCATAGATTCTTCCACTGCACACAGAATAACCATCAATGAGGTCAACTTCACGTCATCATGATTATCCCTCTTATGGGTAACTTGCGCCACGCGGTGTTTTTCTCAAGTTGGGACAGGTACAGTCAATATATCAATGATTTCACCAACTTCATACTACTAGTACAGATCTAATGAGCGTCGAGCTACGGAGCTAAGCCGCAGCACTGGCAGTGGCAGAGGGAGCAAGAGGGATCTGCACTTCCTCAACCGAAACACCAGCCTTGAGTTTGAGACCAGCAAGACCAACAGGGCCGGCGGTGATGCGTTTGGGGTGCTCATCCTCAATCCTGCCGAGGAGGGTATTGAATCTGTTACGCGCAGCGGCGACACCGACAGTATCGACGAAGGGTTGGTCACTATTGTGCAAAACGCGAGGGGTGGTTCCGTCCGTCAATCCAACTTGCTTGTCCGTCCAGATTGGCTCGACATCCTCAGCATTGAAACCGGGCAAACCAACACCTGCGCGACCACCAAGTGCCTTCCAATCCTGAAGTCGGTTGATTTTCAGTTCGGTAAAGACCTTGTCGACTGCGCGAACTAGGCCATCCATTTGTTCGAAGGTGTGACGGGGTGTGACGGTGATACGGAGACGTTCTTCACCTCGGGCGACGGTAGGGTAATTAATGGATTGAACGTAGATGTTGTGGTCGGTGAGGAGTTTGTCCGAAGCGGCCTTGGCGAGAGCAGCGTCACCAACGAGAACAGGGATGATGTGAGAAGGACCAGGTCTAGAAAGAGAGGTCAACACAGTTGTTCCAGTACATCAGAGAATTAAACTTACACAACGGGGATGTCAAGTTCAGCCATGCGACGCTTGACCTCACGAACATTGACCTGTTTGAGTTGCCTATCACCAACATAGGCCTTTTGGTATGCAACACTAGCACGAGCACCAGCGACAGTTGCAGGAGGAAGGGAGGTAGTGAAGATGAAGCCGGGAGCATAGGACCGTATCATGTCGACGAAGTCTTCCGATCCGGCGATGTAACCACCAACCGCACCGTAAGCCTTGCCGAGAGTACCTGTGATGATGTCGACGCGGTCCATGACGGATCCAGGAATAGCGTTCGGGCTTTCACCAGCTGCCACATGAGCGTCGTAGTCCAGATGTTCTGCAACTCCGGCACCACGGGGTCCATATAATCCGACAGCGTGAACCTGTAGTAATGTGTTGTGAGTCATTGATGATTTTTTGGGGGAGAAATCAACGAACCTCATCCAAGAATGTCAGTGCACCATACTTCTCAGCGAGGTCACAAATCTCCTTTATAGGGCCAATGCTACCGCACATGGAGTAGACGCTTTCGAATGCAATGACTTTGGGTGTTTCCTTGGGGTACTGTTTCAACTTGTTTTCCAAATCCTCGAGATCGTTATGTTTGAAAATGACACGATTGGCGCGGGAGTGACGCATGCCTTGGATCATAGAAGCGTGGTTCATGGAGTCCGAAAAGTAGACGCAGCCGGGAAGTTTAGCACCGAGGGTAGAAAGAGTCGCATCGTTGGCGACGTAACAGGAAGAGAAGACGAGGGCAGCAGGCTTGCGATGGAGAGCAGCCAGCTCTTTCTCGAGACCGAGGTGCATCGCACCGTTGCCGGCGATATTACGGGTACCGCCGGCACCATGGCCATATTTATCGAGTGCACGACTGGAGAAATACCGGTTAAGGAGAGAATATAAAAATAGAAAAGTAAACTCACTGCATAGTCTCGAGGACGACAGGGTTGTTACCCATACCGAGATAATCGTTGGCGCACCAAACTTCGACTTCTTCCTTCACGTTGCCAGTGTGAGCAACGGGAAACTTGGCTGCAAGTCGATTGATATTATTGAAGTAGCGGTAGGAGCTGTCTTTGTGCTTCTTGTCGAGCTCTTCGGAGTAGAAGGACTCGTAGTTGAATCCAACATGAGCTTTCTTCTTAGGAGCCTCGGCTTTGGCAGCAGCAGCCTTCTGGTGGAAGGGGCATCCAGCAGCGGCAGCAGCATTGTCTACCTTCGCCTTCTTGGCAGCTTGCTCTTGCTTGAGCTTAGCAGCAGCTGCGAGATCATCGGCCATACGAGCAGCTGCCCTAGCGGCGGAAGCGTGAGGGCACATCTCAATGGTGGCGCCCGGAGGAGGATGAATTCCATTCTGCTTGTGAATCTTATCAACGTCACCATTTCCGGCAACACTAGCATATCCAGCGACGATTTCCTTGGACTTTGTGTTGAGAGCCGGGCCCATGACAGGGCACTTGGTAGCTCTTTCGGTCAACGCATTGAGAGTGGGGAATCTCTGAGAGGTTGCAGTCGATAAAGTGCGAAGGGTAGTCTGCTGAGCAGTCCTCAAGAAAGGACAAGCAGCCTTAAAACGAGTGAGGTTAGACAATTTGTCCAACATCGTCGTAGCAGCGGAAAAGTTGGTGGTAAAGTCGGTTAAGGGTCGAAAATTCAGCTGCTTATAAGGAAATTCAGACACGTCCAATCACGTTCAGCCAATTATCCTATTCCGGGTAAACTTGATCTCCGAGTAGGATTACGTAATTAATATCTATAACTGCGAAAGGCAACTTTCAACGACATCGACCGCAAAGTCCACTTCCGCTTTATCGACGTTCAAACTGGGCACAAGACGCACCGCGTCGCTACCAGCAGTAAGAATGAATACACCACGCTCGCGTACCATCTGAGCCAACGCTCCTGGGTGCTCCGTTTTATGGAATCCAAGTCCGAGAATCAATCCTCTCCCCCGGATATTATTCTGCAGAATATTCGGGAACCAGCTCGGTAAACGTTTCAAGCGGTCTGTCAGATGCCTGCTAGTTTCCGTGACGTGATTTATGGTCTGCTGAGAAGCTAGACGAGATAGAACGTGATGCCCAACAGCACAAGCCAAGGGCGAACCGCCAAATGTCGTCCCATGTGTACCTATAGATCCATTTCTCTTGTCAGTCCCCAATTCTTAGTGGCTTCAGGTAATTATGAAGGTCCCTTACCCGGAGTCATAGTCTTTGCGACGCTATCCCGCATGAGTACGGCGCCGATCGGATATCCATTTGCCAGGGGTTTCGCCATCGTCACAATATCTGGGTGGCAGTCCACTGGCATCCCCGAATGGGCCCAGAACGTACCACTTCTGAACAGACCACACTGTACAAAAAGCCACACCAAAGTTCCGTCAGTAACGGTCTCCATACACACCAGTTTCAAGCGGAAGGATGTATATCAAGAATAGTAATCTCACCTGTATCTCATCGAAAATCAGTACCGCACCGGTCTCGTCGCATCGTTTGCGGAGTGCCCGTAGCCACTCCACGTCCGCGACGTTGATTCCGCCTTCGCCTTGAATAGGCTCAACGATCACGGCACAGGTGTCGTCAGTGACGAGCGTCTTCAGTCCCTCGAGATCATTCAATTGCCCGACATCAACACCGGGGATCAGGGGTGCGAATGGAAGCTGGTATTTAGGATTGCTGGTGACGCTCAGTGCTCCCATACTACGTCCATGGAAGGAGCCTTTGAAGCAAGCAATCCGAGTCTTGGTACAATCCGAAGAGTCCCAGGACTTTCCGGTCTTGGCGGCCCACTTTTCCTTTCCAACTTTACGAGCTATTTTGAGTGCACCCTCATTAGCTTCGGTGCCCGAGTTGGAGTAGAAAACCTTAAGCCCGGCGGTAGGAGAAGTGGTTCCGGGTGTAAATCCAAGACCACCGTGGGCCTGGGTAGTTTTGACAAGGAGTTCCCCAAGTTTGGGTGCCCATTCGTTATGGTAGACATTGCTAGTGTGGAGAAGCTTGCCTGCTTGCTCGGAAATGCACTGCAGGAATGATTTCATTAGCATACCGATTTACCGCTAAGCGAAAATGTAAACAATAGGCTTACCTTCGTGACACCTTCATCCGCATGGCCAAAAGCATTTACAGCAATTCCTGCACTAAAGTCGAGGAACTTCCTGCCATCGGTATCCCAGACGTGTGATCCTTTTCCATGCGAAAGCACAAAGTCTGGTCGCGCGTAAACCCCAAGGATATATTCAGAACCTTTGGCGAGAGTTTCAGCCGTAGCTGCAGAGGATGAGGTGGGAGCCGCATGAGTTGCGGTCTGATAGCGTGTACATGGACCCTAAGTAAGAGATAGTGTGAGTTTGGTTGATAGAGAAGATAAGAGCGTAATTGTTACCTCAGCGGCAGTGGCAAGGAACCGAGCAGAGGCAGGCGTAACTGTGTGCGCTTTGAGTCCAATTCGGACAGAGGAAGTAAGAGAACGTTTCATGGTGGTCCTGATAGTAGTTTTGACGAGATTGGGATATATTTATCCACGAGATATACGAGACGAGTCAGATAAGAGTCAGAAGTAAATTCTAGCCGATGGTCTAGGTTGTGGGGAATCTGGAGTATCCTTTCCTCCTGTGTCAAGTCCTCGCGTGTACGGGGTTCTTTTTGAGTTGGGAATACCGCTGCTTCTGGAGTCTTTAAAGAGAGAACAGCTACACCTTGTGCAGTAGAAGGCTCTGAAGAAACTTCGGCGGATGCATGAGGGAAATGAACGTGCTCACACCAATCGCACAACAAGCGCGCTTTCACGCGGCTAAATCAAATTTTTGTTCCGGGCCGAACGCATTGCTTCTAGCATTTCAGCGTCGTTCAGCGTATTCAGCGCTGTGGTAGACGTCTTTAACATGAAATTGGCTGTTTCTGCGTCTATTTCATGGTCTAATAAGGCTGTTCGTGCATGTTCTCGAAACAGAGAGAAATGGCATGTCGGCGTCAATCGGCCGAGGGCGTTAAACTTGGGCAAGCTCAGGGTCATATACATAGATTTTGTACGTTTACATGGGAAAGTGGATACAATATGGTGAAGAGTAAAATGGAATGCATGGCTTGAAGAAAAAGTCGGGAAACGTGCTATTCTTCGTCGACCTAATCACGGCTTGGGCTACGGCTACGGCTGCCTTCACGACTGCTGACGCTCATCGAAGAACCGGTGGAGGCGGACCTTGACCTGCCTCTGGGAGCAGGAGAGAGACTAGCAGATGGAGACCTCCTGCCACGATCATCGGGAGAACGAGTCCGTCGCCTATACCTAGGAGACCTTGACCTTGACCTTGAAGGAGATCGAGAAATCCTGCGACGACCACCAAAGGAGGGCGACCTCATAGGGCGAGGCATTGGCGGGGGAGAGCGTTCACTGCGCGAAGGAGGCTCGGGTGTAGCAGAACGGGAAGGAGGAGTAGGTGACATGTCACGTCGGGACGAACGAGGTGGAGGAGACCTTGAACGAGACGGAGAACGGGAGATGGAACGACGCCTTGGGGAAGGAGAGCGTGATGTTGACATGGGACGACGACGGATTGGAGACCTCGAGCGGCGATAGGAAGTTCCTCCGCGGCGAGGAGGACTCCTGCTCCTGCTACGCCTGCCATAGTCTCTCGCCACCGGCCCTCTGCCACCACCTCGACCGGAGGGAGGAGGCGGAGGCGGCATGTCGCGCTCCTTCCTTTTGTAACCACCCTCTTCACGCTCTTGACGAAGCCTATCCTCCTCCCGCCTCCTCAAACGGTCGCGTTCTCGCTTTTCAGCTTCCCATTTCTCCTTCTGAGCTTGCCAGTTCTTCCTGTCCTCTTCTCGCTTCCTCTCTTTTTCCTCTCGCTCTGCCTGCCTCCTTATCTTGTTTTCCTCCTGCTTTTCCCTATCAAAAGCATCACCTTCCTGGTAGTCGGTTCTTGTGCCCAAAGCGCGAGCCATTTTTGACAATTCTGTCTTTTTGGCAGCAGCAATTCCGTGGGTGTCAGAAGGTTTGAGCCTCTTTGCGGGAGTATTTTGGGCAGCCAATTTGCTGAGTAGACTCTGCCTGAGTTCGTCAACTTTCTTTTCAATAAGTTCTTCATCAAGCCTATTCGTGAATGTCAGAGGTGTAGGGAAATGTTTGATGTTCTGCAAACGTACCCATCGTCCTCCAGTTTCAACTGCAATTCCAAGCACTGTACTTCCACTTTTCGTTTACGGTCATGTTCGAGAATACCCTCATCAGGTTCTCGGTGTTTTGGTGGTGGTGCATCCCATGCGCTAGCACGGTCTTGTGAACTTTGGTGCGTTCGCAAAGCCGACAAGTTGCGAGTCACATAACCATTCGTGCCACTATTTCAATAGTCAATATAGAGTATAACGAAATGTATATGTTATTACGCACCTTCCACGAGGAGTAGTAAGACCAATTCCGTTATACATGGTGACTGCTCAATGCTTGCTGTGTTGTGGATTCAAACGTCGATGCACATGGACCAGTAAAGTCACCTGACAGGCCGACGCTGGGCGGGGCACTGCCACAAGGTGACGACAAATGCTCGGCACACGGCATGGATTCGGTCTGCATCTCGTCAGCCTCCAGTACACTGCCTGTTACGGCTGCTTTCCCGAATCAAAGCATTCATAAGGACACAATTGCCATTCGTTTCTTGACTTATACTTTCCTCATTGACGCCTTTGGCTGCGTTCAACGTTCAAAACGACTTCCAGGCTCCTTTCGACACCACTCCTACGCAGAATGACTGCAATGGACCCAGCTCTACTAGTTCCTCCTCTACCGCCGTCAAGAGATATTCCCTCCGCATTCACAGCGAGTGTCCGCAGCTGGTGAGCTATCCCCCTCCTCAATGCCCCCTATAAATCATACTCATGTTACAACAGGTGGTCAGTTAATGAGAAACAAGGCGCTATCGCCGAAGAACGCCTCCTTAGGCAAGTGCTAAATCGATTCAATCCTACAAATCCATCTAACCATAGTGGTCAGGCGTTTAGCTTATTTTAGGTCACAGGCCGCCATTCCACCAGGTTTCAAACCTGAGAGCGTACCAGAGACGCCAGTGGTAGCATACTCGCAGAGGGTTCTCCTTGATAAGCCTGGTCACCACATAAACACCTTCACCATGGCTTCAACGAAACCTTCGGAGAATGCACCACCTCCAGCCATCCTCCTTCACGGATACGGTGCTGGCTTGGGCTTCTTCTACCGCAATTTCCCCGCACTTGCGCAATGGGCTGACCGTAGAGGAACTCAAGTTCACGCACTGGACTGGCTAGGCATGGGTCGTTCTGCTCGCGTCCCTTTCACGATTAAGGCTAAACGAGACGATATACCTGGTCGAGTGGCCGAAGCCGAATCATTCTTCGTCGACTCACTAGAAGAATGGAGAAAGAAGATGGGATTAGAAAAGATGACCCTTATCGGACATTCACTAGGGGCCTACTTCAGCGTCGTTTACGCGCTCAAGTACCCGACGAGGGTGAACAAGCTTATCTTGCTTTCACCTGCTGGTGTCGCTCGCGACCCCAACTACACGGAACCATCGAGGGAATTGACCGATGAGATGGATACCACCCCAGCTGGACAGGCTGAGCCTGCAACCAAGGGCAAGATCGACAAGATCCATCACGAACAGAAGGCGGAGAAGCAACAGATGAGCAAGACACGGAGGCTATTCACTTATTTATGGGAGGAAGGCTGGAGTCCATTCCAAGTCGTTAGGTCGTCTCTGTTCCTTGGACCCTTGCTAGTCGGGAAATACTCATCTCGGAGATTCTCTGGCTTGACCGAGGAGGAAACGAGAGATATGCACGACTATATCATGAACATCACTCTTGCGAAGGGATCCGGAGAGTACTGCATTTGTACGTCTCCGTCTTATCTCTCCGCTCTCATAGGTTGACGTCGTCTTATAGCGCATATACTAGCACCGGGAGCCCATGCTCGTATGCCTCTTGTCGACAGAATATCCGCTGTCAAGGTCCCTGTCACTTTTGTTTGTAAGTAAAATAAGCTTCCTGATATCCGATGTGGCTCAATATATTCTTTTAGATGGTGATCACGACTGGATGGACCCCGAAGGTGGCTCTCAATCAGTCGAGAAACTCCGCCAAGCAGGCAATGGCAAGGGAAGGATGTATCTTATCAGCAATGCAGGCCATCATGGTACGTCTTGCACGTTCCAGGTTGAAGTTGACGTGATCACTGATTCATTGTGTGTAGTATACCTAGACAACGTCAAAGCAGTCAATGACCTTATGGTCAAGGATCTAAATCGGGATTAGAACAGGGATATAGAAGGACCTTTTCCCTGGCATGTGCGATATCTTTTAGAGTACACTTATACTTAATTCGGGTTATTGGCGTTCTAGCGTTATCTCATTATTGTAGGATGCCCCTACTACGACAGTCACGACTAATGTACACGCTATCCTATTTGCATCTCATTGTTTGCCATGGTATGAAGATTCCTATCCGGATATCTAGGAAGGATCTTGGTCTGTGTATAAAACAGAGCCGGGGTGTTTGCCTACCTGGCCTTGATCCTCTCAGCAAGCTCTGGCTCGTGAATTTGGTCAGGACCAAGTTGGTTACCCAATGTCAACCAACTGGTAGTTCGTCAGCCAAATTCTAAGCTGAACGGAGAAGAAATGAACGCACCCTGGCCTAGTGTTGTGCTTCCTTCCAAAAATCTCAATCTTTCGACCTCCAGGACACACCCTCTCAATCATCCCATACACCTCGTCCGGCTTCCTACTTGTCTCCCTGACCTCAGAAACAATAACATCCGTATCCAGCCCTCGATTTGCCCATGACGGCCACTTGAGTTGACCATTTTCGTCAAAGTTGTTCTTGATACCGACTAACATGTGTTCCTTGGTATGGTTGATCCAATGTCCCGTCCGACCCGTCCGAATGACCCGCTGGAGTTGGTTGGTCTTCACCCAGACAACTTCGTCAACACGGGTGTAGCCCCAATGTGCCATACATTCTCGGCCAACTTCCATTGCACGACCTGTTACCCAGAGAAAGAGGAACCCTTCGTCTTGGAGGGCTGGAATCGGCATCTTTCGCATTTCGTCATCTGTCATCGTGCCGTAGGGCAGCTAAAATATCCCAGGTTAATACATGAGGCCTGAAGTGGGAAACGGTTACACTTACACTCATATGGATATCCCACGGTGGGTCGGCCATGATAACGTGGAACTTGCCAAGGACTGAGTAATCGAATTTCCTAACGTCGCAGTTTATCCATTGAGGTGGAAGCTATGAGGGTCATGAGTGAGCCTATCCTGCCTTGAGGGGAATAGCACTAACAGGAGTCTTTATTCTGCCTTCGGGACCAAGTCCTATCTCCAGCCGATGTGACCTTGCCCTCGAAGAAGGTTTCTTCGGCGGAACCCCATCACCTTCATCCCAGTCGATCTCATAATGTAAATATCTGCATGGTGCCTTTTCTTTGCCTCTCCCGCCTGCTCCAAGTCCAGAAGGTAGGGAGGTAGCACCCCTAAGGTTCGAAGGAATCTGTCCATGAGCGTGCGTAGCACCGGGGAAGGGAGGTATAGATGGCGACAGTGCGTATGTCGGCTCGGAATAACATGTATTCAGGTATGAACAGTGCCCTAGCGACTTATCCGTATGAGGTCGGATGAGTGGGCGAAAATGTACGCGGTTGCATATTGAAGAGAGAGGTGCCGATACGGATTGGTGAGGGTTGGTATTGGCCGACAGGCGCGCATTGGCGCAGTCTTCCTTGGTGACGTGAGGACATATAGGTTCAAACCGTTCCTCAGGAGATTGGAACTGCGGAATTCAGCATTTCACCAGAGGTACAGGGAAAACAGAGGCTAACCTGTTCAGCCAGTAGTTTGCCCCTCGCCGTGCTACCCTTCAGTATGTGATAGACCTCCCGCAGTTCGTTAGTTAGGTTCTCCAGAGGCGTTGGCCGCGGTGGTGGTATGTCTTCGTATATTTCTTCCTGTCCTGCCCCTGATGCGGAGTCCGCATCCTCGTCAATAATACGTTTCCGTTTCCGCGGATTAGCTGCGTCATCTGTAGGTGCAGTTCGAGCTGTTGCGCCAATCTTTATGTCCAGAACAGTAAGAAGTCCGTCTTTGTAGGACAACGATATCGTTCCATCCTCCCAGGTTTGTGAGAGGTTCTCGAGTGTTGACGCAAACCGACTCTGATCAATAAGCCTGAATCTAACATTCGAGTTAGGAAAGAGGCCCGCAGGGACTTTGGTCGCGACCACTCTAGCCAGAAGATTGGAAGCTGAAATTGGAAAGGCTATCCGCTGAGCATTTACCAAAGATGTTAAGCTAGTAATCGCCAAGATACGCAGCTCGTCGTCCGACATGACGGTGCAAGTGATAGCAGTTGTTAATTCGGATTTAAGCGCCTGGCGACTCAACAAATAAACCGAGGTATGATCCCGTCAATCTCTGTTTCATTACCATGTCACCGACTCGTCAATCTAGGAGACTTTCTGCATAGCAACGGACACTAACATACGTCAAACAGTCAATCGAGAAGACTGAATACTGGCTCTGGAATCGTGTGAAGCGGACGAGACACGGCCCAGTGGAGGCAGGTTGACGCTTGTTCTGCTTTTGGAGGTTCTTGATGTCAATCGAGCCCCGTGCCGAGAACGCAGGCCAATACGCTTTTGTTCCTGGAATAGCCTAAGGTGCAATGTTGTACTGCTGCCAGATCCCACAATTGTGTGGAAACGCAACTTCGTTACCTGGGTTGTCTTTTGTTTCGGACTCCTTATAATCTAGCCGGTACCTGTCAACAACTGGACCTACACCTTTCTCCCCCTCCTCTTTGACATTGCACCCTGGCTGGTTGACTGGTGGGGCTCCAGTCCAACTCCGTCTCAATTTATCTTCCCTGACTGCCCATCTCCGAGAACACTCTATATCAACGGCTGGTCCTTGACAGTTCTTCACCTATTTCACGACCTCACCTAACCAATGCACACTCACCAAAACGCTGATTTCCTCTGGAACCCAGACGAATCTTACCCGCAGATAACCACTCGCAACCAGCGACGGGCAGGTCACATCTTTGGCCACTCTCCCTCTTCGTCAACCTCGTCGTCATCCGCCTCTTCGATTATCTCCGAGGATGATTACGTTCACGTTCAAAAGCCGAAGACAAACCTGATCACGAACTTATTGTCCCCCATTATCAAACGCACTTCCCCCACTCACAGGCTCTCGCCTTCACAGACTCTGCGGTTGCGAGCCATACCAGACACTAAGCCTAATGCTCGCCTAGCTTCGACCCTCCTTCATATCCAGCCACCATCCCTTTCCCCCATCTCCCCCACATTCAGCATCGATTTCGAGAAAAAGCAAGCCACACTTGCGGACGTTCGTCTCAAAAGGATCCACAAGCTTGCGAAAACATTTGGGGAAGAGGTACCCCCAGAACTGGTATTCCCAGATGTCGAGCCCGTTCAAGCCAGGGTACCGACCCCTCTGACCAGCGTGAGGCCTCTGCCCAAGATTCCTTCTGGATCTTCCCCGAGTCATTCGCCAACAGGGTCCACAAGCTCTGCCCCAACACTGGCTGAACGTCGGCGTAGACACCGACCGAGAAGCCTAAGCTTAGGAAGTGGGACCGATGCGCTTGCTACTAACGCAGCGCGGTTCATCGTGGAGAATACCCTTCAGGCCACAAAAGAGGATCAATCACGCCCTGAACCCCCTCGCTCCGAATCAACACCTCCTACAAAACCCTGCTCGCACGCAAAATCTTGCCGCGAACTTGCTCTGCAGTCGATGACAATAAAGGACAAGGCACTCGTCAATGGATATGGTCTTCCACAGTCTCCTCCGCCTTTCCAAACGAAGATGACAATGGTACCAGTAGCTGACGATGTAAGCTCTGCCCATCTTCAAGCAGACACCGATGTTAGTCGACCCCCTACTCGGGCAGCCCTCTCCCGACAGCACTCTCGTTCCTCCTCTCACCTTCCCCTATCAGCCGATGACTTAGTTCCCAACTTCTCTTATCCCACCGAACTCGCATTCTCTCTATCGCGGCCTTCGGAGTATGGGTACCGAAGGGAAAGGGAATGGAGTGGTGAATGGAATCTCAGGGATATGCAGGATATTGTCAAGGGCCTACGCGACTTGAAAACCCGATGAACACCTTGTTCACCTACTTCACGACCTAATGCCAGGCCTTTGGCCTACCTAATGACGACTGTCAGCTGGTTTGCTGATCATTCTTTCGCATTTTTCTTTCTAATCGGAGTCCCTATCATCGGACAAACCTCATTCATTGTATTCACCTCACACTTGATCCCGCTTTTACCTTGCGCAGTATACCTTTGCATTTGCGTGAGAAGCACCCCCTTCTTGCATCACTGTTGTAACATTTAGATTACTATTGGCCCATAGCGCCAATCCATTAATATATCCATAACTAGTAATACTGATAATAGTTTTACGAACGTTGCCTCTAAAGCATCCGAAATACTGGACAGCGAAGCCACGTAGTTAAGTTTAACTGAGGTATAATATAGTGTGTGCACAGCCGAGTCCTTTGTCCCAAGAAGATGCGAATACAAGATATCGATAACAAGATAGGTAAATAGATAGCAACGAAAACGCTGTGTGTGAGAGACTGATCAAAGAACCATCTCTGAGTCTGATAGACCAAACCAACTCGGTAGAGAGCTCCAAACTTCTTCCCGAGCCTTGACCGCGCAAGCAGCGAATTCGACCTTGCAGGCATAGCACATATTGAGCCCGCACTGCTTTTGACCATCCGAGAAATCCGTCCGTGTCAACATGTCCATCGCCTGCGTCAACGTGTAGAGTGTATCGGCATCTCTACCACAGGCTATTCCGCCTATTGATCGCAAAAGGTTGAGCATGATGAAATAGAAGGACTCATGGCACGGCCTGCTGGCGTCCACGTCGAAGCGATACACGCAGTTCTCGGAAGGTGCACGGGATTGAAGGGATTGGACAATGAAATCTGCCAAGTAGGTTTGGACTTTCTCGCGCCCACGGAGGGTCTGAACTAATTGATCATCGGTCAACCCAGCAAACGCTCGGTTTTCTTCCAATTGTGGTGGGAGATAAGAGTCGATGACGCGGGGAGGGTGATATGTCCCGCACATAATCTTGCTCGGTCCGTATCTGGCAAGATCGTAGAAGGCGGCTGGTAGGATGGAATGGATCCCGAGCTCAAGACCGAGCTGGATTATGAGGATTGGATGAGGGCATGTTTCTCTTGGAAGATACCTTCCGAATGAGTCCGTCGCTGACTGTTCTCGGAGGTCCCAGCCGGCCAACGTGCAAGGCCAGTCCAGGTATAACCGTCGCAAGCACCTTTCGCGAAGGTGTTCAACAAAATATTTGGTCGATAGCCGTAGGACTCCAGATATTGCCGAGAAATCGTTCGCTCTAGGAGTTTCAAAGTATCTGTTACAACCCTTGGTCAGCCTCCCAGTGTTGAGGCGTTAGAGAAGGAACTTACAGCCCATCATACAAAGCCTTCAGAAAATGGAACACATCTGAGGGGGCGTCATAGAGCTCCACGCACACACAACCGTCAATCATTGGTTGTTCTTGTGGTTGCGGTAGAGTGAAGAGTCCATTGAAAACCTCTGAATGACGCTCTAGTTGACCCCTATGCACCTTGAACATGGCATTTCCAGCTTTGATGATGATGTTGCCGTCATGAAACCAGAAGTCAGACACGAGAAGATCCTTCGGAAGATTTGATGCGATTGTAGAGCAGCTTGCGCATCCGGAAGTCATCGAAGCGGGAACGCAAGGACAACAGGTAGATGGAGAGGGCAAGGGACATGAAGGGGTATTCGAAGCTAATTTGTCGATCGCGTTCGAGACGAGCAGGCCACAGCGGTGGACTTTAAGATCCGAGGATATTTAGGGGGAAGGTCGGAGAAGGTCAATAAGGTATGCGAACGAAGGCCCCGAAGCAGGTGGCTACCGGTGAGTTGAGGACAGAGACTTTCCACCTGCCAGCAAAGTGGGCAAGCAGATCAAAGTATATCGAAGGCACATTGCAAATGACCCTACATATTGTAAGTCAGCCATTCAAGAGGGGACTGCAGGTCAATCCGTAGATAATGGTGTGCATTGGTCGTAGTTCAACTCAAGGCTGAAAGTTTGGCTTGGCGTTCTTGATGCGCCTGGTGGTCCACACATGATTCGGACCTTGGATTGTAACTACCACCACTGGTATGCCAGTGCAACCCATTCTGCAAGCTGGTGCTCGAATACCACGTCCACAACCACTTAGGTGTCTTTGTGAATACGGTCACGACGATGGATTCACTATCATGTGCCAGCGATGTTTTCGCTGGTGCCATGGTGTTTGCTTCGGAATAGAATCAAGGAAACACCTACCAGCGGAATGGCAATGCTGGATATGCGCCCCGAATTCTCTGAAACTAACTGGTGCCGACAAAGGACAAGCTGTCAGGACTCAGATGGCTCGATTAGAGCGAATCGAACAGGGCCAACGAGCTTCGCAATTTGCCCGGATGGAACAGATCCCTGCGCTTAGATCACCCGCCACCAACGGTACTTGTCCTTTACCCCTTGCTTTCCTTCCTGGGCTCTAAGATTGTTTAGTAAAGGAAGCATATGAAACTCTGCCATCAATGAAGTCAATTGATCTGGCAAACGTAAATATTTTCTTGGATTGCACAGAGGACAACCAAGCAATGACGACAGATAGGACCACTGCAAGCCTCTACTTGATAAGCTTCTCCAACTTTTGGTATTAATTCAAGAACGCCTGTTCAATGACGATTCATCTAGTCGTCTAAACGTGTTACCTCTGGAAATGTCAAGGTTTGTCGACGACTCACTGGGGATCGCGCTGTTCACTCACGATTTGAAGTTTCGTTCTGCACGTACAAATCCAAGTATCAGAATGGGCCGCCCTTTCGACTGTAAAAGTGCACATCAGAAGTACAGAGATTATAGGAACAATCGCTTTTCTGGAGAAAGATATTGCTCGATTCTACGGCATTGTTAGACGTGGCCCAAGGGTACGTTCACTAGTGGGGATGGAACGAGGATAACCATCATATAACGCTTTGAATTTCAATTTCGAAAGGACCCTCTGGTGTTTGGTCAAAGGCTGAAGCTTGCGGACGCCATCGGACCCGTCAGACAAGCCCAAAAACTCAGACCAGTCGATCGCACCAAGGGTAGGATGGCTGGCGACTCCAGGCTGTACACTGTTCAGCCCAGGACGAGCGAGGGGGCCGTGGATGAAGAAACATTCGAGGGGGCCTTGCCTTATCAGGTATTACCCAGCCACCATCAAATCTTGTCCTTATACTAAACCCTTACATAGAACCTACTTCATGTTGTAAGACGATCGTTGCAACCATACACCCAAGAGTAGGTTAGTTCATCTAAGTCTTATCGACTGTGTTTGACACAAAAACCGACAGGATAGAGAACAAAATACATAGGTTAATCGCTGAATTTTCAGTGATAGATCCTGTGACGGCCTTGGCTCGATGTCGGGATGTGCGTTATCAACTCCTCGAGGTCTGCCCGATTACATCTGTTGCTGAGCAAGGACTGAGCACACTAATAGCTCTGTCCACGGGATCTCCAGAAGGAACAGAAGGCGTCTATAGAGGACGCTATCAGACTAGATGAGCGCTTGATCAGCGACACTATCATGATGATCATCCGGAGCAAGGAACGAGAAGATCTTGACAGGATCTTTAACCTTCTTGGGAAGGATGCAGAGACATTCTTGGACTTAGTGCAAACGGTACTAGTCTCCAACTCGGGCCGGCGTCTTCCACTAATATCTCATCGAACCAGACCATTGAAAGCAATTCCACAATCAGCACCTCAGTGCATAGGAACGCTCATAACATCATGATTCGACTGTGCGAGAGCTCAGGAATCCTACCGTCATCCTTGACCGTCCACGGTGTCGAACTGACAGATCAGAATGCCGTCTATGGCGGTGGTTTCGCCGATATCTACAAAGCGACATACAAGGGACAGGAAGTTGCACTCAAACGTATGCGTGTATTCCAACGTGGGCCGGAACGGCATAAAATACATAGGGTCCGAATCTCACTCACCCCTCACTCGCCATACGCCGGAGCTTACATGCGATCATCCAGGCGTTCTGCAAGGAGGCGCTCTTGTGGAAGAGGCTTCAGCACCCCCATTTGCTACCCTTTATCGGAGTGGACGGTGCAACGTTCTCTCCACTCCTCTGTATGGTATCTCCGTGGATGGAACGAGGAACATTGAACCGTTACATCGCGGAGCATCCACATGCCAACCTAGAGGAATTGGTATGTGAATCTTCCCCGGGCTGAGCATATCGTAATCGTTTGTCTCGGCCTCTTCCAGCTTCGTCAGACTGCAGAGGCCTTACGGTACCTGCATTCCAAAAGTGTAGTCCATGGCGACTTACGGGGTGTACGTCTGTCCTGCCTTACCTCAGAGCTATAATTAATGAGCTGATAGGGGAATATTCTGATTAACTCGGATGGAGAAGCGTGTTTGTCGGATTTTGGCCTCACCCTTATATCGGAGGCAACTGGCATCACGCACACTACGAACGCCTCTGGTTCAACAAGGTGGATGGCCCCAGAGCTACACGACCCGGAATCCTTCGGGTTGCTACATTTTACAAGGACTCCCGCTAGCGATGTATATGCATTTGCTTGCGTTTGTCTAGAGGTGTGTACCAAGTCAAGATTAAATTTGATACAGAGGTGCTAACGAGAGGAAACCTTAGGCATATACGGGTGCCCCTCCATTTTCAAAGGTCTTGAATGACAGTGGGGTACTGTTGAGGGTCATCCGAGGAGACAGACCCGAACGACCTATTGAGACCAAAAGGCCCCTTGCTGATGGGGTTTGGAGCATGATAACCCAGGCATGGGCTCAACAGCCTATAGATCGTCCGCCGATCTCGATAATTGCGGACATTCTGGCGGTAGAGAATGGCTGATTGTTGGGTGCGAGGCACTTGCGACTATGAAGCAGCGTTCAGCACATCCAGAATAGCTTGCGCACGTGTCGCTTTTGTCTGGTTAGTTTCGGTCGAAGTATTCTCGACCGTGACTGCGTTTAATAATATTCCTTTGGGCTGTTCAGCTTGCGGTTCATTGGTGGGTGGCTCAGGGGCAGGTTCCGTGGCCTGTTTGCAGGATTTAAGAAGGTTCTGGCAGCAAGGATTTAGTGATAGAGTGGATAGAGCTTGCATAATAATATACCTCGCGGGTCCCACCCTGTACTTTTTCCATGTAGGCAACAACTAATGAGAAATACGAGTCTGGTATCTATCGAAATTGGTGTATGAAAGTTAACGATCATAGGGCCAAAGAGTGCGATTTACCTCGTTGGTTGACCACATATTGCGAATGAGCCAGTTTTGCCGAGCTTTGTTAAATTTCCACTTTTTTGGCTTGTAGAACTGCGTGAACGCATACGTTAATGCTAGCGAGGAAAAGATTAGCCCTCCATAGGCAATGATTATTTCAGTCCACCTACCCTTCTGAGCTTGATCTGAAAGCTCTGCGTCCTTTCTTGGATCGGAAAAGCCAGTCGCATTCTTTCTCTTCTTCTTCCCTTCTACCGGGCTTGAACCTTCTATTTCCACTGTAACCTCAGCTTCTTTGCTCTTTTTCACTCGTTTGGGTTTGTCCTCGACGGGCAAATAATCGGTTTGGATGTCCTCGATTTTTCGCTTCTTCTTCTGCTTCCTTTCCACCGTGGGTTCTCCTGATTGTGTGGGCTCATCTGCGATGGGTCCTAAGAGCTCTTTATCCGCAACATTTACGCCCACATTCTCAGTAGTTGTATCTTGTGTGGTTGCCTTCTTCTTTTTAGCCTTCTTCACCTCACGAGATTCCGTTAGAGGTGCATTCAGTATCGTTTCAAGCTCTACCAGCGCCGCTTCTCCCTTGTCTTTCCTTTTTCGTTTCCTAGTCCGTTCAACCTTTTCGGGGGAAGACGCCGGATCCACTGAAGCCGCCAGTTTTCGAGGAGGTCGTCGAGGACGGCGGAGAAGGTATAATTATCTATGAATCACGTGCCCACGCAGTCCCTGGTGGCTTTGAAATTGACGAAAGGCCGTGCAACGTAGCTTTCACCTTTGCGGAGATCATTGCCAGCCATGGGCCTCACTTTTTCTTCTATATTTGACTCGTTATCATCGCTGGTACGATGGGGCAAGGAGCAAGATGTACGGATATTGATGCTGGGGCTTGACTCGGCGGGGAAGGTGTGTTCTGGTCTATCTCTGGCTCTGGTAGTGGAATGACCAACGAATATGTCGACAGACTACGATTTTATACCGACTTCAAGTATGTGCAACGGATTAACCTTTGAATGGACTGGATGGCCAACCTATTTGTTGACAGATTGGAGAAGTTGTCTCCACGATACCAAGTACGTCTTGGGGTTCCCCTCATTAGAGCTGTTTCTAATGCACACATCAGCTATTGGGTTCAATGTCGAGACCGTCCAGGTATGCTTCAGGCCCAGATTCTATTTGAGAACGCCCACCTGACGAAATGTCTAGTATAAAAACATCAAGTTCCAAGTCTGGGATCTCGGCGGACAATCCAGCATTCGGTACGCCATCCACTCCTTTCTTCCGCAAAACAGGTCTTGACATCCTCTCTAAGGCCGTATTGGCGCTGCTACTTCCCAAATACCTCCGCTATAATATACGTCATCGACTCAGCCGACCATGCCCGTCTAGGGACGTCAAGAACTGAGCTCCTAACGATGCTCTCGGAGGAGGAGCTCAAAGGTGTACCTTTGCTCGTTTTCTGTAACAAGCAAGATACAGCCGGTGCGCTCAAACCTGAAGAGATCAGCGAACAGCTGGGCCTTGCTGGTGGAGAGAAGACCAGGCCATGGAGCGTCCGGGGAAGCTGTGCAACCAAAGGAGAAGGTCTAGAAGAGGGCTTAGACTGGTGAGAGCTCCCATCGTCACTCGTTGGCAACGCTAATCAATGTCATTTTTTCAGGCTAGTGAATGCAATACAGAAGAAGTAGCCCCAGCCCTGGCTGAATTCTTGACTTCTTGGGCTGCTGGCCGTCCTCTACGTGTACCTATATCCCAGCTGGACCTTTTCATGTCCCTCCTGCTTGCACATCGATAGAGTTCCTCTGGACCGGATGGTCTGACATATGATTGACGCTTTGCAATGCTGTGTTACTATACATTGGTGAATTATAATACATTAACGACTTTATACAGTATAACTCTTCCCTGGTCCAAGCGACGTGGCTCTCTTCATTCAACTCTTCGCCTCAAGACATTGCTCCGCTCCAGGCCAGAACCACTCCCACTTTTTCTCCGTCGGGTTATCAAGGCAAGTTCGCCAGGTATCAACATCGGGCCTCCACACCCTCACAGTTCCATCATCCGCACAACTTGCAAGCATCCTATCCGCCCAATCAACTGCCCCAATCTCTCCCTGCTGTCCCTTGAGCTCTACACCCGACTGTACTGGATTCCCAGTAAAAGGTCGAGCAGCATTAGCTACATCAAACAAGAACGCACTCCCAGGGTTTCCAGCTCCTCCACTTGCCAACCAACGGCCGCAAGGCGATAGTGAAAGACCGACGTAGAACGAGGAGTTTGTTTGTAGTTTTTCATGAGTATAACTCATGCCTGTGGGTTCGAGGGATGGTAGAGAATAGGTGTGGATACGAGAGTCTATTCCGAGTGCGAAGATAAGGCCGGCTGTTGGACCTGTTCCTGCTGTCATTCGGATGATGCCTCGAGGTCGTTTGGAACCGTGAAGAGCTGTGGGGTCGATGGAAGAGGAAACGAACAGAGTTGGTGTTTTTGCTTTGGTTGACTTTGACTTTTTGGTAGGGGCGGAGCCTCTCAGGTCCCAATATTTCAGCAGCCTATTGAGAAGAAGAGACAAGTTAGGAAAAGATATGCAAGCAAGCTGGAAGAAGGTTCCTCACCCATCGGAAGAGCCTGAGCTGATGAGCCCATGGTTGTCGCCTTCAGGATAGAGCAGATTGGTAACGCTGGTTATATTTTTGGCCTTCTTCGGTCGACCTCGTCCTTTCTTAGGTTCACCATGCGCATTAGGAATCGTAATGACTGGACCCAAACAGGTCATGCCCTCCTCATCCCGCTCTCCCTGGATCCGTAAATCCCAAATGCAGATGTTCCCATCCCGTCCAGCTGTGCTGAGCATGCTTGGGTTGGTCTGGTCCCATGCAGCAGACTTTACGGTTCCAGAATGTCCGCAAAGAGTATGGGTCACGGTTTCGCGTTGTACGTCTGTGATTCTTGCGGTTTGGTCACCGGAGCAAGTTGCTAGTAGGGTATCGTCCAAGTTCCATTTTACGTCGAATACTCCGTTGTCGTGAGGTTGAAGGGTTGTTCGAGGTAGCTCTGGACAACCGTCAGACAGGAGGGATAGGCTACGAAGATGACATACGAACCAGGGTCCCAGTCTCGTCGCTTTGACGTGTTCATTACGTGAATGGTGCCCTGTTCAGTTGCAGCTGCAATGAGCGGTGTGCGTCCGTTTCTTGCACCTGACAAGTCGTATTAGTGTCCATTCATCGGAACGAATGGTTATGTATTACCATGGGAATAAGAGCAAGCATAAATGGGTGTCAGGTAGCCTTGGACTGAAGTTGAATGACAGCGAAATATGTCGGATTTGTGAGAAGAGACGAAGGACTGCAGAACGGGCTGGGTTGAGACTACAAATCAAGGTCAGAAGGTGCAAGACACGAGAAAGAGTCGTTTTCGCGTACATCCCCCGAATCTTCTTTGTCCAGGTAAACCCGTAGCAGTTCGGATACGCGTATTATACGTGGTATGCCTCCGTGCACGTAATTGAGCACGATTGTCTTCCTCCATTTCTACATCTGAATCTTCTCCTGATTCTGACTCCGTATCCGTTTCATTTTTGCTGTAGCCGCCAGAGAAGTCCAACCTCGGGCGTTTGCCTAGAGTCACGCCTGAGACGCGTAGTTTCCCAATTCTCTTCTCTGTTTGTGGTGTTGGCAATGAATCGACAAACAGTTTCTTCACGGGAGTGGTGACCGGTGAGTCGTCATCTCTAGCGTTTGTTCTATCCTCAAGCACGACTCTTGGCGAAGAACTTGGGCTGGGCAACATGTTCGGGAGGAGGTTGAGCTGAGAAGGACTCGACCCTTGTCGCGTCAACGACTTTTGGCTGATAACCGACGCGTCAATCAATAAACGAAAATAACGCGCTTCCTCTCCGATTCTCCTCCCACGTGCCTGAAAGGCGGAATAACTGTTTCGGCGATACGGCCGACTCGCCAGAGATTTTCAGCATTGCAGCCTTCAACTCTCCCTAATTCTTCCTTGCAGTCTACAATGTTTCGTGCTCCTGTAAGAAGAACTTTCGCAACTGCTGCACGAAGCAGCCTCAAAATTGGTCTCATCCCAGCGGATGGGATTGGTCGTGAAGTCATCCCGGTGAGTCAATTATCTCAGTTCACTTGGTCACCCATTCTCACTTGCTTCCGAAGGCTGCAAAAACCGCCATCGAGGCTCTTGGTTCAGACATCCCAAAGCCGGAGTTCATTGACCTACTAGCAGGATGGGAAACTTTCACCCGGACTGGCAATGCTCTGCCTCATGATACTGTAGAGTGAGCAAACATGCCGTCTGGAATAGCAGAAGACTAACTCTGCATCAGGATCTTGAAAAATGAATGTGACTGTGCTCTGTTTGGCTCAGTCAGTTCTCCTTCAAAGAAAGTTACTGGGTACTCGTCTCCCATCGTCGCTCTGCGAAAAGAGTTGGATCTCTACGCCAACATTCGACCAGTGGTCTCCGTTGCTCCTAAGGCTGGCGAACAACCCGCAGTTGACCTCATTGTTGTTCGCGAGAACACGGAATGTCTAGTACGTTCTTTGTCAACCAATTTAGCTGATGCAAACTTCCGATGCCCCATTTTCCAGTACGTCAAGCAAGAAACTCAGACTATTGGGGAAAATGGGAAGGAGGCTCGCGCGACTCGTCTGATCACAGAAAAGGCCTCGAGAAAGATTGGAAAGATGGCATTTGAACTTGCTCTCAACCGGCCACGCAAGGTAATTGGATCACAGTGCTCTTGTGTGCTCCCCAGACTGACCATATCTATTTTAGCACTTGACCATCATCCACAAATCTAATGTTCTTTCAATAACCGACGGTCTCTTCCGCGAGACTGTTCGTGGCGTGCCCAGTCTACCTGAAGTTGCCGGAAAGTACGACAGTGTCAATGTCATGGAGCAGCTGGTTGATAGTGCCGTGTATCGGTGAGTCAGTTGGCCAACTAGTTACGAGACCTTGCTCATCTTCCATGATACAAGCTTGTTCCGAGAACCACAAGTGTTCGATGTCATGGTTGCACCTAATCTCTACGGC
Organism: Clitopilus hobsonii; assembly: GCA_015708445.2. NCBI lineage: Eukaryota > Fungi > Basidiomycota > Agaricomycetes > Agaricales > Entolomataceae > Clitopilus > Clitopilus hobsonii. The sequence goes on along the minus strand of CP068001.1, from coordinate 1,449,582 downwards.
GACATTCTCTCGTGAGTTGCTTCTTGATTACGATGTTTTCACTGTCTGATTGAGTTTTTAGTGACGCCGCTGCTGCCCTCGTCGGTTCTCTTGGCCTCGTTCCCTCCATCAATGCTGGCGATAACTTCGTCATGGGTGAACCGTAAGTGATGTTTCCGTCTTACCACCAAGAATTTCCGCTAAATCATGTCCAGTGTTCATGGATCCGCGCCTGATATTGCAGGCAACGGCATTGCCAATCCATTGGCTTCCATTCGATCAGCAGCTCTCATGCTTCGACACCTTGGATACACCAAGGGTGCTGACAGGCTTGATATTGCTGTGGACGAAGTTATCAGAGAAGGCCAAGTCCTTACTCCCGACCTCAATGGCAAGAGCACAACTCAGGAAGTTCTCGACGCCGTCTTGAAGAGGTTGTAAAGATTTACTTGCATTCTTTGTGTATTCCTTAGAACATTCCTAATGCATAGAGGATTGCGGATTCTGTCAGCTTCATGATTTGGCCATTCAATGGTCATGCTAATAGTACACAGTAGTAACGATCATATATATGCAGTCGTGGGCATAACAGGGGAATCTGCTCGCATAGGCGAAGCTATCCTGACAGTCTTGGGCGTCTTCGGAGTCTTCAGAGGCTTTATGGTGATCGTTGCGGGGATGGCGGTTCGGTAGCCAGTGGGTGTTCTCTGACCTTCGAGTTCCGCGCTATGAAGAGCTTCAACGATCTTCGCCTGTCGAGCTGATGCTGAGCCAGGCTCGAGGAGAGGAACAGGCTGTCGTTTGACGACATGTTCCCTTCTCTGTACCTCCTTTGCACTTGCAGGTATCCGCCTAGGGCTTTCCGCAAGAGGACTCGACACTCGAGGTGTCACCATATCGAAGCGAGCCTCGAGATGCTGACGAGAGGGGTGATATCCACCAATTGGTGATCCAGGTGGGAATTTGAGCGAGATGTCAGGGCTCCTGAACGGGATGAAAGGATGCTTGAACGTGTGCTTTGAGAGCCAAGAACGGCGCTTCGAGGGGGACTTGGGTGTATGTGCGGTCTTTGACCCTGACAGTCCTGGGAGCGGACGGCCAGGTGGAGGCACAAGCACGGCCTTGGGCGGGACTTGTGGGCGCTTCGAAACCTTCGATTGGGCACGGGGTCCTGATAACCGAGAGCTCGTGCTGGAAGATGATGGTGTCCGAGTTAGCTCGGGAAGACCTTTCAAAGGTGGTGGTGGGGACGCCCGCTTTGACGGTGGCGATTTCTTGGGTGGGGCAGTATCGCTGTCGAAGCTACGTTGGGAGTTCCCTCGCTCGAGGATACTGGGGTAGCGCGGGACGTGACCCTGAGCGACGGGTTGTGGACGTTCTATTGATTCCACCGACCCAGGTGGCAGGGGGACATTGTATACGGGGAGAATGGCCTCGTGCTTCTTCCTCTTCCCGAATGCAGCACGAATCTTGTCGAAACGAGAACTCTCGTCGGGTGAGAATTGCGACCTCAAGTTGTTGGACTTGGGCTTCCATGTTGAGTCAACGGAATTAGGGCTTTCCATGCCTTCCTCGACATGAGGGACACGAAGCCGTCGACTTCGTGAGAGGTAGGCATAGCCAAGACCAGCGCAAACGACTGCTATACCCGCAACCACACATGCAACGATGATTCCGATATTCTTTGTTGACATGGGAGTGGCCGACACGACGTATGAATGTCTATGCAGAAATATTTGAATTCAACTATTTGGGGAGGATAATGAAGAGACTCACGTATCGACAAACAACTCCTGCCTCCGATGAAGCTTATTCACGAATGGATCGTCATTTGATGGAAAATTAGCATTTCCCAATTGAACCAGCAAGGTGAGAACAGTGAAGATCCAGCTCCAGCGAAAGGTCATCATGATTTCAGCAAAGACTCCCAGAGTCTACCGTCACGGACGGGGCTGTTGAACTGAGCGGGGTGAGAGACCAGTCTAAGGGGACTCTGATGCGGCAGTGAGGTAGATATGGCATTTTTGCCGGTCAGGTTTGATGGTTACATCGAGGCTGTGGTCCCTTGCATCAATTGCAACGGCAATGAAACACGTCGGTAAGCATCAATATAAACGCATTTTACTAGGCGCGACTTCATTATTAGCACTGGAATCATCATAAGTTGGAGTCCAAAGATACTAAGCAGAGCTGTAGGGCGCTAGCGTCAGTGAACGTTCGAAAGCGGCGAAATGAGAACCTGCTGACCATGCGTGCCTCGGCCCTCGTGTACCATCCGAAGATTATGACCACGGCACGCCTATGATGAGAATCTCATATAGAAATTGGCTTTAATATTGCTGTCAAAGGCTTTGACCACAGCCTTTCTGAGGTCTTGAACTCTTTGTACCTCAGCGTTGGAGGTGCAGGGTCATCACCCTTATCCATCTCGCCTTTGGCACCAGGAACGAAGCAATGCCGCCGAAAAAGGCTGGAAAGAAGGGGAAGAAAGAGGACAAAGTCGCAGACCCGCCACCGCCTCCCAAATCGCCAACACCCGCACCTTTAACTTCTCCCTCTCCAGCACCCTTACCCGTCCTTATACGCAGCCAAGGGGGTTCAGTTGCAGATGATGATTTTTACGGTGAACCCGCTGACGCGACACCGATTGGTCACGGTCATGGACACTCTCAAGGTAACAAACCACGTTTTTGGTTTACGTTCCTGTTCTATTTGTGCACCTACTGACATTCTCGTGTCTACATCTCAACAGAGCAATTCGTTGAAAGATTTGACGAATACGGAGACGGAGAAGAACGGCTTAGCCATGACGACGGATGGGACCATGATCAGCACGGCAAAAACGACGATTTCGGCGATACAGCTCATTCGACAGGAGGATGGGGTACTGGAGGCGGCTGGGGGACCCCTGCAGGTGCTCGGGACAGTGGTCGTAACTCTGGCTCTAATCAAGGTGGATGGGGCGGCCAAAGTGTCGCAGACCATGATTGGGAATCACCAAGCCAACCCTTAGTCCAAGCTGGACGCCACCCTTCACCAGCTCCTCCATCGAAGGCCAAGAGCCCGCCGCCTCAATCTGACGCAGTACCACCGCCAGCGCCCACACCTCGTCCACAATCTACGCGCCCACCACAGCCAGTGAGTTGCGCCTTCCCTTTTCCGCGGTAGTCGCATTAACCATCAGCATGACCAGTCAGCTGGACAACCTCCTCACCCAGTTTGGGGCCCATACCCTCCACCGCCTGACGGCCCAAAAAGATACGTATCTGCGTCAGAAATGGCAAGAAAGCAAGAGGGTTCATCGATTCCTCCGCCTCCTCAGTCTAAACCGCCTCAACCCTCCCCACCCCAACAGCAACCGAATTTCTATCCGCCACACCCTGGACGACAGATGCCACCTCCCGCAGGGTCTAGGGCGTCACACAGTGCCTCGGCGTCAATGTATAATAATTGGGGGCAGCCGAAGAACGTTGATTTGTGGGGAGATCCCAAACCTGGAGCGCCTCCTCCCCCTCCTCCCCCAAAAGGGCCTATCCCTCCGCCAGTTCGACAAGCCTGGCAAGATTGGGGGCGACCCCCTGCTAGTCGATCAGTGTCTGGACAAAGCGCTCCTCCTCCCCCGCCTCCTGCCCATGCGCGTTCTCATTCTCAACCAGCAGGCAACGGATGGGGCTACGGAGACGACGATTACAGTGACGATGAAAGTGAAAGTGAGGATGACTATGGATGGGGAGCTCAACCCGCTCCTGGTGCATGGCGAACACAGGGACAACCCCGTGGACGGCCTGCGAGTCAACACCCGCACGCCAAACCAAAGGTAACTTTCAGTTCCCCAGTCGCTTCTGATGCTGGTGGGACGACGAGGCGGGACGTCCTGTCTGAGCAGCAGCACGACGATCTTTATAGCTCTTTGCTTAATACGCTCCCCCAGAGCCAACTTTCTGCACATACGCCGCGGCCACAATCACATTCGCACCAGCGGCATCAGTCGTTCAATGGCCCACCTCCGCCGCATATGCATGGACATGGCCACCCTCAGATCCAGCATGCGAATGGATGGCATCAGCAGCCACAAAATGGACATCCCAAACATGGAAAACCAAAGAAGGCACATAGCGATTGGGATGACGACGGATGGGGAGGTGGTGGTGGTGGTGGACATGGCGGCGACGATGGGGGATGGGGCGCACATGGTGGTGGATGGGGGGACGATGGAGGAAATGGTGGGTGGGGGCAACCTACAAAGGATCATGGAGGTGGTTGGGGTAACCACGATGGAGGCTGGGATAACAAGAGTTCAAAAAAGGGCCAAAAGAAAGATCAATGGGATCAAGGCAATGGTGGATGGGGAGACGCAGGCGGTTGGGCGGAACCAGAAAAGAAGTCAAAAGGCAACAAAGATAGGAAAGGTAGCAACGAAGGCTGGGGTGCTGCCGATAATGGGTGGGAAAATTCAGGAAAAGATGATGCGTGGGGCCAATCGGACGATGCATGGGGTCAAAATGGTGGTACTTGGGGACAACCTCCACACGCAGGGAAAGGCGGGAAGGGAACAGGAAGTGGGTGGGGTGATGATTGGGGTGCAGGAGACGAATCGGATGAATGGGAGGAAGAGGATGGATACGAGGATCCATGGGACGATGCGAGGAAGAATGAGACTGTGCATGTCAAGCAAAGAAAGATGTCGTGGGGAGACAGCCAAGCAGACACAGTGTATAGCATGCCGTCGAAAACGATGACGCACGCATACAATGGCACGTACACCCAACCCATCGACGCCCCGCAGATGCAGAAGATGAACGAATATACAGATATCCATTTCCTGGAATCCCACACCCAAGCCTTTGAAAAAGTGCGAACTGCATTTTTCGGCCGAGATAGGAAAGCAAAGGAGCGCATACATTGGATGTTTTCCTCTGACCACGATGTCCGAGTCAAAGCTCATCTAATTTGGTTAACAAAGGTTGAGAGGGAGCTTGGTTCTTTTGGCGTGGGGTTTCCATCCTTATTCTCTTGTCTTGTTACTCAAAAATTCCCCCCATAGCTACACAAGTTCTTGCAAACTCGTGAAAGAGGAGCATTGTTCACCAATGTTCTCCACCGGCTACCAGGGCAAGACACCCAGCCTACCTTCGACTGGCTCACGTTCAAGCAAGTTCAAGCAACCCTCGACCCCATAATTCAGGACTCGGTGATCGGCTACGACCCATCAAAGTTCTTCTACATCTTCGTCTTCCTACCGTCAGAAAGTGGTAACAGTGTTGCTATGTGGAGGCGGAAAGTGTTGATACACAACGATACTCGACTAAGGTTCCAGCAAGAGATCGCTATTGCGCTGTCGGGTTTGCAGAAGGAGAAGGATTACAAGATGTTGCTTGACCAGTAAGTGCCAGTTCACCCACTTCAGAGAACCTGAGAGTTGATTATTCCCTGTAGACCCATACCTCGAATGTCACCGAAATCTCCGTCTCAGTCGACCTCTAAGGGCACAAAGAAGGCCCAATCAAAAACAAAAACCAAAGAAAAGGGGACGGGAACCCTCACTCGTAAGAATAAGGTCGTCAAGCATCAGAAGAGCAAATCTCTACCCAACGTCGCTGCTGACGGTAAAGAAGTCAAAAAGAAGAGAAAGTGGTGGCAAGTGCTACGGTTCTCCGATTGAGCAAATATTCTTATTTCTCCTCTTATTTCATGCTTTTGCTCTCTAAGTAAATGTATAACCATATCTAACAACGTTCTTGTACTTGTATGCCTTGTTTTCTCTTTTCTTGACGGTGTATTAGCAAGTAAGCCCGGCTGATTTTTGTATTCCATAGATTTATCCCTTAGATTCTCCGTAATGTTTAGTACCGCATCTCCATTCCTGATGACGCCTTCCTTATCTGACCATGTCATTCAATAGACGCGCATTAGCTCGGCAACATCTCTGCTTAGATCTCCTGTGCGACAACCACCCCTCACCTTAGGTATTCATGGACTCCTCTCAGAATGACAGCCCTGTGATACCAGTCGATAGCCTTCAAGGAGGTTCTGTCGACGTGGTCGAGCGTGCAGCCATACCCGAGCTTACTCGCTTAGATTATCCGCCAGCTGCTGGTCCTCGTTATCGTGCTATTACCCATATCGCAATAGTCACTGCGTTTTTGCTTCCTTTTGCTGCCCTGCCTTATGCTCTGTCTCGGAGAAGAATATCTCGACTTTCTCGGGAGGTCCAACAACTCAGCGGAACAGTGAATGCACTACAATCCGACTTGAAGATTGCTGTTGGGGAGCTATCGAAACGGAAGGAAGAACACAAGAGGTTGCGGACGGTGGTTCAAGACGTATTACAGGACGTGGATGACCTCAAATTCAAAGGCAAAGTCCACACGGAACACATTGCGCATCTCTCCTCTAGTGCAGACCAAAGGGTGGAACACCGAAATAGGGAAATTGGAAAGATGAAGGATGATATATGGAGGTTGCTGATGGAGAGTCACCATAGAAAGTAAGCAATTACCTCTATAGCATTCCTCTTGATGTCGTAACTGTACGCCTACAGATCTGAGACGGCAGCACTGGCCAGTCTGGGAACTTCACTGGCGGACATTGCTGCCTTCATGCACGAAGTTGAGTTGGAGATGGGCATGACCCAAACACGAGGCAATGGTGATTCACGAGGCATCGATCGGATGCGCAAACTTGCTGCTCAGATAGCTCAGCTGAATGAGGAGAAGTCTGTATGTATTTTTGAATGGTCTCAATCTGTCAACCGCTGAAATAAACGACAGAATGATGACACCAAGGAAACCTCATGAAGCTTGAAGGTTGGAGGCTGTTTTTTCTAGGAATATGAAGGAAGCAACATCTTCTCATCTAGTGACCTGTATCATAATATAGCACATCTCATCCGTTGTAAGGATGACTGTAACATTTGCCCGTCAATACAAAAGCGGAGGTAAACCGCCACAATCAGGGTCATGCTTGTTTGCGGTGCGAACGGCACATTTCGCACGCGTGTTGGCCTTGCTGATTGACCCCTCCCTCCTTCATGTCAAGGGCCATAGCCTAGAGTAAATCTGTCTGGCTGATGGTCTGTAGATAACAAGACCTTGAAAAGTATCAAGATTCGACACGTTTTGGACCCTTTTCTCCTTCCTTGACATGTCCAAGGACCTTCAAATTAATGACGCGCCTGGGTCGTCTGGCACGACCACGTACTATGCCCCTAATACGCCTCCGGACCATGAGAATGTCGACGAAGACTTCTCACAAGTTAATGCCAACTCACGAAACCTGGAGGATGGAGAGGATACCGGTGAAAAACGACCTCTGGAATCACATGAAGTCATAGAATTACAGAGCTTTATTGAGAGGAAAGCCTGGATCGAGCAAAAAATCGAGGTGAGCAGGGAAACTCACACAGCGACTTATTGGTATATATCTCAAGATGCATCCGTAGTTCTTGGGGAAGCTGCCTCCTGTAGAGGTGTTTGCCGGCCTGGATGCCATCCGGACCTCTGCGGAGACCGTACCTGGGCTCCCAAATAGGGAGCAGCTGCGACAGTGGATAGAAGAGCATGATGCTATTGAGAAGGAGACTGATATATTTGACCGAGGAGAATTACAGAAGCTTAGGCAGTTAACGAAAGGTATTCTTATGCTGTGACTCCGCCGCTTCGGTGTTCTTAAGCCTTCACATCCACAGCGGCAACACAACGCAATCTCTCACCGGCTGACACTGACCTCATCGAAATCACCCTTACAACCATCTACACTCTTGACAAACTTCTCCACCTTCTCCGTGACCGCTCAGAAAATTTCGAACTTCTTAGCTTGCGGCTGGACTGGGAAGAGTGTCGAGTGGCCGCATGGACAGATCGGAGAAACATTGTGGAAGATCTACGGACCTTTTTACAGAACCGGGCCCACTGGAATCCGTCAGTTTATGACAGTTCTCTTGCACCTCCGGAAGACATGCATACCCTGACCCGACGAGGTTCAGTGGCATCATTTGCGTCATCTACTTCCGGCGCGTCCGATGCAACGGTATCTTCTGCTAGGTTCTCCAGGAGTTCAAGATTCAAGCTTGCGGAGGTCCTATCACGAGATGCAGCTCTCTATTCGGCTAGGATCACTGCACTCCGTCATGGCAAAATAGCGGCAGCTGGTAAATTACTCGACAAGCTTATAGATAGGAGAACTGTTCCCGAAGAGCTTCTCGACGAGCAAGATAGACTCGAGGAGAAATGTATCAATGATCTGGAGCACATCGGGAAATTTATCATGGGTGTCGTGATGCAGTGGCGAAAGCAAGTGGATCATCTTAGCTTCCCACTGCTTAACTAATTTGTTGAATAGAGCCGACGAAATATACGTCGAAACCCTCAAGGATAAGATGGCAGCACAAGATCTTGCCGAGGAGATCGATCTGGCAAAGACAAACCATCCAACAGCAAGGCAGAGTGCTACATATGCGTCTAGAGCCGATACCCTCGTCAAAAGGTTGACGTTGAGAGGCAACCCGGCCTCACCCGTCAGCACCTTTCCACGTCCCGAAAACCCTCTCTTCGAGGAGCAGAAGGACAGAAACGTGTCCTTGGCAGATTTTCTGTCTGCGGAGATTGCTTCGGCCACGGAGATGGTCAGAAAAGTGGAAGTCCAGGCAAAGGAGTACCGCACCAGCTTCGATGCCGTTAAGCATGTCGAGAACTTGGTCTCGGATGCCGAACAGTATACGACCTCCTTAAAAACCGTCCTAACACGCCTCGAGCAGGGCATTCCTGCTGAAGAGGGCCACGACGGTGATGGATCACCTCCCGATTTCACGTCAAGGGATTGCCTAGAGCCATCTCGACACTCGGCTTTCATCGCACTACTGCCTTCCATCCTCGGCGAATATCGCGATATTTCAAGTAAGGCGCAACAGACTATCAGAGACTCTGGTCCTGCTATGTTAAGGCTTAGCTTCCCGGGGCTAGAGCCCACATTCGTCAAGAAGGCCAACCAAGCCTTTCGAGATCTTGCCTCACTAGATAGACGTCTGGCGGAAGTATCCGAGAATTCGAGGATTCATGTCGATAGACTCAAGCAACTCCGACAAATTTGGCAGGCCATATTGGACCACCTTGAAGAGGAAGAACGAACCCGCGAACAGATTCTAGAGCTCATGGAGGTCAAGCGATGGAGGAGAATATCCGGGCATGTCAGCGGCTTAGCCACTCCAGATAGCCTGAGGGCTTCTCCGCTTCCCCAGGAGTGCTCCATCTCCCAACTCAAGAATGAGTTGGACCGCCTCAGCTCAACTATGCTTGAGCAGATTCACCAACCGATCGAGGTCATCGCCGAGAAACTTGACAACGTTTTACGGTCATGGATGGTTTCCCATGCCAGTGGCCTCCGCAAATTCCACGACACAACAGTGAAGATGGCACGTCTTCTGGAGGGGATCCAGAAACAGTCAGGCGCTATGAAATCTGCGGATGAGGAATTCCATGTCCTAATGCTACGCATTGAGGCTGCTTGTACGGCTGCAGAGGCTGAAATACGAAACGTCCTCGACGGTCCAATTGCAGGAGAAACAGGTTCCACCACTGAAGAACGCTTGCGGAGGGATGCAGAGGATACGAAAGCTGCACTTGACACCTACATTAGTAGTTTACACCCCCGTATACCATTCATTGGTCGACACAGCGAATTCACTCACAGCAAGTCTAATGTAGTCAAGCGTCGCATGCTGGACCCTGCGGTTCTCCTTAACCCCCAATCCACACAAGTGGAACTCCCTTTTGACCTCGCAGCTCTCGATACAGAGGTTCGCGCCGACACAAATTGGTTCGCCATGCAGCTCAATGGGAAATTTGAACTCCTTTCCCGGCTCAACACAGATTACACAGTCGCTTGTCAGGCGAAAGAGGTTGACAAACTGACGTCGGAGCTAATGAAGTCCATCGCTCTTGCGGAAGCAACACTCTCAACTCTGAAGGCAGAAGTGACTGCAGTCATCGAACCGGCAGACAGGCTCACGCATCTACGCGAGTTATCGTCACAGGTTGCCAATCTATCGGAGACCACTGGTTTGGAAGTACCACGATCCCTGTCCCCAATTCACCACCTACTCAGAGAAATGGATGTTCGGGCATCACAGCCTTCTATCGTGACCCAGCGCTCAACTCTTGTCAACGACGTCGAACTTCGCTTCAGGAGGTGGCAGGACGATGTTGGGTCTCTTCGCAATGACATACAACATGAGATCGATTCAGAAGAGTCTGCCCGCATTGCTCGTCAGACGTCTCAGGAAAGAACGACTTCTGCACCTTCTTTGGAAGGACCTTTTGTACTGCAGGATGAGCAGGTTTCGCCCCTGGAAGCCCCCTTCTCCCTGGCTGAACCTCGTGCGCTGGGGTCGGGTTCTGCTTCTGACTCCGATGGTGATGCTGGCAATAGGTCCTTGACCCTAGAGGATCTCGTAACGACGGAACATGGGGAAGAGAAATGTTCACTGCAATCTGAATTGATAGCAGAGCAAGAAGTAACTTCCCCTGCCACTACTATAGTGCCTCCGCGCGCGTTACACTCGCCAGATGGTATACCTGGAATGAACACCATTATCCAAGCGGAGGCACGTGGAGATAGTCCACTTGGCTCTCCCTCCTCGATGAAACCAGGAGAGACGACCCCTCAAAAACACCCATCTCCCAGCCGCATACCAGCGTTGAAGGGTCGCTGGTCTCCCGCTAGGCGCCGAGAAGCCTCCCCACTGGCGTCCCCCCCTGTTTTCAGAAGTGTGCAGGACAGGATACGTGACTTAGATCTAGAAGGTGAATGATTGATGTTAAGCTTGAAGATAATCCCTAAACTAATATGTTCTCAGACCCTTTCGAGCTCAGGCCCTCTCATGGAACACCCACCAAGTCAGTGTCGTCCCAACTGCAGCGGCAGGTTTCTTCCTTGAGGAAGCGCATCCTTTCGCTTGGGTTGAATCAACTTTGCCGCCCACCTCAGCCGGATTCGCCCTTACCAAAGCTCTCACAGTACACGAAGTTGAAGCGGGATTTCGAAACAATCCAGAACGGCTTTACGTGCCTTCCTGACATTCCCACTGATTCTCCCTGCAAAATCGAATATGACTCTCTCAAGCAGGAACTACACTTGTCCACGGATATGGTCAACCGAATTCAGAAACTCGCTCACCTGTCAGAAGACATCGAACATTGTGACGCCGCTCTCAGCGACCTATTAGAGCACGTTGATAGCTATCCCGCTCTGCCTAAGGGGGATCTAGCCTCTCAGCATCGCCCAGACCCATCTGTCGCCCCCGAGGAACAACTAGCAGCAAGGAGCACTTTCACTCGGAAGACTGTAGATGCAGTTTCTTTGAGTCACAGTAAAGTTGCCGATGACGCGAGAGCGTCTTCGGAGAAAGCTCGTGTTCTGCGAACTTGGACGGAGCTTGAAGAAATGGTTGTAGAACGTCTGGAGAGGAAATCGCGACCAGGAAGCATGATGAGCTCACGTCCGGCATCAAGTCGTGCTGGAAGTATCGCCTCCAGTCGCAGCGCTCAGAGTGCACCGAACGCTAGAGCGACAAAGAAGAAGAGCACATACGCCAACTTATCTGCGTCCACTTCACAGAAAAACTTGGCTGTTCCCAAGCATCCAAGTTCGAGGCGTATCGTATCCAACGAGCCGACAGCAAAGTCAAAACCAACACCCAAAGGTCTAGGTCATCCGAGTCGCTTCCAGAGTCAAGAGAACCTCTCTACAACTTCAGTCACACCCAGATCGGTGTCGGGACCTCTACGGTCATCCCTCTATGGGTCGACATTCGCATCTAGGCAGAGAACATCAAGTCTTTCAAACTCAACGTCGACACCCTCGCGAGCTGTCACCCCTTCCAACAACCGGCCGAGGAAGTCGACCACGAGACGAGGTGTCTCCCCTTCTCCCTCAGAAATCTCGTATAGCACCAGGACTCATACGCGGTCTTCTACATCGCTATCTTCGTGGGCTAAAGCACCAAGGAACTCCTTGTCCTCTCTGTTCCCAGACGGAAAGCTTCCCACGCCTCTGAAAGCCCAGCCTGCTCGCAAGAAATACGTGGCAGACCCGAAGAACAAACTCGATGTAGCCGTTGGCGAAGTCGTCAACAATCTACCCGTTGGCATCAACGTCGAGGGCGTCTCCGAGTCATGGAGAGATCAAAGTGGTAAATACTGGATAGGAAATCAAGACCCTAAGCTCTGCTTCTGCCGCATCCTTCGATCTCAAACGGTCATGGTCAGGGTGGGAGGTGGTTGGAGCGAGTTATCGAAGTAAGTTTTCTAGTGACCTCTCTCGGACGGTCTAACCAATCTGTGGTCCAGGTTTATCAAAGACCACTTTGCAGAAAGCTTCCGTCTTTTGCCTGAGAGCCCTCCACGGCAAGGTCAGAAGGAAGAAAAGTGGATAAGTTCGGCAACTCTCCTTGAGAGACCAGAACCAGCTTCACCTCCCCGGCCTCCTCGAACACCGGAGCCTGCGTTGACATTCGTTCCCAACTTCACCTTTGAGACGCCTCGACGCAGCCCAGGTTCATTCAAAGGCAGTCCCTCCGCAAGTGGCTCTCCGTTGACTCCCATGCAATTCATTCGGCGAGCCGATATCGACAGTCTGATGAGACCTGTAACACCAACAAAACCACCAACTCTCCAAGTACGAAATAACAATTCTAACGCTCGATCACCTATGAGGACTTCAATTTGGCGCCCATAACCACAATTATCCAGGACTTGGACATTGCTTACCATAAACTTTTCTAATATCTACTGGGTGCTTCGACATTTACTTCACCCATCGCTATTCTCGCTGTGATCGCATATCGGTTTGAAAGGAGTTCAATATTAGGAATAGACTGTATCGCTGTGAATATTTCTGTACGATTTCTATTATTACGCCACACATCACGACCATCTCACGACCAACAGAGTTTTCCCTCTACTGTGTGTCTTCATTGCCAGGGTGCTTCTTGGCCATATGTCTTTTAAGCAGGTCTCGGCGCGAGTAGCATGCTTTTCCTTCTGGGCAGACGGTGCACATGAATGGTTTCCTTCCTGAATGGCTTATCTCATGGCGATTGCACTCGTTCTTGCGATAGAAGGTCTGACCGCTGGTCAAATGTAAGCACCCAGGGTAATTCGGTAGGACGTGAATCTACTTGCCAATGTTGACATGCAAACGGCCGTTCGTCAAGGTGTCCCCCGCCGATGTGAGTGAGAATGTGATCGCGCCTTCTGTTTGTCTGGAGGCATCCAGTCACGTAGCATCGGAATTCATCGATTACCTGACCATCTGGTGTAAACCTTCCAGCGAAGAACTCCAGAAAAGTATTGCTGAATGATAGACCGGGGTTGTTCCGACGATACTCGTCGGCCCTGTTTTTGAGTTCCCAGATAGAGATGCCCTTGTGCGCGTCCACAGGAGGGGTACCAAGTAAGATGGGGGGCTCTTCCTTTTCGATGGCCGTGACTTTGACTTTTTTCGCTCTGGAAACTTTGGCGGCCGCAGGTTTGACGGCGGTAACCTTCGAAACACGAACGGATTTCTTAGGCGGAGCGCGAGACCTCTTATTCGATCGCTTCGGGGGGCTAGCATATACCGACTCGGAGTCTTCGTCTTCTGAAGACTCTAAAGTGTCAACGAATTCATCTTCACTATCCATGGTATCGGAGGAATCCGATAACTTCTCTATGTCTTGAACCTGACCAGTCACTGTTTCGATATTGGGAGGCGTGGTCTCGACGTTTTGCTTCGAGGCTGTCGTGTCATCTTTGACCTTGGTGAGTTCGGGAATGTCGCATATATCGACAGAACTTGAGTCAGACGATCCAAGTGTGGCGCTTGTAGCCGACGAAGATATTTGTGAACGGAGAGTGTCGTCGTCAGTTTCGCTATGAACGGAACGCTCCTCGGAATCACTGCGAGAGCCTTCGGTGAGAGGATATCGGGTCCAGTCTTCTCTATCGCCTGCTAGATCACTGATGGTGCTCCCTTCAAAGGAGGTGGTGGTACTCAGCCTGCCAGGGAGGTACTTCTCATTCTCGAGTTGCTGGAGATGCTGAAGGGCCGTATCGGCAGTAGAGGAGAGACGCTGCGCAATTTCGTGCGGCCCCAGTCCAGAATATCCAGCGACATAATTGAGAGCCATAGAGGCCGACGTATTGTCAATATCTCCAGGTGGGAAATTGAATCGCCCGCTTGAATTACTCTGCGATAGAGGAAATTCATTTGAAGAGGATGGATGTATGCTAAAATTCAAGTTGTTATTGGACCAAGAAGGTGGAAGATCATTCTCTGGGTAAGGATTGAAGTCTTCTAGTTTATGTTTGCAGTCTCTAGGATGGAAGAATTTGTCAAAGCGAGAGGGAACGACAGTGCCAGCTTCAACAGGGCGAGCAGGTTGATGGATATGACCTTGTTTCGGCTCTGCAATCGTGGCGGGCTTGCTTGTAGAATTGGCATCGGTGACAACGTGCCCGTAGGAAGATTCGCTCTGGGCGTTTGATTGAAAGTCGCTGTCTTCAAGGCGAGTTGGCGAGAGAGGACCGGGGGTCATGGGCGAAGTCGAGTACAAAAGGAAAGGTCTATGTGGTGTTGACGCCTGAGTTTGGGCATCTCGAAGGGTTTTATGCTCTAAGGTAACAGGCATAGTCGTTGACGGGAGTTGTTTGTGCGATATGAAAAGGGTACTACCTCCGTCAACAGCAGGTGGTGGTGGTTCGAGGTAAAGGGCTAGAACAAACCTGGGTGTGCAATGACTGTGGACAATATTTGGGTTTGTCTGTTTTGAAGGGCGACAAATCAAACGTCAATTTCAGAAATTCCTAATTCTTCACCTCATGAAATCAGTTGCACTTTTCCTTTCCCGTACCGATTTCGTAGACCGTAACCCGGCCTCATGATCGGCTCGGCCACTCTTGGGGCGGGAGCTCATTTGTAGAATTCTTTGAAGCCGTTCCTAAACTTGACGAAGGGGTTCTCGCTTGAAGGGTCTCACCAAGAGATTTGACATACCCTATGGGACTTTGAAGGGCTGGACAGTCACGGTGTCCGAGATCGACGGAAGCGTGTGGCCCATCGAACAGATGCGCATGGATCTAATCAGATAATACACTGGATCAGAAGAACCCTCTTGAGATCCAAGACTACAATACAAGAGAAATTTGATAAATGAACAATTTGCCCTGGTTTAAAACAACTGTAACAGCGAAAATACAATTGAGGCTTCAATTCGTGATACTCCATTTATCGCCCTCACTGACGCCATGCGGCCACATGATGAATGGTGTCTCATTCTGCGTACTGTGCCCTTCTGCCTGCATCGAATATTGGGGGCGACTTGCCAAACGAATACTAAACGGTGGTTAGAACAGTGCGTTACGGTGAGGTTAAGAATTCGCTTACTAGACAGCACCATTACCAACTGGTTCAAATACAAACGCCGTGGCGATGGGACCAAGTTTGAGGTAGAGGCGTTGGTCACTGCCATAGTGAGAGACATACAGATATGAATCGTCGTAAGTCCAGCGGATGTAGAACGAATGCCTTGGCCCTCGAACGATCATGAACTATGATTTTTGAGCGATGCCAGAGGATGAATCGCGGTTGACAAACCCACCTTTTGTTCGACGCTGCCGCACTGGTCCCACTGGGCAAGTTGACCCCGACGGTATACATTATCCATATTCTTCTTTGTGAAGAGATTATGGAAAAAGGCTGTAGTGTTCAGATGAACGGGACAATAGTCGCCGTAGGGGCTGTACACCCAGGCCATTAGTAAGGGTCAACGAAAACAAGGAATCAGTGTAGCTCACTCGAATTCAAGTTTGAATCTCTCCAACTCGGCCAGCCTCTGCTTGCCTCCTCCCAACTCTGTATTAGATGTTTCCAGCTCCTCTCTAAGACGAACCAGTTGAGCTTGCGCCGTGGCAAGTTCAGCTCTGGCGGATGTCAATGCCTGCTCGGTGGCCTTGAATTTGGTCTCTTTATCTTGTGCAAGGACCTTCGCCTCAGCCTCAGCCTTCTCCTTCGCTTTCTCAAGATCCAGATTTTTGACAATCTGGATAAATGATGAGTCGGGCTGGGATCATAATCGAAGAATAGACTCACTGGAAGCAACATCCTAAAAATTGAGGGTGCGGTATACTGCCAATTCCTATCCGGATCGCTTGCAACTTTGGGATCATTGGCAACTTCGTCGACTTCGCGGACGATTTTGATCATCTCGAATCGACAGTCTCTCCGGGCTTTCTCGAGTCCAAAGATATTTGCCTTGTAGGGGTTCAAATCATTTGTCGGTAATGGTCGAGAGGGCAGGGGAGGCAGTTTCCGTTTGGATACCCGAACGAGGGCTGAGGGATTGTTGACGTGCGTCGCCAATAGCTGAGGAGAAGGGTCAGAAGGAGGTGGAGCCGAAGGCTGAGCGGGAAGAGAGGGGATAAGTGCTGAATCAGTCACCGTGGCATCGGCTGGGGAAGGATCGGCTACCACAACCGTAGAGTCGGTGATTGTGGTAGACGGTGAGGGAGCGGGTGGAAGAGGGGCGCGAGGAAGAATTTGTGATTGAGCCATCATAGCTTCTTCCGCGGCCTCTTGCTCCGCATGTTGCTTTGAGATGGATTCATAATTTTCAAGTCGCTTCTTGTAGGACGCCTGGGCTTCAGTTCTTATGTCGTCCAACTCGAGTATTGTCAACTTGGGGTTGACCTCTGATTGTCCTTGCTCAACTTCCCATATGGCTAGAGGAAGGTTAGGAGGGTGTTGGCCAAAGGTACAAGTTACTCACCATTTGAGATGTAGCGCCACATGACCTTGTAATCAAGGTAAGCATCGAGGAGTGCAGAGGAATAAACCCCTGCATTCTCGTAATCCAGAGGCGATCCTTTGGTCATCGTTTCGTGAAAACTCCTAAGCGAGGTATACTTGGTCAAGATTGCGCTGGTCCGGATGGGACAGGCCATGACATGCTCCGGGAACTCCATGGCTACACTCTTCAAACTCTCCAGTGTCCAGTCCCGAACGGTGGCATCCTTGATGTCACCTCCACCGGTCCAATGAACCGCAATAGTAGTTTCTCCCTCCGTCTCCATTGAAGAATCCTTCTTCCCACCTGACGCTTTGCCATGGACGGACGCGGCACTAAACTCGAGGTCAATCTTAAGGTCACCCTTGATCTCCTTGGCCTTGGAGCGGTCCTTGAGGCGAATGGAGACAACTGCGTTGAACTCTCCCCCTTCAACAAATCCGGATATGAATGAGTCACCGTAAACAGAGGTGAATTGGGAGGCGTCAACGTGTTCAATGGGGCAAAACTCTGTGAGATCAGGAGCTTCGAGCTGCTGGTTGACCACCTTAACTTGTATATGATAGTTGATGTCGCTCTCTTTGAATTTGTTGGAGTCGATGAAGGAAGCTGAGGCACCGCCGCCACCCCCAACAGCATCACACTTGATTTCGAGAGCTCCAGAAATGTTCATGCTGTCGGTAACTTCGCTGATGCGGTCGACAAATTTGGCTGTCCAAGTCACTTCTTGGGTAATGAGAGGGCCATCATCTCCCATTATGCCTAATTTGTAGGTCGGACGTAGGTGTTTATGTTCTGAGTTTGCGGCACTGATTTTGTTGAGAGGTCGCACGGCGTCGTTGATACATAGTTGCTGGGTGAAAGAATTAAAACTTGGCGAAGTAAGCAAGGAGACTAATTGGTTGGACGATTCTACTTACCCCATCCCCAGGCGCATGGCCGAGTTGTAAGGTGCAACTAGCATCGCCATGGTACGAATCCGGTGACGGAACCAATGTAAATGCTGGGAGGTGAGGCGGGAAACAGAGGATCCACTAGGATGTGCTGCTTCTCTATAAAAGTGCCCTAATTTTTTTCCGCGAGTCTATCGAGGTACCCGCCTCGAATTCGTCCGGAAGAAGAGGACTTGTGGTGTACCTGAAGGAAGCTCTATCACGCCGCCGCTGACCGGTACGGAGAGCTGGACATTTTCCGCAGCAGTGTGGCTGAAGTCGCCAGTATGGAATCGAGTCCTCGGGCTGATATAAAGCAATCCGCACGAAGAAGTCAGCGACAGCGTCCAGAATTGAAGTAAGATGCAGCAGCATCCGTCACGCCTACAGCTCAGGTGAGTAGGCTGAAGACAATCAGGATCACACCGACGCACCATTTAGTTGGGTTCCTGCCAATGGTTTTAGGTACGCGCTAACGGAGCGAGTAATTGAGAACTCCCGGCATCCCTTGGCGCCGTTCCCAAACTCTGGAAAGACCGTCCAATCGGCGGGAGCATCTTAAGGTTCAGGAGTCTTCATCCAAAGGCTGTCTAACGCCGCTTGACGTTCTCCTGTGCCCTAGCGGAGCAGGAACCACCCGATGGACGCAGCAAGGGCAAGGGCCAGTAACGGTGTCGAATTGTGACGCGAAATGACATTTTCGGCGACGGCTTTGCGTTGGACTTCTGTATCGATTTCTGTATCGCCTGTGATGATCCTGGTTTGAACATCTCCAGTTCACACGTAGATTTTTTGAGTTTCGGAATGTGCAACTATACAACATTATTGTGCAAGTCACCGAAGAGAGGCAACTAAGTCCCTGAGCGTAGCAAATGGCATTAGTTGTAACTCGACAACTAACCCAGCGTCTATCAACCGCTGGCAAACATCGGGAGTGGGAGTTTCGCCCACGTTTGCAGTTTGGAGCGCATCACGAACACGATCGTTCAGATGTTTTCCATTGGCAATGTTGGGAGCTGCAATTGATGCAACGCGTCTGTAGCTCACCGCGTCATGAGCTGATTGGGTATGGGAGAATCCAGAGAGCGTGTCGAAACCGCTGAAAGTGATATTGTATCGTTCATCTTGTGTATGGGTGTTCTCGTGATTTTCGTAGACGGTTTCCGAGAAACCAAGTATGGTCACCTCCGCTTCTATATCTTGGATGACAGCTTCCAGGTCGGACCGCGAGTTGGATGAGAGGAAAGATGTGCTATCGGCACCAATGTAAAGCCCTGAGACGTAGTAATCACCAAACATTTGGAGAAACTTTGCAGGTGAGTGGTGTGCAAGTTGACGCGCAAACTCGGTCAACGTTGGCTCATTCGAGAGCTTGATGAAAGCAATTCGCACAGATGCTTGTAAAGAGAGCTTGTTGGACTGCAGTATCGGGCTTGAGCTAGAGTTAAGGATTGAGACAAGTGGTACTCACATCTCTGTTTGCTTGGACATCTCTCGTGTAGTCAGCTCGCACAGAGGCACCGAGCAGTGATCCTCCCATGGAGAGCTCGCCACTGAAATCCAGATGCTCGTACGAGCTGCTCTTCTTGTTTGACTGTATCAGCTTGAAGGAAGATTCACTGTCTGCTAGGAATGTCATTTGGACGTTCGGAGATGATTTTTCGAACACATTTGGGCGCAAAGGGTCTGTATTCAAGGCAGCGACCTCAAATCCTGTGCCCAAATCGACGCGCCTTCGTATCCATGGGACGCGAATGGGGACTTTCTCGTAGGCTGAGTAGGCCAAGTTCGGGGTATTTGGATCTTCCGGGAAAAGCGCCTCCATGAATCGCCAGTGAGGCTTGAGACTGGTCTGACAGCATGGTACTATGAGAGACTCAGGCAAGGACCATATTGATTGCAAGCGGCTGATCGGATGGACGTCGCACCAGCACGCACTGGTCTTCCTCCGTGGTCGACCAACTTAACTCCCACAGGCACCTCAGGCCTCAGCCTTCATGCGACAGGCACCTCTTGACAGGCACTTGGAAGTTTTGCTGTCTTGAATTCTTTCTTGGTCCGAGGCAGCATGGCGGTCACAAGCCCGGATAACCGTCCCTTCTCTGGCTCAATATCTACGGCACAAGCCCTCCTAAAGCCCTCTTAACTTGTCTACCTTCCCATTTCCAACGCGCTAGTCGTCGTCGTATCACCTGCTCAGATGGAAGTGGAAGAACTAGAATCTGGAGCATCCGCCCCTGCCATTCCTATCCCGGAAGAAGTGAATCAACCCTCACAGCAGGAGACCTTGTTAGAGGAGGTCGCTGTAACAGCAAAGTTTCCTTCCGTCGATGACCTAGATCGACCATTCCTCTTTGGCTCGTTTACTGGGGATATCAACGAACAACCCCCAGAATACCAACTTATCAACGGCCCCACCTGCGCCAGAAGGTTCATCGAATTCTACGCGAGAAGGCTGGAAAGCGGGGAAGACGAAGATTTACAACGCCGGACATTTGCCACACACTTTGGCTGGGACGGTGAGGGGTTCACTAAGGCCAGCGCATCACATTGGTCCATTGAGACATTATGTGCCTTTCACGCTGTTCCTTTCCCCAATCTCGAGCCAGAGCAAGTAATACCAGGGTATGATGAGGCAAAGATTCTAGAAGACGCCGGTAAGCATAATTGACTTGATACCAATGCGATTAGGCTGATGATTGATCTTCCTCACAGACTTTCTAACAATGGTCGAACTGCTGACTGAACCTCGCCCCGAAGATATTGGCTGGGATATCAGAGCCTACCATCCTGGCTTATCTGTCAAGGCACTTCAGACTTTGTTAGAACGCGAAAGTCTATACCTACAAACCCTAGGCCGGGAATCGGAGCTAAAGCCACAAGACGGAGATTTCATAACAGTGCTCCCGATGTCCAGGTTTATACATAACCCATTTCTCTCGATTTTCACAGGCCTGCGCGATATAAGATCGCGAGGGTTTGCGGAGAAAAAGATGGGTCAAGATCAATCCTTGTCTGGCCAGCACACGGCCGAGAAGGACGAAGCTAAGCATGAAGCTAGCAGTGAAGAACTCCTCCATCGCTTGATGGAAACAATCCTAGTTTTTTACGAATTGAAGAAACAGGATCACTGGCTAAAAAGGTATGTTCCTGGGATACGTTATGCGTTGGATGTCAGTTGAGTATCGAAAAGTACGGCAAAGCGAGTGGAACTCTCCTTCCTTGTCTCATATGACAACGCGGACCTGGACACTACTGGCATACACCTGGCCTGCCCGTCACGCGACGACGGGTACCTCTACCTAGGGCGTGCAGGAAGGTTTACACATAGCCATCGATTTTCCAACTTGCCCGTTGTACGATACGAGGTGGGCTTGGGTCCCCACTACATTCTTTCCCGAGCTAACACCATTGGATAGGCGAAAACTTTGTCTGCAATAACGACTATACAAGATATTCCTGAGCCCAAGAAGAAGGGCCGTAATGAGAATTCAGAGGGTACGACGATTTTCCCTACGAAAAAAACACTTTCTAAAGGATTTGGGTTTAGGGGATAAGTTGTTGACAGTCACTCGCGATGTGCGCGTTGTCCACGGATGGTTGTTAAAATTGATCAAATTGTGGAGGGCCGAAACAGGGTCAGAGATCCACACAACTCGAAGAAAGTTCAAGCCCAGACCAGGCGCGAAGGTCTTGCTTCGGCTAAAGGATTTGGATTTGGTTGGTGAACTCCGTTGGAAACTTCCAGCACTTGTGCGGAAGTCTCATCAGAGGGCGCCGTGGGCAAAACAAATACAGACTTTCTGCTCCACGCCACACAGAGACCATAAAGAAAACTGGGTTTATTATGCCGCCGACAAGCTCCTGGTTCACATGGAAGAAACTGGTTGGATGGACGCGTACCGTTACGATGACCTGAAAGTGACCGAAGGGAAACTTGGGGAAGGCACCATCTTCCAACCGAGGTAAGGCTCACGATTCACCGATAGTAGATTCAGTAGTCTTATATCGCACAAGGCGGCAAACCAAGAACAACATGCCTTATCGTCAACCCGAAAAGCCTTCTTCCGATGGTGACGGCAAAAAACCGTCGGGCAACTTGAAGGCCCCCAAGGTCGGCGGCTTCGTCCCGTACTTGTTAACGAAAAGCTCACCCCTCTCAATGACTCCAGGTTTCTTGTGTTGATCATAAGGT
This sequence comes from Clitopilus hobsonii, assembly GCA_015708445.2. Lineage (NCBI taxonomy): Eukaryota > Fungi > Basidiomycota > Agaricomycetes > Agaricales > Entolomataceae > Clitopilus > Clitopilus hobsonii. The sequence goes on along the minus strand of CP068001.1, from coordinate 1,427,657 downwards.
CACCGCACAGCAATTCTCTGAGATGCTTGCCTGCATCATGGCAAATATCAACCACCGAGAAGATCCGTTGCTTTCAAACTTGGATAAAGATGACGGGCCTTCCAGGACTACTCCACCGTCTGCCATCCAAGCCTCTGCACAAGAATCTAGAGATACCTTAATTCTAATGGAAGAACAAAGAAAAGAGTTCTCGCGCGAGACACTTCTTGAAAAAAGAGCTTTCAACACTCGCTTCAACGATCTTGTGACGAAAAAGAGAAGAATAGACCCTGATGTTCCCAAAAGCCGTGACCAGAAGGATGAAGGCGGTCAAATGCACGCTATGGATCAAATTGAACAGGAAGCAAATGTGAGCATGCTGGAAGGTGCTATTCTGCGATAATTACTTACCCTAGTACCAGAAACAAGACGTCCTTGATCTGACTAGCACTTCGGACTATGAAGACGACCTAGAGTTAGTCTGAATTCTCGACAAATGTCAACACTGAGTACTGACCTTCCATTACAGCTACTACTCTGATAAGCCTCCCTCTGACGATACCATCTCGCGGATAGAAATCGAACCGAACCAAGCTCCGCAGACCAATTTGGATGGATCATCGACACCCACTGCAGTATTGCCAGCCATTCAAGCAGGAAGCACCACTGAATCTCAAAGAATCTCCCATCCGGACCAAGAGGTAGCAGAGTCTTGTGGTTTTTCTACAACATGACTAAGTTGACCTGGTTTCTAGACCTTCAGCATTCGTATCGCACATACGTACCTCAGCATTGCCCGATTGTTCACTCCTGGAGAGTATCTGGACAATGTGATCGGCAGGCAGCACTACCAGGGAGACGACCCCGTATATTTTCAGCGCACGAGAGAGTTCAACTTACTGACTCAGTCAGGACGGTTCGACGCCGCCATGGCACTTTGGGGCTTACTCGACCATCTCTGCAATGAGGATGCAGTCCTCATTGAACGTTTGAAACGTCGCCCTGCCAGCACAAAACGGGATGCTCCAATGACTCCGGATAGGACTTCGGAACTAGACCGTGACGACACAAGGGTAGACGGTAGACCTCGGGGAATGATGAACGGTAACAACTTGTGCTACGCGATTTCGGTCATTCAATCTCTCGCGGCCACTGGTGAACTCTCGAAACTAGTCACAGGTATGCTACTTTCAGTAGGTTCGAGACTCAGATTCTTCATTAATATTACGATATCAGATTATTATCCAAGCTCACCAGAACCGAAAAATCCAGGAAAGAATATAACCGACCCAGGCGTCCGCCAGCGAGTCCTTAAGCTTATAAGAGCTGTGCAAGCCGTTCGACTCTCTATTGCCAGGCATATCATAACAAAACCCATTTTGGTCAGCCATCCTATCCTCTCAGCTTCGCGCGGTCCTGACGATGCCTCAGATACACTTTAGCCAGCCCTTTAAGATTGGCAAAGAGGGATTCCATGGATTCCAAATGGGCCCCCAGCACGATGCGGATGAATTCCTGATCCTGGCGTTGAACCTTTTCACGGTCGCTCTAGGTGTCGAGAAAATGAGTATTTTCCACACAAAGACGAAATGTGTTATCAAGTGTAACGGGAAAGATTGCACCAAGGTTTGGAGCCATTTAAGTCTTCATCTGGACCTTCGAACCTGACATTCTCACAGGAATCCTCGAAAGAGGAGATCTTGACGCGTATAACACTCCCATTAAGTAACCTCGACGATACAAGTACTATTGATCCCAACGTCGTCTCAAAGCACGATGGATCGGGAACCGATCACCTCCCCTCCCAAGTCGGGGCGGGAACGGCTTTGTCGAGCGTAGATCTCAACGAACTCCTCGACAAGTATACTACGCCAGAGGACGTCCCCTTCGAAGGATTTTCACCCTGGTGGGTCAGATTTGCTTTAATTCAACCTCAAATAATAGATAGATCCCATTAAACCAATCTAGGCGGGGAGTGTTCACCGAGAAAGAGCGGGTGGAAGAACTAAAAAAACACAACAACGTGGTGCCTGCTAAACACCTTCGACATTCTTGTAGCAACGACAGGCCCGATCACTGGTGCGGCTCCACCAGGGCAACGAAAACGGTTGAAATATGCTCTCTACCCGAGATTCTAATTCTCCAACTAGGCCGGACGGCGTGGGATCGTAAAAAGAATGCGTATGTCAAGGTCACCCGGCCTGTGAAGTTTGGCCTGCACCTCAACCTACAGACAAAGTTGAGCCCAGCCGACCCTTCCTGTAATTACCAGCTATATGCGGTCATTTACCACTATGGTCCTGACATGACGAGTGGTCATTGTAAGCTCACACCCGTTCTCTTTGCAGGATGTTCTGAAAATGTTACACTGTCTTAGATTTCGCATATGTGGCCTCGCATGACGGGACGACGTGGTGGAATTGTAATGATGAGAGTGTTACCCCGCTGTTAGAGACCACCAAAATCTTCGTGAGTGGCACCTCTCTAGTATAAATTGTGCTTAGAACTCTGTATCTCAGGCCAACGGCTCGGATCCTTATATACTCTTCTACAGGAAGATGGACAAGGGTTCAGCGGACAGCAACATTCCTCCAGCACAGATAGTCCCGTCATTGACAGAGCGAATGGAGGATTCATCACATGGGTCAGACGCGTTCGAGGAAGAAGCTTCCTGATATAGAGTAGCTTTCCAAGCTTTACTGGCGTATCTCAACGCCTGCAGTCTTAGTATAATGTATGCAGGTCTCGATATTCGTGTACATCCCTCTTCTATCAAATATGCTCTTCTGTTCTGTCCCGATAACTCTGGTTGCAAGCAGCCTTCTGGAGCAGCGACCTTTGGTACAAGGGGAATCGGAGGAAAGGAACTTGGGCGTCACTGGGAAGTATTAAGAATTGTCTTCTGCTTAGGACAAAACTTGGACTCTCGTCACTTGTACTGTGGCTATTGCTCTTCAAGCTCCCAGGTCAACTCTTTACCAGCCCAGAAAGGAACTACTTTTGCATCGCCAACTTCGTACTCGGCCACAACGATGTTCTTCTTTCCTACAGGGCGTCGAACGACCACCTTGCTGCCGTTTGAGGGCCGCTGGTAGAACGACCTTCCGAAGCCACTGACAAAGTTTTCCAGTTTATCCAGCGCTCCGAATGATTCGAGTATATGCGCAACAAGCGGGAGAAGTATAGGCTGCGTGTAGATGCCTGCAGCGCATCCGTGAGATGGGGTGCTAGTAGCCTTGGTATGAGGGGGATGAGGCGCCGAATCCGACCCTAGGAAGAAACGGGGGTGCCCTATGTCGTCGTGAGTTCAAATAGCTGGCATCATTTTCAGGTCGTGATTACCTTCTGCAATCACGTCCCTCAGGGCTTTCCTGTCGTCCGGATATTTCGCAACAGGTTTACAAAAATTCCAGGATTGGCCGGCCCAATCGTCAACGGTCAGAGCAAGATGATGAGCTGTAATCGTGCATGCGACGGTGGGTCCGCATTTCTTGACGGCCTCGACAGCTGCACGAGTAGTCGCGTGCTCAAGGACGATCCGGAGCTTTGGGAACTTTTCGTGCAACTTGAAGAGATGGGGCAGGAAACTCGGCTCAGCATTGAGTACGTGGATATTCTTTTAAACTTCATGAGCCGAACTATATTAGAGGACGGAAGAACGTGGGTACATACTGCATTGGCATCCGAAGGAACTTCTCCGTGCAAATTCAAAACCATGTCGACCTCTTGCATTGCTTCAAATACTGGATAGTAGGCATCATATGATTCTATTCCTCCATCTGAGTTCGTAGTTACGCCTCTGGGGTAAGATTTTACGCCTATGTAAAAGATCAGAACGTTGGGTCCAAGCAGATCAGCAGAACGCCCACCAGCTATTCCAGCCTTTGCAGCCTTCCGAATTTCGTCTGGAGTAAGTTCAGGGCAGAGGTAAAGCGTCATCAAGTATTCGACGTGAGGATCTATCTGTTCCAATGACTTCTTGTACTCAAGCGCCTGTTCTGTGGTCGTCACAGGCGGTTTGAGATTTGGCTACAATAGCACGAAAAATTTCGGCTAGCACCAGAGGATCATTGTGAGTTCCTAGAACAAATCCGCACCATAACATACGCCAAGTTGAAGCCTCCCTTTCTAACATGTGGCGTAACTAGTTCAGATAGAGAACCTTGCCTGAGATGGACATGGAAATCAGCTGGAGAGTCAATTGTGATCGAGGCCATGGTGGATTGACGCTGAGAGGGGCTATTTCCTTTTTAGGGTAACCCTGATAAGATCGTCTCCAAATTAGTGTTGCAACGGCTCAGCTTGGCTCAGCTTGGCTCAGCTCAGGGACGGCTCACGAGCTGACAGAGGTGCGAGCTGAGTGGAGCCGGTTTGGGCGGCTCGGCTCGGGCTTGAGCCGTGGCTCATACATATATTACTATATTTAGATATCGGTACATGAAAAAATGTTTTCCTCAGTCAGAATCTGTATCACTGTCGTCAGAATGATCTTCCAACTCCCTCAGTAGGTTATTGATGAATCCTGGCATGTCCTCCGGTACCCTTTGTGCATCCTTGACAAGTTTTTCAAGCTCTTTCATCTCCTCCTCAGATTTCATACCTTCCGTGAAGTGGAGTGAGCGGCCGTGCTTGAGCGAAAACTTCAGCATTTGGAGAGCTTCCATCAGCTCTGGCTTCATCCGATTCCGATGCGCTGTAATGGTTTCCTTGCCAGAAGAGAAAACCCGCTCGCAGGGAACGGCAGACCCCTGGATGGGAAGTATGTCGAGTGCAAGGGCATGGAGCGTCGGAAATCTATCAGCGATGCCCTAAGAGTGAAATCAGTGGTTGCCGTCACTTTGAGAGCAAAAGAATTACCACTTGTTGCCAATAGATGAGTGGTTCTATCTGGCTGAGAGGCTCTCCAAGGTAAGCGGCTACTTCAGCTTCAAGGCTGCGAGCCTGCGGCGCATCGACGAGGTCATCTAGACCCAGGATGCGGTTGACGCGGTTCTTGTGGAGGAGACCACGTGCTGGAGTCTGAACACCAGCAGATTGACGGTAGGGGCGAAGAGCATCAAGGAATGAATTTCGCGCCAAGTTGAGTCGGTGTGGCCGATGCTTCTTGTGCCACTCAAGTTTCATGGCGGGATTCATAGCTGAAAAAGATTATCAGAAAGAGAAGTGCATAAAGTATAACAGATCACATACCCATTGCAATTGTATATGCAGGAACATCCTCGATCCGTTGGATGTAGTCCTTGATCTTTCTGATACCCGCGTCAACAACCTCCGCATCACGAGGGTGCTCTGCTTTGAAAATCTCCAAAGACCGTAACATCCCATGGAATCCTGGGATTGCATTGCAAAGTGTTGGTGTCTTTTCAGCAGATAAGAGCTGCTGAAAAGCATGAGGAATCTACCCAAATTTGTGAGATCAATAACAAGAGCAGAGTAATCCAAATGAGCCCACCTGCAACAGCGACATATACTTGTCAAGCACCCGCCATTCGCTTTCTGCTAGCGTATACTGCTGTAGTTCGCGATGTGCCCTCAAAAATTGGATGATAGCCTGTGTGATGCAAGCCGATAAGTGAATATCATTTAGGGATTAACGGTAAATACGTACAAGCTTGCATTCTAACGCACGCTCAATCATCAGGTACGTCGATGACCAACGCGTCTTCACGTCCCGAATTAGCTCCTTTGGAGCCGACATCCCCGGTAGCTGCTGGATCTCTGCAAAGTATTGTCGACGAAGGGAGGAGGCTCGGACCTGGACAATCAATGGACAATGCATGCATGAGAACAGAACAAGGATTGAATATTTGATCTTTTAGACTTACGCTGCGTACAATCCCACGTATGATGGCAACGATGTCGCGGTTGGAGGAGAAATTCAGCCTGTCAAGCTCATCGTCTGTGGCGGCTACCAAGTCCATGTTTGTGATGGCGTCGAGCATTGCTTGGCAGACAAGGTTGATGATGTGCGGGAAACATCTATCAAAAATTGAGTAAGGTTTGCCGGTCAGAGAGACTGTGCACATACCGAATGCGAGAGTTGATAGCAGAGAATTGAATTCCGCGATCAGTTAACCTGCTTTCCAGCCCTTCCACGCAAGTATCATTTGAGGATGCGTTGTCCATCGTGAGCCATCCGAACTGACCAAGTGTCGTTAGGCACAAATCTTGATACATCCTTGTGGTTCTCACCTTGTCCGTTATTCCAATACGATCGGTAATATGAATGAGTGCCTCTGCAAGATGTTCACCTGTGTGGTTCCCAGGCACACGGTGAAAGCCAATCAAGTCCGCTCGAAGGCGGAGGACAGGCTTACCACCATTCTCGGATGGGACAGCCTCCAGCCAATGAGCAGTGACCGCCATAAACGGCACCATGTTAGGGTCGGACCACATGTCCATGGTGAAGGATATCTTGCCAACAGAAGCCTGCAAATAGATTAGAATAAGGAACTTGGAGACAATCCCAAACGGACCAGACTGACCTGCAATTCCTTCTTTAGCACCTCAAGATGATTATCCCAATACTCCATGATACGTTTACGTATGGTTGTTCTGCAGGGGATGTCTTCTTCACGAAGTGTTGATCGCAGAATGCGGAAAACCCGTATAAGATGCGGGGATTCCACTACGTTGATGGACTAGGTTTCATCTTGAGCCTCGTCGACACGAAGAAGATCTCTAGACATACCTGGTCATCCGCAACAATCCAATCAACTAGCGCGTCAATAAACGTGTCCTCTGAGTATGGCGGAATAGGTGGCTGCTTTGCCGCTCCAGGTCCGGGAACTTGTTGGCCTTGGCTTTCTCGAAACTGTCGAACTTCATCTTGTACGCCGTCAGCAGTGATCTCGATCGATAGCGCATCGCAAGAAAGTATCCAGTCGGCGGTGTGATGTTCACATAAATGCTTTCTTAAGACACCTGTACCCGTTTTGAGGCTGAAAGTCTTCACCTCGACTTCCGCGCCACTGGCTTTTTGTTTACTGAAGATCAACGATTAGAATGACAATGTAGTTATACCAACGATGAAATGACTTACGCGCAGAAGTGGCATTCTTGCCTTCCTTTCACCTCCTTGAAGTAGGTTCGAACGTCTTTGGCCTCGTAATGCTTCTTGGGTGGTTGTACAGGCACAGTCCTATGCCGCTGGGGAGAGTGCCTGCCAGCTCGAGGAATAGCGGTTTGAGCGATGGCAACAGCCTGTAAACGGGCCTGTAATGAGTTACGACCGCCTTCAACCTCGTTGGATGAATCAGATCCGGAGTCATATTGACTTGGTTCGGCCGTTGGTAGCTGAGATTCACGCGAGCGCTGTTCTGCTCGCGGTTCGACAAACGGGTTCTCAGGATCATCGACCAGAGGCTGCGATGGCTCGGGTTGTGGCGGTAACGAAGCCTCAGGGGCAGCTGGAGGAGTTGGTAATGGTGGTGGGACACTGGGCTCGGGCTGAGTGGTATCCTTGTCCTTCCGAGCCGCTTGACCCCTCCTGCGCGTAGTCCTGATCCGAGTGGGTGGATTCTTGTCGGACTGGGCTGCTAATACTGCTAGTTAGAAGATGTATGCTATTCAAACCACAATCGCAAACTTACGTTCTATGGCAAATGTTGTCTGTAAAGCACCATTAGGAAGCTCGGTTGTGGCGGATTTCTTTTGTCCTCGTGGCATGTTTGGTAGCAAAAAGATGTTGGTGAGTGAGTGCTCTGGGGTCATGCAATGTCGGCCATTTATACATGACAGAATTTGACTATTCGCCCATTTGCGGGTGGTCTCCGAGTAAATGTGTTGGCGAGATGACGTCTGAGCAAGGGTGTGACGACAGAAGGGTCTGATGCAGCCTACAGGCCAGAGAAGACGGCGCTATTGGTGCTGAAGCTCATGAACTCGGGAAGAGCCTACGAACATGGGATGTGTCTATAGTCAACATGGATGGATTAGTGGCATTTTGCGTTTGAGATGCAGAGAACTCACTGGCACAGTCGAGACCTTAAGCTATGAGCTTGTCAGTGATGGAATGATAGTTGGTAAAATTGTTTCGGAAAGAACACTCTGCAAGGGTTGAAAAACGAGGCTCTATTCACTCAGCTAAACACATTGATTCTAGGTACAATTGCCGCATCTATGACGAGGAGATGACAAACTAGGGAAAGCATAACCAAAGAAACACAGCTGGAGTGCCTTTGTACACCGCCGATGACGGTATACAGTGCATTTGGAACCGTTCAGAGGTGTATTCGACGGTCGGTGAACAAGCAATGACATGTGGAGGTAGGTCGCCAGGAAAGGGAATATAGTCAACGGCTCACCCGGCTTGAGCCGGGAACTGTACAGTTCAAGCTGATGAGAGCCACAAGCCACGTACTCTGGCTCGGCTCGGCTAAAACTCGGCTCGGCTCACTCACGAGCCGGCTTTGAGCCAAGCCGTTGCAACACTACTCCAAATGCGGCCACGTGATTGAGCGCGTTGCTGGTTCGAGTTACGAGCTTGACCGCGAGGCGTTACTCTTCGTTTCCACATCCTTAGAAACGCCCAGGACGCCGCTTTGACAGTCGTTTAATACACCGCCAGCACAAAGAACGCGAGAGAATTAGAATATCGGAGGGAAATTATGGTGGCCGCAGGCTCCATCACGGTCGCAGGTGAGTTTGTATTGTCTGCTAGCCGATTTAGGCACTAACTTTGGCGGTTCTATGATGTAGTGCGTGTGCGACCACCAAATGCATGGGAGGCTGCCAGACTCCCCGAGAAAACATACGAGGCAGCATTTCGAGGAGATGGGGCGTTATCTTCACCTACGAAAGTGGTCAACATGGCCCCTTTACGCGACATTGTCCAGGTTATCGACGATCGGATACTCACCTTTGATCCACAAGAGAAGGACCCGGCAAGAGCTTTCGCCGAACGAGGATTTATGCCTCCAGGAACGAAGCGATACAAAGATAAAAGGTTCATGTTCGATAAAGTTCTCGACCACGAGGCACAGCAACGAGATGTGTACGAGTCCACCACTAAACCCCTATTAAAGGGTCTCTTTGACGGGTACAATTCAACTGTCTTTGCATACGGTGTTAGTTTTTCCTTACGCGTGTTCTTAGTCGTATTCTGATATTGCATCACAGGCGACAGGATGTGGCAAGACCCATACGATTAGCGGGACAGACACAGATCCAGGGATTATCTACCTTACTATGGCCGACCTATTCCAGATGATCGAAGATCGTAAAGAAGACTGGAATATCGACGTCGTTGTAACCTTCCTCGAGATTTACAACGAGGAGATTCGCGACCTACTTGCAGAACCCGGATCTCATATGCCACGAGGCGGGCTCTCTATACGAGAGGATAAAACCGTCAAAGTCGTTGGCTTAGCGGAGCTTAAGCCCAAATCAGCAGACGAAGTCAAGGAGATTGTGCTCCTCGGAAACTCTAGGCGTACACAAAGCCCTACCCATGCCAATGAAACCAGCTCTCGTTCCCATGCTGTTCTCCAAATCCACATCACCCAAGGTCCCCGAACAGCTTCCCTCACCGAACAGAAGACTATGGGCACACTTTCAATAATCGATCTTGCGGGCAGTGAGCGAGCTGCAGCTACGACGAATATGGGGCAACGCATGGTGGAAGGAGCGAATATTAACAAATCCCTTCTCGCCTTGGGCAATTGCATCAATGCTCTCTGTGAAAGCGGAGGCGCCATCCGGCACGTCCCGTACAGAAACAGCAAACTCACTCGACTGCTCAAGTTCTCACTGGGTGGTAATTGCAAGACTGTGATGATAGTATGCGTTGCACCAACATCCAATCATTTCGATGACACCCACAACACCCTTGTATATGCCGAACGAGCTACCAAGATCAAAACCAGGGTGGTTACACGGAACGTGCTCAACGTCGACCGACACGTTGGTCAATATGTTGAGGCTATCAACAGACTCAATGCAGAGATTGCCGAGCTCAAGGCGAAGTTGGCCGGGAAGAGAGACTCTGAGAACGACATCGCTCGAAGGAAGAAAGCCGAAGCCGCTGCTGAGGTTGGTCGAACGAAGGACGACATGGATGCCAAAGTCGACCAGACAAGGGACATCATACTGGATGGCGCTATGTGTAGCGGCAATATCACGGTGGCCAAAACCAAACTCAGTGCCATTCAAAACCGGCTACAGCAAATCGGCCCTTCCGGGTCGAGTGCTCTTCCGGCAGATTTGGCTGCTGAACAAGCACTGCTTCAAGCGCTTGCTGCCCCTCAGGAAGAGGCTATCAAGCCTGGATCCCTTCTCAACACACGACTCCAAAGATCTGGTAATTCGGCTGCCATGTTCGAAGCTACTATGCGAGCCGTTTCCGAACGGAAATCAGACAAATTAGACGAGTTGAGTGTTGACAACATCAAGCTTGATGCACGATACAGGAAGGCTGAGATGGAGAGGCTGAAGGCGGAGAGCGAGCGGGATATAATGCGCGATGCGGTTGAAGAGATGGCCAAGACCATGGTTAACCTTGTCGGGATGTTGGGAAGGTGTACTGTGATGGTTGGAGAGGCTGCAGACACTCTTATTTCGGCCCAGGAGAAGGAAGAGTTCCCAGGCATTGCTCAAGGAGTTGCGACTTCTCTTGGTCGATTGCGCTCGAGCAATGACCAGGCGTTCAAAGATCTGGTAGGAGCATCTACCGACTCGTACAGCAAGGCGATAGCCGCGTCGTCATCCTTGGATACATTCAGTGGTTATCCACCTGTATTTTCCTCAACTCGCAGAATCGCCTCTGGTCCAGCTATTCTGCAGCAGATGCAGGCATCCTCTTCTCGCCGCTCCTCCACGTTCGGCTCTACTCTGGCGCCTCCTGCGGAACCTAGACGCTCAGGTCGTTCTCCCAGAAAGTCCCTTCGCTCAAGTCTGTCACAACCATACCGCAGACTGTCCACGCAAAAGGCGGTCAAAGCACCCAAAAATGTGCAGTGGAGAGATGAAGTGGGCGGTGACTTGGAAGACGCTAGTCTGCGGTCGCCTTCGGTTGTTGTGACCGTCATTCCATCTGAAAACGACCCGCCGACTGCAGAGTCAAGCACTGCCTCATCATCAACCTCGGATATATTGCCTCCTCGATCCACGTCGCTCGGTAGCTCGGAGAGTGACTGGGAAGATGAGACAGAGAGGACGGAAGATAGTGTCAATATCAGCCTGTCTGTTCCTCCTGCAGAGACCTCCTTCCTTTCAGCATCGACCTCCAGGCCATTGACTGGTAAACGTACTCGCCCAAGCCGACTGGACCCCAGCTTCCTGAAATCATCAAGAGGAAGACATCCAACGCTCTCGAGCCTTGCAGAAGGTGATGAAACTGCTAGTCCAGAACGGCGAAACTCAAACCCTCTTTCCGACGTCAGCATGAACCGACTCGATTCAGATAGGTTGCATGTCCCCAAGGCAAGGGATCGTGCAATGCATAGCCCAGTTCGTAGAGGTCCCTCTACTCTCAACAAACCTCCTCCGACTCCTCGAACAAACTTGAGGACCAGTGCTAGAAGACGGTCTAACATTGGTCCGGTGAGAGTTGAAAAGGGAAGGAGACGCTCTAGTCTCATTCCTCAACTGTCACCTCGCGATCCCGACGCGACGAGCATTAGTGCGGCGAGGAGAATGCCTGGTGCCAGTCCTGCGAAACGCGCGAGAAGAGTTTCCATCACGAAATCTGGACCTGGAAGTGGCTCGGCGAGGTTGAGGTCATCGGTCCTGGGCAACTCGTCTTTCTCAGCGTCGACTTCAGACCCTAATTCGAGTAATGATCTGAATATGAGCCGAACTGGCAGGAAGAAAGCCACTTGGCGATGAACGAAGTCTACTACATATCTCGTGTGCTTGACGCCACGACCTTTTCTTTCAACATATATTGTACATTTCGCCCTTTCACCATTATTAAATCCATTCCTGTGCATTAGCCAACTTTCCTTGACTGCATTATGTTACGACCTCTCATGATACCTATATTCGAATCAGACCAACCAACCTGCATTCTTAGTTCTGTTTGAATCTTCCGATTCGATCTTTTGGTTTAATTTCGTATACCCAAACCCCAGCCTGCATCAGGGATGTATGTATCCGTCGTTCGGAAGTAGAAATAAGTAGTCGGTCACACTCGCAGAAGACTGTACGAGGCCGCTTGTAACTTGATAGTAAATTATTCGAGGACAATAACTCAAATTACACGCTTTACTTCGAAGAAAGACTGAAAGGTGCATGTTAGAAAGTGTATAGGGCTTCAGAGGTGGGACGCACTTTTAGGTAGTAAATCTGCCAGCCAACAACAGAGAACAGGACTATAGCCTGGATGATAGACCACCATTTGACTCTGGCATTGGTAGACTCTGCGGTGTTCCTATGTGTTCGCTCCCTGACGACAATGTACTCCTGTTCGTCTTTGACGCTTGCCAAGCCTTGAGCTAATGACCGAATTTCGCGTTCAACGGGTGCAACAATGTCTGCATGGGTTTGTCAATTTGCTATTTGGCGGATAGAACGTCAATGAATGGTTTACCATCTCCTTGAACATATATAACACCATGGACATTGAAACTAGAAAACAGGATATTAGGAGGTTGCATGTTGGATGGTGGACAAGCGACGAACCTGACTATCTTGTCGGTAACAGAGCTCATCTGATTTGAGAAGCAAATTTCGTGTCGTCCGTCCTTCGTTGCAGTAATTGACAGCGACCCAGTAGATTGTCGCACTTGTTTTCCGAGGACAGTGTCATCTGGATCCGTTAGCTGGATGTAAGGTCAATTATTTGGGTTTCTCGTCGCTAACTATGAAACTCACCCAGAAATCAATGTCCAGGTGCCCTCCTCCTCCCACTTGATACGTCACTGTCATCTAACAGCAAAGTTAGAACCGCCAAATCCCTGGAGACCATGCGTATATTCCGCACCTTGTCGTGCACGTGGAGGTCCTCGAAGAAACATTCCTTGTGGCCAGCATTGATCTCTATTATGTGTGCATATATAAAGGCGGGTGCTAGTCCTAGCACAAGGAAGAAGGCCGCAAGCAGCCTTTGGGTATACTGAGAGCAGAACATTTGGATTGGAATTGCCAGACGAATCCGCACAATGTCGGCCAACGTAGCGAGTGACGCGTGACAGACTGTCACAGGATTTGATGGAGGGCCTGATTGGTTCGAGATAATATTTACCAAAGCCGCCTCCGAGTTCATCAGCTCTCATCGCACTTACATCGTCCAGTATCGATTGAACTCTCAACAATGTCCGAGAACCCAGACGCACTTGCACCCAGGGTACGTTCATCTTTTACGCTTGTTTCTCTCGCGTTTACTCGTCTTTTCCGTTCATCGATCGCTGATTATATGGCCCACTTACGCGTCTTCAGGAGGAGGAGAACGACCCCCATTACGAGCCCGTTATCAAGCTCACTGAACAAGTCGAGGTCAAGACTAACGAAGAAGATGAGGATGTTGTATTCAAGATGTACGAATTGCTTTTCCAAAATTCTCCCTTCTGATTATGCCCTAACCCTGTCGTCTCCCAGGCGCGCCAAACTCTTCCGATTCGAGAGCGCAAGCAATGAATGGAAAGAAAGGGGTACTGGAGATGTGCGTTTGTTGCAAGATAAGGGAACCAAGAAGACGCGTCTTGTCATGCGTAGGGATAAGACCCTCAAGGTTTGCGCTAACCACCTAGGTATGGTCTTTTGATCATCTTCCTGGGGTCAACAGCATTGATGTTCGGATCCGCTTTGCATTACAGTCAGCGCTGAGATGAAGCTCCAACCAAACATTGGCTCTGATAGAAGCTGGGTGTGGAAGGTCGCTGCCGATTACTCTGAGGAACCTCCCACTTCAGAAACCCTCGCAATCCGCTTCGCCAACTCTGATAGTAAGCCCACATCTTGATTTGTACGATCTAGTCGATCCTGACTCCGTTTTAAGATGCTGGTCTCTTCAAGGAGGCATTCGAGAAGGCTCAGGCAGATAACAAGAAGCTGACCTCTACCGAGGAAGAGAAGAAGGAAGAGGAGCCTACAGCCGATGCTGCTGAGGAGAAGAAGGAAGAGCCTGAAGCAGCAGCGGCTGAACCAGAGAAGGAAAAGGAAGCGGAAGCAGCAGAGCCTGAGAAGAAAGACTAATTTCTAGACAAGCATACCTCCCGTCTGTCTTTGCCTCGTAACTTACGGTACCATCCTTGTTAAGACTATTCCTACACATCAGTTTGTTCTTCCTGCTCTCGCATACCAATTTCGGATATATCAGTGTCACAATGGGGTCGATCCAGTTGGATTCTATCTATGAGTACAACGTTACATGATACATGAGAGTGTGGTGATACAAACATAAAAGTGCGTTAGTCAATCATGGAGGAGTTGGTGTCCGAGACCTGCTCTCTTCGGTTGCCCAGGCTTCCCAAAACTGGACACCCTCCCCTTTCTTCCAGTAACCAGCTGGCTTCGTTCCTCGAACTGTCTCCGCAGTAATCAAGACGTGTCGTATGTCAGAACCGCTGTTATGGCTATTATTAGTCTCACCCGGTAATTGACAAGTAGAAAACAACTTACGGTACTTCGTACATCGGTTCAAGAAGTAGTGTTTCCTGCGGGAAATGAGTCAGCAATCAGGTCGCCATAGATTCGTTATGCTACAAACCATGATCCCTCGTAATCCTCTTGCCCCTCCACCTCGGTCAAAGGCCTTCTGACATATCTCATCAAGAGCAGCATCGGTGAACCTGATCTCAACGCCAGAGTACCCGAAAAGCGACTGATATTGGGAGACCAGAGATCCTTTGACTTCTGTTAAGATGCGCCGTAGATCGGGTACACTTAGCGGCGCTAGTGTTGTCACTGAGGGAAGACGAGAGATAAATTCTGGAATAAATCTGTAGGGCGCAGTCAGTAAAGTGACTGGGTATATGGGCTGGACAACTGACCCGTATTTGACAAGGTCAGAAGTTTCCACAAGGTCAAGAATGTTCTGGGATGTCTTATTGTTCGGAGTGAAGAAAGGCATAGAATTGCCATCTTCTGGCGTAGGAAGGGTTGCTGTGAATCCAATAGACTGCGATACTAATCAACACAGTTTTTCTTGCAAGGAACAGAGAACACCCACGCCTTTCGCAACTCTTTGCTTGATAACCGAATCCAAACCAACAAAGGCTCCGCTCAAGATGAAGAGCACATTTGAGGTATCAATGTTATAGGTATCTGGTCTTTGCGGCTGAACGGTCTGTGCCGTCCGATACCCATTTCTCGATCGACCTTCGCCCGGCGGAGGCATTTCGACAGAGGCACCACCACCTTTGGCAGAGACGCTGACGACGGAACCTTCCATCATTCTTAGCAGAGCCTGTTGTACGCCTTCCCCTCCGACGTCTCGTGAGCTCTCCAAACCACCTGCAGACTTCTTGGCAATCTTGTCAACTTCGTCAATGTAGACTATCCCAACACTGAAGTTGTGTCAGGCAAGAACGTGATGCGCCGTCATAAACCTTACCTTGCGCGCAGTGGATCATAGTTTGCTGCTTGTAGCTTTACAGGCCAGGTTTAGTATGAGTATTTCGGGATTGCCAGGTTCTGACTGACCAGTCTTTGTATTGCCATATCGACGTCCTCACCGACATCTAGGCGCAATATTCGTTTCAGTCCAAACAACTCTGCAAAGAATCTGACCCACATCCGGCCTGCCAGAAGAATAATTAGCGACTGAAGTGGGCGTCCATCAATTGACACATACCTGCGTGAATGAGGTGGCATCACTGACAGAAAACGGCACATCTAGAACCTTCGCAAGTGTCTTGGCAAGCAGAGTCTTCCCTATTGCATGTCAATCAGTGCCTGATAAAGAAGCAAGTAACTGTTCGGAAACTGACCAGATCCTGTAGGACCACTAGTAATCCTCAACGTTAGAAAGGTGATGAACGGGATGAAATACGACGTACATGACGAGCACATTGCTCTTCTCAAATGTTGGGTAATATCGCGGAAATGAAGGGGTTATTGGTGGAGGTTTGCGCATCGGCCTTACATGTGCGGTCGCAACACCTATGGGACTACTCAGGGTTGATTATCAGGGGGAAAAGAGTCTGAACAAACCGTCCTCGACGTCATACGGACTCGCTTGTTGAGTTTCTAGGGTATCCATGTACGCAAGGTTTGCGCGGACTCTGTTGTAGTGATTGAAGACGCTGCATACATATGTGTGAATAGATGTTCTTCATGGACGAGGCCTGATTCCATACGCAACGGATAGGACCTTCTTGGCGGTTTCTTGCCCGACAATGAATTGATTCAGATATTCAACGAGCTTGAATAGAATCAGTCAGATAGAGCTTATTCAACAATAACGCATTACCATACCTCTTTAGGTGTCGCTAGTCCAAATCCCGGAGGGCTGTGGGGTATCTCTGCATGGTCATACTGGGAGTCATGAATGGGTTGTGTCTTGATGAACCGCCGTGGTTGATGCCTAGTAAGCCTGGGGGTGCATAATATTCTTGCTTGTCTCGCAGGTATCCGTCCCAGCATCGCTATAGAGCTCTGAGCTGCGTCCTCCGGGAGATTGCACAAGAGAAGGCAAGAATCCGCCGCAAGATGGAGGTTCTCGGCAGGAGATTACCTGCGTCCCTTTCGGACTTGGCGTTGATGACATAAGGTCCAGCCTCCTTGCACATTGCCTGCTCCCTGAAGAACGTCCACGAAGTCAAAATGGGAAGAGATACTCGTTCTGCATCTCCAAGGAGAAGGTACGATGACCGCGACTACGACCGTGACCACCGAGATTCACGCTCGTCGCGGTATGACAAGCACTCCTCGAGAGTAGATGATCGCGAGGATTCCAAGCGAAGCGACCGTCGCAGCAGGAGCAGGGAACGCGAAAGGAGGAGGGAAAAGAGGAGAGATAGGAGCAGAAGCGATAGCAGGGAACGAGACAGCGATAGGAAGGATAGGAAGTACGTGCTCATACTACACCCTTCCTCCACACCCATTAACGATTCCCTCTTCAGGCGCAAGCGGGACAAGTCAGAAGAAAGGAAGGCACGAAAAGCAGAGAAAAAGAGAGCGAAGGAAGAAGAAGAGGCCCGTAAGATTGCAGAACTGAGCATCTATAGCGCAACCGACAACCCATTCCACGACGTCAATCTTGGACAGCAGTTCCGCTGGCACAAAAAGAATGAGAAGGATAAAAAGTCTGGGTTATCTATTGCTGAAGCTCAAAGAAAAGATGCGTTACGGCGTCAAGAGGCAAAGGAAGAATTGGAGAGGTTGAATAGGCGAAGAGCAGAAAGAGAGGTGGAGCAAAGGTTGCGAGAAGAAGAGGAGATGAAAATGGCAAGGCTGCAGGAGACGGCTCAAATGTCCGAATGGCTGTCAAAAGAGGGAGAATTTCAGCTGGAACAAGAACGGAGGAGAGCTGCTATTCGTATCCAAGAGAAACGAGCGAAGGCTATCGATTTTCTGGCTCTCAACCTCAAGTATATCAATCCTCCCACTGAAGAAGATGAGAAAGAGGACGACACTGCTGGTCTAGAAATTGATCTCGACGAGCCCTATAACATTTTCGATGTATGTATGCTATTCCCTCGACATGGTATCCTATTCTCAACTGGTCGACAGAACCTCTCAGGAGAGCAGATTGACGAGCTCCATACCGACATCGAACGCTACCTGACGCTTGAAGACAGTGAAACAAATATTGAGTTTTGGACAGTAAGTGTTACCTCTTTCCGCCGCATAACAGTTACTTACGTTTCTTAGAATATGATGGTCGTCTGCAAAGACCGTCTGGATATGATTCGGTCGAACAAGCAAATGGGCGCCGAAGCTGCAGCTGCGGTTGAGGCAGACATATCCGCTTTGCTGTCCGGAAAGACTTTGGAACAACTCAGCTCCCTCCAACGACAAGTTCAGGCTAAACTCAGCAGCGGAGAACCCATCGATACCGATTACTGGGAAGCCTTATTGAAGAAGATTATCGTTTGGAAGTCAAAGGCAAAATTGAAGACTCTTCACGAAGTCGTTGTACGCAACCGCTTGGAGCAACTACGTAAACGACAGCGCGACGAAGCTTTCCAGGCTCAGGAGGAGTTGCTCGCTGGAGTTGCTAGAGCCGCATCCAAGAGGCAAAGGATGGATATTGCTATGGACGTTGACATGGAAGACATTGCACCACCAGAAGAAATGGAGCCGTACGATCGTGCCATGAGCCCAGTCATCATTGACATCACGAAGTTACGACCAGAAGAAAGAGAAATCGACATTATTACTGAATTGGAAGATCTCCGGAACCTAGTGAGTCCACTGGAAGTGGCTTTACATATTGATGCTAACATACCCTCAGTTTAAGGCTAGACGTGCTGTGGCGGCATCCCGGTTTGTCCCCAAAGCGGCGCAACCGGAAACCTCAGCCACCCAAGAGTTACAGGAGACTGCACCAAGCGGTGCGGATTTGGCTTCCGAAGCTATGTACAGAGCTGAAGCCGAGAGGGAGCTGGATGAAGAGGAAGAACTCTTCAACCAAGAGGAGAACATCGGTCGGCCCACATCGTATAATTGGGAAGACAAGTATCGCCCCAGGAAGCCCAGGTACTTCAACAGAGTCCACACTGGATACGAATGGAACAAGTACAATCAAACTCATTACGAGTGAGTTGACTATCAAAGCTTTAACTGCCCCTTTTCTGACCATCTAAAAGTACCGATAATCCGCCACCAAAGGTCGTGCAAGGCTATAAATTCAACATCTTCTATCCCGATCTTATTGACAAGAGCAAAGCACCTACGTACAAGATCGTTAAGGAACCGGGCAATGAAGACACCGTTCTACTGCACTTCAGTGCTGGTCCGCCTTACGAGGATATTGCATTCCGTATAGTCAATCGTGAATGGGAGTTCTCTCATAAACGGTGCGTCCCGCAGTTCGCAGCAATTATTCCCATACTTAGTCTTTTGTCACAGTGGATTCCGTAGTAGCTTTGACAGAGGATGCTTATCACTATGGTTCAACTTCAGGCGCAGTGTACGTACATTTCCCCACTTCCTCTGTATCTTGATGCTCAATCTTTCATTTTCTAGTTCTATCGCAAATAATCTACTTCTTTCCATGTATATGCCGTGCTGTGTGCTCTTCTCAAATTTGATTAACTGTGTTGACGAACTCCACCATTCTGCAGCTGAGCTCTTTCCAAATGCGGTAACACGGCTCGCTACAGCAGTGGTCCAAGCCACCTTGTCTTGTCCATTGTTGATATACTCATGTTTGTCCTTTCTTAACGACCGGCCATAGATGTTGGGCCACTTACCTGAAACCAATCAAGATGTAAAAACGTGGCTGATGACTCCTTCCACCCACAGAAGATATAAGGTGCAATAATGACGGTCTTTTCCAGTGGCATTTCCACTTTATATCCTCATCACCCACACAGACGATTCCTTTCGCAGCGCAATGGCTCAGTATTCTAGCGAGGTTCTTGCACAGTCTTTGAAGGCTTCCTACGATCCTTCACTCCCCTCTCGTGTGTATAGGTCATTGAGGCGCATTTCTCTGCCTGCTGCCAAACATAGGCCATTCTCTACCAAACAGAACTTGGTATCCATCACCACACATGCCCATGACCAGCTTCCAGCCACTGCAGCCCATCGAAGGAAGAGGGTCTCTTTCAGTAACGTTAACGAAGTATTCTTGATTCCTGGGGTGGAACGAACGGAACGCAGCGCAGAACGCCACCCGTCTAAGCTAGAATCTTCAAGTGCAAGGTCGCGCAGAAGGTCATCTAGTGACGCTACTTCACCCAGTCATTCATCGAAGAATTATCCTTTTCCTCCTTCTCCACGTCGACCTTCAATACCTTCTCTTCTACCAGCCACTGGTCGAGACCGCTATGGTTCTCATTCATCGGTATCTGCACATCGAATACAGCCTCACAACCTCGACTGCCGTTGTCACTATTGCTTTAAGCACCAGGCTCCACTACTCTCCGAATGGATTGCGGTTTATATGAATGAAGTGACGAGATCAACATTGAATTCATTGTAAGTTAATCAATGCCACAGCTTATTCACTTCCGCTTAACTGACGACCACCCATTCAGTGGAGGTCGCCCATTGAGAAGCCAGAGATACAGCATCCTCAATATGCTTGCATCCCTGGAGGCGAAGCCGTACATGATACCTTTCTCCCTGTTCTACACCTTCCTACTCGTCTCGGACACCGCCATCAATCAGCACTCCCACTGGCAGCAGAGAGAATCTCCCGAACTCCAAGAGAAGCTTTTCCTGCTCTCCTTACTCCTGAGTGCGAAGCACTGGAATTCACATTCCTATGAAAAAGCCGCCGATGTCTGGTAAGCTTTACCCTCGCCTTCGCCACACCACACCCCTCATAAATCATCGATTTAGGCATTCTTTCTTCCCGCGTGCCACTTCTTACGAACGTTTGGAAGCTGTAGCGTTGTGTATACTCGGGCACAACCTCGATCTGCAAGGTGCAGAATGTTACGATTGGATGTCGTACTTGAGGGTTAGAATCCTGGATTCGAGTCCTTGTTCGTCTGAGGCAGAAGGTACAGCTTTACGGCTCATCGAAGAGTTGTCGTATGGGATGATGCCCCACAGATGGAGTAGAGAGACGCAGGATGCTTTCGATAGGGTTCTGACAAACCCGAGGCGGAATCTGTGGTCGTACGACCACCTCTGCCTTCAGCTGGAACTATTGACACTCCTGGCCGAGGACTCGACTCCAGCCATGCAAGAGCGACATTCACCTGCGACTCGGACTCATGAACCTACTCGCGAGAGGCGCCGTTCGGCTTCGTTAAGGGCGACGAATTCAGAAGAAAGTTCTAATCGAAGATCCGACGTTCCAGGGAAGAAGGCCACAACTCAGCGGGTAGAACCACGGTCGCGTCGCAGAGCAAGTGGTATCTACGCATCATAGAGGGCCATAGAGGCTTTGATCCCCCGCTGCTATGGATTTTATTTATTCTATATACTAGAACGCGGAATGGGTCTGGGAACCTCCGTCTATTTTGATTAGATATTACAATGTATTACACACAGTCATTGCGAAGGATGAACGATATGTTCTCTCGAAAATAGCACCTGGACGCGTCGGGCTTTGGCCAGAACTGGCAGGTTGCGTCCAAATGCGGGTAACACTTCGCGTGTCGTAATCTGTCCCCGAATCCGAGTCCATTGTTCGCTCTACTTCGGCCACCATGAAGGACAACCGCTTTGGCCTTGTGAACGCTTTGGCGCCTCGTGTCAACACGTCGACCCTCACACCCACTATCGGGTTGTCGCCCACCTGAGCCTTTATGTTACCGTTTCACTGCTTTGGCCACAGCTTTGACGTGACAATGGCCGACCGGGAACATATATATTACTCCTTATCATGACCGATTCACCCAGCCATCTCCTAAGGCCTCCTCTTCCGCCCACTCTATCCTTTTTACTACAACGACGATGTCCAACCAGTCATTCTTCGAGATTGCTCTTGGAAGCTCATTCTCCCGAGAGCTTGCCCGTCGACATTCCAATAGGCGATCCCTTTCATCATATTCTCAACCAACAAAGACGGAGCTACACAATAGTTATGACCTCCTCTCTGCAGCCATTATGACGAGAATGTCAAGGCCAAGTCCCATCAGGCTGAGAACTCTGCCCTCTTTCAAGTCGAAACCCATTGCCTCACTCACTCAGGCGACAAGAGGTTCAGCGGACGGTCTACTCCAGCGAACAACAGGGGCGTCAAAAACCGTGAACCAGGCAAGGCATAATCCTTATCCTCCTCGCTCTGCAAAACACTCTCGGTTGCCTCAACGGCCCAGGCCACTTGCTTTGCATCCGCTTCATTGCGATTGTGACTACTGCGATGACATGGGGGTTGTTCATCTGTCCAGGTGGATAACTAGTGCCATCCATGAATACCTCTTTGTTGATGATGATAATCGTTCTGAACGTATCAGGTATTTATCCTTTTCTGCAGACCCCTGTATACGCTTGCTTATTCTCTCCGCTTTGTAGAAATTACCGTCCTTCGGATGACCACCTTCGCTTGGTCTCCAATGTCATGTCAATGTACAAGGTCGACCCCTCTGTCATATTTGTCGCCCTATACTATATGTCCATACTCCTTCCCAATGGTATGGTCGACCTATGGCTCAGACAAGTGGCAGAGGAAGACCTGATCGCCAGGGTCTTCTGCCTTGGCATTATTCTTGCTTTGAAGTGGTGCACCGACCCAGATCCCATCTTGGTCAACCGTGTATGGTGAGTTGTTATCGTTGATCGATAGTTCCGAGCCTAACATTGATCTAATTCTGTCAAGGTTTACCATTTGCCCGACTGCGCCACCCTACAAGGAATTCGAGAAACAGGCTCTCCAGCTCCTTGACTATAACCTCAACATTTGCGCGGAAGAATGGGATGCCTGGACCTATGGACTGATGAACACTCTACGCCGCCCTTCAGGATATGGAGACGACGAAGGAAAAAGGGTCGCGCTTGTACTCCTCTCTGAAGTCATGTCAAAGGAAAGCCTGAAGAATTCGAGGTCGCAATCTACAAGGATGCCGTGCACCGTTTCTGCACAGGCTAGCTTCAGTACCTTCTTGCTTCGTGGGCTCGACGTTCTCCCCTCCCAATCACAGCCCATTACACCTATTGGCGGATATCTTTCACCCATGATCGCTGACAGGAGGCGCGTCATCCTACCACCGCCAACATCACTAGGGACTATCGCGATGTTGGGAGCTTTCGGTCAACCGTTGGAGGCACCGCTGCAGGTGAGCGTAGCTGTATAATGTAGTCGGCTAGCTATGTATTGTACCGTCCTGTTGTACCATAGTGACTCGATTAGACTATAGAAAACGTTCGAAGAACTTCCTCGAAATCCTGATCTTATCAATTCGTTCCACGTGATGGAATTATAAAGATAGCTGTGGCGGAGAACCTACCGCGACCAGCAACACCTTTCTTTCTCGTACTAATCCATCGAAATCATCCTTGTAATAAAGAAAACACAGATTGCAGAACATTCATGCCGGAAATCACGAATTTAAACACGAATATGGACATCGATGAGGTGGCCATTGATGAAGGGCTTTATTCACGTCAACTGTAAGCAACTCGAGATGTCCAGCGACAAAAGGCGTGCTAATTCAACGGTTCAGATACGTGCTGGGACATGAAGGTGTGCTTGACTTTGGTTGACCCGATTCCGCAACTAAAACAGCGTTCCCGAAGCGATGAAGAAGATGGCTTCCTCTAACGTCCTCATCGTTGGTCTCCAGGGTCTTGGTGTAGAGATTGGTCAGTGACGCTCATCACAGCAACAAGCCCTGACTCACTATTACGCTAGCCAAGAACGTTGCACTTGCAGGCGTCAAGTCCGTCACAGTCTACGATCCCGAACCCGTTACGATCCAGGACCTCAGCTCACAGGCAAGTGTCCCAGCGAGCCGAACTGGTTATCTAATCTAACGATAACGTGCAGTTCTTCCTGAGAGAGGAGGACGTTGGGAAGTCACGCGCAGAAGCTACCGTACCAAGGCTGTCTGAGCTGAACGCATATGTCCCGATCAGGAATCTGGGAGGAACTGCTGGGCAGGAAATCACAATAGACTTGATCAAGGGATTCCAGGTGAGCTCATTGCCAAAATAAACGGGATTCACCTCACCGTTGGTCAGGTCGTCGTTCTGTGCGGAGTATCTTGGGAGAAGCAGTTGGAGATCAACGACTGGACTCATTCCAATGATGTTCACTTTATCGCAGCGGAGACTCGCGGTCTTTTCGGGTAAGCTATGTTCTCAGTTTTGCGGTCACGAAATATTTCCTCAACGCGATTCAGATCTGTATTCAATGACTTCGGCGCCAAGTTTGCTTGTGTGGACCCAACTGGAGAGCAGCCTCTCACAGGGATGATCGCTGCTGTTGAGAAGGTAAGCATCAGCTTCGACGACCCAACCTTTCTCTGATAGCTGAGTTACTTCGCAGAGCGAAGAGGGTCTCGTAACTTGCTTGGACGAGTCAAGGCATGGCCTGGAAGATGGCGACTTTGTCACCTTCACTGAGATCAAAGGAATGGAAGAGCTCAACGCTTGTGAACCTCGCAAGGTCACAGTCAAAGGCCCTTACACGTTCACCATCGGAGACACCTCCAAGTTTGGCGAATATGTGTCGAATGGTATCTTCAACCAAGTCAAGATGCCTAAGATCATAGAATTTGTACGTGACCTTGTAGACGATTCCTAAATGTTACTGATCTCGCCCATAGAAAAGCCTCAGAGAATCTCTTTCCGCCCCCGAATTCTTCTTCAGTGACTTTGGAAAGTTCGACCGTCCCCAGACTCTCCATGCTGGTTTCCAGGCTCTTTCTCAGTATCGTGCACAGAACGGAAAGCTTCCTCGTCCCAGGAATGCCGAGGACGCTGCTGCTGTTGTAGCACTGGCCAAGAAGATCGATGCTGATGCTGACGAGAAGATTCTAACCGAGCTTGCTTTCCAGGCTGCTGGCGATATTTCACCGATTGCAGCTGTCCTAGGAGGCTTCGTCGCTCAGGAAGTTCTCAAGGCCGTGTCTTCTAAATTCCACCCAATGGTCCAGCATATGTACTTCGACTCTCTTGAGTCATTGCCATCCAACGCCCCCACAGAGGCGGATTGTGCACCAACCGGAAGCCGCTACGATGGTCAGATCGCAGTCTTTGGAAAGACCTTCCAGGAAAAGATTGCCAACCAT
Organism: Clitopilus hobsonii; assembly: GCA_015708445.2. Classification (NCBI taxonomy): domain Eukaryota; kingdom Fungi; phylum Basidiomycota; class Agaricomycetes; order Agaricales; family Entolomataceae; genus Clitopilus; species Clitopilus hobsonii. The sequence goes on along the minus strand of CP068001.1, from coordinate 1,402,941 downwards.
AAGCAATTCCTCGTCGGTGCTGGTGCCATCGGTTGTGAGATGCTCAAGAACTGGAGCATGCTCGGGTTGGCTTCCGGACCGAATGGAATCATTCATGTCACCGATCTGGACACCATCGAGAAGAGTAACCTCAACCGACAGTTCCTGTTCAGGCCCAAGGACCTGGGCAAATTCAAATCCGAGGTTGCAGCCGCAGCTGTCATTGAGATGAACCCTGATCTCCAAGGCAAGATCTTGGCTAAGCAAGAGCAAGTCGGACCTACCACAGAAAGTATGTGGCTTGTTATAGGATGTGAAAGAATAACATTTGGCTTACCTCTGGCATATCACAGATGTCTACGATGCAAGTTTCTTCGATGGCATTGACGGTGTCACAAATGCTCTGGATAATATTCAAGCTCGTTAGTAACATCGAGTTATTCAAAGGAAGGGTCTAACATTTACTTCCTAGGGTTATACATGGACCAGCGCTGCGTTTTCTACAAGAAGCCTCTGCTTGAATCTGGAACCCTTGGAACCAAGGGCAATACCCAAGTCGTTATTCCCCACCTCACGGAATCATATGCCTCTTCGCAAGACCCCCCGGAAAAGGAGGCAATGTCGTGTACAATCAAGAACTTCCCGAACGCAATCAACCATACCATTCAGGTAAGCGATCGTTTGGATTACGGTCGGAGCATTAGCTGATTATTTGTTAGTGGGCTCGTGGCCAATTCGATGGCTTCTTCGTCAAGCCACCAGAATCTGTCAACGCATACCTTTCCGAGCCGAATTATCTTGAGACAACTCTGAAGTTCTCCGGCCAGCAGAAAGAACAGATCGAGCAGATTGTTTCTTATCTTGTCACTAACAAGCCTTTGACTTTCGAGGAGTGTATCGTCTGGGCTCGCTTGCAATTCGAGAGGGACTACAACAATGAAATCCGTCAACTACTTTACAGTCTACCGAAAGATGCTGTCACTAGTACAGGCCAGCCCTTCTGGAGTGGGCCGAAGAGGGCTCCAGACCCATTGACTTTCGACTCGAATAATGTGGGTGGTAATCCTTCGCAGCCTAGAGTCAGACTAAATGGTGACATCTGACAGCCAACTCACTTGCAATACATCATCGCCGCCGCCAACCTCCATGCATTCAACTATGGTCTGAAGGGAGAGACCGATGGCTCTGTCTACAAGAAGGTCGCAGACGCTGTCATTGTACCTGAATTCACGCCGAAGTCTGGTGTCAAGGTACAAGTCAGCGATAGCGATCCTGTTCCCCAGCAGGAAGGAGGAAGTGGTAAGATTTCGCCAATTAAAGGATATAGATCACAGTTTGATGAAGGCACGAACAGGTGATGATTACGAAGATGCAGCTCGCAAACTTCCCTCGCCTTCGTCATTAGCAGGTTACCGCTTGAATGTTGTTGAATTCGAGAAAGATGACGACACCAATCATCACATCGATTTCATCACAGCCGCGTCTAACCTTCGTGCGCTGAACTACAACATTGCACCTGCTGACCGTCACACCACGAAACAGATCGCAGGAAAGATCATCCCCGCTATTGCTACCACTACCTCGGTGGTGACAGGTCTTATCTGCCTGGAACTCTATAAGGTAGAAACAAGGAGATCAGCCTCATCATTCAATGTCGTCACTGACTACCTCATCGCAGATTATCGATGGAAAGAACAAGCTCGAAGATTACAAGAATGGTTTCGTCAATCTGGCTTTACCATTCTTCGGATTTTCTGAGCCTATAGCGGCCGCCAAGCACAAGTTTGGGGAGACGGAATGGACCCTCTGGGACCGCTTCGACTTCCCGAATGACCCTACCCTTAGCGAGATAATCACCTGGTTTAAGAAGAATCACGGTCTGGATATCTCGATGGTCAGTCAAGGTGTCAGCATGCTCTGGAGTTCTTTCGTCGGCAAGAAAAAGGTTAGAGTCATTCCATGAATCGGTGGTTTGAAGTCCCGCTGACGTCTGTGCTTAGAGCGAGGAACGTCTCCCCATGAAGTTCAGCAAATTGGTCGAGACCGTGAGCAAGAAGCCGATTGCCCCACATGTCAAGCACCTTGTAGTGGAAGTAATGGCGATGGATGAGGAGATGGAAGACGTAGAGGTTCCTTTCTTAGTTGTACATATCTAAATGTAAACGCAGAGAAGCATTGGGCAATCCAGCCCCAAAGGAAGCTCAATTCACGATTTGTCCTAAAATCTGAGAACCACAGTTTGTTCAGCCGGGTTACTTAAGCGCACAAGACACACATTGAAAGACGGCGTGGAAGCAAACATGTTCATGGTCGAACCGTACCGTAGACAACTAATACTAACTGCATACCTACTTACCTACGGGAGTCGCTGAAGGGGAACACGAGTACGGGCAAAAGGGAGTAAAGGGGTGAACGGAAGGTATGTAACGGGGAAGGATTCGAGGGAGAAGGGGGGCGTGCAAAGGCGTTAAAAACGTGCAAGCAGTCATATCCTAACAAATGAAGCTGAAGGTGAAGAGTGTAAGGTGAAAGAGTTTTTTTGTGAGGTTTGTATCAATAATAGGGTCCGTAAACCACTAAATAAATGGTATGACCAATCAGACAGGAAAACCAAATGCCAGAGGGATGAGCGGGTAACATTAGCGAATGAATACCCTCGGTGCCAGATATAAGTCGGCGAGTGACGGAGAGAGATGAAAAGGCAGCAAAATAAAATAGGCCACATTCTGAGTGGGAGGCGCGGTGGAGGTATTGGCGATGGTGTAGTCGTAGGCCGAGTCACCTTTGCAAGTGCAGTACCTGGGGAACCTGCGCGTCGAAGTATAGAGGGGGGCAGCCAAGAGACAGGATGGATATGTCAATAATGGGGAGCTGCCATGTAAATGCTGATGTGGCGAGAGTCGATGACGAAAAATGCCGGCGAAATATTCACAGGTGGTAAAAAATACACAGGGGCGGCAGCGCGTCCGAAGAGATGATAGAAACCGGGCCATGCAAAATATGCAAGTGGAGAGAGATTTAAGCCGATTATAGTGTAAGAAGACGAAGAAATGGAGCGTTGATCTAGAGATGTGATAGCGAGTAGATGTTGCCGCCTATATTCTGAGCAAGGCGGAAGTTAAGGGTATGTTATGGATAGGTGCGAAAGCGGAAGAGCCGAAGCTCCAGTTGCTCCGTAAACCCCACGACGAGCTGTTTTGCTGGGATCCTGATAGGTGCTGGTTGTGGTTAGCTGTCATGCGGATATTGCTGCACTCGAAATCACATCGAACTTGCGATTGTGAACGAAGGTGCTGCCTGGCGTGGACATTTTCTTGGTCATATGACGCTGATTGTGTGCGAGAGTGGAGTCCAGCGGCTTGCGGGTACTGATAGCCATAGGAAGGCTGGTGATGACCCCCCTCAGCCCCAGCATAGTAGCTTTGATGAGCTTTGCTGGGTGCATACATGCCACCTTGCCAATGATTGTATGCGTAGTTGGGTTGGTAACATGCTGCGGAGTAGGAGGTCACACCGACAGTGACAGGCTGGACAGGAGCATAGTGCCCGCTAACCCTGTTTCGCGACCTGAGGATGGGCTCGTCAGCACCAGGACTCCATTTGGCAGGAGGAGGTAAAGACTTCATTGATCCTTGACGATAGCGGTCCCAGCTCGAACCATCATTCGAAGCCGAAACCGAGGTGACCGTGCTCTGATACGATGCCGAGATGCTGACACGGCGCTTGAGCATGTACTCCTCCCGAAGGGGACCGTCCTCATCCAAATCAATCTCCATGACCTCTGCATCCAATGCACGTTCCCTGTCTATCTTCTCCTGGCGACGTGACTCCAGGCCAATGAAAACGGGCTGCGGGATCGAGGCAGCATCGCGAGTAGGAGGAGAGTTCAGTAGCTCCTCAATCGTTCTGCGGATGAGGCTGTGGGGATTAGCCGAAGGCCGCGAGATAGGCTGCGGGTACGATGGAGATGACAGAGCGAGATGATAAGAGTGGACATGCTCAAGCCACTCTGACCAGTCATCAGTCGGAACCGAGAGGCGGTATGCGAAGATGTCCAAAGCGAGTTCCTCCAGCTTGTTGAGAGCCTGGATTGGGATATGAGAAATGGTATGCCTATGAAGAGTTAGCTATATGCGCTTTAGATGATAAAAACAGGAGCTTACCAAGTCTTGTTTGAGAAGGTATGATCATCAAGCCACTTGTTAGCGAGCATTGCGCCGAGGACCACGAGTCGGAAGGGTGCACTGGCTTCCATTGTATCCTTGTCGAAGTCTGCTTCGGAGTCTCCTAGAAGCGCGGCTCTGAATTTCGCTTCCTTGACACGATCGGATGGAAGTGGACTAGCAGCGAAGTAGACCGGCAGACGAACGATGTACCAGATGGCGAGGAACACAGCAGATGGTTGCAAAAGCGTCGATAGAAGGAGTGAATGAATTGAGGACGCCAAGTAACTGGGAGGTAGAGCAGGGTATACGGGAGGTTGTTGGATTCTAGAAGTGAAAAGGTTAGATGTCAGGCATAATGGAGCGAAAAGGAATGTATACTCACGAAGTTTGGGAGTAGGAGACAGGTAAACTCAATCCTTCGGTGCAAACCTTCCAAACGTAATTGGCTACCCACTCTGCCAAAGGCTCCGCCAATTTCCGATAGTCGACAGGGGTACTCGCGCTTGTCGGTTCTGACACGGGCATAGGCTCCTGAGGTTGTTCTGCGATGGTCGGAAAGACAGGCTCCGACGGGAGCGTTTGACTGTCCGAATCGCTGGACGATGTTATGGCCCGATCAACGAAATCTGCGAATGGAGTCCCAAGATCATCGTTCATCCCATCCTGACTCTGCTCGTTGATGGCCGCCAGGAATGCAGCTCTCGCACGATGGTCGACAGTATCGAGTTCGATGGAAGCTGGTACCTGACCATGAGGAAGGGTGTTGTAGGAGCGATGCATATCTTGCAAATCGAGGGGTTGGCCAAAGTTAGGCTTGAAAGGAGCGTACTTGGAAGGAACGCCCCCATCCAAACCAGCCATTCGAGTCAGTGGCTGACCAGTGGCAAGAGGTGCATACATGGGCGGATTGCGCGCTTCAGCGTGCGCTCCTTTAATGACGGACGCGTTATCCGCGACTGTCAACCCTTTAGGAAAACCCGACTGGGTTCGTGGGTTCTCGAAGTGGCGAGCCTCCTCCTCATACAACGTATCATTGGCCATCCTCCAAGTCGTCATGCAGACAGACCATGCTGCTTGAGTTGGCATTGACGGAGGAATGGCAGCCATTGGGCGCTGCCACTGGCCTGACGTTGCAATACTGAAGTTGGGAGCCCATTCAGCGGAAGTAGGCTTGAAGACGGGGTGAGCCACAGGCTTTCTAACAGGGGGTACAGGAACTGGCATCTGTGAAGATTTCAGAACGAAGAGAGCAGCCGACGACACCTGAGTAGTGTTGAAGGATGCTACGTCTCCTATTCTGAACGAGGCTGTCCCTGGTTTGTATGGGACAAGCAAAGAGTGTGTGGGTTAGGAGAGCTCAAACAAGGTGGTCGTAATGGTGTTTGGTCGTAAAGCGGGCGAAGTTGCTGCTAGGGAAGGCGAGCGACTGTCGATGGCTAACGCGCAGTGAAGGCGTGCCTTTTGTTGTAGACCGTTGCGGGTGGAAGAAAAGACGGAAAGAAAGGGGAAAAGAGACTGCTGGTTTACGACAGGCCTGCGCGCCCAGCGAGTCGACTCTTGTTTAGGATCCTTGACGGTTTAGGGAAAACGGCCCTCTCCGGTCTTCGCCGTAGTTGTCTGGCAGTTGAAGGGAGCGGAACGTTGGACCAAGCAACTAGAATCGACAGAAGAGGGTCGATCCACCTGGCAGTGGTTGGGGGATTCACAGTTTTCCGCTTAGAGCTATATAAGGCGGCCCTGACCGGCTTATGTCATCATGACTCTCTTCCTAACCGCCCGCCCTTTGCCGCCATTTCAAACGCCTCGAGGTCCGCTAAAGGCGCTATTCATTTCCATTTTTTCCCGTATTATTTAGAATAATCTGAAGCTAACTATACTCGAGCATTGGGTGGTTGGGTGCATTTTTTAACGATTTAAATCCATCGATAATCCAGCGAGAGCGCAGATCTGATTGGTAACCATTCCCCGATCGGTCGTCTGATATTTTCCTGGCACTATCGATCTCTCCTAATGGCGTCTTGTGACGAAGAAGGAACCGTGAAAAAAGAGTTCTTGCCGTGTAGCCAAGTTTACTCCGCAACGTCTGTTGATGCTAACACCGCCTAAAACGTGCGCTCTGGGGTCGCTATCAGGCCGAGCTGCGTGCAAGATCCGTGAATAGAATCCACTTGTGACGATTATCATATGTCCCCCTTTTGCTTATTAGAGACCCACTCGGAGGACACCGAGAGAAGGGCTGTTTATGAACACCTGAACATGTGTCCGTTCTAGAATCGCTCAGGGAAGGGACAGCATAGAACTGCGAGTCTGACTAGACGTGGCAGGGGAAGTTTCGCAGTAACCAAATAATAGGGAACCATCATTCGTTGTAGGTTGATATCAGTTTTGTGCCCTCACATCAACAAAGGTGGCCTTTGGCGGTAATGGTGGTGCGGGGCCGAGAGCCTCGATCTGCTGCTTCTAAGCTACCTCGTATGGAGGTCTAGAGAAGATTCCTGACTCAAGAGGACCCTGTGGTGCTCCCCGTTAAAGCCTGCGGTCATTGACTTCATTGATATCAGTAATACAATGGGGATTCGGGAACCGAGCGCTCCCTAGAACTCGTGTATTGATGTTCGTTACTTTACGTAGCAAATGGGAGATGAATCGTCCCCGAATTTGACTCACTATACCCGTTGGAGGCATGACAATGAGCAGTGAGAATGAAGTGACAGACGTATCACCAAATACTGTACCATTTCGAACACTTCGGCATGTCACGCGTCACAAGCACCCAAAATCTGCCGAAATGTCACGCTTGTCCCGCGTCACTTGCCCGACTGCCGAAATCGTTGGGTGAAAGCCCATCAAAAGCAGTCCAAAACGGGTATTTACCATCAAAAATGCCGAAATTTCTCGGGCGCGTCACGCGCCCTTGAGCAAGTGCCGAAACCATAATTTCAGCAATTTGGTCACACGTCACACGGGGTGCCGAAGTGTTCGAAATGGTACAGTACAGCAAGGGCGTCACATACCGTATGGGAAGCTCGCGCCCGCGTGTCGCCACTGTCGTTAGCAGCGGTCAAGCCGTGTCCGTCAACCTTACCGAGTACAGGAGTTTGATTATCGCAACGCTTGTCGTATGGCATTCTCCTCGCAACTGCCTCCGTACATCACTGGATCTTCACAAGACAACAATGCGCCATCATCTTCCCAGCCTGGTCATACCGGTCTCGACTCGATCACTCTTGGACAGTTGAGAAGTATGGCCAACGCCGTCCCAAGGCCTAAGGTGGGCAAACCAGTTTCTGACTGTTATATTCGATGTTCTAACGTTGTGAGCTAGCAATCCTGGTTTGATTTCGTCTACGACGATGAAGATACCGTAATGAATGAGATAGACGAGTTCTACTCGTATGTGGAGATGCCACAAGTAACAGAAAACGCTCGGGCCTGGGAGGGTTCATTTCCGTTGGGTGCGTGCATCATAGCATCCAATCTACTCTTATCCATTGAATCCACCCCCAGAATGGACAAAGGCACCAATTCCGAAACGCAGAGCGCATGTTGAACTACTCATCGAGTCCCTTGAACATCGAAATGCCGAGATACGTTTCACCAACGCGCGCAGGCTGTTCTACATCTTGCAAGGTCGGTTCGAAGCATATTCTTGGAGCCCCACGCGTATCTCATTTAGCAAACACACAGGAACTTTTTTGGAAACCGTTTCGCCAGAACACCAACTGCACTGGATATTTGAGAATTGCAGGGTCGTTCGGTCCGCAAATGGTGTCAGCTCTATTGTTGAAGCTATGAAAATAGCGAGCTCGAAGCATGACTTACTATGGTCAGCAGCATCACCAAAGTGAAAGTGAACACAGCTCATGCCGGTCATTAGTTCACTTTCCGATCAGGATGCTGCCCATTTCCAAATTTCCCCCACGGACAAAGCAGATTTCCTGGAAGAAGTACTCACCGAGATTTCAGTGTACCTCGGAATGCTATACCACCTGATCGAGGTGTTCAAAGGTCACGAAGATTTTGCCGACGAATTGAGTGAGTGCCTCGTGGTTTTACCACGGGAAATCGGTTTAATCATGGCTGCAGTGAGCTTGGACCCGCCTTTACCTGTATATCTCTTCAACGTGGTTTCTGGTTTGCGCGACAAAAGTGCCAAAGGATATCCGATCAAGAAGGTGAGCCTCGATCGAGTGCCCACACGTTCACAGTGCCGACTTTCCGCGTAAGCTCCTATTGGTTCTCTGGAAGACCCTACTGGCATGTTTTGGGGGAATAAGAGATTATACTCGTGTCAAGAAACTCGCTCGCGAGCTCTCGGGTTTGCCAGCTGCTACGGAAATGAGTAAATCCATCTCCGCGGACCTCTCCTCATGTCTCGTCCCTGACCTGCCCTTTCTTTCTTTTCCGAACAGCGGAGAAAATCAAAGCCTCACCTCTCGACATTGAAACCTTCCGCCAGGAGACCTCCGTGAAATACCCAACATTTGTCCCGCCGAAAGAACCGATACCCGTTGCAAGACCAGCCGCATCATCATCTGATGCCACACTTCCTCAGCTTGCAGCGCCGAAACCAACGGTTCCTCCGCCGATACCCTCAAAGCTTTCTCAGGCATATCAACCTATTCCTATACGTCCGCATTACCATCATGACGATCTTGAGCCGTCGGGATTGCCTCATCAGTCCGGGTCACACTTTGGGCAGCAGGGAGGATACCGAGGCATTCCTCAGCCCGCAACCCCTGCGCCTACGCCGCCGCCGCCTTCTCCTAAACCCAAGAAGCAACAGTTCCAGACTGACCAGAACCGCCCGTTCTTGTTCCCTTTCTCCAAAGGGCAATTCGGTGTTGGAAGGGATGCAAACGGCAGACTAGTACCGTTTGCCATTGACGAAGCTGACTTCTTGTACAACAAACATATGTACATCAGTTTGGCACTATGGCAGATGTGGAAGACCAGAGAAGACTGCATTACTGCCGAGAGCGGGCTCGATCACATGCCTGGAGAAGAGAACTACAGGTCGTCGACTTTCTTGCCAAATGTAAGTTCTCATTGTCTAGATTCTCTGTTTATTCTGACGGAGGTGAAACAGGACTCAGAAGCCGCGGAGCCATTGCCTGATCTTGCTTTGCTTGATGAGAAGATTGCAGAGGCCACCGAAGCCTTGGAGAAAGCAGAGTCAGGTAACGATCGACGCAAAGCCAGAGAACTCAAAGAGGACCTCATGCGACTGAAGAGAGTAGAACAGATATATGTAAAATATCTTTACTCTCCTCCTTGTCACTTATCTCACAACGTCCCCTCTAGAGCGCTGTTCTCCCTGTTCTACCCGGGTGGGTGCTAGTGTTGCTTAAGCTTCTCCTTGCGACTGTGTCCGCAGGGTCAGCCGGCCTCCAAGCTCCTCAGTCCTCGACATCTTCAGTCTTCCCTCCCGGTATGTCATATCGCAGCTCCGCCTTGGTGAAATACGATTCTGACTTGCACTGAACACACCAGAACAACCTCAGGTCCCACCCAGCTTTGAAGAGATCGATGTGACTCGTCACCGAGAAATTACTTCGAAAGCTGTTTCTGCGATACTCTTGATGGTGTTAAAGTGGTTCAAAGCTTCTCGTAAGGTGCCTTCACAAGACCTTCTACAGTTTTGCTAATAGCCTTCGCAAGATGCTATGAAATTCCACCACCTCGGACAACTTCTTCTTGACTCGAACTGCCTTCTTTTGCTTCTGAAGATGTTTGGGCTCCAGGAGGCTCATGTTGCCGTTATTTCGAAGAACGACTCGCCAGAGAACAAGTACGTACCGATCTGAGATCTCCTCACTCAGCAACTGAGCATCCCTTTTTCATTAGTTTCTTTAAATATTGTCTTCTCAACCTTTCCCGAAACCCGCAACTTCCTCGACCAGAGGACAACATTCCGCCTCCCGGCCGGCACAATGTTGTCAGAAAAACTGTGCTCCCCAATGGAGAGATACACGAAGAAGAGATCGAGCAGGTCACTGATTTCTCGTGGAGGAATTTCTTCTCTATTATCAACTTCGCCAAAGTTATGCAAAAACTCAGCAAGGAGCGTTCGCACAGAATTTGGATGCTGGCTCAGTACAAGAGCTCGGTTCGTTGTCTCTCCTATACATATACCTTATTTGCTAAGAAAGTATAGGCTGTTCTCAAACGAGTCTTGCGCGTTATGCACCCCATGCTGCAACTCCATATCTTGAAGTTGATCAAGAGTCAGGTTCCATACTGCGGCCGAAAATGGAGGCAGAGTAGGCAACATCACCATTTCGGGGAAAGACAGAACTAACGGGCTGCCTTAGCAAACATGAAGGTCATAACGTCGATCTATCTCAACTGCCGCCCCAATTTACGGGACGAATGGCTCACCGGAACGGAAGGCGAAGATGTTGCAGACGCCCAGGTAAAGCGCCATCGTTATCCATCGATCTTTGCCATAAACGCTGACTTAATGTCCACAGGCCCAGGAACAAGCTCTCCGCCACCTCGTCAAGTTCTGTAAGAATTCACCTTTCCCGGGATTTCCCTAGCGCTAAACGCCTCGCAGATAACAACAAACGCTATGGACCTGCTGGAACTGCTAGCCAAGCGGGAAGCCACTTCCACCGTCGATCGGGAAGTATATCACACCACCTTGAAGGACTTCATCCCGGGCCTGAACTTTCCAATCTCATCCGTCCCCTCGGAACGCCAAACTTGGAAGCCTCAGATGTGTTCCCGCCTGTCCGATCCCAAGCGCCTGATCCTAATATCTTCTTGCCTTACATCACCGAAGATATTGCATTCGAGGAGGAGTATGAAGAATACATGTCAGACCTAGGACTGTCCGACGAACATACTGGAGATGGCATCTCGTCATTTATGGGAAATTCGGCCTGGCATAGGTTGCCTCTGCAAACAGACATTGCAGACAATATCAGTGACAGCGAAAGCATCGTATCCATTGGCGAACTTGGTGATGATGCTAGGTTGGATTTCGGCAGAGACGAAAGAGAGATTGTTGACGAGAACTTGAATAACTGGGAGGTAAGTGCATTCTGGCGTTTGTTTGTTGATGAGCGCTTCTTCTGACATCTAATTCTAGCACATGAGCCCCAAGACCATGGCTGCGTTACCGAAATCACCCGCTGGTGCGAGAAGGTCTAGTTCCGGCAGTGGCCTTCGTCCGGTTCTTCCATTTGGATTGGACGATGGAAGTGCAATCGATCCTGATGACGAAGATGAATTGGAAGTCCCTTTGGGGCCTGCTCCTCGCGAACAAGCTGGGCCGTTTGCCGAAGGCGCTGGAGTGGATGAAGTCGAATACGCTTACGGGTAAGTTTTCTCCACCTCTCCTACCTCGTACAGCAGCTCTGACGTCTCGCTATCAGCGTCTAACGTCCTAGCTGTGGTGGAAGGATACAAAGTCCAATCGAATGTATCCGGAATTTTACGCATATACATTAGACGTCGCTACGTACCCGGGAAAGCCTGTCAGTGCTCGTTGCAGCTGTTGTCCTGTGTATCGTGTAGTGCATCGTCTATAAAATATGTAGGGCTTCAAAGTCAATATGGTGAACACTTGCTGTGTGTGTGGGAATTTTTGAACATAGATCCAGTGGCTTGAAAGGACGGGACTACTCCTGAACGAGGTCTGAGCGCTGGAGTTTTTATTCTTTGGAGGAAACCCAAGAATGAGTCGAACTGGATGATGAAAGTTTGATATCGGGTTGCTGGTTGTCTCCAGGCTCCAGCAAGCACTAGGAGAGGACGGAGGATAGAGCTCAGCGTTCAGCCCTTTGTCCTCGATGGCAGGACACACATGATTTGCACAACCTGAATCTCCTATCGAGTAGAAATCGGAAGTAGATTCCCTGGAAGTGAAGGATTAGGGGTATTTGTCGTTACTATCGGTACAAGCATCAGAGGGCTTGACTAGGCTTCAAAGCTTCAAACGCAGATATTGCTGTTTTGTATAATTCCAGTACTTTATCACTTATTTTCGATAAACTTTCTACCCTTTTCGTCTGGAATGGCGACCATTCAGAGCGTTGCACGGCCCCAAAGTAAGATCGAGGCATGTTATTGGATCACGGTTTGTTTGTTGGTGCAGACTTTGTACGCTGTTTTATCGTGTCTTCCACAATTTGGACGCTTGTCGGGGGCTGTTGAACCCAGTGGCTCCTGACACACTCACCCACTTCGTCCCCGTCTCTGGCAACACCCAGCATGAACTTGCTCACTGCTCAGCACAACGTCCAGAATGTCGCCCTCAATGATTACCAGCTTTCGGACGGGGTCCGTGCACGGTTTCCGTCGATTCCCACGTCTCTGACATAAGCTTCGTTGATTCCCCCTTCGCTGGCCCCTGCTCTCAACCACCACCCCGAATCTAGTCACTTCGCCACTCGACCGCAATGGCACAACCACCACCACAGGCAATGCAAGCTATGATGCCGGAGGGACAAGATATGGGCGCAAATTCGTACTACCCCCAAGAAAATGACTTGACGGGCGGCCTTCCCATCAACCTTGACTCGCTGCGAGATGGACCACCTGGTACAAAGCCATTCTATCCCTATTCAACGTTGATTCGGTAAGTTTCAGTCGTTCTTGTCCTGTATGATATGTGCCTAGCGCCCTGCATATGGAGTCACGAGAAATTGCACTTTTCGAAAGCTGTGAGCAGTTTGCTTACTGGCTTCACAGCTATGCTATCAAAGGCTCTCCGAACCAAAAGTTGTTACTTGAAGATATTTATTATGCTATCGAATCACGAGTATGTTGAATCACGATTATGCCGCGCCTGAATTCTGAGAAGAAAATTTCTTTCGTCTGCCTTAGTTCCCATACTTTCGAACAGCACCAAGTGGTTGGAAAGTGAGTATGATTTCATTTATTTGATCTTCTTTCCCTGAACGGGGTGAACGCGAGGAGACGCGTTCGCGCTGTTTTTATTTGACTGGGCATATTTGTTGTGCCCAGTTTACCGATTTCTCGACACAAACATGTGTCTTCTGTATTGATGACTGATTGCTAATGCCTTTCCCTAATAGAATTCCGTTCGACACAATCTCTCCCTGAACCCATGTTTCGAGAAAGTGCCCCGACCCCTTACCGACAGAGGGAAAGGCTCCTACTGGACTGTTAACGACAATGTAGATCCTCGCACCGGTGTTCATAGGGTTCGCAAGAAGAAATCGAAGGGTGGCAAGCGAGGCTCGGAAGAGGAAGATGGCGACTACCTTCCTGGCAATGGATCGTTCAATGACCCACATGCCCAGTTTGTTCAACCACCCATGCAACCGGACGAAGCCGCCGGGAACAGGGGACCAGTGACCTACCCACCGCCTCATCTGTAAGCTCCATCCAATATCCTAAGCACGATTGGTCACTGATGATTCATCTCAGGTTCGATCCCAACTTCATGATGGGTGGTATGCGATTCCCTCCTCCGCCACCTATGCCTATACCTCTCGAAGAAGGCCTGGAGGTTGACGAACAGGGCAACGTCAACTGGCGGCTAGCTTGGCTGAAGGAGATCGGCCATTTGCAGCAGATCACTACTGAGCAGGAGAAGGCTGGTGCTGATTCTGAATGGTACAGAATGATGCTGTTCCGCGTCAGGAGTGCACTCATGCCTCCCCCTATGAACCCAGAGGCGATCATGCACGGCATGCCTCCTCACTTAGCACCACCGCAAGCTAACCCCGCTGATTTGCACCAGCAACAGGCTCAGCAACAGCCCCCACAACAACAGTAGAGATTATGATGGATTTTGTACGATACTACGCTATTTTGACGTTCGATCTTCTTGTTTTCGGCCTTTTACCCCTGTGATAGTTGTTGACTTCGCGAGCCTTCTCGGACTGTACCTTCGAAGCTTGTAATACGGATATCTTTCTCCTTTATAGAATGACTACGCTATTTCCGATTTATTATTTCCGAATCCCAGGACTGTCTCCAAAAATTGTAAGCGGCCGAACGGATGGCAGGCCCGAGGTTGGACCAGAATCCGAATGATCGAGTCCTTGAGTAAGCATTACAAAGAGTCATCCAATTGTGGTCGAATTATATCAAGCCAAGCCTCAAGGCTCCAAATTTTGGCAAGACCACCTTCAGCATACCCAGCCTACTTCCATTCTTTGCTTGATCACTGCAGTGATGTCGCCCACAGCCGTCGCAGTACCTACTGCAGTACCTGCAGCCACCCCAGCCACCACCAATGGATCTATTAAAGGCTCAGCCCTCGTGATTGGCTCACTCTCCACCGCTGAAGATGGCACATACCAATCTCTCATTACGGATTTAGAACAGACAAGGAGCGTAGACAGGCTTCTTCTTGATCGTCTTGTCGATGGTGGTAAGTGGATTTCTCAACATCTGACCCTTTAGAACAAAACTTATCTGATAACTCCCTTGATATCGACTAGCTACAACCCTGACACCTTCGTCTTACGCTTCCATCCACGTTACCCTCTCCTCATCGGACTACCAGTCTCTAGCACCTAGAATCACTCCTCTCCTTGCTCAGCTCTTCGCTGGTCTTACACCACTCGGAACACTCCACATCCTCAACCTCACGAATGCGATACAGACCCTTCCTTCCGAACTCACATTGGCCGGTTTCAGCATCCTCAAATCTCTGCCTGACCAGACTATCATAACCGCTCAAAAGCCTGCTGCTGCTTCCGTTTCGTTAAAGAGCAACGGATCAGGCACGTCTGTTCCTCTGCTGAAGAGGAAGAAAGCAGACACCGCCGCTAAGAAAGCACTGTGGACTCTCAATTCACCCTCTACACCGACGATTGATCCGGATGCACTCTTGACAGAGGCAGACAAAGCCCGTCCAGTACCGACATGTGAGCCCGTCAACGCTAGCGCACCGAGGAGGAAGAAGGCCTGCAAAGGTTGCACGTGCGGTCTTGCAGAGCTAGAGGAGGAAGAGAGGCAGAACGGAAAAGTAGTGTTTGTAGACGGAGGAATCAATGGAGAAGCAAAGGAAGTCTCCCAAGCCGAGAGAGACAGGCTGCTGCAAGCAGCGAAGAATGCACCCAAGGCTACGAGTAGCTGTGGGAGTTGCTTCTTGGGCGATGCGTTCAGGTGTGCAGGGTGCCCATATAGAGGTAATATGTTCCATTATTCATTGCGAACGATTTCTCATTCTCTACACAACAGGTCTACCTGCCTTCAAGCCTGGTGAGAAGGTTGAGATCGATTTCGGCATGGATGACATCTAGAGGATGGCTCTAGGTAGATTTCACTAATTCTGATTGACCACACTGTATATTATTTATCATTTACACGAAAAGCGTGCCTACGCTATGATGCACTTCCCAAGGTCTCGCTTGCTAGAACGGTGACCGGTCCCTGCAAATTATTCGCTCAGTCCACTTCTCGACTACTCTTTGGAATGGTGCAAAAGAAAGAACACGCACCTTTGGCCCCACGCCCGCAGGTAGATGCTTCTGTGTAGCCTGGGGCTAATAATAACTTGCTGTTAGTATCTAGATGGTTAGTATCTCATCGAATGTAGGCTCACTGTATGAACAGTGCTCATCATTCGTCATCTCTAAGTAAGCTACAAGCGCATGGAAGTTACCCCGTACAGTAACCTCCCCACACAAGAGCCTAGATCGGAACGTCAGATTACATTGGAGAGCATCCTCCAACAGCCTATGAATACATCTGCATTAAGTTCAAGCTAGCATGACGCTGAAGCCATTGGTTCAGCTGGAAATCAGAGCTCCGCTTTTGGTAAACCAGTTTCTCGGTTTCTCGGCATTGCGGCTTGTAGAACCAGATATTCAAGTTATCCTCACGTATATCCCTTGTACCAAATATAATTTTCCATCGTATATTTTCGGGCGTTGGGCTTTGAACCGAGCTTTGGCCGCCGGATCCTTCAGAACTTCAGATAGAGCTTTGCGTGAGAAACCGCCCGTCGAAGACTTTGATGCGGAGCCAGCTTTTCTTTTCAAGATGACGGGCATCTTGCCTTCGTCTTCACTAGAGTCTTCCTCCAGGACATCCACCTGCTCAATCTGCGACTTATCACCCTCAAAATACACCTGCCCACGATGCACAACTCGAACTTGCTCCGCCAAATGCTCAAAAACGCACAAGGAATCAACAGGTTGTAGTGGTGAAAGGGACAGGGTGAAATATGTACCTATGAAGGAGTATGGGTGGGGAACCATGATGAACGACTATGTCTTTCTGGAAGAAATGGGACGAAGGGTTGCGGGCTTGGGAAAGGAAATTGTCAAAGGAGGTTTTGATATTTCTGCTGGAGGAATGAACAAGGATGCACTGCGAGGGGTCCCAATGGGTAGAGGCCGAGGAAGAGGCCGAGGAGGTGCAAACACAGGCCAGCGCCGACAACCTGGAGCTTTCTCGAAGAAAGACCTCCTAAAACTTCAACTAGAAGCAAGGGATATCTTTGTCGAATTGTTACCCCAGGGGATGGAAAGAAAAAGAGTGAACCAATCTCGTTGGAATTCCAGGTATGTAATGGTACTATCCCTCAGCGTACACTTGAACCTAATGCAACAATGTTTTAGAAACAACAGTGCACAGTTGACGATATCCTTCACGTTTCATCCACCACGACCAGACCCTCTTCAATCCTCCAACTCAACCTCTCCTCTTCAAGTCTTCACAGTGGTTACGCACAAGAATGAAATGTCCACACCGCTCCTGACTCTTGCTAGACAAGCTGTTTCTGATGCATTCAAGAGCAAAAAGAAGTCTAAGGATAGCGATGGTCCTCCAGAATGGATGAACCACTTCTTGACCCCTCACCCCGATGATCCGGAGAGCTTCAAGATGCCACATTGTGTCATGAATGCAAAACCTGATCCACGTACATTCCAACAGTCTACTAGTCGCACGAAGAGACGGGAGGCACTGGCTGCCTATTACCAGCTTGACTTGGGACAACCACTTGGTTCTGTACTCAAGCACACGTACTTCGTCGAATTTCCTTCAGTAGAGTTCTTTGAAGAGGGCACATTCCATGGAGTCATTGTCGATCCACAAAGCGCCACGATCCAGAAGGTCGGAGGACCCGATTCAGAAGACGAAGACGAGTTTGACCGACCAAAAAAGAGGCGGAAGGTCACTGCTACTGCCAAGGCGGCAATGAAAGGAATGCTTGGAGATTATGGGAGTGGCGAAGAGGGTGAGGAGGAGGGAACAGAGAAAACGACCGGTTTGTCTCTGCTGGGGGCTTACGCTGGTAGCGATGAGGAGCAAGAAGTGGAAGATTTGGTCACGGAAGGCGGTATAGGGGATGAGAAGAAAACGGATGAAGAAGTGCCTATGGACGACATACAGTTGGAGGGCAAGAATGTCATGGAGTTAGACTTCGGGTCAGATGATGAAGATGGAGACGGGGACACTGAGATTGATCCAGCAGTGTTGCTAGAGCTGGTAAGGCAGGCGCAAGGTGGAGAACCCTGGAAAGAGACGAATGAAGACGAGGAGCAGGTTGATTGGGGTAACTCCGACGACGACCCAGAGGACGTAGAAGAGGATGAAACATAGCATATCAAGTATAATTTGTCTATCATAATACTTAATATCAAGTCTGTATGCGATGAAGCTATAAATCATGTACTTTGCAGACTCGAACGTCGAATTGTTGGATTATCCCAGTTGGGTTGACGCGACGCGTCTGGAATTTGAGTTGAGGCTCTTTTCCCTCCACCACATCCCTCTGATGTCTTCCCATTCCTACGAGGTTGCACTCTTCGGCGAATTCTTTTCAAGAGACCTCAAAGCTATCCTCAACCGCATCACCCTACATAGCGAATCTTCCTACCAGTTCCATGTACAGGAGGTCTTATTCGAGCCCTTGGATGCACAACTACAGAGAGATGCAGGATTAGTCGGAGGAGTGAACGAACCGGTGTTGCTTAGGGCAAAGAAGGAGCTTGGAGAGGGGAATGGGACTGAGAAGGATGAACCTTGGTGAGTTCCCCGTTCTATGCGCGATGAGCCAACCGCTCAATACGCTGACAGGGTCCTGTATTCCTATCTAAAACCAGAGCCTGTTCGTATTCATCCTGAAGCTACTGTACGTCCATGGGCTACATGTGAAGTTATGGGTGATGCTCTGAGCTTCGCTGCTGCTCTTGGTTATGTGTATGTCCCTGGCCTTATTACTGCTTTCCCCGTATCCTCACTCGTACCTGTAGGAGGAGATCACAGATTTACAAGCGAGGATATGCTTTCAGAAGAGGTATCCTCGTCATTCTGATGTTCCAGCAAGAACAAGTGAGGCGATTACATGCATCCTACTCTGTTCTAGCTGATCTCTGCTTCTCAGGTTGACCCAAAAACTCAACAACCAATCCCAGCCCATACCGATACTCTATGGGAAGTAGAAGTCAAGACGGCCACTCCAATCCGAAGCACTCATGAAACACCACTGGCTGCTGCAGTGAATGCTGTTTTGGAGGTTCAGCTATTCATGAAGGGGCTCTTGGATCTGAGAAGACAGGATATCTAAACTCGCCGGGGGAGATCTGTTTGAGGACTTCATTCAGACTGCAATGATTGATTGGTCGACTAGGATGCTTCTATACCTTTGCCAGCGCGCTCGCCATTGACATCACGCGAGACAGGCTATTGGCATGGCATGCCAGCCACTTCAAGATGCACACGCAGTGCAATGTCAGGCAATACAAGGTCAATACACCACATTCGGCTGCTCGCTGTGGGTACCATACTTGTAGTGGCTACTAGCACGTACAGGATATTCACATTGATTGGGCGTTTTCTTTTCTTGGTGGTGGCTCTATTTTTCCCTTTCTGGTTGATTCAGGTTCACCTGTTCAGACTGTAGTACCCACACCAAATAGAAGAGGTACAGAGGCGCTTTATCTTTGATCACTGACTGCCTCTCCGTTTGGAGAGGTGGGTGTCTTCACCTACGCCCGCCGGTAGGCCACAGCCGTTCCGCATCAAACTTTGACCTCTAGGACTATACCTCCTAGATAACGCTCATAACTGTTTATGATCATCATCTATCTTGAACGCCGGCAAATGGATGGGGCCATAGTCCATAGGTGATCCTGAAGTATTTAGAGTTTCAGGAACGGTCAGAAAGTGAGGATGTTGGTTTGCTGCAATCATTCCGACAGAAAATGTCGAAAATAACTGGAGAGTGTTTCTCACAACATTGAAGTTGGGGTTTTCCGTCGGTATGTGGTACAGATCTCCAGTACAACTTATGGAAGAGGAGGGTCATACTGCATATCCGCCGGTATAATAATCTCCGCGAGCCACGCAAAATTAAGGGGACGACACACATTCATCATGCTTGAGGAGTCCTTTACGCTTCTAAGTATGAGTGTAAAGCAAAAGTCTATTCGTATAGCAAATTGTATCACGAAACTCTGTAATACCTTCAGTACTACCGGTCGTTAGGAGCGGAAGGTACTCCCTTTCATTCGAGCACAAAATTGTTAGCTCTTCTCGAGAGCTGAACAGTAATTGTGTGATTCAAGCATTCGAAATACCTGGAACGGTCCGGATGCGTTTTGCAGAAGCCACTCCGAGAGACGGTAACGAAGAGTCACGTCTAGGCTGGCGAGACAGATAGTAGACGGATACGTACACGGCAGCCAGACGGAACAGCTGGAGAAACTAAAATAGAGTGCCTAGGTGGGGAAGCCTCGCAAGCCGATTGGCAGAAACTGCTTTGACGAGGGACATGGCAAATGGTTAGAGCGACAGGATATAGTATCCACTATGAAGTCAGTACTGCTAAGGCGGTGGATCCAGGTTTGATGGACTAGCAGAGTATGATAGACTACCTGAGAGCTCTTTGGCTCTCTCGAAACATGTTCAAAGCTGCAGGGCCATTGAAAGCGGTGCATCGCAGTGGGTTGGACGGCCAAGAGATCCCAACTCAAGTAGGAGTTCTGCGAGGTTCAGAAGCTTTTTTCTGGCGTGTCTACGGGCGAATAGGTCACAAAATATGGATTTAGATTGCGCTGTAGTCGGCACGGAGTCCAGATATGGGTCGGACTGGCAGTGGAGGGATGCAGACAAGTTGCGAAGCGAGCATCAAAATCGGCGAGTCGATCAAAATACGTCCCCGGACTTGCGTCAACAAGCGGACACACCGCTAACTCGACATGCTATGAGTTCAAACGATTATAAGAATTCCGTAGCAGGAGGTACGTCTCGTTAAACATTCCCCAAGGCTTCAGTAAAATGAAGGCTTCAGCCAAGAAGCGACATACACTAAAGTTCTTCATATCGTTCCTAGGAACCAAGGATGAAACGGGAGCAATAGTGCAACATCCTCGTCCACAGCGCAAGGAATCGCAGAG
Organism: Clitopilus hobsonii; assembly: GCA_015708445.2. Lineage (NCBI taxonomy): Eukaryota > Fungi > Basidiomycota > Agaricomycetes > Agaricales > Entolomataceae > Clitopilus > Clitopilus hobsonii. Next base: position 1,382,459 of record CP068001.1, on the reverse strand, counting down.
GAGGAAAAAGAGGGAGACGGGTCATTACCTGACCTACTACCAGTCTGCGATTGCAGATGGTCGTGTAGAAGATAGCAGCGATTCTGATAAATCACGGTTCCTGGTACGACAAGCATCGACTGAAGACTCTGCATCTTCATCGGATTATTCCTCAGAAGATTCTCGGTCGACACTCTCTAAAGCTACCGGCTTTGCTACCGCCACACACTATCTTTACCCCGATGTAAACCCATCCGCTGGTGGTGCACGGCTACGGCCCGCAGGGAACACAGAGGGTGGTGCGGATAGGCGCAGGATTGGCATCGTTGAGATGGATGCGGCTAGTGGACAGTCATCACCCGATATTCCATCATCTAAACAATCCGAAGAAACTTCCTCAATACGGTCGCGTAGGGGCTTGAAGCCAAATCTTGCTGGTCTGGCACTGGTCGCGCCACCAGACGCTGCACCCAAAACATACACACACCTCACACCGCCTACCACCGGTCCTCATATTCCCGACTCGATTACACGCGATGCCAATACAAAATCCCCTCGCGTTCTTCAAAAGAGAAGGTCGACACGCGAGCAACAAAGCACACCACGTGGGCGAGCTGTTGCTTCTCCCAAAACGAAAAGTCACCGCGTCATGCATTCCAACAACGAACAGCCAACCCCTCGTATCAACTACCCTAACTCTCGCGGTTCTCGGTCTCCTTCCCCGTCGCCTTCACCTTCCAAATCCTCTTCTGACCGTCCGGGTCCGAGCGACCCGAGAAGACACGGACACGATGGCAGTTCCCTGCTGCCGCAGCAACACGGTCATCATGTAGCAACGCCGAAGACTAACCGTCAATCGCTACAGTTGACACCTGAAATTGGGCAATATAAAGATGTAGGTGTACGAGTCGCCGCACCCGTTGTTATCAGCCTAGATTCTGCTGCTCCCCTCCGCCGCAAGCAGGGTTCTAGTTCGAACCAGTCAAGTAGAAGATCCAGTCCGCCTAGCGTGCGGTCAGCCGACAGTACTCACTTCCCTCCTTCATCAAGGGATCGACCACCCATGCCAGGTATGAATAGTGCCTTAATCATCCGACTGTTTTGCTAATAAGCCCTGTTTTAGGCCTGCATAGCACAGCTGGGCCACCGCCGCCTCCACCAAGAGCTGTGTTCAGCATTGATTCCAACATGCCGGCACCTCCAAGACCCCCTCGATTCCATTCACCTAATGCATCCCGGACCAAAGATATCGAATCTATCAAGCAGGCGCTTCAACTGCCAGCATCCGTAACTGCTGCTCTTGCATCAAAGACTCCAAGAACCAGCCCTACCAAGCTCACTGCCGGCGGCGACGATGATGGTGACCATAGTTCTGATAAGCAACGGTATGTCTGCCATTTGCCAACAATTTCGTAGTCTCACACGTCAACTACAGATCAAGTGGTTCATCATCGCTCAATCACTCTAAATCAATCCATCGGAGGGAAGGCGCCTTTTCGCCGTCAGGATCAAACACTTCAGAGGAGAAGGATGCACCAGTCGCGACCCTCTCCACACCGCCACAAGCCGACTCTTCATCACTACCGAACGCCACCACGATGCCTACCACAGATAGTACTTTAGCCCAGGATTCTGCGGCTGGCGAATCAGAAGACAACGTACCCCCAATGGCAGGCTTTCGACCACTTCGGTTCAGCGACGAGCAACAGAGTCAAACGTCCTCGAAAAAAGATGTCGGCTTGACAGATGTCACAAATGATTCGGATTTGACTCCGTCAAGAAAAAGGAGGACTTACGGTAGCGGATCCTCTTCTGAGTACAGCAACTCCAGCACATCACCCTCACAACGACACGGCAGCGCGAACTCAACGATGACCGACATCCCTAGCAGCAAGACTCCCAGCCCACCACCAAAGACAGGGTTGAATAGAACCAGTCTTAGCCTCAGCTTGAAACGTTTCTCAGCGTTGCCGCGAACACCCACGTCTACGCCATCGTCGAAATCCGCCCGCAGGACGTCTATTAGTAGCACACATTACTCATCACGGACTCCTTCGCCGTCGCTTCAATCGTTGGCCCCATCCCGTTTGCCGGATTTACCTCCGCCGTTCAAGAAGATCAGATCACAACATCCTCCAGCAATGTTCTGCGCAGAGATCTTTGCGAGAAAGACTTCTATGGAACGTTGCCTACTCTATGCTCAGAAAATCAATGAGCTGTACGTGCATGATTCAGGGCTTGAAGACTGGACCTTCACATTTGAAGCGAGGAGTAGAAGTACGCTTTTTTAGACTTTTTGACAGCGCTTGACATTGACAAATTATTTTCTTTGTTTAGCGACCGCCAACCGACCATCCACAGGCCCGGCATCCATCGGACCTCAGCCAAGACACTCATCTCGAGGCTCCATCGTCTCTGAAGCTACATTCCCCATCCGACCAGACGCATATACTGCAACGGATATTTCAACCAAGGAAGATGACATTGCACCTGCTTCACCAATCAATCTCCCATATCCCTCCCTCGCCAATCAGAATCTTCAACCTCTGAAATCAAGCACCAGCGTTGGCACCGGCAGTGGAACGCCTCCATCATCCATCCGATCTTTCACATCGTCCAGCCCTTCGCTCAAGTCTGGTGGATTCTTCTCTTCCATTGGTCGGAAAGCTAGTATGTCAGCTGGCAAGAAGGATAAGCCTCTTTTCTCGCCGACAACACCGATATCTGCATCTGCCAAGTTGACGAAGAGTCCCCCAGGACTTGTCACACGACCGATCAACATACCCGCAAACCCCGCCATTCCTGGAGGCCCTCGAGCGATTCCTGGTTCTCGGCCCATGCGCTCCCAAACGCTGATGATTCACACTTCGACGCATGAACGGGAGAGTGTCGCAAGGAGGCCATCTCTGGCAGATGTTAACCATTCGCCGGTTCTAGACATTTCTCCTGATCCTGGGTTCGTGGAAGAGCTGGACAAGCTTAACCATTTGCTACCCCATGCAGATCGCGACGTGCTTGCTGGATACTTGCGACCCACTGGGCAGGCCATATTGGCCATCGGTCAATATTTAGACGACGAGAGAAATGGAACGATACGACCATTCTGAAAGATCAAAGGACTTCTTAACACCACCTCACTACTTAATGAACCAACCCTACATTCGTTTTTTTATTGCAATGGCTTTCGACTTGATTTGGCTCTGCTCTCTCGTACTATATTTCATCACTCTCTGACTATACCACTTTTCTTGCATCACAATATCTTATGCTCTGTTATACACTACACAATGTACTCGTATGCCGCAACCTAAGAACGCAGTAAACCTCGGATACCCAACGCACGACCTAGAAAGCGAAACCCGAAGACCCTTGAAGAGAGTCCAATCGGATGAGATGAGCTTATATGCCTTTAATGATTGGGGTGTGGCCCGGGTGCTGGTCGAAACTTGGTCATCCTGGTAGCAGTTTGAGGTGTGAATGCTAGTTGACTCGTATCAATCACATTCTCAGGCATTGTATAGATCTTGACTACCTTGCATACTAGCAGGGACCCGGTTTCCTTGACGAGGGGCAGCCGTAGACCAACCAGATTGAGCAGTTGAGGTTCGCACATTCCTATGATCCATCAACAAGTTCTCAACCTCATCGGCGCTTTCTGAGTTATCTGCACTTGTATAGCCCGAGTTACGACCGCTTGCGTTGAAAGGTCGCCGATTAGATCTGTTGTTGATCGCGAGACTTTGTGGTTGTTGGTTATTCCAGTTGTTGGTTTGAGGTGCAAACTGGGAGCGATTCGTCAATGGCGTTCGTCGGAACTACGCACTCATCTCGTGAGTGAGTGCCAAATCAGCAGGTAAAGTAAGAGACTCCTTGAGCATCCGCATTGTGGGAAGAATTTAGACCGGTCGTTTGCAGTACCATTTGACCAGGGATGCTGAGGCGTCTGTGTTGTTCACCGGGATGCCCAGCAAGTCCAGCGGCTTCGGCGTCTGCGGCTGTCGGATGAGGCCCGCCAGGAGCCAACAACGCCTTGCGTTTGAATTTATCTAGAAGGGCCTGCGGGAGGCGATAAGCCCTCGTGACAGAGAACAACAATGGAGAGACCCGTGGGTTGACCTTCTGCTTCTGATATTCCTTCTCTCGTTCCCTAGATTCTTCTTGGAGTTCTCGGGTTCTTCGACGTTCCGTTTCTAGGTCGCATTCCAGTTCTGCGGAAATCATCTGGAACGGCTGAGGCTGAATGCCAGTATCGATATCTTACGATTTGCCTTATCGTTCAATAGCGCCATTTCGCTGTTAGCTATCACAGCCATAAGCCTTTCGATTTGTGAGGACACGGCGGAGGGCCATACCTTCCCGAATGGTGTTTTCGAGCTGTTTCTGGAGTTGTGTATTCTTTTCATTCAAATTTCGTACCACCGCATGCTGGAAGGAGCTGTGTAAAGAATGAGTGCTCCAAAGAGAAAATATAATTGATATTATGTTCTGCCAACTTCTCTTGTGAGATCTGGTACTGCCAGAACGACATTGCCCTGGTATATGCGCCCGATTGAGAAGTGAACCCTTTTCTGGCCGAAAATGCACACCTCGAGCAAATTTCGAGAACGGTTCCGGGACTTAAGCCAGACAGGACTGACTGTATCCCCAGTGAGTATTCGAGGGTTATCGGCAGCGGCCTAAAGCTCTTACCGTCTTGTAGTCGTTTGACGGATGCAAGGACGAAACCTGTTTGATAAGCATTTCAGACAGAGATCTGAAGGTCACGGAAGTCCAATGGCTCACAACCACGTCATCTCTGTTCGTACAGACATTTAGAGACTTTCACGTCAAGTCGTTTATCCACTTACGGTTCCCTAAGGGCTGTATCACATGCAGGACACAGACGAGCTGCCGTGAACAGTTCATTTGCACAATCCACTGTAGTACAAGTTCAGCGACAAGTAGGGTCCTCATTCTCGTGAACGTACCACAGAAGATATGCGAGCCTGAAGAGAAGACGATAAGCATGTGCAAAGTCTGCGACTAGCGTCGAAAGCGTACATGTGGTCTGTAATGTTTAATGTATCTCAGTAAAGCCAAATTTAAATGCCTACACTTACCACAACAGCTTTCTCCGTCAAAGCTTGTCTACAGGTCAACCGATTGCACTTCAGCTCTGAGTCCATCGAATTTTCCGAGCTTCAAACAACGTGTATTGCTGATGATGCCTTGCGAGGAGGACGAAGATATCACCAAGGCTGTTCAAGGCAATTCTCAATTCGTATATGCATCAGGACTGAGTCCAGGGTCAGCAAAGCCAGTCGAGGAGATGGATGTTGTTGCCCAAGTTGGGAGACGCACCTTGAGCTCGTGAACTGGAAAGTTGTTCACGTGACCGCTACCTCTGTCAAGTTCGAGGAGCTGGAGGAGCGGTTGGTTCGTATCGTTTCACTGGTTGGAAGTTCTATGGCAAGGGGTTTACATTTCATGCCAATCGTATATGTACATCCAGAGTAACTGAGCCAACAAAATATGATACATCAGACTGTAAGGTACTTTCAAATGGCTCAGGATACAGGTGGGAATCGGGGGAAACGGAGTAATTAGGTGGGGAGGGAGAGCGAGTCGAGTACGAAATCATGCAATGCGATGTCTAGGGCGTGCAAGAGGAGAAAAGAGACAATGAATGTCTAACAGCAACGATGCGGGTGCGGATGCGCAAGCAGTGTACATATATGGGAATAGAGCACAGAGGTGAGAGAAAACCCGAGGGTATCATAGGTCGAGAGATCAAGAAGAAAAATATGCAATAAAAAGAGATCATATGTGAAAGAATAAAGAATCAGGTCGATACCATCCCTGGGTCTTCGTCGTCGAAAATCTCGTCGAAGATCTCCTTGCCGTCAGTCTGTAACGCAGGAAGGGTGCATACAGCGGTAGGATCGTCTCTGGAAACCATGATCCTCCGCTTCCTTTCTTTGTTCCAGATACGCTCCAGACTCTCAGCAAAGCTCTTCAAGCCAGTCAAAAATCCTCGATCGGGTTCATTAGGATAGTGTGGTGGGAACCTGGCATATATCAATCCAGTCTCGGGATCGACGTCAGCCGAATATCCATTAAAGTTGGGAGAGGCAGTTTCACTGCGGGCGGCCTCAGAATGGGGAACCCAGTCACGACCAGTGGTTGTATGCGCGAAATCCACGATGCGAACATTAATTTCACCTCGCTTCTTTCGAGCACCAGACCGTTTGGCAACAGATCCAATGAGAAGGTCTTCGCTATGAGAACGACGAAGAGTAGGCTTCTCAGTAGTGTCTTGAGTCGACGTTCCCTTTCGCTCCAAGGATTCGCCACGCTTGCTCTTGGAGGATGGGTGTTCAAGGGCGGACGAGCGGAAAGCTTCCTGCGCTTCATGATCGCCGTCATAGATGAGAAGCAAGCTGCAGCCATAGAATCGATAACCCTTCAGGCGGTAGATAATGCCAGCGAGGGCGTATATCTTCTGCAGAAGTGGAGGTATCTGATATGCGAGCAGACGCTGGCCGTCATGTAAGAAAGACGCCACCACACCGTCGAAGTCTTCAGGCTTGATCTCGCGACCTTTGTACTTGTCCTGCATGACGTACGACTGGGTGACATGGTTCCAGACCTTCAGAAAATAGTCAGACTCGAGAACTTCCATGGCGTCACGCAAAGAAATAATTACCTGCATTCCGCAGACCCTGACACCCAACGACCGACTTGTCGTCCTCTCGCATTTCTTCCTCTGACTCTTCTTCTTCGCTGGTGTCGCATCCATCCCATACTGCCTCGTGCCCATCTTCAGATCCATGACAGACGGATGCTTCAATCTGCCAGTCAAATCCTCCATCAAGATGAAGTGATTCTGTCTCGTCACATCAGGATCTGGTGGGGCAGACTCGACGTGTTCAGGAATAGATGGGGAGTGAACGAGCGTGGCAGGTCTGGCAGTCGGCGAACGCACGAGGTCCAAAGATCTCGATCGACTCCTCCGTCGGAGTGTCGATGGTTTGTCATTGGGCTCTTGAAGCGAGGAAGAAGCATCGATATGCTCGAACTCCATGTCAAATACCTCGTTGCCGGAATCCCTGCGTCTCTTTATCTCTTCATCGCCCATGACCGTCCCACCCGAGTCGCCCCTTCGACGCTGCCTCAACCTAGGCATGTCGCCATCGGATTGAACGTCCCTATGATCGTCCTCTTGCTCAAACAGACGCCTCATGGGTCGCAACCGACTTCGAGATAACTTCGTGTGCGGTCGGCCATCCTCAGTCAGGTTGCCGTCTTCATCGTCGTGATGCTCAGTCATTGCCCTCCACTTGTGGACACGCCTTCCAAAGCGTCTCAATACCGTGTTGAAAACGTGGTCTTTCAGCTTGCGATTGACGATGGTAGATCCCGTGCCTCCGAACCAGGGCGGGGATGGTCGTACCATCCTATCCGAACTATAGGGCTTTAGCTGTGGTCTCTGCGGTTGGCCTTCGGCGATCTCTTGTCGACCCAGTTCTTGTGCAGATTCGACCTTCTGGATCGGTGGAGGGAGCGCATGAAAACCGACAGTAGGAGAATTCATTGGAGTAGGTGCATCGTTCTCGTCCTCATTACTTCCAGGTTGGGCACCTATCGAAGGATGGGATCTCGAGAGTCTAGTAGGGGTGCTATGTCTCTGAGTAGGCGTCGAAGAGCCTAGCTCAGGAGTAGACAAGGTATTGGGGTTGAAAAACTCCTTCTGCAGCCTTCGCCTCGCAATTGTGGCGGAACCACTGATACTGGAATGGGACATCGACCGGTTCCGGGAGTTGCTCCGGCAGATCCAATGTTCTGGAATAATATGCCTGTTGCGGTCAAGTACCACTTCAGGCATCTCAGCTTCATCCGTATCCGTGTCGTCATCATCTGTCGGGGATGTTCGTCGTCGGCCTTTCGGAATGGGGATGTTGGCAGAGGTAATGGTTTGTGCGGTGGATGTATGCGAGAGCGATGGGCGACGTTCTTGGGATTTCTCAGCTAAGCTTTTGCGCTGACCAGGAGAGGGTCGCCTTGAAGTGTTGGACCCCTTAGGAACTCGACGATAGCTTACGAGCATGACGCCCAGGTACCGAGGAATGAAGTCCAACAGAGGCGGCGCTTCCTTTTCGACGGATTCATAGAAAAGGTTTTCCCTAGATACAAGAGGCTGTGGCGGGCAGGGAAGAACAACATACAATGAATCGTAAGCTCGATCCATTATCGCAAGGTGTGTATAAAAACTATGCGAACCTTGCAAACAGCCTGTTTGGTAAACTTGTATATTGCGCTATGGCCACCAACTTGATTACGAAAAGGTCGAAGGGGAATATGCGGTAAATGTTCCTGCAAGCTCTCGTTCAGATCTATGCCGGTAAGTGGGTCTCGTCTTGATGTGTCTACAGATTGCAGATACGAAGAATCGCCGGAATCCTTCTGGAAATCGTTATCATGAGAGGTCGGAAACGGATAAGAAGAGAAGGCGGATGTAGTCGAAGTGGACGTGGTTGCGGAACCGGTCTCCCAATTGGATTCATCGTCGGTTGACCAAGGTGTTTCCGACGGGGAAGACTCTCGATAGTCGTCTTGATATCGCGGTGCACCAACAGGTGTCGGAGATCTTGAACGTTCATGCTGGGGATGAACAATTGACGGAGGGGTATGGGGGGAAAGTGTCAGGTCAAGGCCGAACTCTGTAGACTGTTTCGGTTGGGGTACGCGCTTTGTGGGCGAACGAGACGGAGAAGGCGAGGGCGGATAACCGAGAGAACGTGGCGGGCGATAGGGAGATGGCGGGCTGTTAGGGTGGTACTCGTGCTCATTCGGAATCTGCAAGGCCTCCAAACCAGGGTCATCACTGACTCGTTCTCGACGTCGCCCTCTGCCAAGTTCTTGGTTATGCTCAAGGTCTCGTCTCCAATCAACGACGATAGACCGCCGCCTCTGCGCTCGAGTAGAGGGGTCATCCCAGGTAGTGCTTGGAAGGGTATGTTCACGGTGTCTGCTGCCAGCCTGCGTTGAACTCCTTTCCCTTCTATTCGCCGCTTCCCTCTCAGGCCAATCAGACCGTTTGACGAACTCAAACTGTGCCTCTGCTACCTCTGCGGATTGGGGAGTTATCGACGGTGGCCGAGTGGTATCGGTTTCTGACCGTACTGATGAGTCCGTGTGATGACTAGGAGTGTCCTCTGAGGCTGGTTCCTTGAAGAGCTGCAGTGAAGCAGCTACTTTACGCCCGATGCCGGAGGAAGGGTGGGGATGGTTAAGGGCCTCGTCTGTCGTCGGCGAGGATGATGAAGAGCCGGAAGAGGATGAGCTTGCTCGCCTTGCCGGTTTGGAAGTATTCGGAGGTGAATGTGCCCTAATATGTTTGAATTTGGGTGAACCAGACGGGAGTGTCAATGAACGATTGGCAGCTCGCCTGGTGGGGCGTCGTTGAGGAGTAGCCATTAGCTGAGGTGAATGCTTGTCGGCTGACAGACGAGTAGGAGTCGCATGTTCGGTAGTTCTTGGCCTGTGATTCGGCTTGGTACTCTTGGGCGGCTGGGAGCGTGATATTTGCTGGTGGGTAGACAAGACTGGTGATGATGTACTGCTTCCCTGAATAAAATTGTCGACCATGCCGTCATTGGTATCAGCGTTGAGCGAGCTCAAACGAGGTGAAGAATGTGCCGTCGAAGGGCCCGAGTTAGGAGGAGACAACGGAAAGTAGTAAGAGGGCTGCTTGAAATGGTGGTCAAAATGTGGAAGTTGCGGAGCAGAAACAGGGCCATGACCAGTGCCATATTGATCCTGGTATGGCATCGAAGACAAGGCTTTGAGACTGACTTTGATATGCTCGTCGCTGTTGAGGACGATGAGCTCGCTGACCAGGGGAAAGAAAGAAAGGGGAGTCGAGGACTTAGTGGCCGGTATATAAAAGAGACCGGAATTAGGATGAGGGGGTGTCAAAGCAATCGAAGAGCACGAAAAAGAGTGATATCACACAACGGAACCACGTGCTCGACTCTCGGCTTTCTCCGAACTCTTAATGCTCCCACCGCACTCACAAACGATCCTTGGAACTTTCTCAGTTAGCGCACGTTTGTTACACTTGAAAACGTTTATCAGCTAGCTATAGACTATGACTCTTATTGCTTCCTGTAAATCTCCGTCTGGTATGTTTGAGCCGGGTTTCAGCGTTTAGAACGATAAACAAGTCTCCATCGATTTACTCCGAGCTCTCCCCATTTTGAGCCAAGTCTCCTTATTTTTCTTCACCTCCTCTCATCAACTTTTCCCCACAATGTCCTCCTATCCTTCTATTCGATCCTTTCTCATATAGGCAACTCACCTATTGGCACCGTTCACCAAGCCGATTAAAGCCTAGTCTACTTAGATGTCATCTTTGCGTTTTGTCGAGGAGATCTTTCTCATGCTCAGCCCCTTCTTTATATATATCTACCAACAACCACTTGACATTTTCTACCCTGCCCTATACAATGCGTGTTCCTAAGATCATCGATCGTTACCTACGAGAAAGGCCCATTTCGGACCTGCCTCCGAGTAAATCGCCAACCTCGAGTTCCAAATCAGCCAGCTCTGATCCATTGGCACATTGGCAGGCAATTGGCAGCTCTCAGGACATGCTAATCCAAGGCCGATGATGCCATACTGTCGTAAAGACCCGTATATGTATGCATTCAGTCTGCCACGGTAGCTGGGAGCCACAATCTTCCGCATATGTTCCGTGGCTGGGAAATGAATGGCGTTCAGGATGACCGGATAACTTGAATGTGCCTTCAATCCATAATTTACACTTTGCACGCAGTTAATTTAGACCAAGGGATGACGGCGAACTGTTTGTTTTCATATCCTTCTATGTGGTTTGTGCCAGGACTCAGTCCTAATTACTACAATGATATAGTATGTATGCGTATCCTACCGGATGAATCGAGTCAAATCGGGGAAACTCGAGGTGTATAACTCGCCAGAATCAAGTCACCTTCGCGCTGCTCGAAGGTAATGTGGGGTTCGTGAAGTTAATAACGTATAGCCGTAATCATCGTGCATAACGATTGTCCATGTCATCTCCTGGTCAACTGAGACCGAAATAAAAAATCGTGCGTACGTGAACCGACGAAAAGCGAGACGGACATCAACAAAACAGGAGGTCAAGAAGCTGTCTGAAGGTGAAGTGGTAGAGATCCGTCCCGCACACCGTATTGCAATGCGGGGGCGGCGTTATATTTCGGCTAGCTGCCCACGAGCATTCCCTCTTCTTCGAGTTTCCTCCGCTTCGCGGCAGGTAAGGCGTCCTCTTCCGAATCATCAACAATAACGATCGGCGTCCCTGGGTCGGCGTCCACTGGCGGTATGCCATCCATGGGTGCAGGGCCGCTAGAAGGACCTTGAGAACTTCCTTTGGCAGGAACAGGATTAACCTGTCCATTCACGACACCTGATGGTTGGGTTGGCGCTTGTGGTATCCCCTTAGAGTTACCACCAGCAGATTTCTCCCCTTTCTTTCGCTTGCCACTCTTCTCCTTCTTACTTTTCCCTTTCGCCCGTCTCTCCTTCAAAACCTTCACCATGTGGTCCTTCAGCACCTGCAGCGCCTTCATGGTACCCATCTTCTCCAGCTCCGCCATCTGCTCCTTCGTCAGACCACCGAACACTCCAGGGTCAAGAATAAGCGTCCGTTCATGAAGAATCATGTACCCTTCCTTGGCAGAGTTGTTCGGATGCGTAGGGGAATAATCCGCGTGTGAGGCAGGTATTGGGCCAAGGACTATCGGTAAGTTAACATCCGACATCGCCGGTGCTTTCGCCGCCGTAGACGGAGCTGTAGTTTGCGAAGGGTTTGGTACAGGTTGGGTCGGGGGAGACACCACAGGGGGAGTGGCGCTGGCAGTAGATGTGCTAGCAGTTGCTGTATGCATAGCCCACGCTGCATACGGGTTCGTATTCCCAGTCGCATGGTATCCTGGCACTATTGTACCAGCCTTTATCGTGGTTGCGCCATGATGCGATTGAGGTTGTGAAGGGTATGCAAAGACTCCGGTGGTTGCTGGTGTTGATGTCGTGTGAGTATTGCGTGGGGTCAGCGATGGAGATGTACTTGAGCCAGGAACGGGTGTTGATGAAGATGCTGTCGCAGGATTCGAACTTGCAGCCGCAACAGTTCTGAATTGCAGAGGTGTTGAAGTGAGCGGCGGAGGAAGAGGCGTTCCCTTGAGGTCTCCTTTAATGCTTCTCTTCAATGCAGGTTCCAAGTTGGCAGCCTTGTCTTTCTTCTTCCTTCCAGTACTCCCTTCCGCGCCACCCTGTCCCGCTGTCGCCCCAGATTTCTCCTGTTCCTCTAGCGCTTGTGAGTGTTTCTCATCGAGCTTCCAGAAAAAGCCCTTGCCCCTATCTCCACCACATCTCTCCAGCTTTTGGAAGGCCCTACTCGACGATAAATTATGACGAACTGAACTCTGTAAATTAAGGTACAAGTCAGCAAATTTTAGCGGCATACAGTCATCAAAGGGCCGCACCATCCAAGAAGCATCCGTATATCGATAATATTCATAATTATTCATTATCCAATTGCAAATTTCCTGTAGCGTGGCTTTGTCCCCAATGGCCTTGATAGCCTTGTATATCAGCTGAGCATACGTGAAAGGCGGTTTGGGTGGCATTTCTTCCGGTTTGGGCTTCGGTGGAGGGGGTGGAGGGGGTTCGGCAACATCACCCTTCTTACGCTTCTTTGATGCCCCTTTCCCTCGGCCGATAGCATTGGAATTAGGTAGCTGTGGTGATACAATGGTTCGAGGTTTGACGGGTTGTAATGCAAGGGGAGATCCGAGCTGAGGCTCAGGTGGAGGACCGGGTAGTTTACGGTCAGCTGGCGGAGGTGGCGAATGAGACGGCTGCGAAGACGGCGGGGAAATTGACGTAATGTCTACGGAGGGCGAACGTGGTCTGTTATTCGAGGACTGTGAGCTCGGCGACGGGCTGTCCTCTGGGGGTGGTGGCGGAGGTAGAACGAAATGGAACGTGCGTGACGCGATTTGTATCTGCGACCTGGAGACAAAGTAACGAACATGAGTCGGGCCACGTTACGGATAAGCAAGAAGACAGATAACGACACTCACCTCTCTGATAATGCCGCGCGGGCCCCGCTGCCACACCATACTCCATCGACCCAGGCTCCGTTTCGGCCAATAACGACTAGAACAAAACGGTCTTCATCCTGGTCGAACTCTATCTTCGCGTGTAACCGTGAGACACTCTTAAGCGCCCCTAGATCAACATCTACATGTGTCTGCTCAGCCGTTGAAGACGTTGCAGCCGTCGGGTTGGGTGTGCATCGACGACCGATAGTGATTGAGAGGGTCTGCACGTAGAATGTGAAATGCGGGAATACGAGGGAATAATAAGCAGAAATCTTGTCCTGCGTAGGAGGAGTCTGCTCTCGCTTCATTTCGACAGGAACCGTCGGAGATGGTGAGCGAGTGAGGGTATCCATGTTGGGTGGGGGTAGTCGTCGAGGACAGCGAGCTCGAGCGTATCGTCGTCTTCGGATTCAACAGAGTCAATGACTTGCCTGCAACCTTGGCAAGCATTCCCAAATAGGATTCTTGACACGTGCAGATTTTGATCGGATTCCCATTCGGGTTCTCGGAAGTATTGACTTGCCGCTAGCCGGAGCAATTACGTTCATCATTTCTTTTGCCATTCCTCCCAACCCTAGGGGACCTCAGCAGTTAAATCACCATGAGTACCACAGAGAAGACTGTTGAGGCCGCACAGAAGACTGTAGATGACCTGGCGGACAAGAATGTCGACTCGACTGACTCCGAGGTCCGATACCTAGCATATGGTGCTCGTCTTAGAACTGCTCTTCGTGCTGGCTCACGCTATATTGCCTATGTATGCCCCCTTCTTATCAGATTTCTGAACCAAATAGCTCATATGTGCAGACCAGTGACATTGGGGAAGCTTTTAGACCGGTCGTTCCTCCTTGGGTTGTCACAGCCGCGTATGGAATCTCTTGGGCTTACCTAGCAGGGTAAGTGCTATCTGACCACGAAGGTTATCTCGAACTCATGACATCTACCTGCACAGTGACGTTGGTTACGAATCATACAAATCACATCATAGAGGTCCTAGTCCCAAAGAGGCAGCTCATTTCTCAGAAACCGAACGTGTGGGTATCGCTGCCGTACAACGAGCAACGTTCCAGTCGATCGCGTCAATGTATGTCATGTTCATCTTAATTTACCACTATGGACTTATGGCGGTTCTATGTAGGGCTCTTCCCGCTCTCACCATACACACAGCAGTGAATCAAGCAAAGAAGGCATTCAAGGACGTTAAGAACGTTCGTGTACGCGCTTGGGGACCAACAGTCACCGGTTTGGCGATCGTGCCAGCCCTTCCCTTCCTCTTTGACCATCCGGTGGAGAAGGTTACGGAGAATGCCTTTGACTGGATCCGGGAGAAGCTGATAGAGAGCAGGAGTAAACCTAGCTCGAAGGACAAGTCAGAACTTTAGATGTACTCGCGGATTTCTATACGGATTTTATCTAGTAGATTGTAATATTTCTGTGCGGGGTTGGTATATACTCCTGTTGTATTGTCTACAATAATCTTGCTCATTACATGCCTCCTACGGATAGTGGGGAAATCATGACTGTATGCTGAGAAGATACCCTATAGACTAGTCTTCCCAAGAGCGAGCGGAATGGAGCTGATACTGCTGGGAGGTATGAGCCCAACTTCAGTGACGACTGCTGTGATGCACGCTGGCGGTGTCAAGTCATATAGAGGGTTGAGGACCTCCAAGTTTGCGTTTGGAACGAGCTCAGGAGGATTTCCCGAGGATTTCGTTAAACGGGAGGGTACTATTGGACGGATAAGAATACACCGAGTGTGTCATATGAAATGACCTACCGAGTTCATTCTTGCCGAACCCGTCAAGCATAACACCTTCACTGAACTTGTAGGTCTCACAGCAGACCATAACAGGGACTGAGTGTGCCTTTGCCATCATCGTTACGAGGGCAGTTCCTGCTCGCGAATAGACGGAGCCGTTTGCGTTCAGCGAATGGGCACCAATGAGAACTGTGGACACTTCGGTAATCAGAGACGGGAGGGCAGATAACAAGGCGTAGGTGCAGGGGATCTCGGCATCGATGAGAGTTTTGAGCAGTTTTCTCCCTCCAGAAATGTCAGATCGATGTTTTCTGACCCATTCATGAGAGACACACCTTCAAGAAGAGGCCGGGAGTCAATGACAATGACTGAGAAATCGACGCCATCTTCAGCAGCACCTAGTAAGATCTTTTCTACAATTGATGATCTAAATGAATGGTCAAAGGATATCATCATCTGAATATGACGCAACCAACCTTGCATATGTGAGAACCACGTCATGGTCTTTAATTTTCCTACCAGCTAATTCTTGGATAACCTCGTCCGCCGCGATAATACGTTCGCGAATATATGTGTCGATTTTAGAGCAGAGCTCATTTTTTGCCTATCAGAAGAAAGTCTCGTTGAGAAATGATGCAGGCAAATTCGCAAGTTAAGCGCTTACATCTTGCTCAACCATATCAATGTCAGAATTACTGATCTCGAGCTTGAGCTGCCGAATCGCGTTACCCATGGTCACGGACATAGGTCTTGCTGCCACTAGGTATGTAATTTGAGGAGACAAGTGTGTCATTAGATGTCGAGATAGGGTATTATGAGGTGGAGTGGTGTAATCTTGAATGACCTTGGTGATAGAGTCTTTGAGTCTACAGTTCCGCTCGAATCATTCACATACTCACCGTCTTGAAAGCCGTCAATGTAGCTATGCATCGTGCGTTTGATCCACAGATTTTGAACTCGGAAAATAAGAGGCCCAACCGTATTATTGCAGGATGTATGTCTCCTTTGATCGAGTGGATGTATTTAGGCAAGCCAAAGTGATGGAAGATTCGGAGTCCTCGAGATACGGGCCTGTCATGCTCTGCATCCGTCATCGCACCCTGTGCATTGACATCTTTTATGGACATTGATCTCGGTCGATTTGAACTAGCCTGGCTCGGGCCTCCTTGTGGGGTAGCTTTAGGTTGGCCGCCAGCAGGTTTTTGGCTAGTTTTTGCTTGATTTTGACCACCCTGAGCAGATCCACCAGCCTGACCGCCTGCTGCTGATTTTTGAGCCTGTTTAGCTGCGCGTTGTTTTTCCTGTAGTTCCCTCCTTTCTGCTTTTGTCATTTGTTTCTGTTGTTTGCGTTCATTGGGCTGAGCAGAAGGCCCGGCCTCCGTTGTAGTTTCCGTTGGTACAGGCATAGCGTAAAAATCTGTCTATCCACAGTCAGAGCAGCAGAGCGATGGCGATATCTCGAGACTTGAAGCTTGACGGATAACTTGCTCGTTTCTCTCAACTCGATCTTGATTTGACTCACCCGGACGAAGGGACGAATTAGGATGGAATCACGTGCTCATGATGACCAGTCTCCTAACACCGGTTTGGCGGCTGCGTCAAAGCTCAGAGTCAACCTTTCCTCTCCTCGTCGACCAACGCTGCCTCTATAGGAGCGTATTTGGAAGCAATACAAGGCTCAGGATAAAATATTGGGTATTCTAGTGTGAAATACTTCAATGGTGAGTGCTACTCTCGTTGTCGGTCGAAATTCTAATTTAACACCATTAATAAGGGTGTTCCCGCTCTTTTTCGATGGCTCAGTAAAAAGTATCCTAAAATCAGTGAGTGCTCGTTATAGCATCTATCAGAATACCGCTAACACTCTGTACAGTCTACCCTGTAATAGAGGAAGACGAACAGACGATACCTGGTCCAGATGGAGCTGAAATCCCTGTTCCTGTGGATATGTCCCAACCTAATCCCAACAATGCCGAATTCGACAATTTGTACTTGGATATGAATGGAATTGTGAGCTTCCTTGAACATTCTGTTTGAATTATGTTAATTCAATATTTTCTAGGTCCATCCCTGTACACACCCTGAGGGAAAGGTTCGAATAAGTTTTCATCGACGGAGATGTTCCTTACTGACGCGCCCTCAGCCTGCCCCAGAAACGGAAGAAGAAATGATGTTGGAGGTTTTCAAGTATACTGAGCGCGTGGTGAATATGATTCGACCGCGCAAGATGTTATTCATGGCTATTGGTGAGTATTCCGCAGGCATCTTGCCGGTTCCGCGCTGACTCCTGTCTAAATTTCAGATGGCGTTGCCCCTCGTGCCAAGATGAATCAACAGCGCTCTCGCCGTTTCCGTTCCGCCCAAGAAGCGAAGGAGAAAGAGGAAGCCACGAAAGAAGCCCATGCCCTATGGGAAGCAATGGGGAAGAAAGTCTCAGAGGAGGAGAAAAATAAGGTATCATGGGATTCAAACGCAATTACCCCAGGAACTCCATTTATGTCGTTGCTCGCCTCATCGCTCCGCTACTGGGTGGTGCAGAAGATCAATACCGATCCGGGATGGAAGAACGTGCGTGCGCTAGATCGGTTTCACCCTTTCATTACTCACACCGGCATTTAGATTCAAGTCCTCATTTCCGATGCATCTGTGCCAGGTGAAGGAGAGCACAAGATCATGGACTTTATTCGACGACAACGGAGCAATCCCGGATACGACGTCAATACACGACACGTTATTTACGGTTTGGTTAGTCCAACGTTCGTTCATTTCGCGCAAAACACTCATTGTTTCACCAGGACGCCGATCTGATCATGCTAGCCCTCGCAACACATGAGCCGAACTTCCGAGTTCTCCGAGAGGATGTTTTTGGACAAGATACGTCACCCACGGCCTGCCGCAAGTGTAAACAGGAGGGCCACTATGCTGCTCAGTGCACTGGAGAGGCAGTTGAGAAGGCAGTCAAGAAGCCTGAATCAAAGAAGCCGTTCATCTTCCTTGACGTGGCTATTCTGAGAGAATACCTGGAAGTGGAACTGAACATTCCAACCTACTCATTCCCGTTTAATTTGGAACAGGCTATCGATGACTGGGTGCTCCTGATTTTCTTCGTTGGAAATGACTTCTTGCCCCATCTTCCCTCTCTTGAGATCAGAGAGGGTGCAATTGATACTTTACTGCGCATATGGAAGCAAGAACTTGACAGAATGGGCGGTTATATGACGTCGAATGGTCATCTTGAACTTGCGCGGGCTCAGGTCATCCTGGAAGGCTTAGCGCAAAGAGAAGACGAAATTTTCAGGAAGAGACGCGAAGGTTTGTCTGGTACCCCTTTACTAATGTCAATTCGTTGGCCCTTTTATCTATCTCTCCTGTCCGTAAAAAGTTCACTGGATTTAACAAATATGTTTCTGTTTATTGTAGCCGAAGAGCGACAGGACCAGAATGCCAAGCGCCGTAAGTTAGAGCAACAGAATTCGAGAGATGGATTCACTGCCCCATCCGCTTCTCTTGCCCTGACTGCGAATCCCACCGCCCCGTCTTCCCTTCCCGCCCGTCCCAACTTCGATTTCGCTGCGAACGCAGATTCCATTGGGCTAGGTGCAGCCCCTACGTCTCAGTCAGTACAGAATATACCCACTGCTACGCAAGCTCTTGCGGGTTCCAATCGTGATATTGTTGCCAACCGTCGAGCCATTCGTATGGCCAATTTGAGTGCCGCAGATGTGCTCAGAGCTGAGATGTCTGGTCTTGTGCCTGTGAAACCATCCCTTCCGCAAAAACCTTCGACCTCCCTTCCTCCACCTTCCTCCACATCCCCTCTCGAAGCGTCACGAATGAGCATAGACCCGCCAGTTCTAGCCGCTCCAGTTGTAGCTGCAGCTGTACCCGAACCCGTTGAACCAGCTGCTCCTTCCACTGAGGAAGCTGATGAAATTCCAGGCCTCGGGGTCCGTTCACCAGATACCAATGGCGCTCCAGCTGCCGATGCAGAGATGCTTGACCCACGGCCTGCGTCCGACGACCCTCCAGAGCTGGACTTCAATGCTGAGGCAGAAGACGGACGTGAAGGCGTCGAGGTCGGAACCAAGAGGAAATTCGAAGAGGGACCTGGATCGGATGATGCGGCAGAGGATGCTGAGACCCTTGAAGATGATGAAGATGCTCCGCCGGATGTCCCTGTGTTGGCTCTGAAGAAGAACGCGGACGGAAGTGTGGAACAAGAGGATCACGTCAAGTTAGTTTCTGTTCAGCTCTGTGTCGTCATTCTACTGACAACTTTTCGAAGATTATACGAGCCCGGTTATCGTGAACGTTACTACAAGCAGAAGTTTGGAATCGAATACTCCGACGTGGAGGCCAGGCAGAAGTGAGTATTGTTCGTCGCATACCTCAGATCAAGTCTAATGCAACATTTAGGATTACTCTGTGCTACGTTGAAGGTTTGGCGTGGGTGCTTGCGTATTACTATCAAGGCGTATGTGCTTTCAGTCTCCTACCTACCCACGCTGATCGGTTTTCCCTCCAGACTCCATCCTGGCAGTGGTACTACCCCTACCATTTCGCTCCTTTTGCTACAGATTTCGTTGAAATGGACAAGATGGACATCCAGTTCAACCAAGGACAGCCCTTCAAGCCTTTCGAACAACTCATGGGAGTTTTCCCAGCTGCTAGGTAAAGCCTATTTCTTTTACTCAATAGCTTTGACAAACAATGCCGACTTCAAATCCTAGCCGTCACCTCATCCCTCAGACTTTCCATACCTTGATGACGGATGTGGAATCTCCGATTTCTGACTTCTACCCAAGCACTTTCGAGATCGACATGAATGGCAAGAAGATGGCGTGGCAAGGTGTTGCGCTTCTGCCTTTCATTGACCCAAAGCGCCTACTTGATGCGATGGCTACTCGATATCCCGGCCTAACTGAGGACGAAGTCAAACGTAACCAGTGGGGGAACAATGTTGTATTTGTATCTGATGAGCACCCGATTTATCCACTCTTTGAATCACTCTATGGTAAAAAGAAGAAGCCAGAGGTTAGTCTTACAGTCTCTTCAAACTTTACGTTTGCTAATATCAGTGCTTCCAGCCCATACCTATGGACGTTAGATTAAGCGGTGGAATGAATGGCTCGGTTCTGGCCAACCCAGACTGCCTCCCGGGGTCCACCTACTCTAGCCCTCTGTCAGATTATGGATTGGAAGATATCCAGAACGACAGATCCCTCTCGGCACTGTACTTCTTCCCCAAACAACTCACACCCCACACCTCTGTTCTACTTCCAGGAGCTAGGAAACCTCCCCGCCAGCTCACCGCTGAGGATCTCCAAGTGACAAGAAATGGCGGTCGGGGTCGAGGCCGAGGAGGTGGATATGGCAACCATGGGACTGGGAGAGGCGGGAATTGGGCCCAAGGTGGAGCAGATCGTCCCAGCAGGAATGACCCATTCCATACGCGGGCACCCAACTACGGAGGAGGACAACAGTCGGGCTACAACCGTGGCAGAGGCGGTCCCCCGAACAGAGACTATGGTGGCCCTCGAAACCAGGGAGGAGGTTACCAGCAACAGTCTTACAACTCTCGACCACCACATCAGAGCCAACCACCACCTTCTCAATATGGCGGGTATGGAGGGTATGGAGGAGGAGGCGGAGGAGGCGGCTATGGTGGAGGAGGCTATGGAGGCGGAGGCGGAGGTAATTATGGCGGAGGGGGTAATTATGGAGGAGGTTACGGAGGAGGCAATAGCCGACAAAACCAGCCCAGCCAGGGCTATGGTGGATATGGAGGGTATGGAGGTTACGGAGGCGGAGGCGGACGGGGTGGACCTCCACCAAACAACTACGGTCCTCCTCAGAACGGCCACGGAGGCTACGATAATTACGGTGGTTATGGCGGTGGTGGTGGTTATAATGCCAATGGTGCCTCATACCAGAACAATAGGGGACCACCATCCTACAACAATGCCGGTCGTGGCAGGGGTGGTAGAAGCTGGTAAATACTTGGGGCGTTGTCGTGAGGTACCTGGCCCTTGACTTATCTCTGTTGATTTATTGCTCGTTGCCTATCTCGTCGGTAATTCTCATGTACAAATAGTAAAAGCCAGCCTAATCGGATAGCGGAAACCGATATTTATTCGTTCAGTTTGTTTTAGTTCCCAGATGATGTATTCGAGAAGCAGATGTTCATAAATTGCATAGTCAATATCGTATTTAAGTTGGAAATGAACATTGTACATTGGTGTAAAAATTAAACGACGTGTGGTATTTTCCAGATCCCAGACAGCTTTTAGTAGCGGTCAGGGTAGCCTCCTCGTCCGCTGGAGCTATAGGCACTGCCAGGGTATCCTCCACTGGCAGGTACGGGCATATTTCCCATATGAGGACTGCCCATGCCAGCAGCCATCTGGGAAGGGTTATAGTAAACGTAGAGCGAATACTTGCTCTGCCTATACTTCTCCCTCCTCCTCTTGTTCTTCTCGTGTCTCCTAGCCCTTCTCTCCTCTCGCTCACGGATCTTTGCCTCGCGCCTCCTACGACCAGTCTCGAAGACATCATCAATAGTGTTGTGCTGGTTCTGAGTAGGACTGTACAGGTAGTTGCTCCTGTGAGCGTCGACGTCGGGATCAGAGTCGTCGTCCTCTTCTTCCTCTTCCTCGGAAGACGGGTAGTCATCGGGTTCGTCGAGGTAGGGAAGGTCTCTATCGACTTGGCCGACCCTATTTCCAGAGCGACGTTCTCGTCCTTTGTAGAGCACTAACTCCACGCCACGAACAGCGAAGAACGAGGAATTCCAAAGATCGATCAAGTCGGCGGTAAGAGCTGAAGGGCGAGATTTTCCTGCACGAGCAAAGTCCGGAACTGGGAGTCTTCCTGCCCAGGCGAGCGAAACATCCTAGAAATATATCAGTATATGCTGGTTTTAGGACTGGGCTTTTTGTGTACCTTCATCAAACGTTCCCAATCCTCGGGATACATATCGTGTTCCTCCATTATACGGGGTATATGCGGGTGAGCAGTCCAGAACTTCTCCATGTCCTGGATCTTAAAGACTTTGAAAGGAGCATAAGATTTCCCAGCATTAACAGGCCTCGAGAAGCAGTTGGGCGCTTGCAATTGTTGGCCGGCAACAGGTAGTTCTCCCATTGGGTTGGGACTGGTGGGACGCCCATATTGAGGGACTTCGGCTGAGGGGAAGGAGACAGGATTGGGATAGGCTGGTCCTCCGCCATGAGGTCCACCGACAGAAGGAGCAGATGGGATTCCCCCAGGGTTAGGAGAAGCAGCTCTGGAGTGAGGAGGAATGGGTTTTCCTTCCATGACGTGTCCTCGTGGATAGACTGCAGTAGGTGAGCCGAAGGGAGTGGTTGAACGAGGAAGGTTCTCAGGAGGGCGGTTGGGAGAAGAAGAGTAGTTAGCACCAGGATAGCTCAATCCGGAGACAGCACCACCTGGGTTATAAGGGAGCTCTCCGGGTCTCATATTGGGAGATGCTGCACGCATGTTGGGAGAAGCATGAGGGATCGATCCTGCCGTAGACCTGGTGGAGGCGTTATATGGGCCAGCTGCAGATCCATAAGGTCCGGCTGGGGGAGCGCCGTATGGCTCTGGACGAGCACCAAGATTTCCGCTGACCGCACGCGATCGATTCCCTCCAGCGTTCTCGCTAGTACTATATTGACGAGGACGACCAAGAGAGACCTTTCTCTCTCTGGTTCCGGGACCTTCGTATCCACGATCACGATCGCGAAGATCCATGTTGTTCATTCGATTCTCGAGATCATAGCTAGGATCGCGGTTATGACCACCACCACTGGTAGGGTATCCTGTGTATCCGGATGCTGCACTGGGAGCACGCTCGGGATATCCACCTGCAGAATAATTGGAACTGGGGTATCCACCTGGGGTGTGGCCCGATCCAGGGTATGGTTGAGAGCCTTGGGAGATGCTCTTGCGACGCTCTCGTACTAAGGCGGCATCGCGTTCACGAGCTGCAGCCAGATCGGCATCATATCCGCCATGACCGAGGCGGCTCTCGCGAGCAGCTCTGGCAGCCTGCTCCTCTTCTTTTCTTCTTTTCTCTGCTTCCCTGTGCAAGAGATGAGGCTTCCTGAACAAGAAGCCAATATGTACGTAGTAGAACCCACCATTCGGCAAAGTTACGGTTGTCCTGGTTGCCAACCTGTCCACGGTCCCAAGATGCTTGGAAGTCCTAGATGGATGGAGTGAGATGTGGTGATCGATCGAGCTATGATTACACCTACAGGACCAGCTGGCATAGCACCAGCAGGGAGAACAGATGTTGCTTCGACGGGCACCCATTGGATACCACTTATGATACCTTGAGGTGTCTGATAACTGCCAGTGCACGATCAAGAACAATCAGAGCCTACACCACGATCCTAGCAGAAAGGGTAGCAGACCTGGCAGGCACGGCTCTACAAATCCATCGCGGAATCAGATATGCGATCGACGTGCAAAGAACGATCGACGACTCACTTGAACTGCTGATAGACCTGTCGTCCATCGGGGCCTGTGGCAGATGTGTAAGTTATCGAACCAGGCTGGATCGCTCCTGGGCTCTGCTGGGCTGGTGGTTGTGGTGAGTAAGCGCGTTGAACTGGCGGCGGTGCTGGTGAGTATGCTCGCTGGATTGGCGGTTGTGGGGAATGAGAACGGGGTGGTGGTGCTGGAGAATGTGAGCGAGGAAACTGTTGGGCATCTGGCCCATAGTAATACGGGGACGGGGATGGGGATCGATACGCAGACATTGGGCAGTTGACAGTCAAGATGGAAGGGCCAAGGGTATATAAACGGCTTTAGGCGCTGAACAAGCCCAGATGATCAGGTTACCCAAATTGAAAAATATAATAGAATAACTCAAAAGGGGTTCAGACGGTCAAATCGTGAGAGATCGCGTCAATAAACGCCCACAATGGAGCGCAAGAAGAATACAAATGAACATAGAGTAAATAGTAGTATAGACTTATCCAAACCGCCAGTAAATGATAATAATAAGAAGTAATGCTACACCGCCCAGTGGTGCGTATTGTCGTAACAGTGCGTCCCAATTGAGTTGCCGTGCGGCTTTACGGTACTTTTCTGATTCCGAGCGTAGTGAGGTCGACAGATGTGACATGCCTATGTTAGTAATTAGTAGTGGTTCGGTTTATTGTAGGAATCTAAAAATATACATACGGTCGAGCGAATCTCCTCTCCAAAGGAGTTCTTCCATGTTCTTGGTCATAATCCTCGTAACATCTTGAAGGTCATCGTTCAAGCGGTCCAAGGAGGAATTTGCAGCCGCTGTCCTTGTATCGCGGTACAGTCGGGCAGTTTTTGACATGAATGTATCTTCACAAACGGTATCAGTAGACGCAGTGATAGTCATATTGTTGGGACACACCAAAGCCGACGAAAGCGTACGGTTTCCTGACAGTCTCAACCTTGGCTCCATATGTTGTCGAAAACTCTTTAGAGAGTTCGTCAAGGTATGAGAAGGCTAACTTCCGAGGATATGATTTATCTGCGATAGTCAGGAAGACAACATTGTCCGAAATGAGATAACTAAGAGGAGACATGAATACACATCCTAGTTGCAGCAACATAGAGTCACATACTGTAGCGTGTATTGTCCACTCTCTATAGAGCATCTCGGTTCTGCGTTTGCATTAATCCTTCGGAATATGAGCTTGGATTGTTGCTTGTGCTCTTCAAGAGCTTGCTCCGTCTAATTAGTGTGAACGACACGTCAATCATCTGGAGTACCGGAGTTTGGTTAGCTGAACCATTTCTCACCTGCTCGTCGTCCACGCTTGCTGCCAGGGGAAGAGCGTCTGAGGCTCTTACTATTATTGTCGATTTGACCATTGTAACGGTGGTGAAGCGGAGAGAATGGACTGTAGCCGCAACACTAGCGCTGAGCGCATCGCTGGAGGCCTGTTCACGTGATTTGACGTGTTGCTTGCTAAATTTGGAAACCATCAATCTCGGCGAAGGACGCGAAAATCTGAATTGAAACGCGTTGATTGGCTCGAGGACACGTACTTGTTTTCCAGGACATTGTCATTTGGGTTACAGGGAAGTCTACAATATAGTTACTTCCGCAACACTAAAACTCTGCTACACGAGGTGCATATACAATTGTATACAAGCCTGAGCATTTTCTCATCTCCAGCCTCTCGACTGTCAGCTTGGCACATTCTCTTGAAACTGGCGGGATTCTCCAAAGGATTCAACAGAGGGATGAAGCCGTCCCGTTTGCCTTCGATTGTGGTTCTGCATATCGCAGCAGAGAAGGGTAGCTCGAGGAAGCTTATTGGTTGGAAGAAGGGGCTGTCAGAACTGATATAGCTACGAGCGTAAAAGAGGAGACTGAGAAGCAAAGAATTGATTCTTCATTTGACCAAGATCGGATCGTTCCTTTCTGTTATTCTTCCTTCGTCCTTATACTCAATACTCAGTGATACTGGGCAGAGCAATCGACTCGCAAGTAAAGGGCGCGACTGAAAGGAGATCGTTCGGGACTCTGTACCACGTGGTAGTGAAGACATACACCGGATGGGAAAGCATTCCCTTTCGGGTAACCCACCATCATATGTTTACGGCCCCTCGCTCTGGCTATAAAGCAGCCGGGCTTGGACGCACATATCCGTTTCCCCACAATCCTTGCCCCTCATGTCGTCCTCATCGCTGTTCGACGTTAAGACCCAGGTACGTTCTTGCTGGCGCTGTTTCCCGCTACATTGACTGAGATGCCGACAATCGCTTATAGCTCAAGTTCTATGGTGCTTACCATGCTAACCCGATAAATGTGGCCATTCATGTGGTCTGTGTACCAATCATTCTCTGGTGAGTATACATACTCGGCGTGCTCTCATTCCGTAGCTGATGGTCTACGTACAGGACTGCACAAGTCATGTTATGTTGGCTTCCCGTACCGTCCTCCATCCCCGCCGTTCAATATCACATCAATGATTACTTGGACTTCGATCTCAACTGGGCTGCGATCATGGTCGGCGTATACCTCACATACTATCTCGCATTGGAACCTGTTGCGGCTGTGCGTGCTTCTTGCTCTTTACTGGTGCTCTAACTTACCCTCCATACTTCCAGTTGCTCTACACGCCACAGATGATTCTATCCCTTCTCACTGCCACCACATACGCCCGCGGTGGTGCTAACCACACTCAAAACACACTACTTCTCCATGGCGTTTCATGGATTCTGCAATTCATCGGACATGGTGCTGCTGAAAAGCGTGCCCCCGCTCTTCTTGACAATCTCGTCGGAGGTAAGAGAACCGTTGCCTAGCGTCATTTCATGCCTTGCTTAAAGTCTATTTCTTTCCAGCGGTCGTTCTTGCTCCCTTCTTCGTTCACATGGAGATCCTCTTCAAGCTTGGCTATCGCCCCAAATTCCAGAAGCAGCTCAACAACGACATCGGCGTTGAAATTGCACGAATTCGTAAGATTGAAGGCGACAAGAAGCGTGCAAAGGCCGCAAAGGCTCAGTAAAATGTTCTCGGATACTTCAATTCAACGTAATGTAATTTCAAATCTTGGATATCTGTTGTTCAACTAGGGTGGTTTGCACAAATCTATTATGTATTCCTTACAAGTACCGATCCCGGGTATCCGGCAAGTTTAAGAGATCAAACTTGCTGGAGGAGGAAGAATAGGCTCTCCCAAGGCAGTGACATATGCAGAAGTAAGACCGCCGTCGACCTTGAAGTCAGTGCCCTATGCAAAGGATCAGCTACAAGGATCATGCCAGAGGGAAGGTAAATACCGTCATGTAGCTGCTGTCATCGCTAGCGACTATTTGAAACTCTATCAGCTGTAAATTCTAGTCTGTCTGGAACAACGACACGTACGGAAGAGAGCTCCTTTAGCAAGCTCAACAGCTTCACCAAAGCGACCCATAGGAAGATGAGTCAGGCGACGTTCACGCTTCTCCGGAGTGTTCAGGAAGTCCATGAGCAAAGCTAATAATTTTCAAAAGTCAAACACAAGGGAAGTTTATGATTAGAGTTACTTACGTGTCTTCAGAGGTCCTCTGATTTTACAAAACGAAAGGTGAATCAGTGCTGGTTCTCCGTGGAATATGAGCAGAAGCTTACGGGCAGAGAGAGTTAACACGGATTCCTTCGCGGGCGTGGACCATGGCGAGTTCTCGGGTCATGGCAAGAACAGCTCCCTTGGAGGCAGTATCTAACGGACCTGTCATTTACAAGCTCCATAAATGCGAATATGCGGGACTCTACTTACACGCCAGTTGAGGAGTGGCGGCACCCAAGATAGCAACAAAGCTTGCAGTATTGATGATGCTACCTCCGACATGGAGGCCTTTAGACTCGTCTGTGGCGTTGTTGCGCATCGCTAGGATGGCATATTTGCAGCCCCACCAGACACCCTTGAGATTGATTTGCATGGTAAGATCCCAGATACGTTCTTCGGTATTCAAAGCATTGTCGTCTTCTGGGTGCATGATACCTGTGTAGATGACTTGGAATTCAAAGCATGGGGGAAGCGAATGAAGGTCGCGTACCAGCGTTGTTGAACTAGGGAGTTGCTTAGTACGATCGCACTTAAATGCGCATATATTAACTTACCATGATGTCCAGCCTACCGAACTCCTTGACAGCTAAATCGACGGCAGCTTTCACGTCAGCTTCCTTTCCAACGTCGGCCTTTGTGACGAGGGTTTTGGCATTGGGAGATTTCTTCGCAATGATCTCAGCGCCTTTCTTAGCAGCAGCTTCGTTGATGTCGACAAGCAGGACGCTTGCACCCTCCTGAGCAAAGAGGATGGCGGATTCCAGTCCAATACCACTGACCGCATAATGAGATTCAGATCTGATTGGAGACTTGTTACTCACGATCCAGCGCCTGTGATCAATGCAACCTACAGAGTTGTGAGATGCCCCGTTGTACTGTCATTGAATGATCATACCTTGTGTTCAAGTCGTCCAACCATAGCTAGTAATTCTGTGACTCGACGAAGAGGTAGACGATGGATGAGATGGATAGAAGCGAGCAAGGATAGGCTATCCGTCGGCCCTTCGGAAAGCCACAGGAAGAATGATAAAGTAAAGCATACGATCACGTGGAACCGATATCCATATCGATGTCACATTGCTACGCGTCCCGTCACGTAAATTAACGCGTCTGTAGGCGTATTTGGCGAGGAATTCAGTCGTTAGCGCTCTCTGGTATGAGTGAGGTAAATGACATCCTATTCATATTCGTAGGGACATGGGAAAATCTATTGGATAGCTCCCTTCGTCATCGAACATGTCACGGAAATCTTTGACCACCGAGGGCAAAGAAGATCCACCACAATCGGCTTGACTATAGCTGCTTCCGTCCTGAGTAAGCGGGAAGGATTGAGTAAACCTCAAAGGGCTCGAAGGTGTGTGCTCTGTAGGCGAGTAACCTGGTTTAGGTCCGGAAACGTCGTCGTACATCGAAGCTTGAGATTCTTGCAGACGGAATTGGCCCCTAAGATCTGGTGATCTACTCCGGGAGCGAGGCGCTTCGTCTTCGGGGTCTTCTGGTTGTGTTTGGCTGCTATTCGGAAGTGGAGATTCGGAACGCCGCATAATTGAGCCACATAAGTCGAATTCATCGGCTGATTGAATAGTCAATGTCGTATCACCAAGTAGATCCTCAGAAACTTCGACGCTCGGATCCCATTGACTTTGAGAACTCGGAATGACTTCCAGCTCTTCGATCGACGGCACCGGAGAAGGTAGTCCTTCGAAGGCCATGTGTTGGGTCTGAGAAGACTCTACGAAG
Organism: Clitopilus hobsonii; assembly: GCA_015708445.2. Classification (NCBI taxonomy): domain Eukaryota; kingdom Fungi; phylum Basidiomycota; class Agaricomycetes; order Agaricales; family Entolomataceae; genus Clitopilus; species Clitopilus hobsonii. The sequence continues at coordinate 1,353,777 of CP068001.1, read as the reverse complement.
TCACTTTCTTCGCTCGCATTGGGATGCGTATCCGGTGGGGGTATGGTTTCGAGCGTATCGGTAAACATGATTTTGCGGGTAGAAGTGATTCTTCTCGATGTCGACGCAGTGTCTGTCGAAGGCTGCTGTAATTGCACGAGTGGCTCCCTCTCGATCAACCCGGATGATTGCCATTGTAAGCTTGCGCCGAAGTCGTAATCTAATTCCTGGGTTTGTGAGGAAGGAACGGAGTCTTCTGAGCTACGTCGTGACAGTCCAATATCTGCTTCCTCCTCCCTCCGAATGTCACGGTCCTCTTGAGAGGCCACTTCCTGGATAACTCTTTGTGAGGCAGATATCCTTAGGGAAGGTGGCTTGAACAGTTCTGTCTCCTGCGCGCTAGCAGATGTATGCGCAAATAAATGAGGAGCCTCTGAATCCACGTCTATAGGAGAATCAGGCATGCCACTTGTACCCGAACCCTGACGCGCCACCAGGCCAGGTAGGATGGACAATGACGATGTAGATGTCGAAGGCCCGGGTTCAGCATTACTTCGCACTTTGAGCGCACTATGCGAACGGGCTTGGGGTTTGGTCGTCAGCCCATCTTTAACTTTCAGTTTCTTTGGTGAGGGCTCCTTAGCTGTGCCTTCAGCCACCAGCCTGTCCTCTGCAACGAGGCTCTTCCTTTTCTTGAGCCGAGGTTGTGAGGGCTTTGGCGTTGTACCAGCAAGCGTACGAGAAAAGTAGGATGTTATGGGTATTTCGCCCTTATATGGATTGGGCATGCACACTCGTTATGAGTGTTGACAAGAAATATGCAAATGGTGGTGGTGAGGCGGAGAAACAGCATGTGGCTTCAATGAATGGTCTTTGTCATCGTCTGCGAGCCTGTGATCCCTGTGATCGGCGTTCTCAGGGCGTTCTCGCGTCTTTTGCCTCGAGTCCATCACTGCGAGTATGAAGGCAACTGCAACAGGGATGCTTACTTGCCACTTGTACCCACTTCTCTGCATTGGCGAGTGCGAAGTCCCACCACAAGCCCTCGTTACCGCGTTTGGCCCCACGCAACGAGGAACAGTACCAGAAATTGATTCCCTCCTTTGACAACGTTGCTGAGAACCTCGACATCCCGTATTGCACCGAGGGACTTTACGAATATCTCGTAAGGATCAGTCAAGCAGTTGTTCTCATGACCTAGGCCTTATCTCTATAGCCTTAGGCTTATCTTTGAGGTCTTAACCTGGGCTCAACTCAACAGACAGACCGGCGGTATACCCCGTATGTTGCGATTCTTCCGGAGAGAAGCTCGAAGAAGCGGCACATATATATTGTTAACTGAATGGGCTGGACGATCTGATACCAACGAAGCCTAGTTGCTCCGATCCTGGTCTTCTCGCTCTGCCTCCGCAGTGCTTTATCTCGAAGGACCACTATCAGGACGGGCTATCGACCTTCTTCGATATGCCAGAAGATAAGACTTCCCAGCAGCCTGGACCACAGCATGTGGTCATTGTTGGGTTCGGGATGGTATGTCTTTTTCTGTCCTCCTGGGCGCCTAATATGTCAACTCACGGCTACAAATAGGTAGGGATCGCATTCGCCGAGAAGCTTCTGAAATATGACGATGAGCATTCTGAAGGGAAGGCGTATGCGATTACCATCATTGGGGAGGAGCCACATATCGCATACAACCGCGTTGGGCTGGTCAGTATTCAGCCACAGATTTCTCCAAGGGTTTTCTAATGGACAAGCATACAGACTCAGTACTTAACACATCGTTCGATTGAAAGCCTGCATTTGAATCCGCTGGAGTGGTATACATCACATCAACCCGGTCGCCTCACATACCATACTGGAGATCCCGTCGTGCGTCTTGATATAGGAGATCGCACTGTACATACATCGAAGGTTTGTAGTTGATCATCTCACATGGAAAGCTTCCTTCGCTGAAAAGCAGTTTCTTCATTAGGGCCACCCAATACCTTATGATATTTGCGTTGTAGCCACAGGCTCAAATGCAGCGCTCCCTCCCTATGTCTCGCAAGATCGAGCCCAAAAGACCCGTGGTGTCTTTGTTTACCGGACTGTTGGTGATCTCGACCGGATGATCGCGTTCACCCAAGAGCACAAAGTCGACACTGTTACCGTTGTCGGTGGTGGCTTATTGGGATTGGAAGCGGCCAAGGCTTTACTCGATTTGGGGACCGTTGGAAATGTTGCCATTGTAGAGCGCAACGAATGGGTGAGTATGCGTAGTGTTCAGGTACAGCACCGTCTAACTGTTTTGTAGGTACTCAGTCGTCAATTAGACGGTGATGCAGGGCGTATGGTCATGGAACAGGTGAAAGCACTGAATGTTGATGTGCTGTTGAAGACCCGGATCCAAGACCTCGTCGTCGATGAAGCCCCAGAGAGTGGACTGTCCACCCTCACTGGACTTCAACTGGAAGGCGGAGACAGATACTCCTGCGAGATGGTCTGCTTTGCCATCGGTATCACACCTCGAGATGAGCTCGCAGATGTTTCTGGCATAGAGAAGCACAGCTCTGGTGGCTTCCTCGTCAAAGATGATCTCAGCACCTCCGCTCCCAATGTATACGCCATCGGTGAATGTGCATCCTGGAACGGAGAAACCTATGGGTTGATTGCTCCAGGCGTAGAAATGGCCGATATACTCGCCTTCAACATGACTGAAGGCGCTAGTCACAAGATGCGGTCCATGACCACCCCCGACCTTAGCACCAAGCTCAAGCTTATGGGAGTAAATGTCGCCAGTTTCGGTGATTATTTTGCGGACAGGAAGCCGGCCACAGCATCCACTCATCCTAGGCGTCGCAAACCGGCGGTGGACCAACATGCAGCAAATGGAAGTGCTGCTGTAGAAGGGGCAATGGTCATTCCGGGGCAGGTTTCTGTGAATCCTGTCCAGCCAACACCCACAACCAGCAATCCAAACGTTCGCTCGTTGACGTATCATGATCCTTTTACCAACGTCTACAAGAAGTATCTTTTCACTTCGGATGGAAAATACCTCTTGGGCGGGATGATGATTGGCGACGTGAATGATTATACCAAGCTCCTGTCAATGGTCAAGAAGAAGGTAGGGAGTATGCCAGACTCAGGGGTAATTCTTGCTGATGGTACGACAGAAACTTCTGGAACATCCGCCCGGTCAGCTCATCCTTGGAGTGCCGCGAAAGGAAGGTGAAACCGATGGAGACGATCTGGACGAGGACGCTCAGATATGCTCCTGCCACAATGTCCCGAAGAGCGCCATCACAAAATGTGTAGCTGGTGGCTGCTCTTCGTTTGGAGAACTCAAGTCCAAGACCAAAATAGGCACAGGCTGCGGAGGTTGCGTCCCTTTGGCGACATCTATTTTCAATGGAGAGATGAAAAAGGCTGGACACTCTGTGACCAATACACTCTGCCCTCATTTCAAGAAGTCCCGGCAGGAACTGTTCATGATCGTAAAGATCAAGAAGCTGAAGTCTTTTCAGGATATCATGACTCAAGTTGGGGAAATCCCCACCTCGTTGGGATGCGAAGTCTGCAAACCAGCGATTGCCAGCATCCTGTCCAGCCTGGTCAATGAATTCGTCATGGCCGATAAACACCATCAGCTGCAAGACACCAATGACAAGTACCTGGCCAATATACAGCGGAATGGAACGTATTCAGTTGTGCCAAGAGTAGTGGCAGGAGAAATTGTGAGCATCCGCCTTCTTGTTCGGGTGACCCCTGTTCAAACTCGATCCAGACCCCCGCCAAACTGAAAGCGATAGCGACTGTGGGGGAGAAGTACCGATTGTACACAAAGATCACTGGAGGGTGAGATTCTTTCTAGAATCTCGGTTGCATCTTCTTAATCATGGTTCAGGCAGCGGATCGACCTCTTTGGTGCGGCCAAACAAGATCTACCGGATATCTGGGAGGAATTGGGGAAGGCAGGGTTTGAGAGCGGACACGCATATGGCAAAGCGCTAAGGACCGTCAAGAGCTGCGTGGGGACGTCATGGTGTCGCTTCGGAATCGGCGATTCGGTTGGCTTTGCCGTTGAACTTGAAGAACGATACAAGGGAATAAGAGCACCACACAAGATCAAAGGTGGAGTCAGCGGATGCGTACGAGAATGTGCAGAGGCACAAGGGAAAGGTCTGGATGCATTCCCGAAAATGCCCCTGTATCTGATATCGCCGATTGCCCAGATTTTGGCGTCATTGCAACCAGCAAAGGATGGAACGTCTACATTGGAGGAAATGGAGGCGCCAAACCACGGCACGCAGAACTGCTAGCCGCAGACGTTTCTAGGAAGAAGGTGAGATGCGATGATTCCCTACTTAATTCCATTCATATTAACAGGATCCGCAGGCTGTCAAGTTCATCGATAGATTTATCATGCTATACATCCAGTCAGCCGATCGCCTGCAAAGAACCGCACGCTGGGTGGAGTCACTTGCAGCAAACGGAAGGAGTGGTCTTGAATATCTGAAGAAGGTCATCATCGACGATTCTCTTGGAATCTGCAAAGATCTGGATGAAGCTATGGATGCCTTAGTTGGCACTTACTTCGATGAATGGGCTGAGGTTGTCAGAAACCCGGAAAAGCGAGCCTTGTTCAGGCAGGTCAGTGAATGGATCGCGTGAATCTGCGATGCTTTACTAATTGTGTGAATCCTAGTTTGCCAATACAACAGAAATTAAACCTGGTGTGGAAAACATACAGGAGCGTGGACAAACTCGTCCTGCCGACTGGCCCACAGAGACTCCCTCGTTGAAGTTCGACACGAAGAGCATTGATGGCGGCAATTGGGAATGGCGTATTGTCGCAAAATTGCAAGACTTACGACCGAGCACCCAGAGCTCATCTTCTATCGTGATCAATTACTCCGATACACAGATTGCAATCTTTCGACTCCCTTCTGGCCAGCTTTACGCCACACAACAAATGTGTCCTCATCGACGAGCATTCGTTTTGGCCGATGGCTTAATAGGAGATACTGCTGACGGCAAAGCCTATGTGTCGTGCCCCCTGCACAAGTATGTATTGTAGTGTTGCCCAGGACCGGCGGCAGCTGATAGTTCTTGCAGGCGTAACTTCCAGCTTGACACGGGGAATTGTCTAACTGATGATGATTACCGAATTATGAGTTTTGAGGTAAGTCATTTTCTTGGGCGAGGTACCTTCTGACCATTCTTCACGCAGGTAAAGGCCATCGGTGAAGATATTCTTCTGAAGTTACCCGATGCAGAGATTCTTGACGAGGTGCTGGGAACTTCGAAGTGGATGGTTAGGAAAGCTAAAGAAGAGGTTAGCAAAAGAGGAGCAGAGCACATTGAGATTGTTGGGCCAGCACAGGAGAAAGCTCCCGATGCCGCGGTTCAAACAGAGTCACCCAACGGTAGAATATCATGCACCTCTGCTATGGATTGGTAGACGTAGATATTATTTAGAATTGAAGCAACTCCCCAACTTGAATTCCTACAATCTGAATCCGGCAATATCCTTGGCGGAGTTGACGCGTCGATAAACTGGGATAAAAGGTGGAGAGCCTCGCGTTTGGACGCGTCGTTTCCTCATGGCGGACACACCTCAAGCAAAGAAACGTAGAATGTCTGGCTCCGCAATCGATGAAGATGGCCCAATGGCTCCCGTAGCCAATTTACTCATTAAGAGGCTGTCCCAAAAGGCCAGGCTGCCAACGAGGGGTTCGGCACTTTCTGCAGGATACGATTTGTACAGGCAAGAATACGCCTTTTTGTCTCTTTGTCGCAAACTCATTGATCGTGTAACTACGTACAGTGCTGAAAAGAAGGTCATTCCTGCGAGAGGAAAGGCGCTTGTGGATACACAGCTTTCTATTGCTGTCCCTGCTGGGACATATGGTCGTGTTGCCCCTCGAAGTGGACTAGGTAAGAACTTTCTTACCAGGAGCCTTAAAAACGACTTGCTTAGCCTACTATAGCTTCTAAATTCATGATCGACACGGGTGCAGGAGTTATAGATGCTGACTACCGAGGTGTTGTCTTCGTCTTACTGTTCAACTTGTCTGATAAAGACTTCCAAAGTATGTTCCTCTCATGCGGACAAAGGAAGCACTGATTAACCCTTTTCTAGTTGAGGAAGGCGACAGAATAGCGCAACTCATCATTGAAAGGATTTATACCCCTGAAATCCTAGAAGTACAGGTCTGTACTCTACCACATCCTCGTGTATTGCCACTCATCCGGTTATTCTTCCCCAGAACCTCGATGAGACTATCCGTGGTGCGGGAGGTTTCGGTTCTACTGGTGGTCATGGCGCTCTTGCTGCTCCGCCAGCCCAATCATAACCTTTGTAGACGCCCAATGATGCCCAATTTATCTGATGGAATATACACCTTTTCTTGCTCTATGATGACTGTGACCGTCGCTTGTCAGAGTCGACAACATAAAACCCATCCAAAGTGCGGGATGCGTGTTTGAGAAGGTCTTTTCCCCTCGGTGCTTCTTGCGCAATGCCCATATTTGGCTGGCTGCCCTCGGGAGTGTGATTGATATGCCGTGACGGCTGAACACCAGTTGTATCAACAAGCCTTACAGCCTCGACAAGCTTTATAAGCTCTTCCATCTCCGTCTTGAGCTTGTTGTACTCAGGAGTGCCCTCTTCAGGAGGAATGAGTGCCGAGAGTTCGTGAAGCCGTGTCAAAGCGGTCGCGGATAGTGTTGGCTTGGGGTATGATGATAGGAGCTCATTGACGGACCAGGTCGGTTTCAGCGGTATCCCACATTCGTCGAAACCATGCTGGCTCGAGTTGAGTCGACGCTGTATGAATGGCCGAATACCTCTGGCGTAACGCGAGACGCGCCACATCGCTCGACTGTGAACGGAGGAGGCACAGTGCGGAGTTTGAAAATATCACTTTCCCTCGAAATGTTGTGGACGCCCATTCGACGCGCTGGCCTTGAGCAGTCCATAAAGAAACTTTTGCCTGCTCAGCTTCCTCCTTCATTAGCATCAAGGCCAGGGAACTTGTACGAAGTTCTCTCCAGGACAGCAGACGGAGGAATTGGCAAGAAGGTTCACCAGGTCAGATGGAGTGACAAGCAAATTGGTGACTGCTATTGGGTAGTCACTCGGGCAAATTTCAAGTGCGAGGGCAAGCATGGAAAGGCATGGGGGAAGCTATTCTGGAAAGGTACGTGGCTGGTGTACCTCTTCGATAGCTTTTGATATCTGACATATTCCGGCACAGACAAGCTAGTGAGCGAACGAGAGCAGAGGATACGGGGTTCCTTAAAGTACACCTGGCAAGAAGGCGCCTCTGTCGCCAGGACCCCAAAGCCCTCACCCTCATCGCCTCCGGTACGTTCGTTTCGTACAGGATATTTCTGCTCTACTAACATCAATTCGCAAGGCATCATGAGGTTCCCTTGGTACAAGCCACTACTCGCCGAATGACTGGTTCAAATGTTGAATTATAGACACGGAGAGCTAGAAGTGCGAGTCCCTTCGAGAACCGAGCGGACTGCAGTCGTACACATGCTACGTTAATCATAATCATTGTTCTCTTACTAGCAACTAATGAACCTGCTGAACTACACAAAATCTCTCTTTGGCATGTCATAGTCCTCTGTAAGTTGCTATCTGCGCCCTCAGGCGCGTAATTTGGCCAGCCGTAAACTGGTTGATGCAAGAGTCATCACTCCAATCCATATAATTGTCTGGGAATGCAGATTCAACATTTAACTTCAAGCCACCCGGATATATGCACTCACGAACTGGGTCAAGACCTGGCGTATCAGGGCAAGAATCTTGAGTTTCTGGGCACCCACTGGCAGGGAGATCTTGCGCTGGAGTGTCGCTCACGAAGTCGCCATCACCCTCGCATCCTCCTTGAAACGTGTGGTAGAGACCGACCCAGTGGCCGGTTTCGTGTGTGAGTTGCTAATAATGAAAGTAAGCACCCAACCTCAAGAGTTCCCTTTCTCAGGAGCTGACCTTTCCTAGATTGAAACGATCATATGTTCCACCTGGTAGGGTGGTATACCGAAGAACTATTAAGAGGTCAACAAGCTGCATCCCGAGGCAACTCAAATTGACTTACCGACACCGTCATCTGTTGGATTGACCTGGTAGTTCCAGGGGAAGGTCGAATAACCGAGTAATCCACGGGAGTGAGTATTGTTGAAGCTGTGTGTATTTGTCGTGACCAGTAAGTCTTTGTCGTTCCTTATAAGGATTTCGCCTACCTAACGGTGTAGACATTTAAATCCGCCGCCCCACCCTGGTGAAGAGCAGTTTTCATCTCTGTTTGAAGTGGGAACCCATTCGCAACGTTTCTGAACCAAGAATCGTTTGTTACTCGATTGATCTGTGCTAGTTTGAATGAGATTCCAGTGGGTTTATAGTCACTGTTCAGTTGGGCGATCTGGTCGTGGATTTGGGAATTTCTGGGAACCAGCGGGTGGTTGAATGAGGTGTTATTTTTGGAAGGAACTCGAAGACATACGGTACGTTTCCGCCTTCGAGAGTTTTCGCGTTTCTGATGACATGGAAGTAGATGTTAACCTTGACCGCCTTCTTGGCGTCTACACGGTTAGGAGAGAGAGCAGCTGCTCGGAATTGACGCTCTGCTTCACTGATCTCAGCTTTGGAAGGGTTTGAGCCACAGGCCCTCCTACAGGAATGGTGACAATGGTCAGATGGGTTGCTATATGCGCAAGCAAGTTGATTACTGTGCTGTGGTTAAACCAGCCAACCAGAGGAGAGAGGTGACAAAGAGGTTTAAGGATTTCATCTTGGAACTCAAACCAACCGAGGAACCTTCCATTAACGTCCTCCTCTATATAGAGCACCTTTCAATGCCAAGCAATCGCATAAAAGCCATTCTGTCATTGACGCTCCTCAAGAACGGGAGTGTGTCGCCGTCGAGCTCGGGCACGCTCAGGGCAAGATCCTTATCCCAATGTTCTCGTCCACGCAGAAGTTCGAGTAGAACAACACACTATACTAGCCAGGATGGGCGGTATGCCACCGAGATCGACGGGTCAAAGGAAAGAACAGGGTGGTTGCAAGCATCAAACCGTAGGCGCTGAACAATACATATGGAACCTCGAGATGTGTGACTGGGAGGAATGGAGAGAATGTAGGTGAACTCGTCGATCGAGGACAAAACCCGAGTGCTGTCACAGGACCACAGTGGCTTGGCATGATCATCGTGAGGTGTATATCTCCAGCCACAACGAAGATCTGATGACGCTCATGAACACATAGGGGCTCTCACAGATTGTTTTGAAGCAAAGGAAAGGCTATGTTAATGAAGTACATACATGGTAGATACCAGTACAAATAATTTACTTGTAAGTGAGTCCAGAAGGATTGAGGGTATCGCCCATACATGAGTAGAAAATTAAACGAAATTAAACGCCACGGTAGGTGGACATTTGGGATTGCAAACGAGTGACCTGACCAGGAGTGAACTGGTTCATGCAGGCGTCGTCGGAGTAATCCATGTAGTTGTCTGTAAGGCGTCAATTAGCCTCTGCAATAGATTCCGTATAGGAAATTGAAGGACTTACGGATCGGGTCGACGCCACCACCGGAGCAAGTATCGCGACCAGAAGGGCAGCCAGAGGCGGGAGATGCCTCAGGGGGAGTGTCATCGACTTCATCACCAGCACCCGAACAACCACCCTGGAAAGTGTGGTAAAGACCAACCCAGTGACCAGCCTCATGTGTAAGGGTCTAAAGACGATGTCAGATAACAATCAGAGGAGATCAAATGAACAGCAAACTTACAGCACCCAAGTCGTAAGGAGCAGAAGAACCGCCAGGGAGGGAGGAGTAGAGGATGACAACACCATCATCGGAGGGGTTGCTGGCGTAGTCCGAGGGGAAGGTTGCGTATCCCAAGAGACCTTGACCGGATCCAGCCTTGAAACCGACAGTGTATACATTGAGGTCGGACTTGCCTCCTTTGCGAAGAGAGGACTTCATAGCGGTTTGCTGAGACTCATCAGGTCCAACGTTGTTGAACCAGTCCGAGTTAGTGGTGCGGGTAGTGCCAGCGAGTGTGAAAGAGAAGCCAGTGTCGGCGTAGGCAGAGTTGATCACACTGATTTGGTCGGCGATCTGAGAGTCACTGAAGGATTGCGTCAATCAATGGAGAGTGTGCGATCGAAGCTATATGGACGTACGGAACGTTACCACCGTCTACACTGCTATCCGCGCTGATAACATGGAAGTAGACCTGAATGAATGGCTTTAATGGATATGAAACCCTCATTTAAGTGGAGTGCTACACACATTGAGGGTGGTCTGCGCCTGGAAGGAGCTGGGTGTGACCTTGTTCTCTTGGAAGTGCCTCTCAGCAGCAGCCTTCTTCTCTGGGCTGATGTAGGTGCCACAAGTCCTGTAAGGTGATGGTGAGTGACGATCGAGGCCTCATCGGTCGTGATGCGCACCTCTGTGTGATGTTGTGAGGAACAGAAAGGACGGAGGAAGCGGTGAGGAGGAGGCTGAAGGCAAGAGAGGCGATCATGGCTGAACGAGTACTCAAAGCAGAGTGAGGAAAGTAGTTGGCCTAGAGGCCAGCTTTTATACGTTTCCTCTCTAGCGTCAAAGGCGATCCAGCTTCTTGGCGTCCGGGGAACATGTTAGGGAAACCGGTCAGCGGGATCAAGACCATGTGGTCCGCATTGTGATTATGCAGTAAGGAAGAGCCTCAAAATCATCTCCCGCATGCAACAAGCGGGAGCGGGTAAGTCGAGGTTGCTACCGATCACAACAAGAGACGTTGCAGTGGATAAAGGTGGAGAGGCCGCGGAGTTCAAACTTGGTATTTTCCATCTGAAATGGTTTAGACCATGTCAACGACAACGGCAACGGTGTTCATTTACTGCCTCCTGAGCGTCCGGAGGGTGGCGGTTGTGCATACTGTGCCCACATGTACCAGTTGTCAAAGAGAGCTGAGACTGATTAGAAGTAATGGATCGCTCGTGTTGACATTACATTACGATGGACAGAGGCCACCGTCCACAGTGTCCCGACGGTATTTTGCGCCGAAATTTTCAAGTTGGGCGCCTTTTCAGTAGAAATTTTGAGCAACGGACGTTGGCAAAGAAATATACTGGTGATTTCAGAAGGAGGAGGGCCTGGAACGATATCTTGCTATCCGAACAATGGCTGTAACATCTCGCTCTTGCGACGCCTCACAGCGCCTGCCAGCACAAGCATGGGGATAGAGGCTCCACTGAACCCTAGTAAGATCAACGCACAGGCATGAGGCGTCGTGAACAGCAGGCAGGACCACGCTGGACGATCTCTGCGGGCCAGGTCAAATTGAAAACTGTCGGCCAAAGCACCCTAGATGGGATTCGGAGACTCATATTTGCGGGAAGGCGAGAAGCTGCTTCCGCCGATCGGTACAAAGGCTGAACGATGAGGACAAGATCAAAACCAGTTTGGTTGTGTTTGGCAAGCGCTGCTCTTTCGACCCAAAAGGAGAAACAGCGTCGTCTATTTTTAGACACACGCTTGCTCTTTTCCAGGTGCTTTCGATCTTGTAACTTTCGGGTTTTGTCGCGGGTTCTGTCGAAGAGAAATTTCGCTCTGAAAATCCCGCATCCGTAGCTTCCTGTATTCTTGTAAAAAAAAAACCTGAGATATAGTGAAAATCTTGTCTATAATTATCGCCCTGAGTCACTCACAAGACCGGGATTTGGGGCAGAAAAAAAGGGTCCCGGTGGATTCGTGTTGGGAGTCATGAAGTACAGTAATCTTCCATGACTATCTAACTACGCAATGATACCACGATACGTAGCGATCTGAGCCTTGAGGCGAGTTGCTTGGCCGGGAGTGAACTCGGACATACAACTATCATCGGTATAATCCATGTAGTTATCTATAGAGACGATCCAGACATCAGACTGCGAAAGTTCGAAGGAGTAGAGGCTTACGAATAGGATCGGGACCACACCCTGCGCAGGTATCACGGCCGGATGGACATCCGTAAGCAACAGAGGCCTCAGGACATGTATCGGGGACGAAATCGCCATCGGTGCAACCACCCTGGAAAGTATGATAGAGACCGACCCAATGGCCAGTCTCGTGTATAAGGGTCTGAAGACGATGTCAGATACCAGCCAGAGGCAATCATATAATGAGCACGCTTACAGCACCCAAATTGTAGGGGGCAGCAGAACCACCAGGAAGCGAAGAGTAAAGGATCACGACACCGTCGTCTATCGGAGCGCTGCTATAATCCCAGGGGAACGTAGAGTATCCCAGAAGGCCTGCACCAGCGCCAGAGTTAAATCTAAAATTTGTATTCAGCCCAGTAATAGAGAGAAGGTCCAGATGTGGACTTGCCCAACAGTGTAAACGTTGAGATCAGCCGCTCCTCCTTTGCGGAGGGCGGTCTTCATCGCGGTCTGTGCAGCATTGCCTGGCCCAACAGTGTTAAACCAGTTGGCATTCACAGTGCGGTCGGTCCCAGCGAGACGCCAGCTGACCCCAGTGCTAGCATATGCTGAGTTGAAGACACTCATTTGGCTAGCGATCTGTGAATCACTTGGACGGAGTCAGCCTATAAGAGTATATTCGACATTTTATGGGCAACATACGGGATATTCCCACCGGCCAAGGTGGTGTCTTTGCTGATGACATGCCAATACACCTATTGAATCTTAGTTGAAGGTATTGCAGTTTCAAGAAGTGTGAAATGACATTTATCGTAGCTGCTAGTTGCCTGGTTGGGTCGGGGACAACTTTGTGTGCCTGGAAATGCCGCTCAGCTGCAAGCTGAGCCTCGTCACTGATGACGGTGCCACATTCTCTGCAGAAATTGCTATGAGTGACATATTTGCCAAGAGTGTCAAAGCGCTTTACCGAAGGAAGGTAGTGTTACTGAAAGGCGAGGCGATGACGGAAGAAACGCTGAGCAGAAGACCGAAAACCGCAGCCACGAGCATCATGTACTAACTTCCACAGATGTAGCCATCTCCGTTATCGAGTGTAGCATATTTATGGGTTCTGGAACTGTCAGACGAGCTTGAAGCTGCCGGGGTTGTTTTCGAGAGAGAGAGATACGGTGAACGGGCCAAGACAGCCTCCATGCGGACCCAACCTCCCTCATGTCAGGGATTAGTGGATAGTGACGGCACGGAGAAAGTCAGCAGACGAATTCTGTCAACATGTAGGCGTTGAGCATTTAAAAGCCTGTCAGTGTAATTCGTCGATAGGATGAAGTGATGGCCAGGTACCAGTCGATAGCTCTACGAGATCCACGCTTGCTCGTTATCTCATTCTCTTGGCTTTGCCTTTCATGGATAAGTGAGGAGATCATGAGATTTGGATTGAAGTGACATTCTCCGAGAACAGAATCAATGATGCCCGAGTCGAGGTTTTAGTTCCTTTGAGAGAAAAGGATCTTGAACTGAGAAGGTCAGAATACGTACAAGCATAATGAGCTCTCTTCAAGGGGGCTAGGATTCGCTAGTGAGGGAAGGTAGTTCCTTTGCATCGAACTGCGTTGAGAGGAAGTGAAAAAGATACAACATTCCGTCCAAAATGCACATGTTACGTTGCGCCCGTCGGACTCGGGGGACGTGTCAAATAGAGCGCGAGTCCATGAGGTGTTATACGAGGCACGAAAGCACGTCGGGCCTGCCCAATTGTGTGGCATAACTCTTGAGTATCTCGAGGATACACCTTGGTGTCACAATTCGAACTTGAATGTATGTGTATGTGTGTTTTGAGCGGATGCACCATTCATTATTTGCACTGATCGGAGCAAATTATGATCATCTGGGGCGTAAACTACCGTATATAGGGATTTCTGCCGTTAAATCTTACTGTAAGGCTATCGCCAAAAGTGTAACCAACTAAAACACAAGAGTTTTTTTCTTTTTTCTTTTTCACAATAAGTGAGAGAGTGGGTTCATGTTCGAGTCGTAAAATGCAGTAAGCTTCGATCGCTATCTACCTAGGCGATGATACCACGATAGGTGGCAATCTGAGCCTTGAGACGAGTTGCTTGGCCGGGAGTAAATTGGGTCAAGCAGGTATCATCACCATAATCCATGTAATTATCTGGTAATGGTCCGTAATCAAGCTGTGAAGTTCAAAGGAGTCAAGACTTACGAATGGGGTCAGGACCGCAGCCAGCACACGTATCACGAGCAAAGCATCCGAATCCATTAGCGGGGGATGCCTCGGGACATGTATCGGAGACGTAGTCGCCGCCTCCTGACACGTCGCAACCGCCTTGGAAGGTGTGGTACAGACCAACCCAATGACCGGCCTCGTGTACAAGGTTCTGAATACAACGTCAGATCTCAACTGGAGACGTTTAAAAAAAGAGCAGACTTGCAATACCCAAATTGTAAGGCGTAGCAGTACCGCCGGGAACCGAATCGTAAAGTATCACGACGCCATCGTCTTTCGGAGCGCTGCTATAATCCCAGGGGAACGTAGAGTATCCCAGGAGACCAGCGCCAGCGCCAGAGACAAATCTAGGACTTGTGTCCAGTTTGGTCATAGAGAGAAATCCAGATCATAACATACCCAACCGTGTAAACGTTGAGATCGGCCGCTCCTCCTTTGCGGAGAGCGGTCTTCATCGCGGTCTGCGCAGCATTCCCTGGCCCAGCCGTGTTGAACCAGTTGGCATTAACAGTGCGATCTGTCCCGGCAAGACGCCAACTCACGCCGGTGCTAGCATATGCAGAGTTTAAGACGCTGATTTGGGCAGCGATCTGTGAGTCACTTGGATAGGGTCAGCCTACGAGGGTATAGTCAACCAGATCGTGAGCGACGTACGGGACATTCCCGCCGGCCAGGGTGACATCTTTGGTGATGACATGCCAATATACCTGTGAAATCTCAGCGAAAAGTATCGCAGGTTCGAGAAGTGGAACAACATTTATCGTAGCCGTCAATTGTCTGGTTGGGTCAGGAATCACTTTGTGCGCTTGGAAATGTTGCTCAGCTGCAATCTGGGCCTCTGCGCTAATGACAGTGCCACATTCTCTGCGGAGATTACCATGAGTGACTCGGACATCTTTGCCAAGAGTGACAAAGCCTTTACCGAAGGAGGGTACCGTTGCCGAAAGGCGAGGCGATGGCGGAAGAAGCGCTGAGCAGAAGACCGAAGACAGCAGCCGCGAGCATCATATACTAACTCCCACAGAAGTTGTATTCCTTTGTGAATGAGTGTAGCATATTTATAGGTTCTTGAACTGTCACACGAGCTTGGAGATGGCCAGCTTGTTTCTGAGAGAGAGCTACAGTAAACAGGCCTAGACAGCCTCCATGCGGACTCAACCTCCTTCATGTCAGTCATTAGTCGATAATGACGGCACGGAGAAGGTCAGCAGGCGAGTTCTATCAACGAGAAGGCGTTCAGCATCTGAAAGCCTGTCAGCGTAAGTCTGTCGATAACTGGGACGAAGTGATGGCCGTGTACTTGTTATCTCGTTCTCCTGGCTTTGCCTTCCGTGGATCAGTGAGGATATCATGAACAGATCTGAATTGAGCTGACATGCTCCGAGAACGAAATCAATGATGTCCGAGTCGAGGTTTCGATTCCCTGGAGACTCGGAGTGCAGAGGAACTCACATTGAGAAATACGGAACACGTTCGAGCATGAGGAACTCTCTTCGAAAAGACCAGCTTTCTCTAGTCAGCGAGGAGAGTTTCCTCGAATCAAACGGCATCCAGAGTATATCAGAAAGGTACAACATTCCGTCCCAAATACACGCGTTACATTGCGCCCGTCAGACTCGGGGGACGTGTCAAATAGAGCGCGAGTCCACGAGGTGTTATACGAGGTACAGAAGCACATCGGTCCTGCCTAGTTCTGTGGAATGGCAACGAAAGACCACTGACATAACTCTTGGCAGTCGATGGAGCCGTAGAAGAGATGCAGCTGACTTGGATGTGGATTTGAACGAAACTTCATTGAGGTTTGTTTGTTTGGTTCTTGTGCCTGTCCGGCTCATCCTACTTGATCAATCGCAATCTCAAATCCGGCTTGACACGGATCTTGGGCTCGTTGGTCATAGATAGCGAGTTACACCTACCTGCATATGAATGTAAAACCACCGCATTTCTCTAGAGCCCGTCCTTGCGTAGCTCACTCTGCTAGTGGGGGAAAACTAGGTGCCACAAAAGTGTGGGTTCACCAAACAATCATATTTGACAAATATTTGAAGACACCCCTCCTACTTTATATGCCTACGCAACAATACCACGATAGGTGGCAATCTGAGATTTGAGACGGGTTGCTTGGCCAGGAGTAAATTCAGTCATGCAGGCATCGTCGGTATAATCCATGTAGTTATCTAGCAATGATCAACAACTTCAGGTAGTGTTCTCGGATCGAAGGAAAAGCATGCTCACGGATTGGGTCAACGCCGCCACCAGAGCAGGTGTCACGACCAGTAGGGCAGCCGAAGGCAGGGGAAGCCTCGGGGGGAGTATCGGAGACAGAATCTCCAGACCCAGAGCAACCACCTTGGAATGTGTGGTAAAGACCAACCCAATGGCCGGCTTCGTGAGTGAGTGTCTAAAGAATTATCTTATTAGAGCCAGTTTCCATTAGCATGAGCGTTCGTGGCCACACACCTGTCCCAAATTGTAGGGCGAAGCTGTACCACCAGGGACCGAGGAGTATAGCATCACGACACCATCGTCGGTCGGGGCGCTGCTATACGACGAAGGGAATGTAGCATATCCGAGGAGGCCAGCACCAGCACCAGAGACAAATCTATGAAGGATATAAGCACGCCTAGATCTAGCCATCGATCGTGATCTCAACAAAGACGTACCCAACCGAGTAGACGTTGAGATCAGCCTTTCCTCCTTTATGAAGAGCTGTCTTCATGGAACTCTGTGCGGAATTGCCTGGTCCGGCGGTGTTGAACCAGTTTGAGTTCACAGTGCGATCCGTTCCAGCAAGACGCCAGCTTAATCCGGTGCCTGCATAGGCCGAGTTGAGGACGCTAATTTGCGAAGCGATCTGAGAATCACTATGGATGGCATCAGCATAAGAAGTAGATTGGTTCCATCCGAATCGGCCTACGGGATGTTTCCACCGTTCAAAGTGCTATCCTTGCTGACGACGTGCCAGTAAACCTGTTCACCTCACTGAGATTGATATTCAGAAATTTTGAGAAAGAAGCTCACGTTGATGGTGGCCGCCAACTGCCTGCTTGGGTCAGAAACCACCTTGTGCGCCAAAAAGTGCTTCTCCGCGGCGGCTTGGTCTTCTACGCTGATGTACGTACCACATCCTCTGCAGGGTAGAGCTGAGCATTGCTTGACCAAAGTGAGCGTGGCGATGTACTCACCGAGTGAGGGTCGTATTCCGATAGGGAGATGCAACAACGGAAGAGACAGCAAGGAAGAGACTGAAGAAAACAGCACCGAGCATCGTATAACTGCTGGGGAAGTTGGAGTTCGTATTGAATGAGCTCCCTACATTTTATAGGTTTCTAGCCTGCCCATTTACGACCTGTAGGCTTCGATCCAAAGGCATGTAGCATGGGGCCAAGAATTCCCCCACGCGGTTGACTATCTTCCAAATCAGATTTTAATGAATGGCCACAGCAATAGGAAGGTCAGCAGATTAGGTTGAATGATGTAAAGGTGTTGTGCGTCTTAAAGCTTATCGAACGAAAGGAATCGTGGGCGTTTAATCGGTGCAATGTCAGTGGTCGGTGCCAGTCAAATCCGTTACGCGATTCGTTAGACCCGTACATCAACGTTATCTCGTTGTTCTTGGCCCTAAATTTCATTGGATGAGATGTTGCTGAACCCTACTCGAAGCCATGTGTATGCACAGGGAGTTGATGCTGCCGTGGTCTCGACTCTGTAACGCGCCAAGAGGATCTTTGGCAAGCAAAGAATATCCTTGCACATTGAAATAGTGAAACTGATCGTCATATTCTCGGAACAGAATATACTGCATGGTTGGTGTGAGCTTGTTGGACGACGAGAAGAAAAGAAGAAGTGCAGTGCGCGGAGGTAGCGTTGGTGTGCTCCACTGCAACCGCTGAACTCGGACTTGCAGGCGCCAAGCAGAAGGCCAGGCTATCTCTCCGTGAGGGGATATAAAAGGCGCGGCGTCGCGTTGGTACTGCGCAAGCAATGTGCTAAAGAGCCAGCCACACAAATCTTGGCGATGCAAGAGGGCGACAGCAGAGCTACAGCTGATTCTCGACCAAGATGTATCACCTGGGCGGGTGCGAGATTGGAGCTTTCTTGGGTTGAACCCAATTCAAAGCCATCCAATCAGATCCCCGAGCTGAAAGGTTGATAGTAGTTCTCGTTTGATAACCGTCCATGAAAATCATCAGAGCCAAGTTGAGCCAAGTTATGATTCAGACCTCTTCCCAAAAAGCATACTAGTACAGGCCTTCCCCGGATGTTTGCCTTGCGGAGCGTCGCAAGATGAGGAGAAGACTCGACTGCACGTGCAAACCATACTCCGTTACTGTCCGTGAAATGAGGCGTCTGACCTCTAGAAATTGAGAAGGTGGTAGGCCGTCTGAGCAGGGGATCATGATGGAGGGAATGGAGGGCCGGAAATGGTGGCACATGGAGAGTTGGGTCATGAGGTAATTTGAACCTTCACATCGACGGAGATAATCGGGACAATCCATTCCCTTTGAAATCCGCCAATCTGGATCACAATCGATCTGCTCGCGGATCCTTTTGAAATAGGTTTTGTCTGAGCAAGCCGTCCTCATCAGGGCCTTCAAACCATACGACCACCTGTGAATGACAACTCAGTTTGATATTTGATCTGCTTCGAGACGAAGATCTGGCGAGACGACAGATCGAGACCTGGGTAGTCGCAACGAGAAAGGAAATCGAATTCCTGAGGACATATCCAATTGAAGGCAGAAGACGGTTCAAGACGGGCACGTTCGAAGAAGGATAATTTATTGAGAAATTTTATACATGTTTTCGGTTTGTAAACTTCCAGACCCAATCCATCGGCCTCTTTACAAGGAACGAGTGACTTAGAGGCTGATTCCACGGTAGGTGGCTACCTGCGACTTGAGACGGGTGATCTGGCCAGGGGTGAAGTTGTTCATGCAAGCATCATCGGTGTAGTCCATGAAGTTGTCTGTATATATGATAAGCGTTCTGAAATACTGTGTGAATCAGAGCAGTGGACTCACGGATGGGGTCAACACCACCGCCAGAGCAGGTGTCACGGTTGGTGGGGCATCCGAAAGCAGCGGATGATTCGGGGGGAGTGTCAGAGACGGAGTCGCCAGAGCCAGAGCAACCACCTTGGAAGGTGTGGTAGAGACCGACCCAGTGACCAGCCTCGTGGGTCAAAGTCTATAGAAAGTGGCATATGAGCTGGAATCGATACAGAAGTATGCATTAGATCCTTACCTGGCCCAAGTCGTAGGGAGCAGCGGTTCCTCCTGGCACAGAGGAGTAGAGCATGACGACACCATCATCCTTGGGGTTGGAGGAGTAGTCAGAGGGGAAGGTAGAGTAGCCGAGCAGGCCAGCGCCGGAGCCGGAGACGAAGCTAGAACAAGGCTCAGGAAATGTTGAGATATTTCTAGTGCAGGGATTACATACCCGACGGTGTAGACGTTAAGGTCAGCAGCACCACCAGTGCGGAGCTGGTTCTTCATAGTGGTCTGAAGGGAGGAGTCGGGGCCGACTTGGTTGAACCAGTTGGCGTTGGTGGTGTGGGTGGTGCCAGCAAGCTTCCAGGTGATGCCAGAGCCTGCGTAGGCTGTGTTCATAACGGAAATCTGGGCGGCGAGCTGGGAATCGCTAATAGAGGAGTAAATAGACAGTTGGTCACTCGATCCTAGAATAACTCACGGAACATTGCCGCCAGAGAGGGTTGTGTCCTTCTGGATAACGTGGAAGTACACGTTGATGGTAGCAGCAGCAGTTGCACTCTCCTTGAA
Organism: Clitopilus hobsonii; assembly: GCA_015708445.2. Lineage (NCBI taxonomy): Eukaryota > Fungi > Basidiomycota > Agaricomycetes > Agaricales > Entolomataceae > Clitopilus > Clitopilus hobsonii. The sequence goes on along the minus strand of CP068001.1, from coordinate 1,333,863 downwards.
GGAGACCTTCTTGGCGGCGAAGTCGGCTTCCATCTTCGCGACACGCTCAGCGGAGACTTCGCTACCGCAGGTCCTGCGGGTGCTGTTGAAGGGCGTAGCCAACGCGGAGGCGACGAAGAGAGCAGTGACGAAGATGGAGCGAACCATTGTTTCCAAAGAGCCTGAGCTTGAAGGATGTGTTTCTCTGGTAAGATTGCATTCCCTTTATACCTTTGCATAGACCTCCAAAGCTGTCACCGATCGTTCGCTGTCCATGCGCGTAGATCAAGAACGGATCGCATTTGGCCATGCCGTGTTGTCTTCCTGACATAGAGATAGGTCAGAAGAGATAGAACCGCATGTACTCCTGTGCATAAACGAAGACGCGCGTTCAAGCTGGCGACTGTCGTCCTTGAATTCAAGTGTATTCGTCAAGAAGCATGCGGTGACCAAGGGCCCGGACGCTCGTTGAATTAGTTCCGTTGTCCTATCTGCATCGCTAATGCATTATTTATCCGATTATGGATGCACTTGAGTGAGTTATCTGTTGCATTTTGAACACTGAGTTCAAACCGGCGGACCGATAAGTGTTTGGGTGCATAGAAGAGCAAGTGATCGCCACGCGAAGAAGGCTTGGCAATGTTTTCCAGACGATGATGCTGGTGAAGGTTGTCAAAGGCGTTTCGTATGCCAAGACATTCGCGAAGGCAATCATATGGTGGATGAGGATATCTGGGGAGTAAAGGGGACCAGAGAAGTCTGTCAATCCATGCTCCGCATTCGGCAGAGAAGTGTTAGGTTCATGTGACAAGGCAGAATGGTGGCGACAGATGGAAGCAACAATCAAGAGGTTTCGAGCTCCAACGGATTGAATCTGAATACGATTATCATCAAATAGTTAGAGGACTTCTGGGGATGGAGAAGCAATCTGATCACACCTGACGCATAGATAAGGACCAGCGACCACATGCAGCGGCAAGGATCAAGGTTCCTTGCCAATCTGACACCCGTTACACACCGGAAATGTTCTAAGTTGTTTGAATGGCATGGTGTTAAACCAGCGTCCACCGGAGACAGCCAGCAGGCGATGGAAGGAGTTCTATATGGACGATGCAGTGCAAGGCAGAGAACGCCGCTATGAGCTGCTGCGCCAGCATGGACATCCCGGACAAGATTATCCGGTGGCAAAAAGCCATTCAGAGAGAGTTAACATCTGTTAAACTCGCGGTTGACTAGCCGGAGGGAAAACTCGGGATGTCAAAGCGAAGCCCATGCTCCTTGTATATTCGACTGACTTCTGACTCGGGGAGAGATGAGAGACCTGTGTGCCATTGGTGAGAACGCGTAGCTGTTGTCGAGTGTGAGCGAATGCTGGTGAAAGGACAACGGTTGGGCTACAGGTGTGGTCGTCTCGAATTTCTAGTTCTGCTGAAGTTTTGCTGGCGTTTAGGACATGTCCTGGTAATAAAGAGGGAGATGGGAGCTTAAACGGCTGTGATCACGCTCTTATTTGGGTTTATATAACTGCTCTGGACGCTTGAGAACACTGGCAGTCGTGACCGTCAGGGTCGATAAACCTTGGCCTCTGGTCAGCCTTGGCGATGGACGTCGACTGAAAACTGTGAAGTTTCTCACAGAACGGCTGACATAAGCTTTGGACTGGCCATTTTCACGTGTTCCGGCGTCATTCAGCGCGAACCCGCATCCAACAGCGCCTGGCTTTCAGCAGCCGTCCTGTTGCTCAACTTGGTTTCTTTCCATAATATCTGGCAGCAATAATCAAGTTCAGGAAGCAGGAAAGCGCCTCTAGACGAGAACCATGACCTCGAAGGACCTCATCGATGCTCAGTTCGACCGAGCTGTAGAGATAGTGCAGAGTCTACCGAAAACGGGACCCATTCAAACCGACTATGAGGAGAAACTCACCATGTACAGGTATGTTTCTGCAGGGCAATGCGCAGAGACTTATCATTGACATTCTCTCTTCAGTCTCTACAAACAAGGTTCTTGCCCCGTTAAGCGCTTGTTAGGACTTCTCGTTGATTGCAATGATTAGCTACAACTGGCAATGTCAAGACCCCTCGTCCAGGTATTTGGGATATGCTCGGAAGGGCTAAATGGTAAGAGAACTCTCATAAGCATGGAAGAAGCAGTTTGACATTGATCGTAGGGATGCGTGGGCTAAACATCGAGATCTGGACCCTTACGAAGCTAAATGGCTATACGTTGATGCTTTGCTGAAGGTATGAGTGTCAGGGGCCTCACAATGTGCAATGGTCTTCATACGATTATACAGGTTTTGAGGAAGTACTCGGATAAGACAGTTGCCATGACCTTGGTTGAGGAATTAGAATCCTATGGTGGTGACCCTAGTCATATAGTTTCGAGTCGTGCGTCCATCTCAGCAAGCCTCCTGAACCTTCTAAGGCTTATGTACAAAATTTGCAGAAACATTCACGCGTTCTTCGCCTGGTTCTGACTCTTCTGAGTCTACGGCGTCTGACGAAGAGGCACCGCAATATAGCCACGCATCCTTTTCACAGCATACCAGCCTTCGACCTCAAGACCCTCACTCAGACGGTGAAGACGAAGAGGAACAGCATGGACCCAGCGAGCTTCCTATCATTCAAACTAACGACACTGGTTCCCAGTCAAATAGGCCACCCTCCTCGATGTCTTCACGGAGATATCGGACGCCTATGGCTGGTTCGCTCGCAATGTCTCCACCTCCTTCACACCATAGTTTCCCACTATCTCAGCCCATGCCCACATTTGAGACACCATCTGCCTTCGCAGAAACATCACCGGTGTCTACTCCTGCCCTTCACTCGCATACCCCTTACGCACAGCAGTTCTCCGACTCGTCAAGAGCAGGCATGGCCACGCCAACGCATATGCAGAGGACCGGCTATCGCCCACCCTCTCGGCCACTCCAAGATTACCCCGGGCGACCAGCGTCCGTGTTGACATTGGAACGTGCCATTGAGAATGTTCAGATCCACTTAGCCGCATTAACGGAGCGCTTGGACTCCCTTGAAGCGTCGACATACTCCTCACGATCTCAGACACCTCGCCATACCGGCTCTCCACGCGGCCGTCGCAGTCCAACCGATCCTGATCGTCCCGAATGGGACCTGAACGATCTTGGGATGTGGTCTATATTGCTCAATCCACTATCGCGTGGGCTAAGGAAACTTCAGAACATGTCACAGTTCTTTGCACACAGTGAACACCGGAGTCCTACGGCGATTGTCGTTAGAAGATTGTGCCTGGACATGTCATTCGTGGTCTTTGTTGTTGCTTTCCTAAGATTGCTTTGGAGACGGAGTGGTGTGAGGAGAAGAGAGGTCAAGAGGGCGTTGGTTGTTCTGTGGAGGGCAGTAATAGGTGCTGGCCCGGACAGGTTATTGGACCACTAGGGTCCAATGAAGAAAATTGGAGGCTCATGTCACAGTATTTGCGAACGCATATATTCACCAGTTTGTCTTGATGTCGACTTTATGAAGGTCGGAATATATCATTTATCTTGGATCTTTGCAGACTACTAGATTCCTGGTACTACGTTATTTAGTGCTTTAATGCTTCAGAACATGTCCACCACGCAGCGGATGCAGTCTCCCGCCTGAACAAGGACTATAAGCGGTAGGGCGATGCAGGAAAGAGTTGCTACGTACATGCATATCATGGAAGCCCTTGTTGATCTCTTCGAATTTCCGATGGTGGGTGACATACTCGTCGATCTTGACCTTACCATCCAAGTAATCTAGCCATGCAAGGCGAGCCGATAAGTACATGGTATCAACAACGAGTGTAATTACGCACCCTTGACAAGTCCGGGTATCTCAGTCCTGCCTTTGACCCCTCCGAACGCTGTTCCGCGCCAAGTACGACCGGTTACCTGTGGTTTCGAGACGATGAGTAACTTGTCAGGGGATAATTGTGATCAGATAAGATGCTCACAAGTTGGAATCTACGACCATTTGTCAGAGATTGCCAAGAGAATAGGGATGAAAAGCTTACGGTCGGGTACTGATTTCTTGCCCAGCAGCAGCTACACCGATGATAGTGCTCACACCCCAACCCTTATGACATGCCTCCAAAGCGGCCCTCATAACTTGAACGTTACCGGTACAATCGAAGGTATAGTCGAGACCACCATCGGTGATCTCGACGAGATGATCTTGGATCCTCTTTCCTTCAGGTAGTTGGGTAGGGTTGACGAACTCCACAGCACCGAATTTGCGAGCCCAGGATTCTTTGCCGGGGTTGGTGTCAACGGCGATAATTCGGGAGGCGCCGACGAGGGCTGCAGTATTAATGACACCGAGACCAATTGCGCCACAGCCAAAGACAGCTACGGTAGAGTCCTCTGCGAATGAAGATGTTTTTGTGAATACTATGCGAGAGATATTATGTGAGAGAAATCCGTACTAATTCCAGGTTGTTTGACGACGGCACCCCAGGCGGTGGTGATACCACAGCCCAAGAGGCAGACTTTCTCCAGAGGAGCAGATTTGTCGACTGCGACTACAGAGACATCAGCGACGACGGTGTACTGAGAGAAGGTGGAAGTTCCCATCTGTCGATGCAATCAATACCATGCTAGAATGCCTTCAGTGGTATGCTTACAAAGTGGTGGATTGGTTTTCCATCCTTGGTGAAACGGCTGGTGCTGTCTGGCATCAAGCCTTGTCCTTGAGTAGAACGGACTGGTGCATTGTGAGTGACAAGGAGGTTAGGACGGCCTTTAGAAGCAGACCTTTTCCACAGAGGTTGGTCTTGCCGCTCTTGCAGAACTTGCATTCACGGCATTCTGTAAGGTAAGAGGTTTGAGAATGCAGAAAATATGACGAGAGGTCATCGAACCCACCTGCGGTGTAGAGGGGGATGACATGGTCACCAACTTGGACACTAGTGACACCTTCACCGATGGATTCAACCTATCAAAGTCAGACGAAGTTCACTCTGAACCACTTTTGACTACTCACCACACCACCACCCTCATGGCCCAGAATGACGGGGAACAAGCCCTGTCGATTAGATTGAGGATCAGCGAAATTTCAGCGCTAGCTCGTTATCGATGACGTACCTCGGGATCCTTTCCACTGCGAGTGTACTCGTCAGTATGGCAGATACCTACAATTCTCAGCGCAAGTCCAAGGAGAGCACACGAGAGACATACCGGTGTAAAGAATCTTGATCCTAACTTCATGAGCCCTAGGAGGAGCGACCTCGATCTCCTCGATTTTGAGTTCTTCACCAGCTCCCCAGCAAACAGCTGCCTTGCACTTGATGGGCTTTCCTGCAGTATCGGACATGATAGTTGCTACTAAGGAAGATATGTGGAATGTGAGAACTGAAGATGTAATCCGAGGGCGTTGATAAACGGGCCACAGAGGTCACGATCTCGACTAGAATGTTTATCCGCTTATGATTACGAGGGACACATGAGCAGGATGATGACATTGACAACTCCTCTCGTCCTGAATTCTCGACCTCAGCGTTTGTAGCCTTTACTGAGTCGAGTCGCCTTTATTGAGAAAGGCTCGACTGCATCGAAACCGAAGGCCGATTCTCTGCGGGATACGCAGAACAGAAGAAAGACTCGAACCCAGTGTGGCCTTGCGGCTTAGCTTGCTATTTACGATAGCTCACTGATCACGATGGCAAGGTCATATTCCGTGGTCTTTTCTAGTTCTGTGTCAGAAATCGATGAGATTGACGGATTTTCTATTACAATAACGGCCCAGAGAAATTAGGCGCCTGTTTGACGCCTAATGAATTGGAATTGCTGTGGCAGAAAGGGGCTATGCTACCTGCCTGATCTCTACCTGCGATGTCCTTCACCAACGTGTACTACAAGCGCGTGAGTTGATCCTATCTAGTGCTTCTCTGCATGGTTTATGCGAGGTTAATAGCAAACAGGGACAGCGAAAGCATGCTATGTGTGCTACAAGCCCACGACAACTGTTCTAGCAACAATTGATACCGTGGACTTTATCTATACATGTCCCGGCCATCTCCAGGATCATGGCTTCGCGACGAAGCTGGGCGGCGTCGATGGGGAGGGCGGTGGTCGGAAAATGGGACTTTCCGAAGAAGAAATAGCCAAGGTCAAGGAGGAATGGGAGGAACGACAAAGGAAGAAGGCGGCGAAGGAGAAGGAGGCTAAGGAGAAGGTAGAGAAGGACAAGAGTGAGAACAAGGACGGGGACAAGGATAAGGACAACAAAGAAAAGAAATCGACATCAACGCCCAAGTCGCCGGTCTCGCCACCACAGCCGGCGACGCCCAAACCCTCCCATGAACGATATGCTCTTCACAGGGATTTCTTCACCAGTGAGTTCAATCCATCCAGTTCCTCCGAAGCGGTGCCGAAGTCTTTGCAGTGCGGCAGACCGAACATAGAAAGCGCAGACAGGCGGCGCAAGCAAAAGCACTGGCGCCTCAACTGCCTCGTGCTCCTACAGGCAACTTTGAAGACAAATACTGAGTCAATTGTGGGCGGTCTTTTGTCGATATTGTCATCTTTGTCGTTAAACAGCGTTTATATGCGGAACCGTTTTTCGATCGGAGCTCCAAACCCCCTCTCCCGTTGACTCTGTTGACGCACTATTTCTCAAATTTGCTCAAAGCTGGCTGGCTCACGACTGCTTCTAGCTTACAAGCTCTGCGTATCGTTTATCTTACGTTCCCTCATTATTCTAAGACTGAACTTTCTGTCTGTAAAAACAAGTGAGAATATCCCGCGTCTTCGGCAATTAAAATATCATCGAAATCTGACAGAAATATCGACCAATCATCTTTAGTTTTATGCTCTCCAACGCTCACCCAGCGTTGTAATTCAATCAGTGCAAGATCATGAATAAGAATCCTTTTGTGCCCCAGCCATCGTATCCTCAGCCCCCTTTGCCTCCTGGGCCGCCACCGCCCCCTCAACCTGGGCAGTCGGATTATGCTGCATATTGGTCTGGGGGGTCTCAGCCGCCGCCGCAACAGGCAGCTGGACCATATAACCCAGCTTGGGGTTCTCAGCCTGCCCAGACGCCTCAGAGACCCACACCGGAGCAGAGCGCTCTGTATGCAAACTATGGATACAGTGCTCAGTGGCAAAGGCAGCAGCAGCAACAACAGTTGCAGCAAATGCAGGCCCAGTATCATCAGGCGCCTCCGCCACCGCCTGTAGCTCAACCTCCTCCGCCAGCTGCACAACCAGCTTATAACCCATATCAACCGGCTGCAGGATACCCGCAGGCTTACGTTCCTCAGCCAATGCAAGCTGCGCCCCAGCCCATACCACCGCCTGTATATCATCCGCCGCAGCCTCAACAACAATCTTTTTACCATCCGCCGCCTCAGCAGCAGCAGATGCAACAACAACAGCGACACCAAATACATCATACGCCTCCTCAACATTTACCGCCTGCGAAACGCCAAAGGTTTGAAGGACCGAATCCAACACGGATGCAACATCCTCCGCCGCAGCCACAATTTCAGGCGCCTCCGCCTCCACAGCAGAACATGGGACCATTTTCAGGCGGACAAGCTCAAAGGGGCGGAGCTCCGGGCATGAGTCATATGGGTGCAGGTAGAGGGGGTTCCCAAACAGGTAGGGGAGGCGCGTCCGGTGGAAATAGAGGGGGTAGGGGAGTTGCCACATCGGGTTCTAGAGGAAATTTGTCCGGAGGAAGAGGCCGAGGTGGGAGTTTCTCTACCGGTGGAGGAGGAATGAGCGGTGGGAGAGGCGGTGGAAGTTCAGGTTCACTTAGGGCCCATGGCTCACGGGCGAACTTTGGAGATCAAAATAGGCGAGGTGGAGGTGGAAGGAGTCAGTATGGGTATCAGAGTGGTTCGTTCCGAGGTGGTCGTGGTGGAGGGCATGCCGGCTCTGGTCGGTCTGGTCGACATGATGGATCTGGAGCAAGCGCGAAAGATGGACATACTTCGACTGGATTCGTTGGGAAGAAGGAAGAGAATAGGCGGACTCTTACAGATTTCAAGATCATTGGTCTTGAAATAAAGGATCTTGCGTGGACTTGGGGTGTTACACCAGCGCTTGCATCTGCACCGGCTGCTGTGAAAATCGAGTCTGCCGACGAGGATGGAGAGAAATCGATGGACCACGGCTCACCACAGGGTTTAACGGAGGATGCAGTCAAGGAAGAGGTTAAAGAAAATGATTCGCCCCTGCAGGAAAGCAGGGAGCTGTCGCCTATCCAGGAGAGCGAGCCCGATGTGCAGCAGACTCAGATTGATGATTCCCAGGTTTCTATTGATGATTCTCAAATGACTGTCAATGATGGCTCACAAGCGCCTGTTCTTCCTCCAACGCAGACTTTGGACGCGTTCTCGTCTCTTGCTTCTGTTGCGTCTGTGGCCGCTCCGCCCCCGGCAAGGTTGCGCATATACTTCCATACCCCGGTCAATGCGGATGATTCCCGACCAATTCCATATTCCTCTTCCACTGGCGGCAGTGGCGGTGGTGAATCCACGAGGAAGGGTAAAAGGAAGAAGCTGGAAGATGATGACGGTGACTTTGAGGAAGGACGGTCTCGACCTCCTCCACCTCAAATGCACAGCCAGGCGCAGAGCATTATCAGTGATGATCGGTCTGACATCGCACCCAGTGCTACGAGTGAAGGCGATTGGCTCATGGCGGCCATAGCTGAGACCGAGGAGGACGATCACAGACATGCGGAGTTGCTCACAGAGCACGATCAGGAAGAGGAAGAGGATGCTGATAGGCTACACGTTAGCCAGCTGGTGGATCCCACCGAGCAGGACGAGTCTGCGGATAGTGATCGTGCGCATGCGGATGTTGTGGCTGATCCTGCCGTCCCAGCTGATTCAAAACCAGACGTTGAAGACGAAGTAAAGGGTGAGTCCTGTTCAAGCTTTAGCAATGGAATCAATGTTGTGGACTTCGTCTCCAATTCTGGAGGCGATCCTTCGAAACATCTTGCTAATAATACTTCTGAAGGAACCGACGACGTGAATATGGTCGCAGCGGATAAGCAACCTTCTGACACAACTTCTGCACCTAGCCCAGAGACGGTGTCTCCTGAGGCGAAGGATGCTAGTAGTCCGGTTGATGCACATGCATCTTCCGAAGGGGAGAAAGAGGCTCCCAAGTCTCCAACCCCTGTCGCTGTCGCTTCCGATTCTACTATTCTTGCTGCCCCAGAGGCACCTTCTGCATCCGATTCTGTTGCTTCTTCAGAACATTCTTCTGTTTCTGCGTCCGTATCCACTGTTGTTCCTCCTCTTGCTCACTCCTCATGTTTTTCTTCTCTCTTCAGCATATTTGAGCCGCCACCAGGAGCGATACCTCCCTCAGAGATTACGATTACTGAGTCCCAGGTCATGGGTCTCGTCAAATCGTTATTGGGTGCTTCGCAGCCCACACTCCTTAACATCGACCAGCCTCCCAAGGAGAATGGCTCTGTATCTCCAGGAGTGGCTCCATCTGACGATGGTAGCGTAACCGTGACCAATGGTCCCGGCGTCGACCAGGACCATATGGATGACCAAGAAGAGCAATCGCAAGTCGCAGAGTTCCATCGACACGAGATGGACCACCTACCAGAACCACCTGCATCCCCACAAGGCTCAAACACGTTCTTGTCAAATTCGTCAACATCAACTTACGGAGGCTCTCCCGTGGCGCTTGCCCGGGCTGAACAGAAGACTGCTGGTAAGACACCATCTGCGAATCGTCTTTCTATTTCTTTTGCCGGAGGAGGCAGAAGGCTGGTCATTAATGCCGAAGTTGTGGAGAGCATGAAGGTATATCGACAGCAAGGCAGGATTGATGTGGTCCTCAACCTGATCAAAGAAGAGGAAGATGGCCTCAAAGGCATTCTGGTTCGTGATTCTCTCCGTGTATCAGGACATCGTTGTCTGACTCATGCCCTAGCTGGAACATCTTTCTGATGTTACGAAGTCCTATTTACCTCTGGAAAACGTACTTGAATCGTCTGACGGCACCTTGCCACCTTTCTCCAAGATGACATTGCCTGGAACAATGACACTACAAGTCTATCTGGATAAGGACAAACCTCTTTCAGAGCCCAAGTGGGTCAAGACTGGAGACATAACGGAGTGGCTGAGGACCATGTTCGGACGGATGTTCTGGGTAGCTGGTGATGCCGCTGAGGGATGGGAAAAGAAAATTATTGTTGCTGATCCTGATCCAGTGAGTTGGTTTGCTTTCTTCTGAAGAAATTCGTGACTTACTTGGTTCCTTCCAGCCACCAACTATTTGGACAGTACTTGAGGGTTGGGCGTCCAACTCTCCTGTGGGTACTGCTAGTGAACGTCAAAGATTCTTAAAGACACAGATGTCCGAACTCGAGAACGTGATGGAGGTCTTACTTCGCCTTGTTCGAGGCGAACGTGCAACACCATCCCATCAACTGAACCCCACTGTGTCACTGACAGGCCTCTCTGGTCCATTATTATCTGCTATGCAAGGTTCCGAGTACGGTTCGCAACAAACGCATGTCTCGTTGGCTGTTTTGGCGATGTTTAAAATGGCGATTGAATACGCGGAGAAGGCTCTTGGGACGGAAGAAGGCAAGAAGGAAGCTGAAGATAAGATCGGAGAGATTATCAGGAGCCTGCCCAGCCACCTCATCTATAAGAGTCTGGATGGTATATTCAAGGAGTGGCGAGTTGAGAAGAAGGGAAGGTAAAGGAGAGATGATTCTTCTTGCTATCGTGCACCCCTCTTGGTGTCCAATATATGCACATATTCTCTTTTTAGTAGCTTAATTCAAACCAGTAGACGTTCCAATATCACACCAGCGACTTCAATTACGAGCCTTCAAACCAATGTTCCTCGTGGAGAGTCGCACTTCGCTACTGCCTAAAATGGCAATGGTATCTGAGGTCACGAGGCAGAGATTCCGTTTGGCACGACGCGTCACCTTGACCTCGAGTTGCTTGCAGAAATCCTCACGATCCTCGACCTTATACGCCCATCCTTAGGCCATGGTACGCAGATTCAGCTGCATATGCTGTCCTTGACGTGTCGCTAACTTGGCCGAACAGTTCCGCAACACATACGACTCAGATAACACAGTCTTCTCCCCGCAAGGTCGATTGCATCAGGTCGAGTATGCGCTCGAGGCCGTAAAACAGGGTTCGGCTGCCGTTGGCCTTAGGAGCAAGACACACGCAATTCTGCTGGCACTAAAGGTTAGTCAATCTGGTATCATGATCTCGGTTCGGTCAAGCTGAAGTCGCTGTTTGTTTTGAGAGATCGACAGGTGAACTCGCCTCATACCAGCAGAAAATGTTCAGAATCGACGATCATGTTGGAATTGCTATTGCGGGACTCACTTCGGACGCTCGTGTGTTAAGGTACGCCTCAGAAGTTGGATGACTACTTCCAATGCTCATGAGAGTACCTGCGCTTTGTTTTTAGTAACTTTATGCGCCAACAAGCAATGTCCTCAAAGATGATCTTCAACCGACCCGTACCTGTCAACCGACTCGTCTCTGCCATCGCCGATAGTATGTTGCTCCATTCCAGCGATTGATACAGTAGTTGACAGCTTCACAGAGGCACAGGTAAATACCCAAGAATACGGACGTCGACCTTATGGAGTCGGTTTCTTGGTCATTGGACAGGATCAAACTGGACCCCATCTCTACGAATTCTCACCATCCGGCAACTCCTATGAATATTATGCGATGTCGATTGGTGCAAGGAGTCAGAGCGCAAAGACGTATCTTGAGAAACATTACGAGTCGTTTGCTGATAGTACGTCCTCCTCTCAGATGTTCATGTTATGGCGACTGACCACGACTCGATCACCTAGGTTCTCTCGAAGATCTGATCACCCACGGCCTGCATGCTCTGCGAGAGACCCTGCAACAAGATAAAGAGCTCACGATAAACAACACATCTATTGGTATCGTTGGCCCCTTCTCAGTTCACGAGAAGCAAGGTGCAGTGTCGGGAACAGGAGCTCCATCCGCTGGTGGTTCGTTTAGGATCCTAGAGGGAGAGAAGATCGACCCGTTCTTGCAGACCATGGTACCCAAAGAGACACCCGCTCCTGCTGCAAGCTCAACGGCAGCTAGCGGGAGTACAAGCATGCCTGGTGGTGATGAAGATGTACAGATGGCCGAATAAGGAGGAAATGCCGTTTATCAATTGTAATTCTTGTACTCTGCTTCACGCTTTATCAAACACGATTTCAACCCACAACGAGCCCGCGAAATACGCACGCAGAATTGGATTGGTTTCGTGGGTTCTGCGATGGAAGATTACAGCGATTATTCAACATTAGCTATTGTGCTACTTTCTAAATGAGTGGAGATATATGCGGCAATACTGATTAGCCAAGTCTAATTACTAGAAGTTTTGGAGGTCATTGAAGCGCGATCAATGACAGGCTTTGTGCTTTGCGCAGCTGCCTTTGTTTTTGCCCAAGCCTCTCTCCAGGCCCTGGCTGCCCTACCTGGACGCCTCAGCGTGATAAGGACATGCGTCATCGCGCTGAGCAACAAGACGCTCCCAGCTTGGTGGGCAGCCGCCAGAGGTACAGGTACTAGATACAACAGGGTTGAAATGCCCAGTAGCACCTGGATGTTCGCCATTCCGAACGCAAACGCCATAGCCCTGGCTGCAGCTGGTGGAATGGAACCGGGAAGTTTGGCCATTAAGGATTTGGAACGCCACCAGAGAGCTGCTGTGGCGAAGTAGGTTGTTGTTGCAAGGACGCGGTGATCGAATTGGACTGTCGTTGGGTTTTCGAAGACGTTGCGCCACCAGAGGTCGGATTTATCGGCTTGTTTGGCATAACGGGAGTCGAAAAGTTCGTCGGAGGGTGGTGCAAGGCGGCCGCCCATAAGTGGGAATTCATTGTAGAGAAGTCCAGCGTCAAGGCCTGCAACGAATGCACCTAAACAAAATGAGTATGTGCCCTGCATGCATTCAAAATCTATAGATACAAACCTGAAAGAGCAGTCAAAAACACCAATCCGGTGAGACCCCAAGCTTGTCTCTTGAAACTCTTCATAAGTGGGTTCTTGAGCATTCGTTGTAATGTCTCTGCATTTGATTGCTTTAGACCACTCCACATTTCACCCCTTGCGAACCTCCAATCCTTGAGAACTGCCATGCCAGTACCAAACACACCTAGATAGAATGCAAGGGCTGCACCGAGATGAGCCGCAAGCCTGTATTGGCTAACCCTAGGAACGCCACTGGGTGTCTCGTCGATGAGGGCCTGGTCCAGTCCAGACTTCACCATGTACCAGCCCAGAGCGCCTTGCATTCCTAGGAGAACAGAGAGACCTGTAAGGCGAAGTGCCATGGGTTTGGAGATACGTTTCTTGACGAAGAAGAAGGGTATGGGGAGAACGAAGGCAAGACCGATGAGACGACCGAGTAGACGATGGGACCATTCCATTGAGTAGATGAACTTGAAGTCGGAGAGCGTCGCTTGCGAATTGAGACTGTAGGGAAAGGATGGTCAGTTTTGTTCAGCAGCTTCGTAGCTTGGAATCACGTACACCCTAAACTCAGGCGTTTCCTTGTACTTGTCAAACTCCCTCTCCCATTCCGCCTCTGAAAGTGGTGGCAGAACGCCAGTAATCGGTCTCCATTCTGTGATACTGAGCCCGGACTCAGTCAGACGTGTCACTCCACCAACGACGACAACAGCAAACACGAGTGTGGACGTGATCACGAGCCATATTCCAATGGACTTTGGTGCAAGTGTCGGGAGGGGTTCGGGAGCCGGCTCTGTAGTTTCTTTGCTCGTGGTATCCTTCACATCTGTGAAAACAGCGTTCGGTGGTAGTGAGGCGGCTACTGTGGCAGAATGTGGTGTCGATTGTGTCAAAGAGCGCGACCACTGTGAACCAAGTCGGTCTTTGAGGTTACTCGCCAACAGTCGGGTGGCGGATTTGGGCTGGACAAGTGCATTTCTGGTGATGGCAGCGTTCCAGGACCTGGTGCTGGACACAAAGCTTCTTCTGAAAGACGAATATTTGGGAGAAAACGCTCCTGGAACAGCCCGTGAGGCTGTTGCCCTGCAGAGAAACATTTCTGTTCCCTAAGGAAAGTCGGGAGGGAAAACCGTGACCTTGAAACTTTGTCAAGGGATGACTAATCGAGCGCATCTCATGCCGCGATGACGCGTTTTCGAGTAGACCGGCCACCAAATCCTCTGACGCGCAAGGGAGGTGTCCATGGACATCAACACGGTGGCAATCAACATTATCATATGCTCTATACAAAGTACGACTTTTAGAGGGTTGATTGGGAGCTCCGAGATACGTATTCTCGATAATGCTTCTTTGGTGACGCAGAAATAATTCCCTGTATCTGTTTTGCCCACGTTGCTATTTGCCGTTTGAGGGAAGACTTACGGACAGCAGAGGGTTGATTTAAAAGAATATTGCAAGTCTAGTAGACAATCAGACGCATTACCCCAAATCACAACAAAGAATAACGTACCCGTAAGTAATCAACTATCCAGCCTAGCTCCTCTGGTCGAAGGTCATCGAATGGACCTTGACTATCCGATTTGACCTGCTTTGCTTCAGACTGGCAGCGGTCTATTTCTTTCTGTATAATTTTCTGGAGCTCAGTGCTCAGTTCTGCGTCGGGTGGATAATCACGCAAAGCCCAGGCGAGAATGTATCTCGCGAGGCCCTCTCCTTTGTAACCGTAGCCTCGATCTATGGATGCGTTTTTGGCATGTTTCAAGAGGAGAAGCTGCCGACGTATAAGATATTGGCCTGGTTCGATGAAGAATTTCCCAGAGCGGGATTGATCTTGTAAGAACTCCGGAAAGGTTGCATGGTGGAAATAGATTGAGGGCCTATGCTCATTAAGGGATGGCATACTTAAAATAGAATGTAGATCTGTAAGGTGCACGTAGATTTCGCCCGGAGACAGGAAAAGGTAGTCCCCAAAGAAACGCGGCGAGGGAGATTGGTGATTGAGGAATATGTCCCATGGTTCGCCGCCGGAGAAGTGGAATTTTTCTTGACACCGTATGGTAAGCACATCATGGACGATTTTCGAAGATGTCGGAGAGACTGTCTCTAAGACAAGAGTGTAGAGGGCGTCAAGCTCTGCAAATGGCGAGTCTTTGGGACTGTGACTGCGTAGACTGAGGACCTTTTCTAGGTTCACCGATGGGCTTTCGCGCGGCCGACTGACGTAGCGCACGACACAAGCTGGGTAGATGAATTGGCCGGATGATTTTTCGACGAGTTGGTCGATCTGAACATCTGTTGGCCAATTAGGGCCCAGGTAAGGGTGTTCAATGCTGAGTTCCTTGAATTTACATCGCAAGTACAGCCTTATATCCAACTTCCAGTCGTGTGCGTCGCTCAGATTGACGAGAAAGGCCAGATTTTGGAGCGGAAGCGTCTGAAAACGTTGACGGATCTGCCGCTCTGGCCGGCTGGCGACCAAGAACCGTATGTTGGGCATCTTTTGACCAGCAGAGGCCAAAGCATCCAGAATTTCGGCCTGTTGACTCTCGTGTGGCTGATTATGGTTCTCCAAGCAACACTCATCGAGCCCATCAATAATGAAGATGAGGGGAGGGTCGTCCAATGAGAGCCTTCCCTGCAGAGGAGCCAAAACAAGTTCAGCTAACTGAACTGCCGAGGTCTTCTGGAAGATACCTATATCGGAAGAAATGACGCCTTCAAGATAGGGCCAGGTATCAGGGCGTGATAGGGAGAGTTGATATGCAAGGGTTGGAATGAGCCATGCCTTCACGTTCCGCTGTGCCGCGGTACGAGAAAAAAAGAAACTTCCGAGTAGCTGCCCACTTGCTTTCCATCTTTCGGCAAGAGTCTGAGCGATCGCGGATTTGCCTGCGCCCGCTGGCCCGCTCAACCACAGGACGGGTTGTTTGTTATCGCTATCCTGTAGCCACTGGTCAATGCAATTCAGCACTGCGGTTCGCGTTTCTGGGTGGCATTTGGGTGGGTCGAATCGAGTGCTTGAGTCGTGCATCGCACCCCAGGCGACGTTGTCTCGGAGGGTGTCACTCGCACCTGTACATGACGGTCAGTGTGTAGCAGGAGGCCATTGATCGAATTGGCTACTTTTCTTATTGTTTGAGAGATTATAAACGTGTTGAGGGCCGGCAACATAGTTCCCTCCGTAGATTGAGGTGTTATTAGAGTCCTTCAGGATGGACATGATGGTAAGAGGTAGAGAGGGGTTTTGAAGCGGTGTAACTGCTCAAGCTCAATGCGAGAGCCTTAGCAAAACCATATCGCATTGGTGTGGATGAACATCGAGGTAATGGTAGTCAGCCTCACCGCCTCGCGTGCTCGAATACATGATTTTACCCGTATCTTTTGAGCTGATTGTTCCTCTAACTTCAACAACAACGGACGATCTGAGAGTTAGGGTTCTGTGGGCTCGTAAGACCTGCACGAGGCTCTCTAGGTTGCTTCTCAGAACTGAGCAGCTTCAAGTTCCTTCATGCCAGTTCGTGGTGGTGAAGTTCTCTCGGCAAAGGGCGAGAAGCTGACTAATCCTGCAAAGTCCTGTCGATCGTGTGAGTAGCGAACGCACCCAGGTTCATCCCAGGTTCATCCACCTCACTCTCCCCTCATGTCGTCCTCCACTCTTTTGAGGCAAATACCTCTTACTCACCAGTGCAGGCGTGCAGCTATTGCACGATACTACTCATCGACTTCTCCTGCCAACTCAATTGCTTCCGCATCTGGCTCATCGCTCGCGTCACGAAGGACATCCGAATCGTCATCACCCCGCAATCCAAGTGCCCCACCAAAAACACAGCTATGGGCTAAAAGGAATTTTGGAACTACTTCAGCCAGACGTAGTACAACACACCCCGAGCCGCTAGAGGTCAACCTGACGGAGGGAGAGGATGCCATCCACCAAAAGTTGACAGAGAGGTTCAAGCCAAGTCAACTGAAAGTACAAGATGTATCAGGTAAGATGGTATCCCGGATGCTATTTCTCCTTGCTTCTGCTTCCGGACTGGTGTTCACGGCGGATGACACGTGTCGAAGCAAAATATGGAGGAATTTCGGAAAGAAGAGGAAGAGGCGTATACTGATGAACAAACTCTCATTTCCACTCGAGATGGATGACACGAGAAATCGTGTTTGATTGTAAACAATTATCACGTCAGAATCTCACTGAACTATAACGCCTTCTCTTTCTTTTCTCTCGTCTTGTTCTATTCGCATGTGATACTGACCTCTTTCCTCTAGGTAAGCTAACCCATCCCGTTTGTTACGAAGTAACACCAATCCCCGCAAAACGACGCCATCTGATGAACCCCAAAAAACGCATGTATTATATGAAGTGGGACGCAATGTCCACTCGTGAAATACAAAATCTCTTATCCAATTGTTCCTACTGAATCTTCTCTTTCCGCACTTTTCTCTTCACTATCCGTTCCTCGACATCGTGCTAACCCATTGCTTTTATTTTCTCTTGCTATTGGTCAAAAGGTGAGCTGCCGTCCTACTTGGCTCCTTCCCCAACTCGGGTTCACTCGCATGATGACTATACTCGTTAACATGACGGCGTCTGCAACAGCATTCGTTTGTGAAATCAAACAAATATCCATTCCAATTGTTCCTACTGATGCTTCCACTATCTCGTCTTCGTTCTCCTTGAACACACGTGCTAAACCACTTCTTCTCTCAGGTGGCTGCGGCACATTCTACGGCATCTTGATCTCTTCGAAAGAGTTTGCTGGCAAGAGTATTGTACAGCAGCATAAGCTCGTTCAGGAGACTATTAAGGAGGAGATTGAGGGTATTCATGGGTTGCAGGTTGGTTTCTGAAATTTCGGTTACTTGTAGCATTTACTCACCTCCGCCTCAGATCAAGACCATCGCAGAGTAGACGGGTACTCGACGGACGGACAGAAGTCGATGTGAAGACGAGACGATCATCAGCATATTCTTATTCGATAAATAATAACAATCTAGAACCTAGACAACCCACCCATCAACCACAAAAGTATACTCATAATGTAATTCGCCATTTGCCCATGCAGAAGAATATAGACCGATATCCGACCCCACAAACATCATTGCATCGACTTCTAAGAACTTCTCACGAATGAGGCGTGCACCGAAGCTATCCGAATCTGCCATGCTAAATCCGTTCGACCATCTGGACAAAACAGGTCAGTTTGTTGTTTTTTTTGCTTCGTGGAGGCTTCCAACAATGATCATTTCTCAATCGCTTCCGTCTGACCTGGCTATCCAAGGATTAGCCAGATGCAGAATAAATCGGATCTCTGAGTTTATGGCCTTTTCCTCTGTTTTGGTATAATAAGCCAGTGCTCTGATCAATCCTTCGTTGCTTTCCAGGAAAGAAAGCCAGTCAAAGGCACAGCCTCTCCCATCCTCAGGGTCATTCTACTCTCACTACCCTACGACTGTTTCGCGACGACTGAAATAGCCAACGATGGATTGGGATTGAGGCAAGCTCCATCTGTCTATTTTCTTTTGGCTCCGAGACTGGTAAATTACGATTACCCTTTTGATCTTTATCTGAACTGGGGAGTCTCAATGACTCTCCAGATGCAGAATAATTCACTCTCACGCTGAGTTTTCGTCAGTGCTCCTATCTTCGATTTCGACGTTTAGTGCTTTGACTAACACTCATTTCTCTTCAGGAAATGAAGCCGTTCAAGAACTCAGTGGACTTCCCGTGACCGCTAATGGATAGCTGGATTGGACACAATGGTAAGTTCCTCTTCCCTTCCCCGAGGTTCCTCGGAACCCTCGTGCCTGTGATTACTATTCATAACATGTGTATAGCTGATTGGTGAATCTCGATGATTGGCCAACTGAAGCGTTAAATTACCCTATTCATCTGAGCCCACGAGGGTTTCTTTATCTCTCCACCTTTGTGTTGAATATCACGATGCTAACCAAACTTTCATTTTAATACAGGTGTTAGGCTGTCAATGGCCGAGTTTGGCCAGGCGATTACGATTGAAACTACTTGAGGTGAGTTGAGGTGAGTTGACGTTCTTTTCTGGTTTCAGTCCTTTCTGCTTTCCCACTCCTACAATCGTATCGGGGAGCGAAAGGAGAGTTCGAATATGATGAACTTCCTAGTACACTTAAGTTGGGCCATAAGACTCAACTCATGACTATTCAACAAAGCCTTTTGGTTTATCTGACTTGTGATTCTTGTGATCTTTTTCGCACTGTGCTCACCAAGTCCATTTCTAGTCACGGTATAGATCCAGTATGAGGATTCTGTCCCTCTCATGCGTCAATTCCCTGGAAATAATACAAATCACCCTGTTTAAGCCCTATATAACCCGTGAAACCCATGTTTAAGCCTTCTTGACCAAACGTAATAGAGAAATCGCCTCTCGAGCGTATGTCTCCCGATGAGGATCGTCTTCCACCTCAGACCAGGTAAATTCCTTCTTGAGCAGTCCAAAGAATCTCTTGTCACCCTTTCTGCGTTTCTTGTAGCAGAACAAGATCTCTGTAGATGGTGTCGACAGCTGTGTGAGAGTGGATACGAGAAGAGGAAAAGCTGGTTCAAAGTAGATGCAGTCTGCTAGTAGGAGAAGTGTTGGTAGGCGATTGGGAGGAGAGAATTTGGGAGGTAGGGGAAGACCCCAGGAAAGCTCAAGGACGGAGACGTGTGAAGAGAGGGAGTTCTTGAGAGTATTCTGTGACATGATCGGGAGGAGAGGACTGTAAGGCAAACGAGATTAGATATTTGCGGTACCGGAGATGGAGGGAGAATTAAACACACGATTGATCGGTTATCCATACATGAGAGGATGCGTTCTCTCTTTGTAGGATTTTCCCTGCTACCAAGCCGACTAAGCCGGTCCCTGAGCCTAGCTCAAGGATATTTTTGTGCTTTGAGAGGTAGGAAGGAGGTAGAGAGGTTAGGTAGGTTGATAGAACTTCTCCAGCGGGCCAAGCGATCCCACCACAGCCGGGTTGAGCATCTACGGTGAGTGTGATGTTGATATCAGTCGGGAACGATAGAGTGGTCTGTGATAGTTGAGTTGAAGGTAACTGGGAGGGTATTAGCTCTTCATTATTATCCTGGAGGTGGCGGAGAGGGTTGAGAGAATCGAGATGCTCGTCCAACTCGATTTCGTTCATTGATAAGCACGAATGGAGTTAGCGCCGGGAGCGAGAGAACTCGGAATTGATGAAGGCGTTGTTCTGCAACGTTTTGCGTCGGAAACATGCAGATAGTCGGCAGACAAAGGCGTTTATTGTGCGCGTATCTAGCACGAGGCAGCCTCGTTATTCGACCCTTAGCTTGTTTTTATTTTTTTGTACCTTGATAAGAGAATGACGAGATGATGTGATTGAAACGTGACAGCCTCGTTTCTTTCATTTGACCGGTTTAAAATCAATTCATCCTGTCAAAACAATTTCTCATCCTCCCTTCTCTCCTTCGACTTTCCTCTCCAACGCCAAATGGCCGAAACGAGCCCTCACGAACAGCACGAGGTCCTCTTCAAGTGGTTCGTTGTCGTTGTTGTCTGGGTTGAGTGTTGAATTAACCCATAGAACAGGCCACACACCGAACCAAACCATGTCATTTTGACAGGTTCATTTGACGACGTATGTTTATTCTATTCTTGTGACTTTCTATATCTCTAATCGAACCAAACAGTGGTCCAAATCCATCAACCTCACCAAGACTCAAACTGGCTTTGAAGCCCGTATTCGCCTTCCCTACAATGAAAAGACTCCTTACAAGTTCATTGTTGACGGAACATGGCTCGTTGACGAGTCAAATCCAACTGGATACGATAACATTGGCAACCTGAACAACATCTACCATCCTCCACCTCAACCCCCTGCACATAAATTGACTCCACCTACGACACCAGTCGTAATTGGCGGGTTTGATACTTCAAAGGAGACGAGTCCAGGTACAGCCAGCGGAAAGGCGAACGGTGCACCCAATGGAGGGTATGTTCCTAAAGTCGAAGGAGGCGACGAAAAACGCAGGTCGAGTTCAAGACTTTCGTTGAGCGACTTTGCGAATACGGTCGCTGCTAGGGATGGTATCAGTAGTGCATACGAGTATGTGAAGAGTGGTCTTGGAGCTGTGATTGGAGGTGTCGTTGGTGTGGATCCGATTAATGCTGGACAGGTCGGTCTCTCTATCTCTTTGACTCCATCCCCAAGAACTAGAACTAATCCGGGATGAAATGACGCCAGATCGCTATCCCGACACCAAACACTGCAACGTCATTCAACACCCAAGTCGAACCTCCTACGCCCGCTCCAGCTCCGGAGTTGGCACCTAAAGTTCCTATCGGTATTGTTCCTGTCAACTCTACGGAACACAATACCATTGCTACAGAAAATGGAAACGCGGGAGCTGCGAATGGTGATATTCATACTCATTCACCGGTGGTTAGCCCTGTCAAGGACAGAAGTGAACCTTCACCTGTTCCAGTGAAGGAGGCGGAGAAGGCACCCGAGGTTCCTGTCTCTATCCTTCCTGTTGTGGATAAGGAGACTGCCCAGCCAGCTGCTCCTCTCCCCGAGACCACAACTGTATCCGAGCCAGCTCCTGTTGCACCTGCTGTCGAGACTGCCGCTCCTGCTCCCGCCGCTGAAGAGGAAGACAAGAAGGTCGAGGAGAAGCTCGCTGACCTAGCAGCTGCTGAGCCAACTGCCGCTCCCGTGTCGGAGGAACTCTTGGACAAAGCAGTTCCCACACCCTTAGGACCTATCATTCCTCCCGAGGCTACGAAGGAAGAAGAGTCTGTACCTGCTCCTACTCCTGTCGCTGCTCCCGTCGAGGAAGCTACCCCTGCACCCGCCGCTGAGGCTGCTCCCACAAAGCCAGAGGAGAAAGTCGAGAGACCCTCTACCCCTCCTGCCGCTGCACCTGCTGCAGCAGCTCCTTCCGCCCCTTCAACACCCTCCAAACCCTCCAAGGCACCTACCGCATCTGCACCTTCCACGCCTCTCAGCATCAAAAAAGGTACCTCCAACGGATCCCACTTCAAACGCGGTTCGTTGAGCGGGACGTTTGGTTCTATCCGTGGGAAGAAAGAAGGGAAGGAGAAGGATAAGAAGAAG
Source organism: Clitopilus hobsonii (assembly GCA_015708445.2). Lineage (NCBI taxonomy): Eukaryota > Fungi > Basidiomycota > Agaricomycetes > Agaricales > Entolomataceae > Clitopilus > Clitopilus hobsonii. The sequence goes on along the minus strand of CP068001.1, from coordinate 1,311,807 downwards.
GAAAAGGAAGAAGATACGTCCTCCTCTTCGAGTGGAAGTAGCGATGCTGGAGATGGGGTGGGCAAGGATGGAAAGAAGAAGAAGAAGAGGGAGAGTATATTGCATAAGATTAAGAGGGTGTTGACGCCTCATCATCATGATCACCACCATCACCACCATCACCACCACCAGCATGAGAATGGGGAGAAGAAGGAGGAGGAGACGAAGGCTTGAGCTGGATGAGATGATGTGATGCCCCGTTTGACGACCCTTTATAGACGACCTGGTGATGATAAGTTATGACCTCTTAGACGATTTTCTTCTCCCGATTCTCTTCTCTTCTCCTGTCTGTAGGATATCTTTTCTCTCGCTCTTGATTACCGCCTGATTAGTAGTAGTAGTAGTACCCGTTCCTGGATTCCCCTTCATGTATATCACTGGATTTGATATCTTTCTTGATTACTCTTTTCTCGATGACCATTGCCTACCTCTCGATTTGGATTGGATGTACCTATCGCTTTGGAATGGAGAGTTTTCTTTTGCTTTGAGATGATTGCCTTGGGCGGGTGTTCCAGCTCGAATGTGGTGGTTAGGGGTGTGGCGCATTATGGTTCAGTCTCCGTACTGCTCTACCGAAACGGGTAACCTGCAAATAAATCGCGACGACTGCGCGCCTTCTGCTTCCTTCATCTCGCTCTGTTACCCATAGATCGCTCGGGCGGGATTCCTACAACCTCGGCTTTCGTAGGTGAACCATACAAAAAACACACGTGAGCGCCCAACGAAACATCTCATATCAACCGCTGGCGTCAGCAACTCGGGATACAACATTGCCTCTCAACAACATTCTGAGAAGCCAATATGAGATTCCCAGCCTCGCAGCATATCTATAACCCCATCACTCCCTCATTTGTGAGCCGTGGTTTCCCTCCGACGAGTAGAGTCTATGCTCTTCCCTCTCAGGTAACTCACGAAGGTCAGGGGTATAGCACAAATTTACAGGATGTATCCGGTAGAGTCGAGTCGGGGTATGACGGAGGGGCCCAGAGGGCGGACTCGAGACTCTTTTGATCCATAGTGAAAGCTGCTTACGAGGTGGTTGCTTCGTTGAGTGCTGTGTGGTATGCACTCCAACCCTCGAAGGAGAAGCATCACTTATATAAGTATCCTCGAGAGATAGTAGTGGAAAGCTCGAGTTTGGGACGCTCAGAGAACGGCGGCTGAACGCGGTAAGGAAGATAGAAAGATGCGCCACATCACATCCCACGTCTAAAAACCCGTTGCAGCAAAATAAAGTGTACAGATTTCTTAGTTACAGCCAGCCCGTGATTAAAATACCTTCAGATATGTTGACAAGAAGAAGTCAGATGAGAGATGCCAGTGGGTTTATTTAGCTATAATAAGTTGGCCATGCCTCTCTCATTCCAACCACAAGGTCGCCTCAAAGAGATCCAGTTGATTATCCTCTGGTCAAGTGGTTTCAGGTGGGATGCGGAGTAGGTTAGAATGAGAGCGGAACTCGACACCACATAATTAACCCTAAGGCGTTATCCTCCTTTCTCTTTACCCTCCGCTAAATTTGCCCTTGATGGGAGTCAAGAGCTCCGGTGGCTGCTAGTCCGCTTTGAGTTTGTCAGAAACAGTCGGGGGACTCAGGTGGCGCATTCTGAACTTGTCGTTGCAGATTCAGCCGCTTGTATCGCATCGCTCAGAAGTCAGGCTTTCCAGCAATATCCTACGAAAACCCTTCTTGTAATTGATACTCCTCCCTCCTGAGCAGGAGTGGATGTGGATGTAAGTCCGGCTTTCTCATAATATTCTGCATAATTTTCTCTTGTAAATTGATGCTTCCTCTTCCCGCACAGGAGTCAAAACCGCACAGAGCACCCAGCGAAGCAACCACCTCGCATGCAGCTTCACTATGGAACGAAAGAGTCTTGAGTCCCCTACGTCATACCCCGACTCGACTCTAACGGATACATCCTGTAAATTTGTGCTGTGCCCCTGACCTTCGTGGGTTATCCTGAGAGGCTCTGATTTCCTCGAGGGAGAACTTCGGCTCACAATGAGGGAGTGATGGGGCATAGATATGCTGCGAGGCTGGGAATCTCATATCGGCTTCTCAGAATGTTGTTGAGAGGCAATGTTGTATCCCGAGTTGCTGACGCCAGCGGTTGGTATGAGATGTTTCAATGGGTGCTCGTGTGTTGTTTTTACCCTACTTCCAAAGCTCAGATCACAGAGGTGGGTGTATGTATCATCATCGCTGGTACTATATGGTTTGCTCATTTCTTTGTATTTAAGCGACCGAATACTTCACCTCCAGCCTTGTCAGGTCGAGGTTGGCCTACTTGTATGCAAGTTTTATTGACGATGATACGGCAATACTAGTACACATTATCGGAGGCGAGGTAAGTTATATCAGTAGTATGACTAGGGTGTGTACATGCTCTGAAGTGAATAGTCGGGAGTAGTGGTGTTATACTGTCATGGTGAGGGTAAATACGAAGGAGAAGGAACGTCATAGAAGTGCTAGTGGATTCTTCTGACAAGCGCCGGATGCCTTTCTTCCTGGGCTTGGGCCCACGTCAACGACTTCTCCATCCTCCAGCGCATCCGGAGAGACAAAGTCATCCTCGATCTCTCCGTCTTCGAGCTTTTCGGACTCAGACAGCGAACTGTCTGGCGAACTGTCTGAATCCGTGATGAGGCTTGGCGCTTCGTCATCCGACTCCGATCCAAAAACCGACGAACTATCCCTGGCATCAACACAGCTTTTTACATCGTTGGGGGCTGGAAGGTCGGTGGCAGATATTGAACTGGAATCATTTGCGACAGATCCTAGAGATGTTGTGTCTTGATTGCGTGAAGCGGGAATCGTGGGTAGGCGAGAGGATGTGCTAACGTCAAGTTTTCTGTGAATCAAGGTGAATCAAATGCGACGCGGAGGGTATGCGCAATCAAACCTGTATTCGTCACTAGCTGCCTTGAGTTGAAGAGTAAACTTCACAATGTTGTCCTTCACCCACTGTTCCACCTGGGCTTCCCCATCTTTGAGCGTGAGTCTGGCTTCGAGAAACATCTGAACATAGGCCTCCACGTGCGTTCCCTTAGTATGAATGTCGACATCACCATACACCTCGTATCCACCGCCGTCCAAGAGGCAGTGAAACCCGCGGTTTTCGCCAAAGATGGACTTGATATTCTGCAGGTAAGGACAGGGCACCGATGGGTCAGGCACATATAGCCGAAGAAGGATGGGCTACACTCACAGCGCCATCAGCGGATTCTTCGCCAAAAACATGATCGACAGCCTGATCAGTAAGAACTCGAAGGCAAGTGTCACCAACCCAGGCGAGATTGTCCCTTGTGAGTATTGATCGGTAATAGCCATTGTTGTTCTCCAATGAAGGGTCCAGGATGGGCAGGTCGAAAACATAATAAGGGCTCAGGATGTATTCTCGATAGATGGTCTTGAAGAAAGTTAGTCGATTCGTGCTCTGGTTTTTGACGCTTGCAACATATTCAGGGAAGTGTTGAGCCGTATGCGGCAGTGGGTATATGCGCGAAAGAAGGCCCGTGGGGGCTGATACGGTCATGGGCTGTTCCTCTCTGAATGGGAGAAGTAGGTTGGGGTCGCAATTGTGTGGTATCTCGTCGCCGATGTGGAGCCATGTCTGTAAGGAAGGTTGGGCAGGCAGTGGAAAGGTGAGAGACTGGGGTAAAGCTGTCTGGCACATCCTGTTTGACTCGAGGTTTGAGAACTTGAAATGTAAAAGGTTTGTACAGATAGCTCACCGTGAGAGTGCCCAAGGGATAGTCCATTTGCATCCTACAATTTCATACACCAGTTCGCTCTCGATGAGCGGATCGTTCGCTGAGCCAGCAATGTAGTAAATATCCCTGTGGTTTGCCTCCGCATCTATGCAGAATATAGCAAGAGTTGTCAAGGCTTCCGTGCTGGCGACAAGGGCGACAATTGTCTGCCATCAAGTAGTGAATATATGCTATCAATCATGTCCTGTCTCAAAAGACTCACCGAGTAACGCTCCTTATCGAGGTTAAGCGATCTAGAGATTATCAATGCAAGATGTTTGCGAATTAGACTGTGGCCACGAGCCGATATAGCTCTTTGGAGGCGTTGGGCGCGCTGGCTGGAGCGCAATCGACCCGCGATTGATCTTGTGCCGCATTCTTGAGCAAAGCTTGAAAAGACAGGGCTATTTCTTTTGAGTTCCAGCTCATAAGATTCATTACGGGCGACCAGCGCAGACATTAGAAAATGGAGGTATCTGAAAGAAAGGGTATAAGGTTGAGGAGGCGAGAAGAGCTAAGATGACCTCTTATACCCTTCATTTACGTAATACAGCCTGTTCAACTGGTATTACCAGAAGCAAAGAACGTTGGACAGGGGGGCCTCACTGCCTCGTGTAATTGAGGAACAAAGTGAATAAGCAAGTGCACGACGAATTCAATCGTGATGGTTCATTCAGGACGTGCGATGAACTATTTTATGATCATCGGTCGAAAGGAAGATACCATGAGGCCCGAATGAAGTGCCTTTGATGGTGGACAAGACCGCGAACTTTGACGACATTCAACTCTTTAATCCGGTACGAAGATGCAATTCCCTAATCCAGAGCTCGGTGCGGACGTTGTTGATAGTAACACTCTTCCAGATCTCCGAGTCGAAGTCGCTCTAGTTAGAGAATGATATCGTGTCTGAACACCGATCGCTATTTCTGGTTGAACTTGAGTGACAGAACGGGGAGAGCTGCCATGTTGACCGCCCCAACTCTGATGATAAGTCACTGACTAGACGCACTGGACCCTGAACAGTGACGATGGTATTCCACACTCGTGTCACTTATTCGAAGAGCCCGTATCACCATTTTCTAGAAGGTGTTGGATAGGTCCAAGGATGTTCTTGAAGTGACGAGAACCATCGACATTATAAGAAAGAAGAGTACAGCACTGTCAAGGCTTGAGAGGGTCGATGACATTCAATTCAGGATACTGGAGGCCGTGGTCAAGAACAAGATGTGATCCTCGTCACGGTTCAAACTGCCCTTCTGGCAACTGATTAAATAATCAGATTCTCAACAGAATTTGATCCACACAAGCAGACTGAAGCTGGCCTCGTCATAAACCACCAAAATGCACTTCGAAGCCCGGCAATCTGCTTTCTCAATTGAGCGCTCCGCTGTGTTTTTAGGTTGTTTATAGCCAAACCAATCGGCATCTTCTCGAATCTCGTTGCTGGTATTGGTTTGTACTCGGAGCTCTTGTCGATAACGCAGAAGCAAGAGTCTTCCACAGAGCCCACGAAACCCCCGAAGTGCTACTCTTGGTCACCAGTCCCGATAAAGTCAACACCAGCGGAAATCTGCCAGTGACTCTACAATGGAACTTGACCACATCCGAATCTAGGCACTTTCAATGCGAGAAACTGATGCCGGTTGGCGGCGTGGTTGGCGCTTGAATGGAGCACGGGAGGAGATTAAGACGAACGTGGTACCAGACACTACCATTCAAGGTGGTGTTTGATATTGTCAGGGTTCCGGCCTCACCGGATTTCTACACACCAATGGATGCCGAGCGCCTACGATTCAATTGAAGACTTATATGAATTCCTGACATAGACAACTTGAATGATTCTACGAAGTTCTGCAATACAAAACAGAACTTTTAGCCCCGGAATATTCGTCTCTCCGGGTCTAGGTAGGTTTCTCAATGGATCAACATAAACTCGTGTTCTTTATCGAGCTTCCTTAAATACGGGAGCGTTTACCAACTTATTCCTCAGCTTCACTTACTCTTGAACTCTCCGACTTCATTATAATCTCATTTAACAGCGATGACGACCAACGTTGTTATGTACACCCCTAACTTCAGTGGTGGTGGTGGAGACCTCACTTTAGCCGGAGTGAATGGCTGGTACAGTAGGTTGTATTCTATAGGGGTGCCGGATTTACTACTGATTGTCACTGCAGTTGATCTCGAGCCATATGCAAGCCAAACTACTGACCCATACCGCCAGAGAGTAAGTCGAACATAGCGCTTTCTTGATGTCCTCAACCTCATTCATCGCCCCCAAGTGGACGATTGATTCCGACGGGGACACCTATTTCCTAATCAAGAATGGCACATACGACGTATGGTTGACTGACCAGGGTTATGGAAATTCCGTTGGTCTGACTTCCGATCGTAATCAAGCAACTCGCTGGTTCAAAGAAGTCTACAATAAACTCTGGGTGATCTTGTAAGTTTAATCTTCACGCAAACAGTCATTGGATTCAATGTCAATAACCCTACCAGCTCAAGCTACAACACGTCTTTGGTAATCACTGCCGTAGGCAATCAAGCCAAACTCTTGGCGAAGAACGGAAACAAAGGTGACCCAAGCCAACAATGGTACCTCCAGTCGTGATCGAGTGTGTGCTTGCGATGGTCTATGTGCACTTTGTGTAACATCAAGTAGTAGTAGTTTGTCAATGATACTACGCCTTGGCCTTGGAGCATCGCTCTACTGAGAATGCCGGCATACTACCTCTGGAGTCAAACTATCACCGAAATCCGAACGTGTAACGTCAAGCTGATACATCGAAGGGCGGTGACTGGTACAATAGTATTTTCACCCTCTGCGTTTGATACAACCGTACATCTTGCTTCATCTCGGCCTCAACATTCATTCCAGTATGGACAAAACAATACCTGATCCAGATGATTAAATGTCCTGTTAAGCACTCGGTAAACATGTCAAACTCACCAGCGGCAATGGTCTCCCCGCCTCTCCGCACAAGAACCCGACCCATGTCCTTACTTGTAGCGAATGGCTCTAAAGGAATCGGCCGAACATTTGACGAAGGAGCTGCATTTGTAGCTGCCTGTCCACCTTCCGAGGAGCCAGTGGTAAATGTTGTAGACGAGGCGCTCCTCAAGGTAATCTGTACGTCTGCAGAAGCGTTCTTCTGCAAAACTCGTGGATTGGTTTTGGCTACCTTCCCGCTAGCTCGATCGATGGTGGCTAACAATTTGCTGATAGTGGCGGGAACATCTCTGGAATGGTGGAATATCTCTACGCTTGTTCCGGCGGTTATTGGGACGGCGATATCGAATACGATGATGCGAGCCGTGAAGGAGATCGCCAGTGGGACAAGCTCTGTGAGAGGGCACAGGACGGAGCCGATGTGAAGCTGGACTGGGTCGACAGAGGTCAAATATATTGATACGTTGGTACCAGTTGCCGCCCATGGTACGGATTCGTCGTCAACCTCGATGGCTAGAAACGACGCTGTCAACAAATATCGTTATCTGGTGGCCACCGTGACTTACATTTGACGATAGCAGTTTCATCGCCGGGGAGAACCCTGAGCTTCTCCCCAACCTGGACCACACCACCAGAGATACGACCCGAAATCGCGGCTCCAGAGCCATGACTCCGGAATACATTGGCTATGGGAATCCTGAATGGTGCAGCAAGATCTCGAGCTGGTGGTTCAAGAAGGTCTATGAAAAGATCGGTAAGTAACAGGATGTCCAAGAGCTGCGGCCTACTGACCTAGAAGATCTACGAGAGTTGGTCCTTTATACCATGCTCTCAGAGGGGCGGCGTCCTCTCCTTCTCGGGTAGCCAAGTTTACGCCCTGCATGGCACCCACTGGTGCGAACTTTGTCTTCGAGGGTGCAAAGCCGGATTGAAGAAGGAATTCTTTGAGCACTCCGCATATCTCATTGTATCGAGATTCACTCCATTCGACCTAGAAGGGTTGATCAGTTTTGCCAGAGAAAAACAGAAACTTAGAAGCGTGCCTGGTCTAGCTTGTTTACTGCAACGACCACTTGTGACACCCCAAGACTGCGAACAAGGAGTAGATGTTCTCTAGTCTGTCCTCCCCTGCTGAAGCCAGCTTCAAACTCGCCATTCGCCGCATCTACGACGAGCAAAGCACAGTCGGCCTGGGATGCTCCAGAGATCATGTTCGGTATGAAGTCCTTATGACCGGGAGCGTCGAGAATGGTGATCTGCCTGTGTGGAGTGACAAGATTCTGAAGAGCGATGTCCATCGTGATACCGCGTTCACGCTCTTCAGTAGTCCCGTCCAGACCCCAAGCCCAGCTGAAGCTGCTCTTCCCCGCTTTGGCGCTACCTCGTTCATTTGCACTCCGTGTCTTGTCGCTTATGCGACCAAGTTCGTAGAGTAGTCGTCCCATGAGGGTCGACTTTCCGGCGTCAACATGGCCTAAGCCAGATGATAAGTATAGATAGAACGTAAAAGACCAGACTACACACCTATCACCACAAGACTGACTGGCTTCTTCTGATCTTTTCCACCACCTTCAATCGCTTTCTTCGCCTCCTCCAACAATTTCTCCTTCGCGAACGACATCTTCGGAACCTCCTCAGGTCCAATGCTACGCGGCTCATCCACAAGATTGAGGCCAGATAAATCAAGCTGCTTCTGATCCGTCCCCCGAGATGGTGTCGATGTACCGGTTTGCTTCCCCTTGGGTTGAGGTCCACTTTTCTTCTTCGTCGGTGTATTTGGTACAGTTGGCGCTCTAGACGCTGGTCCAGAAGCAGCGGCAGCCTTTTTCTGTGCCTTTTCTCTTTCTTTTGCAGCTATATCGGATAAAAATACAAGATCAATACAAAAATGATAATTTAGAGAATAGAAGAACAATAGGAGGATGAGATTAAGAAAGCGAAGCGGGGTGGAAGGGAGGCTATGTGGCGATAGGTTTCCGTGCAGGTGCTTTCTGTCCCAGTGACGTCCCGCGTCGTGCATTCATGACAATATCGTCAGGGCTAGGTCCATCGAACTTGAACGAAGTCGGTGAAAATCCAGGAATAGGAAGGGGTTCGACATTCTCCGAATCTTGACTTCCAGTAACTTGTTGAGAATCCGTCGACGGCTCACTATCAGCTTCTTTCCGACGTCTCCTCTCTTTATCTTTGCGTCTTTTGCTCTTCTCCTTGTCTTTCATACCCGAACCAGTCAGACCTTCATCCACGAGCAAAGAAGCAAACGCTGAAGGTGACGCACGAACGTGAATTGAGGCTTCGGTCGTAAATATGCTCGGCACGACGTATGATTGTTCTTCCTCTGTGACAGTCATTTCATCTCGGAGGTAACCTCGTTTACTTTTCATTGCAAGTTTTGAACGACTTGGGGATGGGGCTGCAGCGTTGAGCGGCACAACATATTGTTCTGGTATGATTTGAGACCGAGCAGGGTCTGTGAGGGTGAACAAGGATTGGTAGGAAGTGGTAATAGCAGTAGTGACTGTGGGACCATTTGCGACCGGAGTCAAGTATTCTGTGACCGGTTTTGGGAGCTTCGGGCCTTTCCCTGCCCCAGTCTTCGCCATAGCGAGCTTCGCTAGCTTTGAGGGTTCCTTCTGTGGAGTTCGTTCTCCAGCCGCTCGGAATGTCTGAACCTCCTTTATTGAATGGGCTTCAGCAATGTCCGACTTGGCAGACTTTGTAGGCACTAAGGATGGTGACTTCGCCTTGGGAGTAGTTACTTCCTTGACGGGAGTGATAGGAGATGTGACTTTGGACGAGACGGCGGAACTCGCCCTCTTTACCGAGCGTTGCTTCTCCGACTTCACTGTGCTATCATCCATAGCTTCCAATTCCAGTGCTGCTTGTATCGCTCGATTAACAACAGAGGACATAGCCGTCGACTCTCTATTCCCACCGTTGTAGTATTCAGCATTCGCACCTATTTCGTGATCGGAAGAAGAAACAATAGATGCTGTAGATGCTTTGGGTGAAGCGAGGGATTCTGCAGTAGGACGGAGAGCAGGATAGGTCTTGACGGAATCCAATGTCGACGCCGAGGAGCGATCGCCGCCACTTCGCAGACTAGACCGTGAACTGGCCATAAGCGATAGTCTCGACGCTTTCGGAGTAGAGACGGGTGATGGTGCACCTTCACTAGGTGGTTGGCTACGATTGCTCGCTCGAGAACTGGCCAGCTGAGCTAATTTTGACTTCTTCTGCGTCGGTGTAGCCTCTGGTGCTGCCTGCGAACCTGACTTGGATGAACCCGACTTGGAATTATAGTCTGGGATCTCCGGAAGAACCTCTGGATTTGGAGGGGGAGTGATTTCACTGGGGACTTGGCGGGGTGTTGCTGTAGCATCACTTCGGGCATCGGAGGGAGGTTGTGAAGGTGGTGGCTCATATAGAGAAAGCCTGCCGAGAGCAGATGCTGGAGGAGAGACTGGTATTAGGTTGGGATCCAAGGGGCCTGGGCTATTATATTTGTACTGCGGAGATTCTGTTGCTCCCGTGAGTTTGAGGTCTAGTCGGAGAACTAGGATCGTACCTATGGGTTCGCCATATGAAGACTCTGTGATACTTGACACTCTTGTCAAAGGAGTTGGCGGAGGCAAGTGCCTTGTCATTGGAGACCAACGAGGGGTCGTTTCCGTACGTTCTGAGCGTTCCATAATGGTCGTCAAATATGATCTTCGTCTTGAATATTCCCAAGGCTCTGGTGGTTCCTCTGGTGGTTCCTCATAACCATGTTGTTGCTGCGCAAGGAATATGGCAGGAACTCTGGATCCACGATCATACAAATCTTGCGCATAATTCTCAGGATGGTAATACTCTGCATTGCTTGCAGATTGATCCTCTTCCTGTAGTTCATGGGGTAGAGGTGGGAGCTCTTTGGTGATGTTTGGAACTGAAAAGGCGGCGCGATATGAGTATCAGGTGTAAAGACGAGGAAGAGTTGGGAGGGAGGGGGAGGGCAGTAAATAACATGCACCTTCGACATCAATGGTTTAAACTAGAATGACAGTGGATTCGTCACGGGACAGGAGTACACGGACAGGGAAAGGATGTTGAAACCAAAGTCAGACGAGCCTCACCTTTACGCTCTTTCGCTTGCTGTCTCCGTGTTTGTTCCTCTTGAAGATACTTAGTATATCGGAATAACATATAGTATGCTGCGCTCACCTAGAACCCACTCCACTGTCTTCTCGTGATCAAAGTAGTACTCCCACAATGCGTCCTTGATGTCTTCATCCGATATTCCAGAGGTTTCTGCACTGCCTACGATCTCTCGGACGGTTTGAAGACCTTCATGCATCTGAGCTGTTTGAAATATCTAACCATGAGCAAGCATATACCAACGAAGGCAGATTTACACGCACCAAGCTGCTCATCGCTCATCTCCTCTCCACCGTCGGAAAGAGCATCGTCGTCGAGCTCGTCTAGTCAGTAAAGTTAGTCGCTGTTCATTATCCCAGAGCTGCCGTTGTTTATACCTTCAATCTTGATATTTCTAACGTCGCGATGCCTAGACATTGTTCGCCTGAAAGTCGACGGAGAACCGGAAAGGTAGATGGTGGTCAAAGTGACTGATTTGGGTCAACACCAGTTATCGAACCGAGAAGCTGTTGCCAAGCAAAGCCAAATACAGTTCGAGCAGAACGCGCTACGTCAAACTCTGGCTTCGTGCTCTCGTTATTTTATTGCTGGCAGCAAAATGCTTTCTGCTCTTCGTGCTTCCTCCTATCGCTCTGTTACTCGTGTAAGCTACTATATACTCTCTATTTATTTTGCACAATCACTAACCTCGACATTTTCCTGGTAGTCTTTCTCAACGAGCGCGTCTCGTCACGCAGATCTCGCAAAATTAACACTCATTGGTCGCCTTGTGAATCAGCCCGAGATCAAAAGGTCGAAGAACGACCAGGAATATGTCGCGTAAGATCAACAATATCTCAACCACTGTAAAAAAAACTCACTTTGTCCTCTAGTTATACCGTTGCGACTGCTAACTACCCACCACCTCCCAAAGACGTTAATGGTGGTACGCGACCGTCAACCCATACTGTTCTATCTCGACCCTTCTGACATACGTAATTTTCTAGAACGCCAAGCTAGTAGTTCCACCTTCCACAGGATTCTGTCATTCTATGAAAAGAATAATGCTTACCTAGCAACTTTGACAAAGGGTTCCAAAGTCTATGTTGAGGCCGCATTTGAACTCAAAGACCCGCTGCCTGATGCAGACCCTGCTACTCCTCAAGGCCAGAGACAGATTTTCCTTCGTCATGGTGAGGTTCCTTGTCGTTTTCCAAAGAATACCCTCTCTGACACGCAGAATGCAGAGTCAATCAGAGTTCTCGACCGTCCTAGGCCGCGACCTGAAGAGTCTGAGCACGAGGAGGCTTTGTAGCATCCAGGGGCATGATATACCCAGAAACTATCTTATCTTCTCGATATATTACGACAAATCCACTGTTTTAGCATCCCCTGTAATGAGAGTCGGCTTCACTCGGCGGAGAAAATGCGGCATCGGTCGTCCATAATATTCAGACAACCCAAGATACTATAAACCCGCATACAAGAACTATTATTACGGCTACTGGGTAAAATTATCGTCGTACTCGGTATCCGGACGTCTTGGGTAGCCATTCCCATTCTGAGAACCTGCTCCTTGGACCATGTGTATTTCCGATTGTTGCCAATCCTGGATATTAATGTCAGTTGAAGTAGGGCTGATGGACAAGGACGAGCTTGCCTTTGGTGTTTCCGGGACGGGCATGTTCGGAGGGGGAGGAGATGATATGGAAGTGCGTTTGATTTTATTGAGATAGTCTCTGACAGTGGTCACGACAAGCTATCCAAGATATGAGTTCAGTTTTGAGAGATGCAGCTAGAAAGCCTACATGGTGATCATCTTGGGAAGATCCCGAGTAGGCAGCCACGACTGCGATCGGACAACATGGGGCATTCTGGGAGTGGTCGGTCGGAACATAGCACAACAAGGCGTCGTGGACGAGGCCATCTTACCTCCAGCCAGATAGGGAACGCTGTATTAACGTATGAGTTAACCAGAAGAAACTACAAGACATCAACACGAACCTCCTCCATTTACCCTAAAATCACTCTGCCCAAGTCCAACCATACCAAGCTGCTTAGGTGTTTTACCCATTGCACTCATACCTTTCTCAACATAGAAACTTGAATGACCCGTTCGTTTCACTACACCAATCATCCCTTCGACACAAGCCCAGCTATCCAGGCTGATGTCACCGATACCACTCGGATGACCAAGGTCACCAACCGTACATGCAAACAGAGTGTGTCCCGCAATGGTTTGGATGGATATAGCCAACCCTTTGCCTGTCCCCGACTTATGTCGAGAAGATTGTCGGAACCGTTTTCTGATGGATAAACCCTACTTCACTAGTTCATTGGGGAAGCACGGGGAGAGTGGTCGACGAAGACTGACCAATGTAACTGCCTCCGATGCATCGAATCGTTCGAACCGGTAGGCTCCTTCCTCCTTCAAGGCCTGAGTCGCAAGGTCACCGTCACTCGGTGTAATTGTCTGGTACCCAGAGAACATTCTATTGACAGAACTTGAACGTGCGCGAGATTTGAGTGAGTAGATGTGCTAGATCGAGTGATAGAGAGAGAGAAGCCCGAGGGGTCCAAAGTGGATGAGAATTGAAGAGAACGTTCAATGTGAAGCAGTGAATAAGATGAACAACACGCGACCCTGTCAAGGTCTCCGAGCTGGACGTAAATCGCCATCATACAGGAGGCTGCAATGAGGTCGATTAGGCGGATGTCGGCAGGCTTTTATTGTTCACACCACGAGGCGGGCCTTCATTTGCACGTCTTAGAGTTCATCTTTGCCTTCGAGGTGTTCCACTTCGAAGTTTAGCAAAGTCGTTGTAGGAGTTCTTTGGCATGAGAATACCCAGGAAGGAGGAGGACCATTTCAGAGGCTTGAGCTGATCGGCGTTAGACATATCCGGTTGCCCGAGTTCCTACCTCTCTGACCCGTACGGTGTGATTCAATTACGAGTATGCACCCGGAACGTCGACCACGACCTCCACAGCTCTTTGGTCATGGAATTCTTCAGTAATCTCGGCTCTGACGCTTTAAAACCTTCGATATTCGAGCTCATTGCACAGGAGCAGCTCAGGGACCTTTTGCAACCCGCAGTGAAATATGTCCTAGCGGTACGTTCGGCTTTTTCATGACTTCATCCGGTTACGTTTTCTGACTTGAATACTTGAATAGGTCTTTGCACAGTCGTATCCTAGATATTTGTTAAGAATTGTGAACAGACATGAGGAGTTCTACGCTGCGCTTATGCTCCTGGTGGAAAGACATTACCTCAGAAAACACAGTGCGGAGTTAGCTTATTTCTCAGCTCAGACGTCACTCATACTAGCATTTGGCTTTCATAGATGCCTCGTTCGCAGAGAACTTCTACGGTTTGAAACGAAGAAGGCGGCCGTATATTGAAACGGAAAGAACCAACGCTGCAGTAGGCGGGATACCTGCGGGAGAAAGACTACGGGAACGGGAGATTAATAGGTCCCTCTTTTTCTTGGTGAGTATCGTCAGCTGCTGCACTGTTGCTGGCTTATTCAATCCACTTATTTCTAGGTCGGAGTTCCATACTTGCGAGCAAAAGCTCATGACTACTATGAAGAACTGGGAGGTGGTGTGCCGTCTGACATTATTGACGACCAGCTCGGAGCTCGCCAGCTACGGGCTCTCACGGAAGACGTAAGTAATGTAGTTGAACGCGTCTTTTAGGTGCTGATATGGTTCACAGACATACAAGGCACAATTCCGACGTTTGTACAAGAAGGCATATCCATGGCTGAACGCCAGTTTCGAGGTCTGGTTGCTTGTATGCAATGTTGCATACTTGTTCGACCAAACACCCTTCTATCGGCCATGGCTATCTTGGATTGGTGTGGACCTTCGGCGGCTTGGACCAGAAGACTTCGTGGGTCTTGATTTCTATGTGTTCCGTCCATGATACTCACAGACACCCTCTAGCGAGCGGCAGCACTAGCAGCCCAATCCAAAGCTTCAAATGTCAAGCCTAGCGGGATTATCGCGAGACTTCGACAGCTATTTGTGAAATCACCACGCCTACTCCTCGACTCCCTGCGCCTGCTCCTCCCTACAGCCATCTTCTTCATCAAATTCCTAGAGTGGTGGTACTCGCCGAATTCGCCAGCCCGATCGTTGAGTACTTCGCCCCTGGGTCCTGCTGTGCCGCCTCCACAGATGCTACCTCCGCACCCGCAAGGGATACCTTTTGACAGCGCCAGCTATGGCGTCTGCCCTATATGTCACAAGAGCATAAATAATGCCACCGCATTACCATCCGGATATGTATTTTGCTATCGATGTGCATATGATCAAGTAGAAAAGCATGGGAGGTGTCCGATTACGCTATTACCGGCCAGAGCTTGGCAGCTCAGGAAAATACTCGTGTAGCATACGTCGATCCCTCGATATATATATTCCACGCACGTTTATCAGCTCGTCTAATTCCACAACCTTCAATGGTGGTCCTCTGTCTGTTATCGGCTCGCCGCCGGTAGTTTTCCGGATGCGAAATTTACAATTATTTTGCACGTGCGTAGAAATTGCCTGGCTGATTGACTCTTTCGACCGTTCAACCGTGTCCTCTCATTACCATCGCAAGGCCTCCTCATGGATCTTTCGCCTTGACGTTATCCATCTCTTTCCCAAAGAGAACATCTTCACGTCAATTCAGTGTTGAATACGATTTTAACCAGGGCTAAAGCGGCACCCATCCAACCATGAAGGTACTAGTCAACTTCTAATGCCCCTATCCTCTGTAAATGTCCTGACGGTTTCTGGCAAGTTTGGCAAGCATATTCAATCACAGCAAGTCCCAGGATGGTCGAGCTACTATCTGGATTACAAGTTTCTCAAGAAGATCATATCTTCACTCGCTGCTAATCGACCAGCCTCGGAAGCTGCCGCCTTAGCATCTGGTGTTCGACCCTCTGATATTCTTGGGCACACGACAGGCAGTTCAGCCTCCGCTCCCAGCCCACGTAGTCCTCTGACTGATCCTGTTGAAGGATTGGGCAGACCCCCAATCATCACTGGCTTCGGAGAAGACACGGATCGAGGTCCTGATTATCGAGCCCACAAAGCCGCGTTTTTCTTCAAATTAGAAAGAGAACTCGAAAAAGTGCGGTCATTGCTTGTTTCGTTAGTCGAAAAATCTTATCTGACGTTTTTAGATCAATGCCTTCTATTTACAGAAGGAGGCCGAACTCAAGCTCAGGCTAGAAACACTGCTATCGAAGCGACGAGCAGCCGCAATGCGTGGTCTGTCAGATAATGGCATTGAGGGCGCACAGAACCACGTCGAATGGCGCGCAGTTGAAGAGGGATTCCGACTACTTGAGAGAGATCTCGGGAAATTACAGGTATACCCTGGTGTACCCGCCAATTCCAACTCATGCATGAACGCCGATTTCACAGCAATTCATTGAAGTCAACGCTGTTGGCTTTCGGAAAATCCTCAAAAAATTCGACAAGCGTGCTAAAGCTACGACGAAGGAACTCTATCTGTCCAGGCAGGTAGATGTTCAGCCTGTCTTCAATCGTCAGGTCAGTTCCTTTTCCCGATGCTTCGGCGAAATGGATCAGACTGATAGGATTTTCAGCTCATCTCAGAACTTTCGGACACCGTGGCCGCTTGTTTACTCGATTTGACTGATTTGTCTTCTGGCCTCAAATTCGAAGGTCCGGCCGCAAACGACATATTCGTTCAGCAAATTATGGCCGAGGCATTACCTCCTGTAGGCCCATTCCGGGACCTGGAGAACAATTTACGCAAAGCCATCGCTAGTCACGAAGAGACAGCCATCACCCAATGTATACGATATTCGGACGTCCTGGCCGAACAGGCCGGGAGCAAACCCATCGTAACCCGAATTCTCTGGAATGCACTCTTGGAAGCCCCTCAAGATATCTCTGATCTTATCTTGACTTCGCTTCCGACCCCCTTCGACTTTCAGTTCGTCGATGACATCAATGAACGGACATGTTTGCACACAGCTTCAATGGCAGGCTCACTTCGCCTAGTCGACCTCTGCATTGAAAAGGGTGTTCCCGTTAACAAGGTCGATATCTACGGACGGACTGCTCTGCATTATGCTTGCATGAAGGGTCACCCTGACATGAGCCGCCGGCTTCTAGAAGCTGGTTCACTATCCAATCACCTAGACCGCGACAACTACACCCCTCTCATTTACGCCACATTGAGGGGTAGCGTCGATTGCGTGAAAATCCTTCTGGAAGATGGCAAGGTCCCGGCAGGGCCTCCTCAGGCCCTGGGGGATTTATCCCCACTTGCTGTGGCAAGTCAATACGGTCACGTCGAAGTTGTGGTCCTGCTTCTAGAATACGGTGCCAATTCAACGGCAAATAGTAACGGCGAGTATCCTATGCACCTTGCCTCACGTGAAGGTCGCGTCGACGTCTGCAAGGTCCTGATTACCCAAGAGGGATGGGACACCCCAGATAAGTATCACGAATGGACACCACTCTTCCACGCTGCGCGATATGGCCAGGCTGAGTGCCTTCGCGTTCTCCTTGACGCCGGTGCAAAGCTTGACGGAGCTGACGAACTGGGCCATTTGGCGGTCTACTATACCGCTTGGTACGGTCACCAGAGTTGTCTCACGATGATGCTGGAAGCAACCGCAGCACATTCACAATCTGCGCCACATACTCCCACCTACCCTCAGGACTCGCCGATGAAGATTTCAGAACCAGATCAATTAGACATTGATCTTATACCTTCCCTCGCATTACCTCCTCCCATCATGCCCCATAGGGTGTACGGGCATAATTATCTAGACAGAAACAATCTCGTGCAGGTCACAATCAATCATACCGCAGAAAGGCCAGGCGTCCGCCTTCATCATCGGCATATCAGCCCTACTCTGGAAGACGAGTACATTGTGGCGTCTACGCCTCTGAAGTTGGTCATGACCACTAGTCAGGGCGTCAATTCAGCACCTTATACGGTTACTCTGCCCCAACGCAGTGCAGAGGCTTTCTCCTTCCAGGTCCCCTCTTTACAGTATCTTTCTCTCGAATTTTCTGTGTATCCGAATTTCGGAACCAAGACCATCGGCCGAGCAGTAGCTTTGCCGTCTATGTTCACGACGACCCAGAATGTCCACGTGTTTACGTTGCCCATTTTGGATACACGACTCCATGTCATCGGAGAGGTACGTTGCCGGAAATGAATGTAATCTCACAGTGTTAATTAATGACTCGTTCCCCTTTCGCAGGTTGACGTAGAGCTCAGAATCGTCACTTCATTTGAAGGCGTTACTTTGGAAGTCGGCGGAGATGTGGAGACTTATTGGAAATCGTTAACGACGACACCATCTGTGGCCCAGCTGGGTGTTCCACAGTGGCCACATCGATCCAGTTTGATAGGCTCAGCCCAGGCTTCACCATCAGTTCATTCAGTGACCAATGCGGAAGGACAAGTTCTAACAATCTCTTCTGTACAAGGAAGCTATCTTGGTGTCGTCGTTCAAGTCACGAGGGACTTCCATCCCGTCGTATATTCCGACTGGTTGCTCCCTGCATCTGACCTTGATATCGGGGTGTCGGATGTCACTTTAGAGCAATTCGAAGCCTTGGGGCGCCGGCTCAGGAGAGACGCTTTACCGGTCGGCGAGAAAAGTCTCGACGAGTGGTCCAAATATCTGTCATCCTCAATGATCTCTCTTGCACAGCTTCTCCAAGTAGGTCGGTTACTCAAGAACTCCAACTGCCGCTGATTGTCCCATCTAGTCATTACCCCTGAGCATTAATCTCAGTATTGAACTAGCATATCCGTCTAGCCAGACGAGGAATCTGCTATCCATACGCCACCGCATTGATTTGAATGTGTTTGCAGACTCGGTTTTGCGGCACATCTACCATGGTTCCACATCACCAGGATCGCTCTACTCAAGGAGGCAGATTATATTCTCTTCGTATTCACCTGACGTATGTGCAGTCCTGAATTGGAAACAACCCAATTGTAGGTGGCTATTCAGTTGGAGTAGCCGGTCATCCAATCTTACTGTTTTCGACAGACCCGGTCTTTTTTGCCTCGAGATGTGGCAAAGCTAGTACACACTCTCCTAGTGCCACGTCCCTGGGAGTGGAGGAAGCAAAAGACCCACGATTGTCAAGCATCGGGGCTGCCGTTGAATTCGCAAAAAGCAACAACCTTCTCGGCGTTTTCGTCGATGCAGAATTGTTGGTGAGTGTAAAAGTCCTATATTTGGTGCTTTTCAAGGTTTACTGACGCATGGCTATAGGTGCAGGTCCCATCTTTGATTAACGGGATCAGGAACGCAGGGCTCTTGGTTGGCGTTCACGGGGAACCCGATATGTTGGGGAAACTTGTCACAGATTCAGACATTGACGGAACGCCAGTGGATGCGTATATGGAGGGTAGTCATGTTTTATTTACTGATCATTCAATACAGGAGTTGTTATGATGCTGTATGTACTAGGTGAATTATTGCTACTGGGTGGATGGATACAATGCGAATAGATACAAATACATTAGATGCAAATTGTTGTACTTCTAGGATATGCAATATCTAGTGGGATTATCGTCTAGGGTTTACTCTATACAGAGGCGCGATATAGTGCAGCATATGCGCCGTTTCTTGCCATAAGTTCTTGA
Organism: Clitopilus hobsonii; assembly: GCA_015708445.2. Taxonomy (NCBI): domain Eukaryota; kingdom Fungi; phylum Basidiomycota; class Agaricomycetes; order Agaricales; family Entolomataceae; genus Clitopilus; species Clitopilus hobsonii. The sequence continues at coordinate 1,292,295 of CP068001.1, read as the reverse complement.
TGTGTCCCAAATTCGGTTATTGTCTAGAAAACACAGAAGTCAGTGGAAGAACTGGTAACATGACATGGTTAGGCCTACCCCGTTCTCCATCATAGCAACCTTGTCCGCACGGCGAGCAGTTGAAAGCCTATGGGTGATGAAGATCACGGACTTGATTTTTTCACCAGAAGGAGTTTTGGAGATCCTGTCGATGGTGTCGAAAATCTGATTTTGGGCGTGAGCGTCAAGCGACGAGGTCTAAATGGAGTAAATAACGCATATAGCAGAAGACAAAAAGAGGTCCATTAGGCTATGTTCCACCAGTCATCAAGAGTTTTACTTACGGGTTCGTCAAATAGCAGCAGTTTGACATCGGGCCGACTTGCTCGCATGAACGCTCGAGCGATGGCAATTCTTTGCCACTGAAAGATTGATGACATCAAGGTATAAGCCAGTGTTCAACGCCATTCAAAATCATCAGAAACTTACCTCACCACCCGACAAGCCGTGGCGTTGGGATGAGGACGGCATCAGATTTCTCATGCCTGGATAAGTTATTGTCTCGAAGCCGTGGGGCTCTAGGGTCGTCTGTAGTCCATGAGGTAACGACTCCACCAATGCGTCCGCTTCGGCGAGGTGGATTGCTTTTTGAATGAGTCGGTCATGTTGGAGGTGTTCGATGCTGCCTAGGCCCACGTTCTCCTGAACAGAAGCATTGAATTTGGAGAAACCCTGGAACACGGCGGTCGTGTGCGAGTGATATTCGTCAGGGTGCAGCTGCCTGATATCGACATTGTTTATCCGCAAGGAACCCGTGTTAAAGTCAACGATGCGAAGGAGCACCTTAGCGAGAGTGGATTTCCCTGGAAACACGGAGCGCGTTAGTAAATGGAAGGAATTAGCATATTATATGAAAAATAGGTACCTGATCCATTAAAACCCACTATTGCTAGACTCTCACCAGCCGCTAGATCGAAAGAAAGGTTCTTGAGAGCTGGTTCGCTGCTGCCCGGGTACGTGTACGAGAGATTTCTGCAAGTGGAAATCGTCAAAACAGTGTATGAGAATCGATAGTTTTAATGGAACTAACCTAGCCTCAATTTTAACGCCGGAGGGAAGGTCATTGAATGAAACAATTTCCTCATCTGACGGCTGTAGCCGTGGCTTCAGCTTCGTACTTGCGCAAAATGCCGCCATAAGGAAGATCCCCTGGAACGCCATGCGTGTCGTTGTGACCAGATTGGTACATGCAAAAATCACGCTCTGAATTGAGCTGCGATAAAGCGTCAAAGAACCCAGGGAAGCCGCCGATGTTTGCATAAGAAGTACGAGGGGTATCTGTGAAACAGAAAAATACCACAAACGTAAGTTGATCTGACATCAGGTAACGCGAATATGAAGCAACGACTCACATTCTGCAGGGCGAAAATGAAGTCTGACAGATTAAGCTGGGAAATGAGGGAAGTGTCGCGACGAAGATGAGCCTGGTCCGAAGCTTGCGAAATTCTGCGTGCGCTAGCCCATGACTCCAGAATCCAGTTACTCAGACCGAAGAGCTTGATTTCAGGCCGATGGACCTCGCTGTAGGCAAGGCTACGCATACGCTCTTGCCGTACGGACGCACGGGCTTCGTGCTCATTGTATGCCGTTTCAGGTTCGTAGTGAGAAAAGTTACACCAAGTCAGGAGCAGCGGGAGGGTTGCGGAGATGATCGAGAGTAATAGAACGCCAAGATGGGTCACGCCACGAGTGAGAGAAATGACTAGAAGGACGTGCGAGACAATTTCTGTGGTAAGGGAGAGGATCCGGATGAAATCGAGCGGTGACAGAACGCCAAACCCGCCGCCGTTGAGAGACTGTGCGAAAAGTTCAGATTCCTGAAGTAGATCCCGTACTTGCGGGTCCGCTAGAGTGGGGACATCAAGTCGAACTCGTTGTTCCAATTGCTGAAATTCCACGTAGAATTTCGCTGATTCCAGCACGACGTGTTCATTAGAAGACCTGTAATTCTGAGCAGTGAGACAATTGCTGGAAAATGGCTCAAGAGTGGAATACATACGCCCACGATTCGAGAACTCCCTCGAGACCTCTCCTTACTAGTTCGGTGGCGATCAAACATAGAATTCTAGACCATGTGAAATTCTTCGAAGCGATCAATGCCTGTAGCTAAACAGAAGGGGAAGGCAAAGCCAGGACCGCGTCAGTTCCCCACGAATAGAAAGTCAGGATGACTGTGTCAAGACCAACCTCGTCAATAATCATAGCCTAATTCAAACGAAGACAAAATGGCCCAATGCATTAGTGCCATATCAGGTAGATTTCCAAATGACGTACCTGGGAATAACCTCGGAAGGCAGGAAACAGGCTTCGGATGATGTTCAGGGTCATCATTAGCGTCGTCCGGAGTGGGTTGAGTCCCCAGAGCGCTCCGAACTAAACGTACCCAACAAAGCAGAAAAGTCAGTTTTCGGACAACAAGAGCGACAGGCGTCACGAGACCTCAAAGCTTCATCCGCGCCAAAACTTTAAAATCAAAGGTGTACTCACAAAGCGAAATGCACATTTCTGCACTGGGGTACTGAATGCGAGGCTAGCATTCGCGTAACTGAGTTCTCGTTGCGCTCCCGCTACAAGTAGCTCATCATTTTGCCCTGGGACCTTTCTTGAGGCCAACCAAGCATCATAGACTGCCTGGCAGTTCTCCTGAGTCTCCTTGAGCTCCTCCAGAGAGCTTTCCGTTTTATCCGGCGGGTCATCCTCTGAGGTCGCCGTACTTGTCGAGGAAGGAGTAGATTCGAAAACTGTTGACAGTAGAGTTGGGAAGAAGAACATAGAATGTGAAGGTCTCGGGCACATATCAGAGTAAGACTGTACGACCATTGGTGTTTAGCGGTGAGAGCGAGCAGAATTTGGGCAGCAGGGAGAAAGTGGAGAATCCTGGACTTGTCCTGTTAATATACGTATGAGATCCGGGTGAACTTCATGGCCGTTGATGCAGTGCAAGAGAAAAAGTGAGGGGAGAGTATGGCCTGTACTGCCCCAACTATGCGCATTTGGCAGATGCGACCCAGTCGTCGGCGACGTAACACGAGTCCTTCAGATAGCTATAAAAGGCAACTCCCGCCCACTCTTTGGTCTCCCCGATGCATCGCTTATTTCCATTTTAGGATCCCATCAAATCTATTATTCACATTTGAATGTTTAACTCACTTTTTCCTCGAAATTATTTTTAAAAATGTCTGTGGACCACGCCGCTGCCCTTTCAAATTCATTGCACCAGCTTGCACTCGAGTCGGCCAGAAGACACGATGAGCACGCAGAAGAAACCACAGCAGAGTCATCTTCAACACCCGCAGCACCAGCAACTCCCCATTCAAGAGACGACTATGGGTTTCGGAAATCCGGCATATCGAGTCCTCATCTACCCTCAGACCCGAACAATCCGATATCAGCAGTTATCAGTCTCTCAAACATAGTCCCCGATCCCAATGGTCTCGGTTGGCCAGGTGAGTGAGAGAGAAATTATACACAATCTGGCCATTCTCAACCGAATCCCCGTAACAAAGCAAAGCAGACTGTCTCACGACTTAATGCTACCCCCGAGGAGAAGCGTGCTCGTGAAGAGAAGATGGCGGAAGCAGTCCGAGTTATCCTAGACTGCATTGGTGAAGATCCAGATCGTGAGGGTCTCCTCAAAACCCCTGACCGCTACGCTCAGGCCCTCATGTGGATGACAAGAGGCTACGAGGAGAGGCTGGCAGGTACTGCGCGTTTGCTCGTTCATCTCAGTTCGACAGCTCATCCTAGCTTCTTTGCAACGACAGATGTCATTAACGATGCTGTCTTCGCCGAGGACCACGATGAGATGGTTCTGGTCAAGGACATCGACATATCCAGCTTATGCGAACACCACCTCGTCCCCTTCACCGGAAAAGTAAGTTACGACCCCACCCATCCTATCTTTACTACTCCCCTCTTCATCTGTTTACCCGTTACTCTGTCAGATTGCCATCGCCTATATCCCGAACAAACTAGTCCTGGGTTTGTCCAAATTGGCAAGAATAGCAGAAACCTTCAGTCGCCGTCTTCAGGTCCAGGAGCGTCTAACTAAACAAGTAGCAATCGCCGTTCAGGAGGCGATTAAACCTCGTGGGGTGGCTGTGGTCATGGAGGCGACGTGAGTCTTTGACATTTATCCTCATGTTGTCCCTCTTCAACCCATGCCTCATGTTCCTTGCCCTCACAGCCATCTCTGTATGACGATGCGAGGCGTGCAAAAGCCTGGATCCATTACAACAACTTCCTGCATGCTAGGCTGTTTCCGCACCCAACAGAAAACTCGCGAGGAGTTCCTGACTTTACTCAAGCACTAACAACAATAGGTTTCTTTCATTATACCTTCTCAAATCACATTTATCTCCAAAATGCGATTCCACTCGCGCCAGAGCCTTCGTTATATCACGATTGTATAATTTCATGTAAAGCTGCTTTTGTATCATAACACTCACTCCACTCACTTGTGGGCAAAGGGGGAACGAGGAAGGGTCTAACTAGTCATTATTGTATCTACCATCCGATCATTCAACAGGATCTCGTCTGCAATTACCACAAATATATACGCTACTCGTTCACAGCCTATTAAGGGGAAATTGAGGGCCTTAATCCTCTCAGCTCCTCCGGCTCCGGGCCTTTTCTTCGTCTACCTGAAGCGTTCTACGCGCAAGGCCGCTATTCCCGTGGGGCTGCTTGGGATATCGATCTCGCTGGAGGCGTGGTCTTTTGGGAGCTGAAGACAAAAGATCTCCACCTGGCAATCCAGAAGCAGCTGCTGATTGGCCACCAGACTCCTGTTCTCGGTCTATTTCAAACGATTTGTGAGATTTGGTAGTACGTATTTCAGATAGAGTTTGCAACGTACCTGAGACGGTCCGCTTCCTGTAATCACGATCATCATCTCGGTGCGAGTGAGGACCACTAGGAGGAGTTCTTGCATTGGTCAACCGAGATTGCAAAGACTGAGCGCCACCATCCGTTTGCGAGCCTGCAGGGGGTCCGCCATTCATGCCATGCCTATCGCGGCCTTGATCCCGACTCGTCGATGGCTCGGGTTTGTTCGCTCTAGGTGGCTGATCGGACGAAGACATTGCTCTGGGTGCAACGGGTGCCGAGGGTGGTGGACCTTTCGCCGACGAAGGTGTTGGGGGATCGTTGATGGGACGTCTATCAATCTATATGTTCAGGTCAGTAAACTTGTTGATTTGCAATGATTTGCAAAGAAATCAGAACTAGACATACCTTGTCGGCATTGTGAGATGGTCGATTCTCACTATCACCTCCTTCATCCCGATCCCGTCGTCTTCGGTCCGACTCTCGAGCACTCTGACTATCCTTGTCTCCACCTCGGCGCCCGCGATCATCACGGTGTGTCTCCCTGCGAGAACCTCTCTTGGAGGAGCTTCGGTCCGCCTGTTTAGGAGTAAAGTGAGTACAGAATTCGAGAAGCACACTATTTCCAATTACCTCGTCTTCTCCTCTGCGTCTCTTCCCTAGGTGGTCATCTCCACTCTGAGTTCTGTGCCTACCACCTGCTTCGGGTCGAGGTGGTAGACCGTCTCCTGGAGCAGAATCTCGGTCTTTCCTCGAATCGCGGTCGCGCTCTTTATCGTCGTCTCTGCGATGCCTATCTTTGTCGCGTTCTCGGTCACGATCTCTGTCCCTCGGCCTTTCTGGATGTATGTCCCTATCCCGGTCTTTGTCTCCATGTCGATCCCGGCCTCGGTCCCTATCCCGGTCTCTGTCTTCCTTGTCACCCTCTCGAGTCCGTTCCCGTCTATGACTATGGTTCACGCTTTCCCGTCTGGGTGGGCCCCTACCGCCGTCGCGCGATTTTGACCTTCCTTCTCGGTCTCCTCGGCGTTCCTCCTTCCGGTCAGAACGTGACCTCCCTCCGCTGTGACGGCTGTCGGCACTGGCATTCCGGGTTCCGGGCCGACTAGGTGTCGGTGAGGGAGAGCGGTTTCGGGGAGAAGGTGCTCTTGAGCCAGCGCCACCACGACCAACGTCGGGTCGTTCGTTCCGACCAATGGAGAGTTTCGCAGTCTCCCGTAATTCCTGAGCAGACTGAGTCTGACTAGGATTAGACGGTGGAGGCATGTTTGCTGTGGTATCTGATCGGGCGTCACCAGACTGATCACCTTCTCTAGACAAACCACTGGACGACGCCTGAGGCAGTGGGGAGTTTCTACCTTGAGTGGGGCTTGGCTGACGAGAAGGAAGGCCTGACTCTTCCCTCTTGAGCTCGCTAACTTGCTGAGGTAGAGCTAGCCGGGAAGATTCGTGTGGAGGATTCCCTGGTTCATTGGTGGGCATTGGTGAGGAACTTTTCCCATCCGGTCTGATACGTTTGATGACTTCAGGGCGAGGTATGCTGGGCAAAGGCGTAAGGTAAGCGATGACCCTAAAGCGCTTTCTAACTCACCTTTCCATACTCATTTTCGTTGTTGTTGACCCGTTCGGAAGTTGCTTATCGGATGGAGTGCTCATTGCTTGAGCTCTCGGGCCCGAAGGTGCTGACGATGGTGCGCCGTTCGTACGCCTTGCATCCGATGACTGCGCGCTAGGACCTGTTGGGAGAGCACCTGACGGACGACTTCTGTCACCAGCTCTTGTTGATGGTAAAGGCGGAGTGGGAGCTGCGGGCTGTCACGAAGGCGGTTAGAATCCAATTGAGCACTGATAGCGAAGACTGCGTATACCTTAGATGTAGCCCAATCAGCGCTTTTCTGCTTGAGAATCTTCTCGTAGCTACCGGAAGGAATGGAGCCATGAGTTCGAAGTCGGGGCAAAGGAGATTAAAGATAACGTACGCATTCGCTATTGTGGTCAAGTCTTCACGCGTCTCCTTTTGCAGCAAGTTCTTCACCGCAGTATCAATCTCAGGACCAGTCGCAGCAACGGAAGTCAGGGGGAACACTGGCTGCAGTTCTTTGAGGATGATGATCGAATTGTAAATGCGCATGTATTCTCCAGATTGTAAGCAATCTGCAAAGCACTAGAAACATCTTTCAATTCTGATGAACTCAATTTAATAAAAGACAATGATGTACCTTGGAAAGTTTCTTGTGCCACTTTCTCAATACCTTCTGGAAGTCAGCCCAGCTGAGGAGACTATCCAGCGTCGCAGGTTTACTCGACCAAGTTCGTTGCATCCCAGGGTGGATCACAGGCTTCCCTCCGACCTTGGATCGACTGTCACTGAGGTAAAGTGATTCATCCTTGTGCCATTTATGCAGATCCTGCAGAACACCAAGGAGGAAACGACCTTATCGAAGGATGTTAATATATTTGCAAGGACAGCTTAGAACACATGCTCACCATAGTTATGGGCTTCGTACTCGCTACAGGAGAAGAGAACAACTTTGACGTGATCACCAAAGAGCTAGAACTCACGCATAAGTTGGAAAATTCGCAAGTATGTAGTAGTCACTCACCTTGTCGTAGCACATGAGAGTATGGAAGCCAGGGGTCCCTTGGGTTTGGAGGACCTTGATGAATTGAGCACAGAAGTCGGCATCCATTGGCGAGAGAACACAACGTGGTTGTAGGCAATGTTCGAGCACTGCATTGACCAGCGTGAGCGGTTTCGGAGCTAAGGATTTAAATTCAGCATCAATCCCAACGGGAACATCATTTCCCTTACAGTGGGCAAACCAATGAGGTTTCTCTCGGGTCAGACGCTTTATAGTAAAGATCCGGGAGGAGGTTTGCTCTCGGAACTCTTTCCTCAGATTGTCATGGATCTTGTTGAAATGCTCTCGCCTGTGGCGATGCGTCAAAGCTCCTGCACGCTTGGTTCGATCGGCGGACCGGTCTGCATCATTATAGTCCTTGTCTGCGGCTTTGCTCAAGTTTCTCAGGGATTGCATCTGCTGTTCATACTTGGCAGTAGGCGGGGCCAGATCGTATGTCGAGAGCTGCCAGAAAGTGGTGTAAAACCCAGGCCTGAGGGAATGTGAACAAGAAAGGAGACAACGTGGCGTAAAGGATTACAAACCCAATGATATCGTAGACGTTCTCAGGTATGATCCTCCTGATATCGTCGAAGAGGGCGGCAAGATTAGGCACCCATGGGCCCTAAGAACTGTAAGTTAGATAGGCAAAAGAATTTTACTCAGAGATGACATACCTCAGGTGCTGAGGGTGACGCATTCGCTGTCGCACGTTCCGATTCCATCATGCTATCGTCTTTCTGGACACTATCGTCAGCTTGTGCCTTGTTGTCGACGGCGGCGTCAGTTGCTGAAGTGTTCAAAGATGGCGAGGCAATTCGTGAGGTTGGTGGTTCCCTTTTGGCGGTAAGAGCCGCTTTGAGCCTCTTTTCAGCTTCCTCGCTAGCCTCTTTCTCTTCTTTCTCTAGCTTGAGTGCCAAGTCCTGACGATGATTTCAGTTTTCATCCCACAAAAGCGCGACGAACAAACGCACAAGCAGGTCACGGTGGAGAACTGGACGGATAATTTGCATGCATATTGGAGCGCAAACGCCATAGATACTGCCAAGATCTCCAACAGAGGGTAGAAGTTTTGCGTAATCCTCTGGTGTAATCGCGAAAGAGTTCAGCAATTCCAGGTATTGCAGGAGAACGTTATGTATCTGAGTTTCTCCATTGAGTAAAGTTATACACAGCGTAGGAGGCAAGTACTAACCGTGTCGTATACGCTTCCAAGAGATTTGAGGGGCATGTCGGGTGCTCTATATACACAAGATTGACGCAACTGAGCTACCTGTATCAGAAGGGGAAGGGCAAGTTCCGATTCCAACAAACTTCTGCCCAGCCTCTTGGTCGCTTGTGTGAGGGTATTGTCGTTGAAATCGGCCAGTGAACCACGTGTGCGAGAGGCTAATGCTTCGACGCGAAGAATAGGTCCTCCTGCCATTGCGGTGATTTGATCTTCTGAGAGCGTCGGAAGAGGTTCAATGGCTGACATGTGGAAAATGAGTTGCTCGAGAACCAGGAAGTCGGAGGTCTGTAGATTGTAGAGTTGGTTCATGATGTATGTCAGGAGGGGCGTCAAGGTCGTTTGGAACCGTTTGAAGAACATCCCAGTAAAGGCGGCCAGATCTGGACGGTTGTTAGAATGGGAAGTTCTCCATAAATCTTGACCTCACTTTGAAGCCAGTTTGCAGCATTGACACCGTCTTCCTTGAGTCGATCCTTGTCTGGAGAAGCAAGAGCGTCCAGCAATACGAAGCATAGAACATCCAAATCCATAGCGGTACAATGGCGTAAGCCATTGACCAGGACTTCGCCGATATTGCTGTACGACATAATTTGTTTGACAGCCACAGTGAAGTAGATGCAAGGATTAGAGTGGGCGATTTTGGCAGCCGACCCAGCAACGGAGTTCCCAGCAGCAATACTAGCAGCTGAAGGTGGGGCATTGGGGTCTTCTTTCTTCGGGCTTGCAAGGCGCCTCATGATGCCCTTCGTTTCTCGTTCGGCTTGAGATTCCCGTAGACGCAGTTCTGGATGCGACTTGTATGTTTCTGCCCTCCATTCACCGTACAATTGCCATCTTGTTGTCAAGTCGTACGCCTTCAGAAGATACCAGATTTCAACCTGGCAAACTGCATTCCCGCGCACGAGTGAGAGAGTAGGAAGTAAATGCAGTCGCAACATCCTCAACCAGAAGATAACTACGGGATCATCTGCGCTGAGCAGAACGTTGTTCCTCTTGTTTGCAGTAACTTCTTCGGGAAGCTGAAAGAAGTGAGCATCAACTGTCCATTTTACAAAGCTGTTGCACTTACAGTCGACATGACGTGATGTTTTCCCAGCCTCACAAGGCGAATGATCAACTGTGGGTCACGGTGTAGGTGGATGCCTATGTATCTCATCAAGGGCTCGGCAACAGCTTCGAATTCATCCATCGTGGAGCAGACTGGCACCCTCTTGACCCAATCCGGGAAGAAAAAGACGAACTCTGTCGTGTTGGTGCTGGCCGGGGTTGGAGAACAAATGGTGAGGGTTGGCTTCTTCACCGGAGGAGGAATAACGCCCGTCATTCCATATCGTGTCCTCGCCTGTGAGAATGCCTCGTTCTTCGTTTTCGACATGATGATGTTCTCGTATAGAGAAGTGGTCGAATGCTTGAGTATTTGGATCAGCAAGTCGGCGATCTCAGGGTAAACATCGACAAGCCAAGGGAACTTGCTCAGGAGAACAATTGCAGGTTCCAGTGCCCCAACAGCCAGTAGGCCAGCGAGTAGGCCAGCTTTCTGGTTGAGATCTTTCGATGGTGGGGTCTTCTTGGTTTCGGGAACAGGCGTAGCCGTGGCAGTTTTAGATGCCCTAGATGAACCTGAAGACTCTAGAGGCGCTGCCATGGCCAACGCATTATTAGCCCCAGCACCGTCTTTTCGGAGTTTCATCCCTTTGTTATATTCGTCAAGGCATTTGCCCATCTCATCATCCGCAGGGTAGAGCTGAATAGAGTTGAGGGCTGTTTCCGAGAAAGATAAAGTAGCATGACGTACATGCGGATATATGTCTTCCAGTGCTATGAAACCCTCACGAATGAGCAGTGCCGTGGTCATGTACATATTCTTAGGAACTTGCTCCGGTGTTTCCTGATTCTGAAAGGCGTCAGAATGATTTGAAGTCAGAATGAAGTAGATTTACCTGATAGTAGCCATACTTGAACCCAAGTACTTGAGCCAGGACATGCGATTTAGAACCTCCGGCAGCTACAGAGTCCGGGAGGCGATCTCCGTTGGCCAGCGCCAGGACTTCGTCAAAAGACTTGCCCTGATATACACTTGATGTGGGATCAACATTCATCGTGCCTTCAAGTTGAGGTACGTAAGAGCCCGCCCAGGGGGAAAAAGACAGAAGGGTGAGGAAGAAGCTGTAATGTGTCGGAAGATGGACTGAGAATGCATCCAAAATGAGGTCAAGAGCACGATTTGGATCGAGGTCGAAATATCCAACGAGGCTGATGATTTTTTCCCATACGGGGCGAGCTCGGCACTCAATGACAAGAGGACTTTCCGTTGGACGACCCGTGGAGGGGGAATGTGAGGGACCGAGACTGCTCTCGAGTTCGACAATCAGCTTGCTATAGCCCTCTGACTGCTCTCTCAAGAGATTGAATTTGTTCTGCTTGTAGCTACCTCGAGGTTGAGATTGTGATTGAAACAGAAAATCAGTTGTGAACTCACAAGAGAGCCGTTCGTGATCGTATTTCCTTCTTGTCCAAAGCAGACTTGTCCTGAATGAGCCCTACACCCGCCAGAATCGCTGAGTCTAATCTCTCCCTACATAGGCTTGGCTCAATGCGTCGAAGTTCCTGGATATTGATGAGTTACTGAATTCAAGACTGGTTATACAGGGACTTGCAAGTAGTCGTCGGACAAATTGTTGGAGAGACTCCTTGTCCTTTTCGGCTATGGCTTTCTGCTCTTCAAGCCTAGCAATGGCGCCTTCAGACTCTGCCCCGCCAGTCCCTCCGGCAGCAGTAACGGCAGTCTTGTGCTCCTGAATAGCTTCTTCGAGCACCGTGTCGATAGACCATATGACATCTACGAGAATCTCTCCGAATGTCGCATTAAGGTGATTCGTTCCTGGTTCGGACGAAGAGGATGGCAGGCCACTCAGAATGGCATTGATGAATTCCACCACACCCAAGGGAGCCAACATCGGAGGCTGGCTCCATGTCTGCAAGGCAGAGCATATGATGAAGTGGTACGCCGTTGTCAAAACCTCCACAGCCTGAGGTTCTATGGCATTGCAATGGTATTGAAAGAGGTATTGTCGACTACGCCACTGGTCAGGCAAAGGAACGAGGAAATAAAGCCACAGGGACGTACCAATCAGCCTCTCCTCCCGTTGACCACGACTCCAAATAACTCCTAACTTGATGAAGCACATCCATTTTCGACTCTAACAGCTACACACTGTAGAGCCAACGACCAGGGTTCGAGAAACCTGGCAAACGCTGCAGTCACCAGCTTGGAACGCGCTTGCAGCTAACACAGCGAGGCCGTGTGGTTCGTTGTTTGGTTTTGATTGGTAAGAGCTTCACTCTGTTATCACTTCCGAATCCCGATCCATTTGTATAATAAAGGTTCCGCTGTTGCGCTCATGATAATCTGGACTTGGCTGCTCCACTCACGGAGAAACTATTGGCTGGGAACTGAGTGAACGAAACCAGGAACGACGAGAATCAACCCTTTTATTTCGTCATTGGGCTGTGACAGATGTTCTCTGCTCCCTGAAAATACGATCTTATCACCCACATTGGTCCTTCAGTCTTATGGCTAGTTGGCCATGTGCGACGGGTGCATTCGGATTCTGGACCAGTGGAACATAGGGGTATGACTTCAGTCCATATGGCGGAGGATCAGCGACGGAGGAATTAGGGCACAAACGAAGTCTTGTTCGAAGGCTCCAGCTACTCTAGTCCACTGCCAAGCTGCTTCCGTCACGGCCGACGATCAGCCATATGCTCATCATGCCATCAAGTCATCCTGCTAGATAAATACCCTGGTGTAACTTTGGAGGAAAGTGCCCTCTTTTTCTGAACCGAATGGCTCCTTGGATTAAAGGCCTCTTCCTTGCCTCACGAGCACTTGCACCAGTGCAGACTGGCTTCAGCAACCAGACGATTGCAAATGTGCGTGCGGGGCTTCTAGAGATTGCGAAAGCAAGGTAAATGCGGTCTTCTGGTCGGTCCTCTTCAAAGAATACTGATCGGTTCAGCTGGGAGCTGGGAGCAGCTGCAGAAGCCCTCACTGAGCTTGAGTGGCCAACCCTCTCGGTTTTTCATCCGACCGCGTTTCCTCCGCCCCAACGTCTCAATTCCACCCTGAATGCATCAGACGTTCTGTCCATCGCCGTCAAGTGAGAGCAAAATTTCAAACCCCTCATTCATCACGAACGTGCCTCATATTTGTTTATCCTTTGACAGCACGGTGTCGAACAAACCCGTCGACTCGCTCCCTCTGGTTGCAAACCAAGGTTCTGCTGCAGATCCTGCCAGTCCGTGGTATTTCCTGTCGGTCAAAGTTCGCCGCTGACGTCACTTCTTCCAATCAGGCATTGGTGTCGCTGTTCTTTTGGCCAACTGGACTAGGCCTGACAAAACCTCGCATGTATTTGCAGACGCCGCGAGCGGTCAGCTTCAGCACCTACTCACTCAGGCACCACGATCGGATGCGGGTGCAATCTCTCATCGCGAGGACCAGGTCCAGCTCTGGTAAATGTTTCTGCGTAGTACCAAGAACATGATCCTCACTCGACGTTCTCACAGGTCTGACTTCGTGTATATGGTACCTCCGTTCATCGCATACTACGGAGCTTTGCAAGGTGGCGATGCAGGACGCTCTCTCATGCAGGCTGCCTACGATCAGTGTAGATTATACCGCGATGCATTGAAAGACGACAATGGACTATGGAGGCACATCACCCTCGGCAATTATCAGGATAATACACATTGGGCAACAGGTGCGCCACATTTACAAAAGGGATATGTTCTCGGAGCGCTGATCTTTCCCATTAGGTAACGGCTGGGCCGCTGCAGGAATGCTTCGAGTTCTCCAGACTTTCAACCACTCATCTCAAGGACACCGCTTCACCCAGCAGCAGGCCAATCTCACTCAATGGATTGGGGAAATTACCGATGCCGCGTGGGCTCGCCAGGTATGGTTAGCCCCGTTCATCTCGAAGTACAAAAATAACTGACCTCGTTCTGCACAGCAAAAGGATGGCAGTATTCTTAACGTGATTGACGCTACATCGTTCTCGGACACGGCGTCGACTGCACTGCTCGCATCTGTCACATATCGTATGGCAGTCTTCAACGCCACCTCCCCAGTTTCGAAGCCAGTGGTTGCGGCCAACAAAGCCTTGACTTACGTTCAAGCCAATATCGACGTAGATGGATGGGTTCAGAACGCCGTCGATCCAATCGCGTTCGACGTTCCACTCAAGACCGGGGAACATAGCCCAGAAAGTCAAGCCTTTGTCCTTCTGCTCCACGCTGCCTACAGGGATTGGCAGAAGTATCTCTCGAACAAAACTAAATCAGTGATCGGAAACTGAATTACTCCATGCCCTTAGATGAGAGCGCTGGTTGACCCCGACATGTACAGTATGAGTTATTGAATATATATGGGTTGAAATATTATCGGACGTTTGAGTTGGTGAGCCGACCATTGCTCGATCTATGAACCACTGAACTGGTCCTCCAGTGACTCTCAGTGACTCGGAGTGCAATAAAGTTCGGACAGTCCGCAGGCTGTTAGCAGTGTTACCAAATTGAACCCTATCCATCGAGTTCTTCGGAACGACGGTTGGAAGACTTAGGTGCGGTAGGATCTCATGGCCGATCGAAAGAAGTCGTCACGGTTTCAATGCCACCCTGTGTTCGGCTTAGCGTGTTCATTGAATCATCGCTTCGAAACACTCATAATGAGGCCAGTGCGTGTTCTGCTAGCTCCCCACCACCACTAGTCCTTGGCAGTCATCTTCATCGATGTCGAATCTTCCTCCTCTTGGCCCAGGGATCCCTCATTCCAAAAATGAGTCTGTGTCAACACTCGTTCCTTCTGGCGGCCAACACGCGTATAGTAGCGTGAAGGGACACGCGCCTGAGGACCCGGCTTCCTCGGACGATGAACGTGGGCGACCTCCACTCAAGTCTCGAAGCTCCAGCTCGATAGATGTTACGACACGGCGCCAAACTCTTCACCACACTTACAGTAGTTCGAATCTAGCACGAGCTGGTGCAGGGCAGTATGAGCTGTACGATCCCTATCAAGAACATGGAATCCGTCCCACACATACAAGAGCGAGTTCTTATGCAACATTACCTGGGCCATCACATTCTCGACAGGGCTCACATACAAGCCCTCTCGGTATACACCATGCCGCTCGAAGTTCAAGTCCAACATTAGCTAGGATACTACAAAAAGAAGAGCTTCTTGCCAGTAGCGCTGATCTCAGCACCTGGCAAAGATTCAGGAGAAAAGGAGAGTCCAGGATAGGGATTCTCCAAAGCTTGCAGGCGATTGCCTTCTCTTCGTGTATGTACCGATATTCAACGGATTGGAATGTGAGGCTAATCTATGCCATCACAGGGCTCAATCTGTTCGTGATACTCATCCCACTTGCATGGGTTGCTCACTTCTCGCACTGGAATGGAACCGTCACCTTCACATGTAAGTAGCCAGTCACCTTTGCCTCCCAATCTCTAATCTTCCTTTCAGTATGCTTCTTCGCTCTGGTGCCGTTGGAGAGTCTTCTGGAGTGGGGCGGAAAGCAGCTGTCTCTCTACTGCGGCAAACAACTGGGTGACCTGATCACGGTGACATTGAATAAGTGAGCCCTTCCCAAGCGCACGAGGCTTCGCCATCTGACAGCCTCTTCCAGCTGCATCGAGGCGACTCTCGGAATAGTTCTCTTGCTAGATTGCGAGTGGGTAATCCATATAAGGCTGTCGATCATAAAACCTAAATATAATTCTTCAGACTCAAATTACTGCAGTCGACCATTGTTGGTGAGTCCTCCGATCTTTTTCTAGCTTGTTGATCACTCACTTCAATTTTTACAGGCGTCATTGTTCTGCATCTACTTCTCATACCTGGCGCCGCGTGGGCGACAGGAGGAGCACGAATCATGTACCAAGATCTGCACGCTCATACTACCCAGCTAAATCAGACACTGCTCACTATGGGGTAAGTGGATTTTGTTCACGAAGAGCTCCCCCCTCACCTTCATCCCGCTTCTAGCGTTCTCAGCTTGCTATTTCCCGCTGCCTTCTTCTCCTCTCTTGACCATGGCGTGGAGAAGAAGCTCGATGAAAACACTTCAGTCGGAAATATCGTCACGGACAAAACACGAGCCCATTTCCTAGCTATGAGTCGTGGATTTGCATTCATCCTTCTGACAGTGTAAGCCATCTCAGCGTAACATGCAACTTCTAGACCTGATCTCTTCGATCAGTTACGTTTGCTCCCGGATCTACCTCCACAACCCCCCAGGACCAGAAAAGGCACTTCATCGGGAATCATCAGCACCACTTGCTCTTGTCGAAGAAGAGATTCGTCTGCGGGAGAAGAAGCCGAAGACAAACCAATATGTCTTGATTGTTGTGCTTCTCATATGTCTTGGCATCATGGCACCTACGACGCAGTTTGTGAGTTGAGACTGATTTCTGCAATTGGAGCATTCGAGGCTGAATGCAACTCCGACAGTTGGTGGAAAGCATTGAGAGTGTCCGAGAGCATACCGATATCAGCACAGAGTGAGTCTTCCATCGCTAGAAAGGCATTCATACGCTGAACCAGTCATAGGTTCTTTGGGACTGTCCTTCTACCTCTTGTCTCGTTTGCCGCAAACGGATTCGTAGCCATTCTGTATTTTGTTCGGTATATCCTTCGGCACTTCTTCAAGGAACCCGCACCGCCGGTTGAGCTGGCAGAAGCCAAGGCGATTGAGACAAGTGTGCAGTTCATTCTATTCTGGATGCCCTTCCTGGTCTTGCTTGGCTGGATAGTCAATAAACCGATGACCCTCCTTTTTGGTACAGTTCATGCCATTCCCGCTCGGACACAGTTATTGATCATCCTGTAGATTCCTTCGAGATCGCCATTCTTTTGGGCGCTTGCTTCGTACTCAACTATGTCACAGCTGATGCGAAGACAAATTGGGTGGAAGGACTAGCCTTGATAGCGTTATACCTGATGATAGTGAGTTCTGAGTGGCTTCCAGGTTCTCGCCGTTTCATTGATGATTTTAAAGGGCTTGTCCGTCTGGTACTACGAAGGTCAACCAGAAGTCGCCATCCTCCTTGGTTGTGGTTCTGTCGAGGATAATATTGAGAAGCTGGTATCTGGTATTTCTGAGCATCATTAGCAACCGCTTCTTCGTGCTTTCTTGTATTTATCTTAACTTGGGAATAATTATATGGGATTTCTTGCAGGATTATGGGGAAGGCCAGGTCCAGAAATATACTAAAGACAAGGTTGATTATATCCTCGTCCGAAAGAATGATCAACGATAGGTAAGACCTCTAGGAGAAGTCATTGCTCAGGTTGTGGCGAGCTGGAGCGCTGCTACTCGTGGGAGTTTCTCAACAGTGGACTGTTCATCCACCGCAACTTGCAAGGCATATTGTTCCACTGTCTTGAACTTGACTCGAGGACACATATACCGTGCGTTCTCGATACATGGCCTGATATGTTGTTCACTCAAGCCTTGAGGCTGCTACCGAGAGAGAGCCTGGTTACCATTTGATGAGCGAAAGGCATTTGGCAGTGCATGAAACGGGGCAATCATAGTGACCCCTTGCCACCGAGGTCTGTGTATATACCAGCGCGCTATGTTTAAAATTAAATAGAGCTGGTTCTCATCCCACCTTCACCATCGAGTTCGAGCTGGTCTCGTACGACGTCTTGTAGAAGCAGTGCTCAACAAGTTATGGAAGGTGATCATCGCGCTCAACATCGTCAACGTGCATGGGACTCCCTCACGCGCCCTGCGAGCCATTACAATGGAAATCGACTAGGGGTAGCACCAACTACGCCTTCCAGGGCATCAAGAACATCATTCAGGCTACCTAATCCTCATTCAAGAGACCTCATGGGTCATAGCATCTGGAGTGACGATGGCAGTACAAGGCATATAACCATTGAAGGAGGCATTGATTCAAGGTTCAATCCTGTTCAGCTCAGTCCAGCCGCAGAAATAACTACACGGCCAAGATCCGCTATACCATCAGCCATCCCCATTCCATATTTCGCTGCTGCGCCAGACAGCCCCCTCAACGCCCCATGGACCCCAAACCGCAGGAGAGAGTCGGACGAGGAGAGTCAGGCATCTACGCTCACTGAGGACCGCGACCGACAAGTTGGGGGAAGAATAACACGTTTCTCACAGCTATTTAAGAGGCTGAAGAGGCACCATACGTTGTGGGAGAAGGTTCAAGGCAAAGGCAGGGCAAGAGTTGGATGGAAGGCTAGCCTGAAGAAGCTTGCTACATTTACATGTGCGTGTCATTTTGAGTTGCTAAGACTGCTGCTTATACGGGAACAATCAGATTTGAACATCCTCCTCATTTTCATTCCTATTGCATGGGGTGTCCATTTCTCAAAAGTCTCGCATATAGCGAAGTTCACGCGTGAGTCCACCCCTCTCTAAAATTGCCAGGGAAGCGCCTAACAGTTTCAGTCAATTTCCTTGCTATCATTCCTCTGAGTAAACTTCTCGACTTTGGAGGTGAACAACTTGCCCTATACTGTGGCAGAGCCGTTGGAGACTTGATCACTATCTCCTTGAATAAGTTAGTCATCTCAAGCCTTTCTTATCCATCATTCGTAACCCTCCTTTAGCGCGGTAGAAGCCTCTCTAGCACTGGTGCTCTTAACCAAATGCGAGTAAGTGCTTTTCAATAGCCTGGACCAGGGGCAACAGGACTGACTAAAGACTCCCAGACTCCGCCTTCTTCAATCCACTGTCGTCGGTAAGCCCACATCTAATGCTGTCCAGAAAATGTGTGCTAATCAAAGCCCTTAGGTGTCGTTCTTCTCCGCCTCCTGCTAGTTCCAGGAACCGCGTTCATCACCGGTGGCGCCCGTGTTCTCTCTCAAGAGCTGCACCCGCACTTTGTACATCTCAATCATTCACTTCTAACCATGGGGTGAGCTCATCATACGCATAATGCATTCATAAACCATACTCATCCTCATAACAGAGCCTTAACCCTTCTTCTCCCTCTTGGTTACTTCCTGTCCCTTGACCGCCTAGTATCCTCCACTACCCAACGTGCAGAGGCAGATTTAACAGACGCAGTTCGTGGCGATCTGTTGAAGCTCAGTAGGGCATTGGCCATTTTCCTCCTGGTTGTGTAAGTATCCAGTTTCACCAAATGCAAATACTGTTATTGATTACCGTTTTATAGATATATCTGCTCTCGATTCTACTTGCACAACCCCCCAGGAGAATCAGATACTGTGGACGAAGAAGCACCAGATGCCTTCAAGGCCGATCTTGCCAGTCTGGAAGAAGAGCAGCCCGAAATTGATTCGTGGATATGTATCGTCATGTTAATCATCGTGGTTGCAATGACCGCTGTTACGGCTGAATTCGTAAGTGTTGTCCCTCTTCAATCGGGTTGCTGTATTGACGGAGTGCTTTTAGCTGGTGACGGACATTCATCCTGTAGAGCAGAGGCTAGGGTTGAAGCCTGAGTAAGTCTCCATCCGCTAGATTTCGCCGACAATGCTGATGTCCGCCACAGATACTTTGGCTTGATCGTGCTCCCCTTTGTCTCCTACGCCGCCGACGGAATTCTCTCAACAGCATACTTCATCCGTTCACACTTCACCCACTACATCGGTGCCCCGCCTCCCATCTCTACCCTTGCGAAAGGACGATCTATCGACCTCGCTATCCAGTTCTTCATTTTCTGGATGCCATTCACCATTATCGTAGCTTGGTGTGCACAGAAGCCGCTCTCCCTCTTGTTCAATATTTTTGAGGTCGGAGTACTCCTCGGCGCTTGCTTCTTGGTCAACTACGTTACTGCCGATGCAAAGACGAACTGGGCGGAAGGGATGATGATGGTTGTATTCTACGTCATGATTGTGCGTATTTTTTCACTGCCTCCTCTTCGTCGCATCTTATCATATCAATACTGATACCGTTTACTCGTCTATTTTAGGCCGTCGTCGCGTTCTTCTATCCTGGCCAAACCGATATCCGTCATCTGGGGACTTGTTCAACTGTCGCGTCTGCAATCCACCGAGAACATCAATTATACGCTCTCCACAAAGCGGAAGCAGCAAACGTAACGGGCACACATGTGAACACTGTACATGGGGAGGCACAAGGACATGCCGCCGGCACAACAACTGGTACGGCTGTGGGGCAAGCCTCGACCCCAGACCAGATGTCCGAAAGGTTACAAAAGATCTTGCAGAGGTACAATGTCCTTGCGGAGCTGGAAGAGGATGATCTATTATAAGATGTAATGTCGGATATGATCTAATCTAGACTCTAGCTAGTCCCACGCAAATTGACGAAAGGTTGACGCTTCTAATTCTGACTATTCTTTGTCCGATTGTGAGAAAGAGTGTCGCCACAAATAGATCGACCAAGAGCTTCTACACTGTCGTGTATGATGGCAGTGACTTCAGAGCGTATCTTTAAAACCTCAAGTGTCCGCTGGTCATGGTCCAGTATTGGGACGGATCTCTCCAAGGCAGAGGTAACTTCTCCCCCAATCCAGCCTTTTGAGGATGGTGGTTGGGTATAATCCCCTAATGGCGGAGAGCTATTTCCGAGCTTCGACAATGCGCTCTGGATGTGATCTGCTGGTATCGGGTTACCAAAGGTGACGCTCAGTTGAGCGCCTGGTCGGGGAAAGTATTTGTACGGAAACTTGCGCCCTTCCGGCATCAAAGTATCGAAACCAGTCAACCATATCGGGATCACAGTGGGCGGTTTGGCAGTCTCCATCAGTATTCGGCCGCTACACAATTAGATGAGTGGAATGAATTGAATGTGGATGTATTAGGAATAGAGAGAGAAGGACTTACACGCCCCACTTGAATCGAGGAAGGTGAGCTACCCCATGTTCGTCTCTAGGTAGCTGGTTGGATTGATTGACTTTACCTTCTCCGTAGAGGTGCACCTAATGAATTGGGGTCATGACGCCTTCTTCCGACAAGGAAAATCTAGTGACATACCCAACCTCCCTGGTCCAGCTTCTCGATGGCGAGATCAACCGCGGGTTGGTTGACACCTTTACCTCGGAACGTTTCGATAGTCTGTCCTAGTCTAAAGAAGGTAGAGAATACACTTGCTTCCGGAGGGAATCGGAGGTTTTCATGACTTTTTTGTCGGTCGACAGGACGGGTGCAGACTCACGGGTTGGTGAACATGATGTCAGAAGCACCTAGAGCCCAGCGAGTGGTTCTCGAGCTGAAATAATATCTCGTTGGGAGTACACCCCAAGTAAGTGGGTCATCTAGCCTAGACGCCACATGAATCCTCGCAGAAAATGCAAGAATATTTTTTGGCGCTCACGTTGAGATGTGATTTGACACTAGAAATTTGTCAGAAAAATGCAGGGTGGGTATATTCCATTCTGATGTTCGCACCGGTTACCACACCATGACCATCGTTCCTCTTGCTGCTCTCAAGAGCCTCGACGATATTTGGCAGACCATTCACCGTAACTTGTGCTATTCCGAGCTTGAACACTGCCTTGCATACGAGACCCACCGAAGTGATCGTGGCGGTGGACAGTAAAGAGGCAGCCATAAGGGTTTGAATGTGGGGACATCGGCAACTTGACATTCCGCGTCACCGGAAATCAAAGAAAGGGACAACCGTCAATCAAAGATTCATTACGTAAACAACAAGTCGTTCGTTTCGACGAGTCCCCAACAAAAACTCAGCAGCGTTGGGGTCTCCCGTAAGCTGTTCATTCCCCTCCCTTCACTGCTAGAGGCGGCTCCCTCGCGCACTGGCGAGTTCACTATGTTGGCCCTCATGGTTCTAAGCTCAATGGCTGCCTTGGCCTTCGTTTATCTATTTATGCCTGCACTATGGGCTACTCTAATGGCCGTGGACGAACCACTCGACGCACATGAAGCTGGGCTTGCATACGTCGCTTCACGTATGTTGGGGTTTTATACTTTCTCCCGCGCAGTCGCTAATCGTACCACTTTCAATATCAGGCAATCCCGTACGAGAAAGTGGTCCTCCAGCCAACATGGCTAAGCTTATCTTGCTTCGTCACAAAGTGCGCGCCCACCCATATCGCTTCCCTCCAAAACCAACCACTGACCGTCATGTCCTCACAGATACAGACAAGCAATAGGAAGCGTCGTGGTTCTTCGAGAACGCGTCAAGTACCCCGTATATCCTCACCTCCACCACGCCCAAAAGCATCATGGATACACTTTGGTCGCCCGTTCGGCGGCAAAGCAAGTCACTAGAGATACCTTTACCTCCACATTTTCGTTGCGACGCCTTTCCACGAACGTTTCTTCATGGACCACTATGCGGTTTTTTTGACATTCGCAGCTGCTTCCATTTATTATACCCTGTTCGAAAATTACTCATATCCATCCAATGACCAAAGGAAATTGTACTATTACTTTATTCGTTAACATTACCTAGTTGTTGTTCGCTGCTGCTTTCGTCAGTTTTGTGCTTGCTTGTAGTTGCTTGCTCAATTCGACATGTCTGGTTGTTTTGGTTCAATCAACAAAAATGGCCTTTAGGGCCTAATACAAAAACTACATATTGTTACTCATAGTAGGAGATAACGAACATAACAAAACGATAGCAATAAAAATACCCATATACCAAGCCATAACTTCGTTGACGGCCGTCAACGGTGATGCAATACATGTTAGAGTCCGTAGTCCTTTTGCTTTACCCAAACCTAGCGCTTCGCTCAAGAGCCACATGCCCGAGTGCACTCTTTTGTGTCTTGACAGGTTTACGTTGCTGCTCTCCCTTGCTCGCTGCCGAATTCGCACTCGCAGACGAACGCGAACCGCGAACAGAACCTCCTCCAGATTTGACCTTATGTCCCGTGACCGCTGCACCTCCAACTGATCGACCAGTTGTGCCTGCAGTCCGGGATCTACCTTCTTGTTTCGCCCACATCACGCTGCGCTCCGACACGAGTGTTGATCGAGGTGTCTAGATGAAGATATGGTCAGTTTCATTAAGGTCGACGAAGAGAAATGAACACATACTGGAAGACCCGTCGTCGGCTCGGCTTCCTCTGCGGCTGCTTGCGAGTCGTGCGGCCGAGGCGGTGGGACTGTCTTGATAACGAGGCCATCGTCATCTTCGTCTTCTTCCATCCTCTGTAACCATTCGAGATCATCGGGGTTGAAACCAGATTCCTTTACAAATCGTTGAGCCTCCTGATAGTCCCCAAAGGAGCTGAATGACTCACCCTTGCCTTCTGGGCCAATTCCACTGCCTCACGCCGTGCCTGGTGGACTGAGATTACTTTTGTATTCTCTGCTTCATCATCGGAAGATAATTCTCGGTCATCCTCCTCGTCATCAGCCATGACAATATCGGGTGGCTGAGATTCCTTCATGAAGTCGAACTCTCCTTCTCCTTCCAGATCTTGATGATAGACGTTGAAGAATGCCGCCGTTTCCGAGTTCTTGCCTAGAAGGGAAAAGTCAGCGAATGCAATTCAAAGTGTCAAGTTGACCCATACCGAGAGCATTGATGTCATCTCTCTCAATCCTGGGTCGCTTGTGCATCTTACGGCGCAGCCTTGCTTCGGTGTCTTCCAGGTCACTGTCGTCGCTATCATCCAGACCGAGCCCTTGACCTCTCTTCTTCTTTCTCATATCTCCTTGAGCCGCTCTCTGATGGTATTCCAAAAGCTCTTGTTCGTCCTTCTCAAGGAGTTCGCTGTTTGCATTTGATCAGTTTGACTGAACTTCAGAGAATAAACCACAAGACATACTGGTGTTTCTCCATGACACGCTCCAGGTTTTCCTCATTCTCGTCCATCTTATGATCATCGACTAGGTTAGGATCATTCTGGTCCAGGTCCTCGCCCTCCTCCTCATCGTCATCCTTCTTCTTGGTTAAACCAAACCCAAGCATCTCATCGTCATCAGATTCTTGAGCTTCATTCTCAACGAAGTCTGACTTCTCCATTAACCTCTTTCGCGCCTCATCGGCCTTCTCCTTCCTTCTCGCTCCGGCCTGTAATGCCTCGAAGGCATTCTGAGGTGGCCGCTCGAAGGCAGTCACTGATCTGGACAAGCCGATCCGCTGCTTGGAAGGCGAGGTTGGCGACCGGCTTCTTTTTCGGAGTCTGGTCAATCCGACTGGGGACTCTGAATGCATCGGGCTCGAAGCGGTAAAGGAGAGTGTCCGGAGAGGTTTTCTAGGTGATGTTTGAGGCTGGGTGAAAGGCATAGCCTGAGTCTGGCTGGGAGTGGGTAGCTGGCGGTAGACCTCTGGAGTGGATACGCTAGGCTTGGTTTGCGTTAGGAATCTGATGTGAGCAGCGTTAGCATTGCTTCGAAGGGTGGACAGCGAAAGGTATGTACCCGATCTCATTCACGTATAATGTTGGCTCCTTGCGTAAATTTTGAGCATTTTCAGCTTCGACAAGATATTCTTGTTCTTTCTCGAAGATTTGGTCTGCCCTTTGCTGTAATTGGGTACCAATCTGGAAAGCTGGTTCGAGCCCAATATCTTGGGTTAGGCTAAGCTCGTCACCCATCCCCATGGGTTTGAATCCCGATGTATTTTCCTCCTTCGAAATCAAGGATGAGTCATGAACGAGAAGAAAATTGGAATATATGCGCCTCACATCGTCAGAAAATGCAGCGCCTAGACCTGAAAGAGGTCCACCAGGGCTCTTGAAAAGACTCTTCACAGGCTGTTGCGTAGCCTCGAAGAAATCCGAGAAGCTGGGTTCCAAGGCAGGTCGTTTAGAAGAGCTTGCTAGCTTCGCATTCTCGTCGTCTGGACAGGGTCGGCCTTGAGCAGCGGGAGAACTTAGGTGTAATTTGGCCAGGAAGGAATTTGGCTGTGACGGCCGAGTAGGTGAAGCGAAAGGGTCGTCGTCTAACAACTGGAAAGGCTTTCGTCGATCATCGCCCTTGCTACTTCCAGCAGGAGACACGCCAGCTTGAGACCAAGCTTGGCTGCCAGAAAGGCTTCCAAGTCGGTTGACAGGAGGTTTGCGTTCACCAAAGGCTGTTACGGGACTTGTGGACTGGCTGGCGACAACCTTGTTCTCCTTGTCTTCGCTGCGGTCCCATACGCGTGAATTGTCGTTTTCTTTGTCGCCATCATCCTCAGTACGCTCGTCGACCGAAGATAGAGAACCACGGTGTCCCAACACGGCGGGGGGAGGAAGAGGGCTGGCCCCAAGGCGAGAGGACGTGACGCTGAAAGACGGGGAGGCTTTCGGATGGGGTACGTTCTCGTCTTCATCGTCAGAATCCAAGATCGCTTTCGCTTTGGGACGTCGTTGCCTGGCGTTGGTCGGGCTCATATCATGGTCCTCATCGACGCCCAAAGATGTTGGAACATCGTTTTCGTCCTCGACCCGCCTGTTTTCACGGAAAGGACTGGGTTTTGACGGCGATGGCGTAGGTGAGCCTCGATCGGCTTCTGCCTCCTCCCAATCAAGATCGCTCGCATCTTCGTCGTCCTCTTCATCCATCTCGACTTCCCCGTCGTCCCGAGCTTGTGCTTTCTCGAGGGCTTGCTTCGCATATTTCTTTGCAATTTCCTCAGCTGACAAGCCCTTTAGATCCGTGTTTGACTTGACCGTGCCTCCAAGCTGCGACCACTTCGCCTCTTTTTCTTCGATAACTCTCTGGTTCTCCTGCTGGACGGTCCGGAACAGAGCCGCATTCAATTGCTCTCGATCCTTGAAACCTCCAGGTGCACCTGGTCGTTTTTTGCCATCTTGGGTACCTCCTTGCGACTTTTTACTCATTACTGCAAGGTGAAGTTGTGTCTTTCGTCCTTGGGGCATTGGCTTCCGTCGCCCGGCCTTGCGTTCAGTGTCCTCCATCTTGAAGGTGCCTTTCATATCCAGAGAATCGACGATTTTCAGGTCGTCGTCATCGCTATCGTCCTCGACCTGCATGCGTTCGACTTGTTGCTGCTCTGCAATCCTCTTCTTGAAGTCGATGAACTTAGCCATGTCCGGCTTAGTACTTTGCTCCGCCAGAGTTGATACGTCCGGAAGATCTTCGTCTGACTCTTGGTTAAGATCGCGCACCTCCATTTTGGAAGGGGGGCTGGGGGACGAAACCATCTTGCGTATAGGACGCTTGCTAGATGATCCTTGATCAAGGTCTACCACAGACTGCCACGCCTCGATCTGAGGTGACTGCTGAGCAGCGTCTGATGAAAAATCTTTGATGGTGTCAACGTCGGAAGGCTGAGAGGATGGTAGCTTTTCCTCTTTGTTTTCCCTGCGAAAACGGTGATCAGCCACATCCACGGCATTCCTCGTTAGTAGAAAATGACGCACTCTGCAGCAGCAAGGTCGAGTAGAAATCGAGTCATAGTCAGGTTGTGTGCGGCCTGGTCAGTTCTCGGGATGGTTACATTCCGCTCAGCGGCGAGTCGTCTTCGAGCCTTTTCTGTTTCCAGGAGATCCTTCTTCGTCGGGCGCTGGGGAACCTCGTAAGAATTCGCTTGAAGGGCTATCAGAACAAGCAGGGTGTGCTCACCTTTGTGCGCAGTTTCTTCCCTGAAGAGGATGAAGCCGCCTCTGTCAAGTTTTCATCGAATTGCAAAGGGATCACATCAGGTCTGTCGACGGCTTTGCCCTTTCCTTTCTTCTGACCTTGGCTCTTAGGCATAACTCGAGATGGCACGTCCTCGTCCTCATCCGAGGTTGGAGGAGTCGGCGATTCCCTCGCATTAGCTGGCGAACGGTCGAAGGCAAAGGAGGGATCTTCGGATTGAGGGGTAGACTTGGGAGCCTCATCTTCGCCATCAGAGTCAACGCGTTTCAGAGTCCTTCGTTTGAAGGGGCGACGAACTGGGCTACCCTCAGCATCGCTTTCTTCGGGAAGAAATAGAGGTTTGGAGGCGGGTTCACCAAGAGGCTCGTCCTCGTTTGTCGTAGCGATGTCTGGGCGCGGCTCAGATTTTTCCCCGTCAGGGGAGGAGGGCTGTCGCTCCAAGGAAGACGCGTCCATTTTCTTGTTCCCATCGTGTAGCATGTCATCGAAGTCTTCAGCTTCATCTATCTCTTTCATCTTCTTTCTCCAGTCGAAAGCGAACGGTCGAGACGCGTCCTTCTCGTCACTACCCTCGTCTTCGTCCTGATCGACCGTTGTAAGTGAAAACTCCGCGTCAGAGCTCGGTGGGACCTCGTCTTGACTGAAAGGCATAGCTGTCTTATACAAGCTTGATTGTGAGCCTGATTCGCCTGAGTTTGAAGTAAAGGACAAGTCGGTGTCCTCGGGAGAGTCCGCTGCTGGTCGTGTACGACCATACGTGCGCGCAGCACGCTTGATAACAGGGGTCATTATGGGGGGTGACGAAGTCGTAGAGTCGGGTATTATCGAAGAATCTTCGTGAATAGGCATATCTGGCGATGTGAAGGGGTGAAGGCCCCTGCGCTGAGCTCAGAGCCAGAATCTGGCAGTGAATGTGTGACAAAAGGTGCGAGAGTCACAGCGTTACAGTTCGCGTCAATTTCACATCATGTGACTTTAATGACCTCAGCCGGTGTGCGACGTGCGACGTGTTTTTCTTCTAGCGGTCCTCGCCGACAGACCACGTTGGCAGCTGCTCAACAAACTTCGCGAAGTGCGCCGAACCTCATGTTGGCTCGACCGCTTGTAGCTGACGCCGGGTTCCCCGCCCTACACCATTGACCTCTTCGGCGTCTGAATTTGCACAAATCTGCTGCTGCTCTCATCTCCTGTCGAGGTTTTTCATCCAGCAACATATTTTTTGTAAAGTCCCAGAACCTCTGAAGGGCCAAGACGATACATTTTGCAGGGTTGATAGTGGTTAGGAATGCTCAGACTAGCCATAGTAAGCAACCGTGGAAGATTTGATCGGTATCACAGGATTAACTTCTCAGGGGAGTCAGGGTTCTAGTTTCTTTCAGTTACTTACGTGACATAGTCAATTCGATATGTTCCCTGGTTATTATAGCGAGCAGGCGGAAACCGCACTGAATTCCTTGCCCTCTCGAACCTCCTCTTAAGCCTATCCTCCTAGTCCTTTGCGAGGCGCCACTGGTCACTCATTCAACTTATACAACTGGACTGGTCCCATGGCTGACATCGAGAATCTCGCAAGTCTCGCAAGAAATGCGACCTTGCATTCTGTGGTGATCGCTACGAAGACAGTTTCTTGTAGGTCGAGCCCACGTAGTATTCTCCATATCACTGACTATTCGAGGGATCCATGGTAGATACATTCCTTTCATTGACCATTCTCGATTGGGTAGCCAACCTCCAGTACGAGACGGAACATATATGGACGTAAGTTGTACCCCCAGGCGCGGCGGCTGTTCCCTCGATAACTGGTGACGCGTCGTGCTGTCCGTAGGAAACGTTCATGCAAGGTTAAGTGGCAGTATTTATGGAGTCGCTATATCGGCCTTCTCGGGGAAGTGTAAGCTGACCTTGAAAGCTCTACGATTTGTTGCCAATTCACTGAATTTCACCATGATAGCTTGTGCATCGTTGCAATGAATCGGCTCTATACATCCACGTCCATTCCTTTCGGTGTTTGCTATTCGTGGCATGTTTTCCAACTCATCTCAGGCCATTCCATCTTTATGATGTTGGAGTTTACGGCGGCTCTTCGAGGTAGGTGCCCATTCATCAATCGTTTCCTGGGCCTGACGATGTGCAGTGGTAGCGTTATACGACCGCACATGGAGAATCTACATTGGAGTTGGTCTATTGCTCCTTGCTGAATTCGCGATTAACATGGTCATTGCCTTCTGGGTGTTTGGTCGAGTTGAAATGCTTGGGTCTTGCGGAATTGCGGACACACCTATTCTCATTGCCGTAGTCCCGTGAGTGGACCTCCTACTCAGCTCACACTTCTTCTCAATATCCACCAGGATAACAAAAGCGATGACCCAACTCACTCTGTGGCTTTTGACGCTCTGGAAGTGCCGCAAACAAGACGCGCCTCTTGTTTCCCTTATCAGACGGGATGGATCTACCTCCTTCGTCTCTGTAATCCGTGAGTTTTTATTACGATGCCCTCAACTTACGCTGAATGCGCTTGCAGTTGTTCTCGTTGGAACCACAATTCAGTTTACTCTCGCAGGATTCCAGCACATTCACGCCGAGCAAGCATACCATCTTTTATTTCCGTAAGCAGTCATAAACGGAACCCTGTTGCTAATACATGTTCACCGTTTCTATAGGATTTTCCTATTCGCGATGTCTACAACCGTACGTGATCGTTTTACGTGTATCTGCTGGAAGCCCTGAACGTGAAACTCCTCTAGAATTGTCGGGTCATCAAGAATATGGAAGTGTACGCAAGAACTCAGGCTTCCGCCCCTAATAGCGGTGGCGAGGGCCTGGACCCTACTATTCTCCTGACCACCATAATTTCTGAATATTCGACATCTACTGAAGTCTCCGTGCCGTCGACGAAATTTAACCAGTCGTCGGACTCTCCCCACCTCACCAGGCGGATTTCCGGTTCCAGTACGGAAACTTCCCAGTGACCTTCCCCCTACAGTTAAACGACATATGTATTCCCAATCTTTTGAGTCCTGTATAATCGTCTCTCTTGGTTGTATAATTACGATGTTTTTATAATAAGGAGACCTAATCTCAGGTCCTACAAACAATGTATCTGTACGGTAGACATATCCACGAATAAATTAAGCGCCCATAGCACTAGAAGCATCGCATCAATGTATGGATGAACTTCTAAAACATGGTTTCTGATCAACGAGTGTCCAATAGTCAAACCCAAAAGGCTATATGAGAAAGAATCACATTCTTCGTGACGTACTCCAAGAAGAGACCGGAGGCGAAAACGCCAACGACTCGAGTCGGGCATAGCTGATAGTCTAAATGAAACAGTCCGAGGCTGCATTATAACAATGGGTTCGGCAACTAGGCCGAAAGCATAGGCTGCCATACACCGTATGACACCTCTTCGAGGTGATTAAGCTGGACGACGTTCCAAGGAACGGGGACAACATTTGCCTATTAAGATAGTATGAGCCTTGTGGCGCTTTCGGGAGGAACTCTCGTCGTACCTGGAGATAATGCACACATGCTCTGGAGATCCTCCTTGCGAGAGTCTGCAGGCTCACTCGACCATCATATCCGTCCAGCGGAATCTCATAAGTCATCGAAGAGTATCCTGTCCACTAGATGGATATGAAGTGTCAGTCAATCAATTAAGGTTGGATAGATCACGCTTAGAAGCCTTACCTTGATTTTCAACAGAATCTTTCGTTGGCTGTCTGCGTGGAAATCGTGATACGTGTAACCGTCGTTATTCGACAGACGGACTCGGTCTTGAGCCTCGGCGAGGCTTATACCGGCGAAGAGTGAGCCTTTTCGTTTGAATTTGACGCGCAACGAGCTTGGGCGCCTATAGTCCATCGGCATCGTCATGCTGTGAGGTACGCCGGTGAAGGATACACCGGAATTCCGACGGTATCGACTACCACCAGCGGGCATACTCATTGTCGAGTGTGCCGTCATTGGTAGGTAGCCAGATGAACGACGTCTGTCATCCATGTAGTATGGGTCATCCATGGAGTCCGTGTCATCATAACCTGCGAGTGAGTTTTAGCTTTCTTGAATGCCTATGTGCGCTGCCAAAGGTGCACTCACCTCTGCCAATTGGAGCCGATACCGCATGTCCATACGAGTCATAGGATGGACGGTGGTACTGCACGAGAGGGTCAAGTTCAGGATAATAACGCTTTCTTCGACGACGACCCACATTCGAATAGACGGACTGAGAGCTATACGGCATTGCTGGGTTGGCTGCATAGATAGAGTTACGTCGAGATAGTGAGTGGTAGCCGTCACGGTCTCCGCCGTGGTATGAGGATGGGTACATTATAGCCATGGTGGAAAGAAAGAAGGAGACGAGGACGTGAGAGTTGATCGATGCATTTGAGTTCCCTCTTTATACGAAACATGGAGTTCTAGGTGCTGAGAAGAACGTGTTGGCCCGGGCCAGCACGAGGATAGTGCAGTCTTTGAATCGTCACACCGACATTGTCGTCAATCGTATGGCCACAACGAGCAGGACCGCAGCTGGCCCTTGTGACTCAAATGCAGTCATTTCAACATGAAGGCAAAAGCTTCCAACCCTTAACCGCCATCCAGTCCCCAGATAGCTTCCTTCTATAGAGTTTAGTCACTATCGATATGAACAGACATCCTATTCTGAGCGTCCCCACGTCAGCCATCCGGAAATGAAAGCAAGCAAGCCGCCGTTCAAGCGGGGAAATCTCTAAAAAGTACCTGTTTCTGGAGAGATAGCTGTACCCGGTACCCAGGAAGCGAATGTCTTCGGTGCGAGGATAGAAAGCAAACCAGCTTCTGCGGCGGTGAAACACCCCTGTACGAGGTGGCTGCCGTACCGCCTTGTCCTGGAGTTATGGATGATCGCAAAACCACATTTCGACAACGTGCAAGATCAGAACGCGTCGTTGCACGCAAACTTCCGCGAACTGTGTCAGCTTCACGGTCCTAAAGAGCTCTAAATGCGATTCGACGCGTCAAATGCGTGTTGTCCAGACTTGTGGATTGCTGGAAATTATGAGCGAGGTGGAGGAAGAAATGGGAATGAGTAACGCACGCTGACGTCACTTCGAATGTAAGCGCCTCTTTCCAAGTCACCAAGTGCCCGAGTTGTCCGTCTCCAATACAGAACTGAGAAAGTCTTATCAACTTACCCATTGTCGAGCATCTGAACGAGCTATGTCCGCTACGACGCGATACCAGCTGTTGACCGCAGCGCAGCGTTTCTGCGATAGCTTTGCCCAAAAAGAGGACCCAAAGACCATCATGTCGTATTTCTCCACCAAGACGACACCCTCAGTCATAGAACATGGTGATCCATCGCTGGCACCGTTCCTCGGCAGAGAACACCGCGGTCAGGAGGGGATACAGAGCTATTTCGAGCTCATATCGTCACTGCTTTCCTATGAGAACATGACGTTCTCAGAATTCATTGCGGATGGGGAGAGCCGAAAGGTCGCCTGTAAAGGTCAAGCCAAGTTTACTTGGGTCAGTACAAACCAGAGCTGGGATGAGACTTTCGCATATATGCTGGATTTTGACGAGGATTGCAAGATTGTTCGATATCAAGTTTGGGCTGATTCAGGGGCGGCTTATCTAGCAAAAAAAGGTTGGTTGGGAGATTCAAGTAAAACCCTATAATCTATCTTCTCGAACGAATTCAGTGTTGCAATTGCTGAAAGTATTAGTTGTATCTCTTCTAATATATACCGGGGCGGAAAAAGCTGTAAATCTACAAGATATGTATCATGGTACTCGTTACTGTTGTCCTCTAGTGCACGAATGGATTACAACCACAAATGGCTGCTCTAACCGCAAAGCTCCCTATACTACCCAATGCTAAACCTGCCACCAACGCAAAGGTGGCAAGTGTAGCAGCAATGTCAACATCGTCCTTTCTGCCCTGTAGCCTGTGATTATGCTCTAATGAAGGTGCAGACATCATGCTGAGACTTGAAACGTAGCCATTAGAGAGGCCGAAAGCAAGTAAAAGCAACATGAAGAGAAGATCTGAGCTGATGATTGGTGATGAGGGTATCGAACTGTCTGGTCGTTGAATGTTGCACATGAGGAATAAAGGAACGAACAGGGTTCGACCTAGGGAGAGAAGGACAAGTTTCTTGGACGACCAGATCAGTACTTGGGGGAAGGAACAGATGTAACGGCCAGCGAAATCGCCGATGTTGAAAACCAAGAAGTGGACAGCCGTAAAGAGTAGCGGATGGATGTTAGGATTGGTAGGTTTGACTGAGATGGTGATAGGAGGGAATACGGCCTGTGGTTTCGCCATGTCAATAATATTCAGTC
Source organism: Clitopilus hobsonii (assembly GCA_015708445.2). NCBI lineage: Eukaryota > Fungi > Basidiomycota > Agaricomycetes > Agaricales > Entolomataceae > Clitopilus > Clitopilus hobsonii. The sequence continues at coordinate 1,259,714 of CP068001.1, read as the reverse complement.
AGGGTGAGAATGTGGATACTCACCAGTGAAACCACAAACACATAACAGACCGCGAATTCGAAAGCCGCATTCGTTTTCGCTACTCTGAAGATACGATGCCTATTTTCCGCATCGGAAAGCCCGGTATCAGGTGAATCTGTCCCCGTCACTGTCTTGTGTTCGAGTGGTGCTGCGAGATTCGCGTAGGCTGGGGTACGTATAAGCCATTGGTGGCCGAAGGCGGTCAAAATGAGGAAGACAGTCGAAAGTATGAAGAATGCACGAGCTGAAGACTCTTCTGCCGACTTGGCTGCGATCTCGAATGACTGTGAAGTGGATGGTTTCTGTCCTGAGACAAAGATAGCAGAGCTTATCACTTGCACACCGCTGACTGCGACTGCGACTGCTGCTTGACCTGTAATTGTGGCTTGAACGGATGAAGGGCCGAAGAGAGAGGCTACGGCGATGACGGCGCCTTGCAGGTAAGAACCTGCACCCGACGATGCGACACCGGAGAGGATCACGTAAAAGAAGAAAAAGCCATTGGTCATCTCGAAGAAGGTGGATAGGGTTAGGAAACCCGTGATGATCGTCATCAAAATAAGAGCAAGGTGGATGCGCTGAGATGGTTTTGCCTAGCAAGGAAAGACGTCAGCAACTGAAGTTACAGGTGATAGATGAGGAACATACCCGCTTGGATGTCCATGTCGCGTGAGCCAAGAACCCGAAATTTGAAGCGGTGAAGGTTGTTGATAGATAGGAGCTAAATGTAGCTTGGTAGGATGATCCAACCAGCCTTGACAGGAAGAATGGTGTCGCCGTTATCATGACTGCAGAAAAGTCAATGCTATTTCACCTACAGATAAAGGAAGACATACCATTCCACGACATCAAAGTCGCACAACCAAGGAGGAAAAACACCCATCGTATACGAGGGTCGATCCGTGCCATTGAGGGGTCGAGAATGGGGGCATTCTCATCATACACATCTCCCTCGCCAGATCCAAGGGACAACTCCGATGCATGACCGTGTAAGCCATGCTCTTGGTCTCCTCCAAGCTCCTGAGATATCGGCTGGTACGCTACCTCTGAGGATCGTCGCAAGCTCATCGTACAGCTGGTTATAAGAGATACAAGGTGATGGCTGTCAACTTCAAAGTTTGCTGTCCATATAGCTCGCTGACTCCTCCCCTCAGTCTCCTTCGGTGTTGGTGGCAAGCGAAGAGTGGCCGGACCGAAGACACTGCCAAATCTGGACAAATTCGCACGAAAGTAGTAATATTAGGTAAGCTAGTGATTGCCTTTACTAAATATGGAAATAGGTCAATATGTCTACAACTCCTTCGGGATAACTTGATTGCCTTCCTCCTTCAGAGAAAGCTCAGTCAAGCGTTGCCTCTTCTTCATCACCTTGCGCTCCTTCCTCATAATCTTCCTCTCTAGCTTAGCTGCTTTAGCACGAGAGGTGTGCCTCTGGCTCTTGATTGCCTCCTCTCTCTCTGCCATCTCCTGTCGCCACCTGAAGTTTGCCTCTGCCTTGGCTTCTCTGGGTGTGATGCCCTTCATATTGCTCAAAGCCTCGGCGGTAAGCTCCTCCAAGCGAGCCCGCTTCTCTGCCTGCCAGTTTAGCCATCTTGCATGCTTCTTCGCTGAAGCATGAGGATTCGAGAGTTCAATGGAAAGGAAGGTCTCGACGGGGGCGGATTCGTCGAAAGTTGGGGTGACATGTTGGTTGTACAGAGCACGAAGGAACTCCTTCTCGGGTGGTGGCCGTGGGATTAGGCCCTTCAGTGTGGGAGAGAATGCCGGGGGCTTGTATGTGACCTTCAGGACTTCTTCCTTCGATGTATCATATGTGGAAGCTACATAATGAGTAAAGGTCGATGCAGGTAGACAAAATTGAGAAAACATACGATCTAAAAGTGTCGTAGGTGCAGGCTTTGGCCAAGGAATAGTGATCTTTTCGCCCTTGAGGTGGGGAATAACTGGAACAGTCTTGCTAGCGAATCGGTCCCAAACAAAGTGACGGAAGAAGCGGTGGAAAGAAGGGGCACTTGTTCCTAGTCGTTGAGCGAAGACACTGTCAAGATGTGTAAGCGTCTGAGAAGCATGAGGTGGAGGAGAGACATACGGGACAACATGGGGTTTGGGATTAGATTTGGACGGAGGTAGCTCATAGTCACCAATAAATAGCTGGCACCGCGAGTAATGGAAGAACTTTGCTCGATTAAAGTCGCTAACAGATTCGTCCTTAGGGAAATAGAACCTGTGAGCATCCCGAGACACAGTAAAGAAGGCACGAAACTCACCTTGCCAGCACCCTTCACGAATACTCTATTGGTAAACCGGTTTATACTCAAGACTTCATGAATAGTATTCTTCTTGTCTCCAATTACACGAATCTGGTCACCGGGGACAATGTTCCAGTATTTTATACGGTCCTTGTTGGGAGCAGGCTTGATTTGGTATCTCTTTCCACTGCGAACAATGTACCGCGGGGTGGGTAGCATATGACGAGCATCCCGCATCCATGGGCTCGACGTGTTGGAGCTTATCTCCCTCACGGCTACTTGTCGCATCTTTGAGGATTTATTGGGCTGGTCCTGAAAGAACCTTGGCCGAGTATGAGGAAGAGAGTCCCGGCAGACGAGACACTAGACGGAGAGGTGACCAGCAATGACCTTCCTTCCGTAAACGGCGTTGGCAGTCGCCAAATTTTGGCCGCGATCACGTGATTCATCAAGGGATCCTCGTTTCTGAGCAAAGCTGGGCAAGTCCTCCGCATTCAACAACCAGTAAAGATATTCATGCTACGATGAACAAGTCCGAAATCTCCCAGTACATCTCTTTTAGGTATTTCGGCTCAACCAGGTAAAGTGACACTGTGTCAACAGTACACACGCGTAAATTAGATGTCAAAAGATGCAACACGCTCTTCAACCGTTCAGTTGGGTCCTACTCTACCACCATTCCATGTATTCGCCGAGGAACTGGGTTCCTCAGATTCAAGGGTCTGCGAGGAATATTTGTCAGTCCTATCGCAAGCCGATGACATGAGAAATGACCAACCTCCAGTAACATTCCCAAAACTTGATCCACTTCTGCTGGAGGAATTCCACCGCATCCAGCACCTATTAATCTCCTATAGTCCGCCATTTTACCACTTGTCCCTGCCTCAGCTTGGAACCGAACCAACTCTTCAAAAGTTGTCTTCCGTCGCTTCCGGAGATGGACAAGTTCATCTCTCAGTGCCTCGCAAGCCTGCCGTATGTCTTCGGGAGAAGTGGGGAGATTGGAATACAACATATGGAGGTCTGAGATATCTTCGACCTCGCGTGTCTTCCTTTTGAAGGGTATGTTGGCCGGGTCAGTCCCAGGCTCAGGTTGAAGTTCAAGCTCTTCCTCTACACCAAACGTAGGTGTAGCGTCGGTGACGATCAGCTGGCCATTCGCTGCTGCTCGGATAGCACCTTCTCGAGTCTCCTCATCTTTCGACCACTTCTCCCAACCTAGGCGGTACCGTCTTTCCATGCGGGTCTGTAGATCCTGCTCCAAGGTGTTGAGGAGATGCTTCGAAGATGTCAAGCCTTCTGCCTGTGCCTTAAGGTTGGTCACTGATCGTTGACTTTCCAGGATTTCTCCTTGTATGTTACCCAAGAGAGCATGTGCCTGTACAGTGTCACGCTCCTTGTCTTTGAGCTCTTGGTCGAAGGAGGCGGCCAGGCTATCCAACATAGTCGTCATATCATTGACGCACTTCGTACCAGCCTTTTGAGCTGCAGCAGAATGGTACAAAGGAGGGCGGTCACCATTGGGAGCAGTGATGGGATAGCTAGGACCACTCTGGGAAGCAGGATATGGCTGGCTGCTCCTGAAAGGCATCGGAAGTGTGCGTGACATGGGGATGGGTGACGACCTGAAACGTTCGTCTTCCAGGATATAGTCCTCCGTGCTCTTGCCGTCATTGTTTACGATCTTGGGATCTGCACCGTGATCAATCAGGAGCTTCACCAACCGTTTGCTCCTGCATCTAGCAGCCATAGTCAAGGCAGTTTCTCCATCTTCATCCTGAAAATTGATGACGTCCGCCAACTCTTTCGGATAGTCGGCCAATCGAGTCAAAACGGTCTCCAGGTAGTACCGTGCTGCGTGTACTTTGCTTTTTGACATTGCAATGTCAATGATGTGGTGGAATAGTGTTCGGTTCGAGTTGTCGATGTTGAGTGTCGAACGGTGAAGGAGTTCATACAGTTCGGGGAATTTGCGGACATCGTAATTGTTCGCAAACATAACGCTGCGCATCAGGGGTGTCTGCCCTGCTTTGTTCACCTTGAAGATATCAGCGCCTGCGGTGAGGAGAAGCTTGACGATTCGAATACGACCCATGGCACATGCCCAGTGCAAGGCAGCGTGGCCATCATCATCTATAGCCATATTGGGGTCAAAGTCGGGGGGAGGAGATATGAGTATAGGTGGAATCTGGTTGGTATCCGAGATAAAATATTCGAGGACCTGGTCACCATATGAGCGCGCATCTCCGACACCATTGGCCCTTTCGCTATCTGACAGGTCATAATGGTCATCCGCAGTCCTATGATATCTGTTGCGAGACTTGGAATGGCCACGTCCGTCAAGGGAAGCATAACCATGCCGGGGGCTGTGAATAGGTGAGGGGGTCCTTGAGCTCGAAGAGGCTTCAGAAGGAGAGGGTGTCATTGACCCATCTTCAGATCCTCTGGCTGACAAGGTTTCGCGCCCAGATTCGTCATCGGAACCAGGATGTCTGCGGCTTGAACGGGTGTGGACATTGCTGGAGGATGCCTCAACGGCAGGTGCTCGCCGTGACGGCCGGGCAGATGCCGTGACGATGTGTTTCGGTGCTAGAGGAGGACTCTTCGCAGCAGGTGTGAATTCAATGATAGGGCGTAGAAGCGCTTCACAATTGTATTGCCTTGCTAGTTGGAGTCCACGTTCAAGAGGTATCCAAGTACCTTGAAACGTGTTATTTTCTCGTCGCGACGCGTCGTCATTAAGAGTAATTTCGCTGACCTTGGTACTTTCCGTAACCACCTTGTACCTTCTCGTGTTCCCCTTTTTGGACTTCGCGCTCGAGAACACGCGTTCGTTGCGGTTTGTCAAAGCCTGCGACTTTGAGTATTTGGGTGGCGTTAAGCCATGAGTCAGAACGTCTTCGCATGACTGCGACTCCTTTGGACATCCTGTCCAGCTCGATGAGATTTTTACACGGTTTACGTGGCATTGTGGGTTTGACGCACATCTCGTAGACGGGAATCCCGCTGTAGGTTGCCTGTCGCTCGCTGAGAATCCTGTCATAACACTGCCATGAACATCCTCACCTTGAAAATCTGATTCTCCGGCATTGTAAAGGCTTGTTGGTAGCTACTGCCTTCTTCGAATGGTTGTCGGGGCCGATAGAAAGGCGCTGTCCTTGCCTTACAAGGGATTCCAATGCGTGGTCGCGGTGGTAAGTGTTGGGAACGCGTGAAACCAACACGCGTAAACAGCTGTCTCTGCTGCCGCGACTGGCCTCCCTAAAACTGGCCAAGCACCATCAGATTTGGTCAAGGAACCGCATGTGGCGACATTTGTGTGTCAAATGGTAGGTAGGGCATCTCAATTTATTATTGAACTTATTCAAGGAACAACTTGAATATGTAAAGATACGGACTCGATACCAAATTTTAAAAAGAAGGGTATAGTGATTGTGACAGAAATTCTTGATATTCCTTGGATATTCCAATCCTTAGGCGCGTCGTTTCCTGATCAGCAAGCTAGCTGCTGGGTCAGGAACGAGAGCATGACCAAACCAAAGGTTTTTGGGAGGAGGAGACTGTGTATCAAGTTGGACATCGTAGTTCATTAAAAAGTGAGCAAGGAAGGTTTTGATCTCGTTCACAGCGAAGAAACGTCCAGGGCTAAAAGACCCATGAGACAGGGTTTGACTTAGATAGGGTAGAAGCACTTACCATGCATGACGCCCATGTCCAAAGATGACATAGTCCAGTCCGAGAGAGACGATGGAATGCTTATTGAAGCCATCGGCTTCGTTGATCCTTTCGGCGAAGCGGAACCCATTGAATGTTTGCGAGTCCTCGTAATATTCCTAATAATTGGATAGATACTTAGTTGGGTCTGACGAGTAGATGGACGGAAATTAAGAACGAACCTCGTCATGATGCATCGAAGAATTGGCAACTGCGACGTGGAACCCACCAGGAACAACCGTACCATCAGCGAAGGTGTAGTCTTTGAGTGCTTTCCGGTTCATCGTCACTAGATTCAGACCGGGATAATTAGCTTTACCAACTTATCAGAGAGATAAGGAAGCTATCTTACATGCACCAAGGCCACCCAACCTCTGTGTCTCCTTAATGAAGCTGTCGCATTTGACAAGGTGCAGGAGAGAAGACTTCGTGATACCTTCCTCTTGAGCAACTGTCTCGACTTCTTCGCGTAGCTGTGGGATGTATTCAGGGTGGTTGGCAAGTGCAAACAACACCTGGGTGAAGGTCTAGACCAATATCAGTGTCAATAAAAATATTCAATTACGAAAGAGTGGGATCCGACGGACCATTGAGGTGGTGTGAATAGCAGCAAAGTTGATGCTCAGGATGCGCAAGGCAACATCACGGACGGTTCTCTGATATCCTTCTGCATAATCGAGCAGCCAGCTGATCATATCATTCTGGGGGGCATTAAAGGGTTCGTGAGCAGACGCAAGAATAGAGAGCAATGGACTTACAGGCTTGTTGGGATAATCTTTGCCATATTTTGCCTCATTGTCCAGTCGTTCTTGAATGAGAGGACCAAGATGCCTCATGCCACGTCTTATGGAATGCTCAACGGTAGTAAAGTAACGACCAGCAAGACTAAAGGGTCTGTGAGACCAGATTTATGGAGGCGTTTGAACGGACTAACGGTTTCATGAAGTTGGGAAACATGTTAATGATTTGTCCAGCTTTCACAACATCTATGGTGAACTCGATGTTGAGGTCAATGAAATCCTCATCACGACCTAAAGAGAGGGGGTTCAATGCATTGATGAGAAAGAGCAGCTGCGAAACTCACAAAGAGGAACCCCGACAAAGAGCCTGTTACTTGTGCGAGCGGTGATCTTCATGATAGTCCCGAGCACGGTCAATTTGGACCAATCTGAGGAGGATAATTAAGCCGTGTTGTTGTTGAAAAGGTATATTGCTTACCATCGGTAGCTGGCATGAGGTCAGTAAAAGCCTCGGTAATTTCGTCCTGGACGTCGGCAAAACGAGAGTTAATATTCCTCGTGAGCGGGGTGCGGACGATGGCGACATGGTATGGATCCGTATCAATCTTCTCGCCAATGGTATATCTCGTTTGAAGGGACTATAGTTGAATGAGCGACTGCCAGAGAAAACATAATAACCACCGATCAACTTACCTCTCCAATGGCCTCCTGGAAGGAGACGTGGTCGTCTGCGACCCTTCGAAGCTCGTCCACCTTGTCTGCGCCGCTGACCACTATCATCCATCTGTTGATGGTGGGGACTCGGAATGCCGCCCCACGGTACTGAAGGACGTGAGATTGGCAGGTGAAAGACGTCAATCAGTTAACATACCTTCTGATAGCCCTCTGCAATCATCTCATTGCCATGATTGATGTACTTGAATGCTCCTATCCAAGAAGAGAAGACACCTGTTGGCCCAATGGCGGGGATGTGTCGAAGCTATGTTCTCGTGATTAGCAAATATATCGCATCCGAGGAAGGAAAAAAAAACCTTTTGCTCTTCTCGCCAAGACCTAAAAATGTAGCTGCCAACCCAGAGGGTGGCGACGGCAGTAGCGACAGTAGGGTATATAGAGGAATTTGAAGTCAAGTTAGTGTCCATGTTTCTTGGAGACTCGTGCTAGAAGGTTCGTCCGTTTTTATAGGTTGTGAGTTGGAGATTTCGGATGCCAACTCAGGGTCATAAGACTCGTTCCACATTTTCCAAGAAAACACTAAGGTGGGCCGGGGCCCGATAGAACGCAAGACAGATTACGACGCCACCATGCAAGACGGGGAGATATAGTCAATCAGAGGTATAGTAGTGCCCGGACTAGGCTCCGAGAGGCTTTCCATGTGTCTTTGACTGTTTCCCGACTTTTTTGGCTGTGAAAACAGCCTCTTGCGAACAGCAACTTGCAGACAAGGTTTGACTTTAATAGATGTCTTTAGGGTCTCTATTGAACGGACCGTCATGGCGCTACTTCTTGAGATTCTTGATCGTCGATTGGCAGTTGTTACGAATTCTGATAGACGGTCATGGGACAATCTCAGAGTCACGGCCAGCGGCATGAGAATGTCCCTGACGGAGGTATTCCTCGCGTTCCCAAAGAGGAAATAGTGTCACGTGTCAACGTATTCCAACCACGACGTACTAGCCTGGCGCAACACGCCTCTTTCGTACGTTTACTCGTTCTCAAACTCGTCCCCCACGTCCTCCAAGCTCTGGACGACCTACAAATGGCTCCAAGATGCGAGCCTCTAGTTCAATTTGCGGATAGGTCAGTTCTGTGGCGTAGAATGCGACGGTGAACTGACTTCGGCTCATTCATGGATTTGCATAGATTATATTTTACAACTTTCCAGCATCCTGTGCCGCAAGCACACGTCCTGAACGCACCAAGTGACTCTACAACGCAACCACGCGTACGGACACGTCCGAAGGGAGGACCCTCAGTATCACCAGATGAAATAGCATCCTACTACTATTTCACAATCGACGATCAACTCCTTTATCTGTCTTTCTTCCAAGATTGGGGACCATTGAACATTGCAATGGTCTATAAGGCTTGTATCCTAATACATGAGCTACTGGAGGTGCGTGTGTCCGTCTTGAACGGTTAAGAACCGTCTGAACTTGGCTTCTTCAGGACCCCGACCTCAAGGGCCATCGGCTCGTGCTGTATTCCTCGAACGACCCGCGAAGGAAGGCGAACGCAGCTCTACTGATGGCGCTATATGTGGTGCGTCTAAAAGCCGACCCATCTTGGCTCCAATAGGTCACTAAATGAGTTCATCCAGATGATTGTACAGAGGCGTGCCCCATGGGATGCCTTCCATCCGATTGCCGAAATCGAGTTCATGCCGTTCAGAGATGCCGGCCGTGGCCCCTCCGACTTTAGTCTGGGAATTCAAGACTGTCTGTGGGGGATGTGGAAGGCCATGCAGAATGGGCTATTGGACATGAACGAGTTCAACGTGGACGACTATGAGTTCTACGAGAAGGTAGAAAATGGCGACTGGAACTGGTTAACGCCACACTTCATTGCATTCGCTTCCCCCGTCGACCCTGCATGGTTGAAGAAGGAAAAAGAAGCCAAAGGAGCCACTACTAACTCAACCTCCGGACCATCACTCGCATCGTCGAGTTCATCCTCCAATTCCAACAAACTCGCTCTACAGCGTAAGCTACCCCAACCATTCCTCAACTGCCTAGAATATTTCGAGAAGCGGAACGTGAAGCTTGTAGTCCGACTAAACACCGAGCTTTACGATCGGCATACATTCCTCGATCATGGAATCGACCATATGGAACTATACTTCGATGATGGCACGAACCCCACCGATGAAATTGTGCGGACCTTCATTGATACCGCAGATCGTGTAATTGAGGAAGGAGGCGTGGTGGCTGTTCATGTGCGTAACATTAATTTCCTCATAGCACATCTGGATTGAGACTGATAGTGATATGGTGCTAGTGCAAAGCTGGTCTCGGACGGACAGGAACACTCATAGGTGCCTACCTTATCTGGAAATGGAACTTCACAGCGAACGAGGCAATAGCATTCATGCGCATCGTTCGACCTGGAAGCGTTGTTGGGCCCCAACAGCAATACATGTACCTCAAGCAACTCGAATGGGTTAAATGGGGTGCAATTGACGAGATGCGCAAGCTGTCGCCTCCTAAAGACCTCAATTCGGTACCCGTGCGCGCGCCCTCTGCTCCCGTAGCACCAGCTACACCACCCGCAGAGCCAGATGACGATGAGATGGAAGGGGTACAGACTACACCTAAAGCTTCCATACCATTACCCCCAGTCACACCGAGTCGGCACGTGGCAACTGCTGCCGCGAAAGCAAGAGAGATTGCACCACCAGGCCAACCTAGGAAAACACCCGCAGCTAAACGCATGGCAGAGGATACCACGGATGAGGAAGGAGAAGAGGAAGATGACGATGTTCTGCCTGTCCTCGGTGGGCCATCTGCACGCACAAGGGCAAAACCCATCAGAGCAGCTGGTGTCAAAGGCGTTGCTGCATCAGAACAGCGACCAACGAGGGTTACACGATCTACTGCAGGAGCAGCAGCTATACGAAAAGCAGGGAATAACAACAACAACACAACACCAGCGTCTCCGCAGAAACCTCCAACAAATGGACCGAATAAGATACCTAGACTTGCGACTACCACGACTGCTTCTGCTGCAAGATCAGTTGCTGCAAAGGCAAATGGTACCCAGACCACGAAAACGACGTCAACACGTAGAACGGCAGCGCCGATACCACCTCCTGGATCGCCTGTACCTTCAAGACTACCTACGCTGGCTTCACGGAGACCTCAGCCTGCGCATGCAAAAACCCTGAGCGAGGTTGTTCCAGATGCTCTGAAGAGGGCAAAACCTGGATCAGATTCCTGGATGAAGACGAATGTTTCGGCAGTTGTGACGAAGGCTGGACGACCAGGTCTGAGACCAACAAGACGGAGACGAAGCAGTTTCAGCAATGCAGATGTCGTTGCATGAGTTTCCTCTCCCTACACCCCCAGCGATACCCTATCCAACGCGAAATTCTGGGCTTGCGTACTGAGACAAAGAATATCCTCATATCATATTAGTGTATTTGCATTATACATTATCATTGAAATCATATAACCCACGTATCATTGATTTTCACGCTCATTCCCTCCTATCAACCTCTACCTCATTCATTCGTTATTCTTCTTTACTTTACTCATTAATCTCGGATACAGATCCTGTAAACTCGAAGCTCCAGGTTGGGCGGAAGGTGGAATGACAGGATACATAGAAACCCTTGCTTTTCAGAGTCTAGAAACGGAGTGTGATTATTGAGTTTATCTAGGCATATCCACAAGATACAAGATGAAGAGGGATATACGATCATGAGATCCTTGAGTACTTGTCCACGCATTCAAGGAACCAGCGCAGATCCTCTGGGTCAACTCCCGGAGTGATGCCATGTCCCAAGTTTGCTATCCATCCACCACCACCTTGCCTGAAAGCCTCACACATCCTCTTCACAGTCGACTCAATCGCCTCTCTCCCTCCATAGAGGACGTTTGGATCCATATTCCCTTGAAGAGCTACTTTGTCGCCGACGATCTTTCTCGCTTCGACGGGATCAATGCACCAGTCTAAACCGAGAACATCATATCCTGAGTTCTCGGCGAGGAATCCGAGAGCATGGTTAGCTCCTTTGGCGAACAGAGTCATTGGTACGGCGGGAACGCCTTCTTCTTGGAGGCGGCGCTTGACATTCTTGGATATGTGTTGGAGGGTGGGGAACGAGAATAGTTGGAAGTCGTGTGGTGAGAGTTCACCGGCCCAGGAATCAAATATTTGGAGGAGCTAAGAGCTGATTAGACCCGTTGACACTGACAAGGATCGGAAGAGTTAACTCACTTGGGCTCCGGCCTTGACTTGACCAACGAGATAATCGACACAAACGTCTGCGATACGCGACAGCAGAGCTTTTGATTCTTCAGGATATTTGAATATCCATGTTTTAACCTTCTGGAAGGTCTTACTACCACCGCCTTCAACCATATAGGCGAAGAGCGTCCACGGGGCACCACAGAAGCCGATGAGAGGGACCTCCCCCTTGAGACCCTTTCTTGTCATTGTGATAGCATCAAAAACGTATCCAAGTTCCTTGCCCACATCGACGACCTCTGGCAATTTCTTCACATCCTCGGGAGTAACCAAAGGATCAGGAAAATGGGGACCAGGATTCATGATGACTTCCATTCCCATAGCCTGCGGAATGACTAAAATATCGCTGAATATAATCGATGCATCGAGTAGCCCAGAATACCGTCGGATCGGCTGGAGCGTAATTTCCGTAGCTAGTTCCGGTGTTCTGCAGACTTCGAAAAACTCATGCGATTCTCGGACTTTGCGGAATTCTGGGGACTTGGTTTAGATGGGTGAGGTCAAGGCTAACTTTGTGAGTAGCGCTAACCGGGAAGATAGCGTCCTGCTTGTCTCATGACCCATGCTGGAGCCTTCTCAGTCCTTTCTCCTACGCCGGATGAGTATCTTCATCGCGTGAAATGGAAAAGCGCTTGTACCTCGGGCTGCTCGCAGAAGGAGGTCATTCTTCAATGGTGGGAAGTCATGGGCCATCGTAGAGTTCCTTTCCCTGAAATTTTCTAAGATTCGCTAGTATCCAAGAATGCGAGATGCTCGAGGTCGAGTAGGAGGACGCGTACGCCGTAGTTGCCGATTAGATGATCGGGGTAATCCACAGACTGGTAAAGCCTTACGTAAATTCCGTTTGCTTGAACCAAACCGGCAACTCTGAGAAATGCTATAGGATGCCTTTCGACAACCCAAATGCACTGGTAAACGAGTGAATACTATTTCATTCATTCTATGGAGTTGTGGACGGCTATCTCATTGGCCTTTCAGATTCAAGGAATCTGGTGAATTCGATCGTCTGCGCCAGGAGCTTTTAGCTCAGTTCCAGCAAAGTGTAAGAAGATAGCTTCAGCGAGCAATACAACACGTTCTGAAAGTATTTTAGGAAGGTAAAGGAAAGCTCAAAGCACAGATCGAAGAGAAGGTCCAGCAGCGCTTCCAGTCTGATGCTAAACTACGCTTCTCCTCTCAGACTGCTGTTCACAAGGAACTTATGCTCGAAGTAGACCGGTATGTAGCCTATATCCTTCCGACCGTCCTGACGAATTCATCTCCTTTGTAGATTTCCAATTGTCGAGCGTGCCGTCGGAGAAGTGCAGACGTTCACCGACTCTTCCTTCACCAACGACATTGAGGGTAGGCTGGAGGATATTATTTTGGAAAGCAAAGGCAAGAAACCTAGAAATGCAAAGAGTGAGCCTTTCACTGCTCCCGCCAACGAGCAGCTACATAATATGTGATATTTGCTAGGTGCACGAGCTCGAGAATCCGCTGAAAACGCGCACCCAAAGCCAAGTAGTGGACCTAGTGAAGCTCGTGGTAGAGCCTCACTTCCACAGAAACCCATAACCTCCGACGTGGCGATTGTGGTCACTTCACCTACCCAACCGACGGCTTCGCTTCCTTCAGCAACTCAATAGCGCTCTTCCCGGCCCAACTTGAAGTGCAGTCAGAGTCAGACTCGTATCAGTGATGATCAGGAAAATGGGAGGGTAATTCAATCTTTACACAGAAATCGTATTCAACGTGAAATAAAGATAACTAAAGTACAGAAACGAAAGGACAGTGAAATGGCACCGAGATGATCACGAAATCAGCAATATGGAAGCACTAGATATTCAACACAGATTAGTCTTCGGCCTGGATTAACGAAACGGCCTTTTGCGAGCGAGGTTTTATGGCACACTTGAATGGCGTTGGATGGCTGCAGGGGAATTCAAATGTCAGCAAGTCTGAAGTAACACGTCTTGAAGACCCTCTACCTGATCGTTCCAGTCGTGTTCCCATGCACGGGCTCGACGACTATCCCATTCTCGACAGGCTTGGTTATGTCGAAAACAGCCAATGACATGGCGCAAGATGCGAAAACCGACGCATCAACGAGATGCATTCCCGGACAGATTCTGGAACATGCCTCAATTAACCTATTACTCCTGTACTAAGGCACCAAAGTACTCACCTTCGACCATATCCGAAGCAAATTTCCCGAGGATCCATTTCAGGTTCCTTCCCAGGAGAGGGGATAAATCGGTCAGGATTGAATACTTCTGGATTCTCGTATCTCTTGGGGTCGTTCAACATGAACCTATCAAAGATGAGCAACTTCAATGAAGGCGCTCAGTATTGTCTGCATACCAAACATTTGCGATGACCAAGGAGCCTTTCGGGATTAAATATTCCTCATGAATATCGTCCTGCATCACACGATGAGGAACTCCTGTACATCAAGTTAACAATGTTCCAGGTCAGTCAGAGGAGTAACGGGAATGATTAGTACAGAAATCCTCGAACCTGTTGGGACGACCGAGTGCCATCTCAGGACCTCTTTCGCGAGTGCATCTACATACGGCAAATGTAGCCGGTCTTCGAGCGAAGGAAGCCTGTCGTTGCCAACGGCAGCATCAATTTCGGCTTGTGCCTTCTTTGCGACTTCCGGGTGAAGAGCCATGGCCAAAAAGAAGGAATTAATAGCAGAGACGGTCTAGGTCTTGCGTGGGTTGTGCGGACGGGGAAAAAAGTCTAGTTGAAGGCTCACCGTATCTGCACCACCTGGGAATAAATGTGAATTAATTGGCAAAGCAATGCAAGAACTCGTGGCGATCCTCACCAGAATACAGACTCGCTGAACTCCATTTAATGTCAAATTCCTCCTCGGGAGTGACTTTTCCATCTTCGAGAATTCGAGCTACGAAAGATGCTGGTGCCGTCCCTGCAGCCTGAAAAATCCTCAACAAAGAGCAGAGTCATATGCAGGTCAACGCACAATTTGTTGCTTGACGAAATTGAACGGTTGGTCGACCATCTCGTTTAATGTCACAGACCAAGATTTCGCGATTTTCAGAAAGTCAGCCCCGGGAAACCAAGTCGGCAAGTGGGACACTAAAAGACGTCAAAACGTTTTACAGAGGTAACTGTGTATAGTCAAACTTACAGGCAGGTATAACATCCACCAACCATCCGCCAGGAGCGGTGGCAAGAGAGAATTGCTCGGTGGCCAAGTCTGCAAGCTCAACAAAAGGATCATGCTGTTCTTTGACTTCGTACCCGTGTGAGATACGGAGGATAATGGCGCCTGCAGTGCTGAGGATGGTGTAAGTGACATCATGGGGGTACTGGATAGAGCGACCGATTCTCACTGTCTGACATGAGCAGAAAAATCTTGAGGTTTGGCCAAGACTCGACGAAGGAAGCGATGTGTTTCAAGATGTTCGATATCTGAGAACTTGGCCATAGCAGCCCTGCTGCCAATTACGCCATGGAAGTAGCGACGGAAACGTCGGAAACGATCGCTGTATGGAATGAGGACGAGGGTATTCTTCCATCCAACGAGGTTGCCTCCCATCTGAAGTATGGGTCGGTCAGAGTAGATGGGGCTCTTCTTGTCAAGCATATTCTTCGCGATCTGGTGCGAATTCACCACGATGATAGGTTGTCCGAGCACAGTCACAGAGGCTATTCCTCCTGTAAAAGAGGTCAATATCAATCGTGGGGTTATGACAACGCAGTAATACCGTATTTCTGGCCCCAATCTGCGAATGTCAGCCATTCCTGTTCTTTGGGCATATCGAGAACATTGCCAATCAGTGGGAATCCCTTTGGACCAGGTGGGAGTGGCGCAAGTGGGCGAGAACGACGAAGCAATTTCCGTAGGAGGTATACACATAGGAACGCACAAAAGAGATCGAGATAATACAAGTTGGCGAGCATAGTCGGAGGAAGAGTCAGAAAACCAAGAGGAAGGGCGAGAAAGGAATGTTCAGGGAATAGTCTGAGAGTCCCATGCTCGCATTGACCTTTTTATGCGGTGATCAACGGGCCTGTAAATTATCAACTAGAATTCGGCACGAGGCAAGTATTTCAGAAGGCATCCTGATTTGGTTTCCGGATGGTAAGCTCTACACTGACAACCCGGAAGACCGCGGGGACGTCAGTCGTAAACGTGAGGCCATGTCGTGATAAAGATCCTGGCACGATTTACGTGACTGTCAGCTGGGAAGCTTCTCGATGATTAAGGCAAATCCATTGGCGCTTTTGCCGCGATGCCCGTTTGTGGTGGCAGAGGAAATGAAGGTAGGAAGATGGGGGTAGGAGGGAACTCATCTGCGATCAGTGGCGTGTGATATTTTGGGTCACCTTACGAAAGTCTTTCTCCGACCTCTTCGAGGGACACACAAAAACAGGTCAATGACGAATTCAACGTCTAAATCTGATACAAATGTTATGAAAAAAAATAGTCCTACTCCACAAGATACAAGGTTTTCGTAATAAATCATTCACGCGAGCGCCAGCAGTAGATCATTCAACCCCGAAAAATCATGGGTGCGGCCAGGTTAAACCATCCGACGAACGAAAGAGTCAATCGTAGACTGAAAATACAAGAATAGTGAGCTTGATCCGCATCTAGTATGTGAAAAGTGGCACTTACGCTGGGGGAGATCGTCGGCTCGCGATCCGAATGCTGGCTCCTATCGATCTTGATTGAAATATTCGTGATTCTCTGGACGCCAGCCTTACTTGTCAGTCGGTACCGAGAAGTAAGTAGAACCACTTACATCGGAGTCTCCAGAACTATGAGGGTTCTTAAACAAGCTAGATTCCGTCGTGAAAGCCAGGTCTTCGCTGTCATTAACATCCCCAAGCTTTCGGATAGCTTGTCGAGCGTTGAGGGTCGCAAGAAGAGAGTTACAATAGACTTGGTAAGGCTATTAGCACCTCTCGTGGAATAAACACCACAGTAAAAGGACTTACGCCGTCCGAGGCTGAAGTAAAACGCCACATAAATGAGGGTATGGCCCCAAACAGCAATCTGGAGAGAGATCTAGGCAATCATGGCAGCTATGATTTAGGCTCACTTACGGAGATCAAAGACGCGATAGCACAGATGCTGGTCATGATACCAGTACTGACGGCGAACAAGATCTAAACTTTCGGAATTAATATCGGAAGTAAATGTATACAACAAGAAACGCACCAGTGTTGTAATCATGCTGTCTGACCTGTAGAAACTCTCGTTAGCCACCCAGTCTCATTTACGACTAACGCACTTTTTGAAACCGGTCCTAGAGCAATGAAGATAGTAGCACAATGCCCCCGCAATGACGACGTCACCAACAGCAGCCAGAACATTAACCGTCATAGAAAGGCCCTTTCAACGCACAATGTCAGCATGCTAAGGCATTCGCAAAAAACGAGCACTCTGACTTTGAGTTGGGAAAGTTCTGGCCAAGTATCGAGAGACAGGCTAGAAAGCAATGATTTCAGTCATCGAGAATCAAGCAGTTTGGTCCGTACGTACGAGTGCACTGTGAAAGCGATGGAGCAGGCTGCAGATGACGGTACTTGAGTAAGTTGAAAACCAAGTGTATCCAGCTGAAACACCTACCAAACTCTGCAATAACGAGGCCAAACTGAGAGCAAAACAATCAGGATCGCCCCAGGTAGCAACTGCGAGCACTTACGATAACTACTATCAAGGGTTTATTGTGGTTGCTGACTGCAAAAGAAAATGAGGTCAAGAGGACGATTTGACTCTACGACTGTTCAACATACGTCGCCAGACTCGGAGTGCCAAAAATCTGGGGGCAAGTCAATCAATCACAAATGAGTAGATATACAATGGGTACTGACCCTTGAACGAGAAAGCCGATGAAGCCCTGTTTACTCTTGGGTTAACCGAGGAGAGTCGAGGAGACATTGAAGCGACCTACATTGAACAATACTTCGAGCTTTGGAAGTATGACATCGTCAACAATGGCAACGAAAAATCGATATATACACATACCAGGATGCTCCTACAAAGAAGACGACGTTAGTCCAGGAATGCAGGTAGTAGATATACCGACCTACCAGACCAGATAATTCAATGTAGCCGGGGTGTCGTAGTTCGTAATGACGTAGCGATACACTTCTCAGAAGTTAGCGAGAGCATACAAAACGGATATCGTCACCAACAGGTATGCGAAATGAGAACCTGGTGGACCGTGTCGAAAGCCCAGACAGAACCAACCTACAGAAAAGACACGTTTATGGTCGGGAGCACGAATAACAAGGGGAACACAATGCTTACAAGTAGTTTGATGTACCAGACATCCTGCATAAATCGTGTCAGTGGGCATGATGGAGAATATATCGGTAGGAGACTCAGACCTTGCGATAGCGTTCGAAGTAATACAAAGTTTGAACACAAGATACTAAGCCGGTGGTTGAGCTGTTGTAATATTTCTGCGTATATGCGAAGACCGACCTCCATATAATCTATGATGTGTTGATATCAACCATCAACCTTGGGAGAGAAAACGACTGAACATTACTCACACTCCAGCTATAATGACTCCAATAAGGGCAGCGCCCATACTGTCCACGAGTCATGTCAAAGATTGTCAAACAAAATGTCAACGAACCAACATACGTGTTGTCAACAGAAATATGCTGTATATTGCTGGCCATCTCAAGAGTCGGAGGGAACTTGACGCAGGGAAAGAGAGCAACCAACGACCCCGATGGGTTCCATGGACCTAAATAAAACGGGAATCCGGATGTAGACGTACAAGAAGCTTCTTGCACGATGCTTCGTCAAATATTTGTCCGCGTTCATTTCGCTCCATGAGGGTGCTCGAGGTTCCTATTCCCGCCCAGATAATCTGGTTGAGAATAGCAATTTTTCGTCTAGAAAACGCATGGAAACCCCGCCGCTGCATGAAGTTCCAAAGTACAAGCTTGTTGACGAAAGTAATTTGTATCTTGCACACGGTATGGCGGTAAGTACGTCAACGTCGATGCTATGACCAATCCCGTCCAGTTCAACGCAAGCAATTTGAGGAAGCCCAAGGAATTCCCGTATTGCAACCAGAACATGCACAGAAACCCTACCTCCAGCCAAGGCTTGTTTGCATCGATACCACCACCCAGGATGACCATGACATCCGACACAACGGGCTTTGTCTGCTCACTTGTTACTTCAATCGGCAGCATTTCAGGCGCATACAGCTCCGAAGCTCGCAGAAGATAAGGGTCGCTGAGGATTCCGTTGCCTAAGCACTTGGCCGCACCATGGTGGCCACAAATGAGCGATGTTGTTTAGGTAATCTGCCCCTATCTTCAAGTTTGCCTTTCTGATCTCCCTGGCTGGCGAATGTCAAGCGACCTTTTCGACACGGCCATCTCAGAAATTCATAAAGCATACTCATCCACAAATTTCAAGCTGCCAGTTGGACAATGGACGATTTTAGCTGCTTTCTTTCTCACCTTAGAAGGATTTGAACCTGGGCAATGGCAAACTAAAATAATCAGTCTTGCTACTGGAACCAAATGCCTACCCGAAGAGCGCCTTCCCGCCTGCGGCGAAGCCCTCCACGATAGTCATGCAGAAGTTCTAGCTCGCCGCGGTGCTGTCCGTTGGTTTCTCGAAGAAATCGCCAGATACCAGGAATCCAAGAACGCGGCGTCGCCAAGCTTCTCAGGCTATCACTCCTCGTGGATTAAACCCACTGAAAGCCTAGACGGCATATGCCTATTCGACGTCAGGGAGGGTGTCAAAATAAACCTATACATCTCCACGGTTCCATGTAAGCTCTATCCTCAGTCTCCATTGACTGAATTCAATCAAATTTTTACGCTTGAAAATTAAATGACTTGTCAAACCGAAGGTGGTGATGCATCCATGCGGTACTTGGCCTCGATGCAGGATCAGGAAATGGCAGCTCTCAAAGCGTCTTTTACCTTTCCGGACCTCGAACCGACTGCAGCATCTCGTGGACGAGATGATTATAGTAGGCTAGGGACGCTTCGCACGAAACCTGGACGCGCGGATTCCCCACGGACACGATGCATGTCCTGTAGCGACAAGATTGCTGCGTGGAACGTCCTGGGATTTCAAGGCGCCCTGACGTCGCAGTTTCTCCGGCCGATCTACCTAGACAACATCGTCATTGGGGAAATTCCAGTCGAGCTTCAAGGGGTAGTTCTTGAAGACTGTGAGAGAGCATTGTGGGGAAGACTGCAAGGTCAGACTTTTTCCCGACCTCTTCTTGAGAAGGTATTCATTGTGAATCGAGATAGGAAAGCTAGATGATCTACCCCTCCATAGGCCAAAAATATCATTTACCACTATCCCATTCCTCCATTCTCGTTCGGTGGTCGAGCAAAAAGTGCCAATACAAGGCTCTTGCGTGGAATGTAAGGTTTGAACCACATTTCATGTGTAAATTTGCTGATTCAATCTCATTCCAGCCCTCTGCTGGGTAGCAGACAACCACGTACACGAAGTCCTCATCAATGGGTTGAAAAGAGGCGTTGCTCCAAAGCACCGTTTCCGAGAGAAATCAAGGTACACCTCTCGATCCTTCTCCACGTGGCATGTCACCCAACTAAAGCACGTCGATAGGCCAAAACTCTCCAAAGCCGCTTTCTTTCATGTCTACTCTAATCTATCCGCAAGGTTCGGGAAACCCATCCCCAAGTGTGTTTTCCTATTCTGTCGGATTCTCTAGGTCTAGCTTGACATTTTCCATATTCAGCTCAACCACCTACATAGAAGCAAAGAGAAGCAGTAAGGCATATCAAGCAGCGAAAGAACAACTTATGGGACCCTGTGGACCGTTCTCAGGATGGATCAAAACAGGAGAACAGACCGAAAACTTTGTATTGGTATCAGAAAGTAATAGTAGTGTTTATGCCAATTAAACAATATATCCTAAATATCGAAGGCGAAAGATGCATGTAGAAGCTAATGAAAAGAATTTCGTGAAATTCGTAATATTATCGTAATGGAAACAAAAGTCGTACAAGGCCGCTTGGCGAATTATGTTGATTAGGTATTACAAGGTTGTGTTGATTGAAGAATTGGAGAAGCATGTGAAAGGCACTCATGCAAACAAAACGACGCAGTTGATCCAAAGAGGGTACCAGGAGAAATAAATAACCAAAACGCGAGTCATGGTTGTAATAATCATATGCTCTTCTTCGTCTCCGACTGGACAAGGGCAGGTTCGGAATCTGGCCGGCGCTCAAGAGAGGGATTGAGTTCGAATGGAACGATGTCGTTCAGGTTGGCGCCAGCGCCAGAGGTAGCAGGAGAAGCAGCCATCGATGAAGGAGACGATCCTATGCTTGGTGTTGAGCCTCCATTTTTGTGTACCTCTAGTTCTTTGCGGAGGGCTTCTAGTTCACGTTCGAACCTGGAAGAAAACGTGCGTGCGTTAGATTCCCTGAAGATAAGATACGGAGATAAAGGGCGCTTCTTACTTGCGACCAAAGACTTCAATATAGTATCCTCCACCATTCCAGACACTGACGGCGAAGATCGTGATGAGATAGATGTTACTCCACAGTGGGCTATCGTAGAAGAGCCAGATAGCAGGGATTTCCGTAAGAATTCCATAGACTAAACAAATGCAAGTTAGTTTCAGCTGATTTTTGGTTGATCAGAACTCGAAGATACGCACTGAGCTGTCCTCCCATAAAGCTCGCCATACGGTACTTCACCGGGACCGACGACAACGCCTTCCCTATTGGGCCACGATGCGAGAGAAGGAAAGAGAAAGAGGTAGTTCGTTGTCCAGATTCGATCTTGGCACGCCTGTCAACAAGAAGGAACTGTATTAAAGAGTAAGGAACGTGCTCTCAAATCTCAAAAAGGGAAGTTCTCACCTTCCAGTAAAGTCCTTGCCAGATAACATCTGCGAAGAGAGTCAGTCTTCTGAAAAAGAGGATCGAAGAAGGGAGGTCTTACAGATGCCGCCACTCAAGAGTATGGCTTTCAGAGGTTGGAGATGTGGAAGTCCTGCGAGTGCTGGGAACCGTGCTTCAGCGTTAGGATAGAAATGCCTATCGTGGTAATTCGTCAGATCTGCACTTCAAAGAGAGCATATATGGCATACCTGATCACCGTAAACGTGAAGGGCGCGTAGATGTGAACCCAGAGCGATGTCACTTTATCTGAATCGTGGAACACAAGGCTATTACGCCAAGTAATCACCGCACTTCCGAGCGAACCCTGTGAAAGGCAATAACACGCGGTGAAGAGTGCTGTGCTATCAGGGAACATCCAGATGTAAATGAAGTTGAGGATGGTGACATAGTAACAGAGGTCGAAGAGGAAGTAGTGCCACGCGCGTTTCTTGTACGAATACCAGCGCAGAGGAAGGAGGTAAAGTCCCATAACTGTGTATGCGATATGAACATACCTGAAAATCAAGGTTGGCAGTTCGTCAGGGTCGTTGATGAGAAAAAATGAAAATGACGTACTCAGGTGCCAGCCCAAACATGAGTGCGGAGAACAGCAAAGTCATGACTCCAAAAAAGAAGGAAATTTTCTCGCGAGTACGGACGACCTTTGCGGATTGCCAGGATGCGGAGAGTGTCGTTATACGACCGGAGACCTGGGTTAATAGTGAGCAGAGTGGATGGGGCTTTGAGTGGACTGCGGCGCACCTTGAGCTTGAACGCTTTGTACTCGCGCTCAAAGTTCTCAGCAAGTAGATCTCCAGAAATATCCTTCATCTTGAGGCCCTCTGCCTTTGACTTCAGCCTGTCGCTGTGCTTCTGGAGCTTGCGTTGCAAAAGATCAACATGAGAGTCAAAGTAGGTCTCGACGGTGTCTAGATAGCAAAGGGCAACGGTCAGGCTCTTTGGCGACTTGATGAGCTGTCTCATATCAGGAGGCGGCGTACCAAAGAGGGTGAAAGCTCCCGCCCAATCCGAAGTTTCTTCCTTAAACCTTTCGAAGGGTACGGAGAAATAATTCCGGCCGAACAAAGGGGGTGATGGTGGCCTTGAGGACATGGTCTTGTGGCGAGTGACCAAACGTTCGAGAAAGAAGAGCCGCAAGCTTATACAGTCACGGTAGCGCTGGGTGGCAATATGACTCTGCTTCGATAAGAGGTGTTGAGACGCGTTGGCGTAGCAATCCACGTTTGTGCTCTCAAGTCCAAAAGCAGCACAGCATTATGTAACACGTGCGCTGGATTGGCCGGTCGCGATCATCATCAAGCCGGCTTTCTCTTTGCTCACTGCTCATTCAATGCTCGGGAAACTTGGTGCGTATCTCTCGGCAATGGTCATTCAAAATACTGAAAATACGTTGAAACAGTACACTTAGGGCTCGATGCCCTCCTCATAAGCGCTTTTCTTGCTGGAATTAGGCGACAAACAAGCCTCACGTACGTCTGACCTCACATGGAACTGCTATCTCTGTCACCAACGTGTTTCGGTAACATTACAGACCAGCGCTTGCTCAAGTCCCTAACAAGGATGTTCGCCGTATGTTTCTATTCTATTCTTTTGTATTGCATTTAATCAACGTTCGTTCCTCCCGTCTACAGAGCTCCTTCGCACATATTTAGAAATGGGTGCGTTATATGCATGGATCAAATTACTTCCTTCAAGCTTACTGTGCTCTGACAGGGGAATACATATTCGACTTTGCCGTAGTCGTCTGCGGGGTACGTGTCAGATACACACCTTAACCGCCGATGGAAACCTGAACCATGACTCTAGCGCTCATCCTCATTCGAACGCAAGCAATAATCCCTGATTTCATACCCATTCAGTCTCTCGCTCTCCTGTTATCACGCACATGTCTCGCTTTTCACTTTCCCTATCTGTCTTTGCCACAACACATATATATTTGCATCACATGGCTCATCCCAAGAAGTTGTATACAAAGAAGTGAAGGACGATAGACCCAGCGGCAAAATCGGCAAAGGCTCTGCACTCCAAGGTCAGAAAGATAAGCAACGACGGGGAAAGGCTGAGCGTACCTTTCCGGTGATACATCCTTGAACTCTCCCTTGTTCTCCGGGTTGACTTGCGAGCGTAACGAGGCGGTTAGGACGAATTGGCCGACATTTGATGAGAATCTGCAATGGGTCAGCTCATTAATCAATCCTAAGGCCTGAGGACACGTACCCTGCCAGGAAAGCGTTGAACGGGAAGTCACTGAGCAATACGCAGTAAAGGAATTGCGCAATTCCGGACAACATCAGGAAGAACAGGAATCCGTCTATGAGTTTGAGCCTCTGAGGTGTTGAAGCATTGTAGGCCTTCCAAAATGACAGAACTGGGTTATTATCCGTCTGAGTCTGTGGTGCCGCCTTTGGTGCCATTTTGTTTTGAGATTCAAGGAGAGTGACGCGAACTTGGCAACGTGTAATGCGAGAGATGCATTGACCCAGGGTCTCGGGGAAGTCTTTGCACAACACGACCAAACAATGTCCGAAGAATTTGGCTCAGTCCCGAAAAATCCTTTCGCGTCACACGAAACGTCTTTGCACGTCTGCATAACCAAAAGCCTCTACGGTCCAGCATCGACGTCGTTGCTTGTATAGAGACATGTCTGGCTTGGGTCTAAGGCTTGCTTTCCCGACGAGGTCGTCGTTACGCCCCACTCGCTTCAAGTCGCGCTGGGGTTCGCGCGACCTGCACAAGGCTGCTCCTCTGCCGTACTCAGTCGAAGAAGGTCTTGGAGAGTTCTTGCCTCCAGCTGCACTCAAGACTGTTGCTGAGGAATACCAAAATGGACTACTAGAGAGGTTGAACGAACAAGTACGAGGTATGTGTACATACCCAAACTCCTTGTGACGAGGTTTTCTGACAGTCTGGCCCCGTGCAGGATCTGAGCATGAGAATGCTAACCTGGTTGACACTATAATCAACACTTCGGACGATCCATCCTCTGCTCTTGCCTTCAATTACGCCAGCTTGGCTCTCAATAATGGCTACTTCCTTGACATGCTGGTAAGCCCATTCACATACAGAATTCCTCCACGCTTCCCTAACCCTGTCTCCTTACCAGAAACCCAACTCCCTCGAAAAACCCCACCACCAGAACGAAATCTCTACCAACCTTGGAGCAACTATCCGAGAACAGCATGGTACCCTGGCTCAACTCAAATCTGCCGTCTCAGCAGCAGCCATGGGCATGTTCACCAACGGTAACATCTGGTTCGTCACCGACTCTGCCGGTAACACCGGTGTCCTCCCTACGTTCGGCCCAGGCACACTTCTCATCCGCTCGAGAAGCTACATTGGACACGCGAGCTGGTATAACACCTTGGAGCAAGCTATATTTGCTACTCCCGGGGATGCTCATTTCGACCCCAGCTTGGCGGTAGACCCTCTTGACCCCAACTCGAAGCCCCCATCGACACCGCCTGGTGCTTCTCCTCAGAGTCCTACCTCTGGCGTTCGCGGCACTGCGGATGGTGAAATCCCCAAAGGCCTTGGGGGGCTGAGGTTCATGCATACGTCTGCTGTGAGGAGACAGCCGAATCCTCGTAGTGGGGTGGAGGGAGAGGCAGAAGACATATTAGGGGAGGAGGGACGTGCATACATCGAAGAAGATCTTGAATATCAACAGGCCGAACTTGAAGCTATGGAAGAGTCGGAGCAAGACCCAACGCAGCCCATGTCCAAGGGTCAGGCTTTCAACAGCGGCGATGTCATCTACCCTCTGTTCTGCCTTCCTGTTTACGAGCATGCTTGGATGGCAGCTGGGTATGGAGTTTGGGGTAAGGAGGAATGGCTCAAGAAGTTCTGGACCGTTCTCGACTGGCAGAAAATCAGCGCACGGTATGAAGCTATCAAGGCTGACCCGTACAAGATCACCTACTAGACTTAATCTCCCCCATCTTACATACGTCGATCTGTGCACGCTTTATAATCTTAATTGCTAATATAACCTCTCGAGCGAAGTCTATCTCTGCTTGGTTAGCTGTTTCTATTGTTGTTCCGCGGTGTGAATAAACATATATACGTCGATGTTACATATCCCCCTTTGCTCCCATTGGGGCCCTACTACTTGTGTTGCTTCAATGCTTGCAAAGCACAGAGCGCCGCTAGAAATGGTCTTAGCAAATAAATACCTCGTCATAACGGTTGTCACTTACCGCCAACACCACTGCCGTCCTTGGCCATGCCAATGTCCACTCGCTTCTCAATCTCCTCACCGACAAGGTATCTTAGCGACTCTCTGAGTGTCCTCTCGTAATTAGGGTAATGTTCGATCAAACTGTGGTGGATATCGAATCAGTAAACAATCTCAGGCTAGGCAAAAAGTGCGCAAACCTTCCGTCAACACCGACACCAAATTTCTCAGTGCCGGTTGACTTGGCGAACTTGCCATCCTTGTCGGCAAAGGTCGCACGACCTGTTTGAAGGAGGATGACACCAACCGCAACACCACTCAGCAGTGCAGCTCGTCTTGCCACGAGTGAGCATGCCCATCTAACGATCTGGAGGAACATGGATTAGCCATATGAATGGCGATCGCATGAAGGGAAACCTACAGCTGCATCCCTCAAAGTGACCTCGGACTCTTGGAATCCAAGCTGCTTGACAACGACGTCCTTGACACGCTCCAACTTGGCCTTGATGTTAGGAGGGACCGTGTCCGTCTCAAAGGTTGCAAAGTCTGGTATACTGTGTTCTTCGCTCAGGGTCTTATTGGGGCCTTCCCAAGCACCCTCAACGTCGCTCATAACAGAGGTGTCCAACCCATAGTGGGTGTTGAGCACTCTGCTTGATTTGCCGTTGAAAAGGAGAGGTTTGGGTGCTGCATCAATCAACGAGACGATGATGTTTCGTGTGACTTCGCCAAGGTACATTCCTGAGATGAACTTCTCAAAGGCTTGGTAAGTGGGGTTGATGCTCAGTCGATCTACGCAGCTGTCGTAAGGGGTGAAGGGGAGATGCGAACGCTACGAGTGAGAAGTCAACAAAAACGCCAACCATACTGATATGGTTTAGCTCACAGTGTTATTGAATGCACCCCACTCCATATTGACGACCATTTGGCCGCCCTTGACGCCAGCAGGAGAGTTTGCCAGTTTGGTGATTTTGGCTGTAGAAATTTGAGAAACATAATCAAGGTAGGCCGGGATCTGGGTACTCACAAACTTCCTCAACATATGCGCCGTTGGTGCCTGTTCCAAAGATCGCACCTAGGAAGCAGCCTCCGGCTTGGTAGGAACGCGACAGGAGGGCGCCAACGGTCTATAGCAACATTAATCATCCCGTTCTCCCAGAACAACGCACATACTTACGTCGTTCACCAGCGCAATACACTTGACATGCATGTGCTTCCTGTCGAAGGCGTCTTGTAGAAGTTTGACGACATCATTGCCGACTGCACCCCTTGCTGAGAATCCTTTTGTCCAAGTAAGGATCTTGCCAGAATCTAAAGCGGTTTGTTCGACCGGGAAAGAGAAGGTGAGGCCAAGATGGACGACGTCGGGACTATCACTTGGATTCTCGTTGTATGCGGATGCTGCATGGGTGGTTAGGAAGGCATCTACAGAGTCGGCCAGATAATCTGTAAGAGATAACCGTGAGGCCTTAGAACGGGAGTTCTCGGGAAGCGTAGGTACCAAAGAGTGCGGTGGCTTCTCCAGTTTTGAGAGCCTCCGAGACTCGATATTTTTGTTGACGCAGAGAAAAGGTTTTATCGCCATTGAGAATGACCTCGCAGACTCGTCTACACTGTTATTAGAACGTGATACGTCAGATACAAGTCGTTATCTCACAGATTTGTGCCACCAAGATCCAAGGCCAAGAAAGTCCTGTAAACCGGGTGAGTACGGTTAATACTTCACTTTTCGTGGTTCCACCGACCCAGTCTCTGTTCCGTCGGGTACGCCCGTGACGAAAGTTGGTCTGCGGAACAGGTTAGAAGGCGTAAAGGCTTGTAAGGCTGAAAAACGACGCACATCATAGCCATTGGATAGTTGTATTTGCTGAGCCCTTCGGAAATCTCATTGAGGAAGGCCTTTGAGAGGTCGACGAGCGACTCTGGCTGCAGCCTGAAGCTGTGATCAAGCTCCTTAAATATTTCGAGGGGGTCTCTCGATGATATAGCGTGGATGTTGGCCATGGCAGCTCTCAAATCGGGGGGATGGTCGTGGTGAGGATGCAACTAGGGACTGAGAGTTTCAGTTATCTACCAACTTGGCATCAACCCATCTGAATCTCATCTATATACGTCATTTCCTTTTACGGACATGAACGCCTGGACTTTGGCAAATTCTGGCTGGAATTCGATGGATTCACTCGAAATACGGTATCACATGTAGAAATACCATGCAAATCTGGAAATTTGCAGATACTATAGATGGTCATAGCCAATGTTTGTGGCGGTTAGATCCGGGTTTCGTGTGAGGGGAAATGAGGGGTAGTCTGGGGTAACGGCCAGCAGTGGTGGCTTTGCTCGACGCTGGCTCGACGCTAGCGTTTTTTCAATTCATATCGATGAGGATACCGAGTAAAACGATGTCCGCGCAGGTATGATAGGTCTCACGAGCATGGGCTTAGGATCTTACAGCGAGTTTTCGGCGTTGATCGGGATAATGCCATGGCCATCTAACCCCAGCCAATGAGGGCCAGGATAGATGACTTCAAAGGCAGACGACCTATCGTGGACATACCCTCACGATATCTACTCGAAATGTCCCATGCCAGCCCGTATCTTTTACATTGGTCTACGAATCGGAATAACATCGGTTCCTGATACTTCAGGTAGCATATTGAATCGTTCGACGGTTATTTTCTGCCTCCCGTTGCAAGCGGTCTAACTACCACTTGGACCAAAGGACGGGCCGCCTCTAGTCTGCTCGTCTAGGCATTCATTGAGGCACATAGACTTCAGAGGGCGCTGTTTTTTGGACCTTGATCACACTAAACGGAGAAAGGCATCCATGGCATCGGTACCGGGCCTTTCGAGAACCTTTTCCAATGCAATCCAGGCAAGAGCTTCTGAAAATCGTCGCCTCGATCGACGCTTGAAAGTCAAGTTAAAGGTGGTGCTTCCCGGTGGCGGGACGAGGAGACCCGGAAAGTCATCACGTGTGCGCGTTCTCACTAAGAGCAAGCACCGTTTTTGGCAACTCCCGACCTTCGCAGGTTCTTTCCATGCGCAATTGCTGGTACCAAGCATCAGACGTCGAGAATGAGCCTTCAGTAACTCTCGCTTGAATTCCTCGAAGATAATCCGTCGACGGCTCCAATTAGTTCTAGAAAGGATGGGTGCTCCCACATTTAAAGAGGACGACATGAGAGTGGAGAACAAGGCATTTGCACGATGAAATTGCCTCTAAAAGCTCTCCTCACACTCCTCGGCGTGACATTCGCCCTTGCAGCCCCTCGATCCGCCAATAGGAGGAACCCAGGTCAGGCTCTCAGTATTCGCGAGGACTCTCAGCTGCTGCAAGATGTTGTACGTTGGGTTAGCGTGTATGCTGCATGGACATCATTCTCACCAGCGCATATTTAGGTCACTTGGGATCAATACTCCTTGAAGATCAATGGCAAACGTCTTATGATATTCAGTGGTGAAATACATCCCTATCGGTAAGTAACACCATCGCACAGAATGTGAACAATTGCTCAAAGGATCCCAGACTCCCTGTTGCAGACCTCTACCTCGACGTCTTCGAGAAAGTCAAGTAGGCGAACACTTGAATCACACCTTTACTTTTGCTCATTTACACAAAGGTCGTTGGGCTTCAACGCAGTTTCCTTCTACACCTTCTGGGGAATCGTGGAGCCCAAGCGCGGAGAAATCTCCTGGGAAGGATTCCGTGACCTCCAGCCCTTCATTGATGCTGCGAAGAAAGCAGGTTTATATCTCATTGCGCGACCAGGGTGACTGGTTTCTCATTCCCATTCCTTGGCTGTCACTCACCTCTTTGCTCCTTCGAATAGCCCGCATATAAACGCAGAAACGACGGGTGGAGGATTCCCTGGCTGGGGTGTACACACGCCTGGACTGTGGAGAACCTCAAATGCAACCTATATTGATGCATATGCGAACTACGTCAAGCAAGTTGGAGGGATTTTTGCGAAGAATGAGATCACTAAGGGCGGTCCTATCATCTTGCTTCAGGTGAGTCCGAAGGTGTCTGAATGAAGGCAGCATAACTGATGATGATCCTATTTGTTCTATAGGCCGAGAACGAGTACAGCGGCTTTATTGACACAGAAGACTTTGTCTATGAGAAGACGCTTCTTCAGAACTTCGTGAGTCGTCACTTGGTATAGCTGATCAGCCTGCTCAAGGCAGTCACAGAGAGATGCTGGTGTAACGGTTCCCATTACTACCAATGACGCATGGCCTGGGGGTCATTATACAAGTGTCGACATCTATGGTACAGTCATTGCAGCATTTTGAGAGGCTCTATGCTCATGATCTTTAGGCTATGATTCGTATCCTAACGGATTTGACTGCAGTAATCCATATACCTGGAAGTCGGATGCTGTCCCCGAGTGAGTTCTAGTTAGATTTTCTGCTTCATCGATGCTCATTATGCTGCATCTTTCTAAGGTGGTTCTGGGATGCCCACTTGTCCATCAACCCTGATGATCCGAATGCAGTTTACGAGTTCCAGGGTGGTGCCTTTGAAGGCTGGTGAGTATCAATTTTACTGTCGTAGACCACGATGATTCATAAAGATATTCAAGGGGTGGCATTGGCTTCGATAAATGCGCTGTCCTACTTGGACCGGAATTTGAGCGAGGTAGGATCCATTCATTGAAAGCCCTCGACGAGAAACTTAACCCTTTGTAGTCTTTTACAAGAATCAATATTCGATGTCGACCACTATCTACAACATTTATATGATCTATGGAGGCACAAACTGGGGTGGGTGCGGTTAGATGAGTGGCTGCAGTGGCATGACTAACAATGACATAGGCGGCATCTCTCACCCTGGAGGCTACTCTTCATACGACTACGTGCGTTCTTCGAAGCGAAATGATAGCGTTTGCTGATCTCAAGTAGGGCGCCGCCATCGCAGAAGACAGAACTCTTAGAGAGAAATATTACGAACTCAAGCTCCAAGCCAACTTCCTCGCCGTCTCCCCTGCATACCTTACCACTCGCCCCCAGAATATCGGAAGTTCGCAAGGCGCGTTTACTGGCGACGATGCGCTCAAGACCACACAAGTTTTGGATGTTGTTGGAAATCAGACTGGTTTCTACATTGTTAGGTACGCCCACAGGCTCGAAGCCGCTTTTCGGCTGGACTCTGTATCTAACGCGTATTTATCTAGACAAAACGACTCTTCGGTGGATACGGTTCAAAGCTATACTTTGAACTTGAACACCTCCGTTGGCGCTCTGAAGATTCCGGCGCTCGGTGGATCTTTGACATTGAATGGGAAAGATTCCAAGATCCATGTTGTTGACTATGCAGCTGGTGGCTCTCATATTCTCTACTCGACAGCAGAGATTTTCACCTGGTTGGTTTGGCCTTATATTCATTCGCCTTTCTATCATACTAACCAAAGGAACGTAGGGCCACCGTTGACGGGAAGGACGTCATCATCGTCTATGGAAACACTGGAGAACCGCATGAGATCGCCTTCAAGCTGCCAGGATCATCGACTCAGGCTAAAATCGTATCTGGAACAGGAAGTGTGAAGCAACAAAGTGTCGCAGGCAATGCACTTGCTCTTCAGTTTACCACGACCGGACAGAATGTTGTGCAGGTCGGAAACGCCATCCTTTATATTGTCGGTATGTGCCTTCGGAGCCTATTCCACCCAGAGACCGAATTTAGGTGGCAATTATCCTTTTTCAGAGCGTTCAGTCGCATATCAATTCTGGGTTCTCCACCTTCCTGGATCTGGTCCATTCGCTCAGTATAGCACCGATAACCCCATCATAGTGAAGGGAGGATACCTTTTGCGCTCTGCAAGTTTCAACCACGGTACACTCGATATTAGAGGCGATCTCAATGGAACTACAAGCTTTGAAATCATTGCACCAGCGGCTCTTACCAAGTCAATTACCTTCAACGGTGACAAGCTTTCTTTGAGCAAGACCACCTATGGTTCTGTCATTACCAAGCGTGCTGTCAGACTTCCTGGCGTTCAGCTACCTAAGTTGTCCGATCTTATTTGGGTAGGCTGCAGTCACCTCTATGTTGATAGCAAATATTGACATCCATAACTTCAGAAAACTGCAGACAGCCTTCCAGAAATTAGCCCTCAATATTCGGACGAAAAGTGGACCGTCTCTGCCAAGACCGCAACAATCAACCCCACTCAGCCCAACACCACAGAAGTTCTCTACGCGAGTGATTACGGCTACCATACAGGCAACATTATCTGGAGAGCCCATTTCAATGCCACTGGAAAGGAAACAGGCTTCCAGGCCCACCTTTGGGGAGGTTCTGCCTTCGGGTTTTCGATCTGGCTCGACTCGACATTTATCGGTTCTTGGGAGGGAGATGCAGTTCATGCGGATTATAATGGGACTTTCAAGTTCCCTGCTGCTTTGAAGGCAGGATCGAGTCATGTTTTGACGATCTTGCAAGATCATATGGGCCTCGAAACGGATTGGGTTTCGGGAAGTGATTCATTCAAGGCTCCGAGGGGTATTGTGGATTATTCGCTTGTTGGAAGCGACAGCACGAGTATCAGCACATGGAAGGTCACTGGTAACTTGGGTAGGGAGGATGTAAGTCAACGGTTGATCAAAGTCGAGGGAAAGTAGCTAACTCGCGCAACAAGTATGTTGACAGGACTAGAGGCCCACTGAACGAGGGTGGCCTCTATGGAGAACGCCAAGGCTGGCACCTACCTGGCTTCGATGATTCCCACTGGGCCGTTGGAAAGCCTACGACTGGTATCAAGAACGCCGGTGTAGCATTCTACAGGTAAAGCTTTTACATACAGATCAGTCACTCAAACGCTGACCTGTTGTTAGAACGACATTCAACTTGAATGTTCCCAAAGGTGTTGATTACCCTCTGGCATTCGTCTTCTCGAATACCACCAGCACTTCATACTATCGCTCTCAGGTGAGGCAGAGAATTCTCTGCGAGCGGTATTGCAGAGCTAAAATTTGCTTATAGATCTACGTGAACGGTTACCAGTTCGGAAAGTATAGTGAGTCTATTGCCTGATTTGTGCGAAGAGCTAGCTGTACTGACTTCCTTGATAGTCAACAGCATCGGTCCTCAGAAGTCCTTCCCTGTCCGTGAGTGGGATACCCCATCTTCGTGTATCAGGCGTCTTATGTAGCGATTCTAGCTCAAGGCATCTTGAACTACAACGGCAAGAATACGCTCGCCCTGTCATTGTGGGCGGCTAGCCCAAGCGGAGCCAAGGTCAATTCGTTCGACCTTCAGCTAAGGGCACAAATAGAAAGCAGCATAAGCCCTATTGCAAATCAACCTTTGGATCCTTGGGTGCCCCGTCCCAACGCGTACTAGTCTGTTCGTGCGGCTGTATATCGTAGTTGATGGTCCGAGGTGTGGACTGACTGTATGGCGGAATTGCTTCCGTCCAAGAAGAGTTGATGGCAGTTCTTTATCTTATCATGTTTGCTACACCTCTCTCCGAATCTAGTTGATAACTGCTCGGTTCAGGTTCAGGCTGGCACACATGTTCGGCTGAGACGCTTCTTTTCCCAAGGTTTATGAAGGGACTCCAGCACCGCTTCGGCCCATATCCTTACTCCCACCATGAACGTACACTTCTCAAACATACCTCTGGCCGTATCCTCTCTTCGAGCCATCCTGGCCTCACGCGAGATCCAAAGCTATGCTGCGATTGGAGTCGGCCTACTGGCTGGATCCTGGTTGTACATCAAAGTCAAGACGAGCAAAGGTTCACCACGCGTCGAGAGCCAAATGTCGAGGCGAACCTCACTCAACAATGAAAAGCGAAGGGATTGGGCCTGTAAGTATCTCTCAAGTACCAAAACAAAGCACTGAACTGTGTGCTTGCAGCCTGGACGCCCGTCAAGTTCGACTACCCTGAGATCACGCCACATCCTTCGAACCCACTCGAGACTGAACCAATACCTTACCGGCCATTTCGCACTGGGGAGTATCAGTGAGTCTCTATCTCGTTCTGAGTGGGATTTCTTTCCAACCCTCGATCAAGTGTGACCATGGGGATCCGTACTATGCCATGGAACGAGTGGATTGAAGTATGGCTCTCATTCCGGACCAAGAGCATGAGGTTAACCGCATTTTAGCTCGATAACCAGTACAAGAAGTATCATCAAATTCGTTCACACCGAATAGCTACACGAGGCCAAGGAGTCGTCCGAATCTTACCTGAGAATCCAGGGGTCGTGGGCTCTGGTGCACCTGCTGGTGAGTGGTTTGCTGCACCAATGTGATTCCTGGGTTTGACGGTGTCACACTGGCAGCTGTTGAGCTCGTACATGAGATTGCTGAATACCTGTCCCGTCGATACCCTTCAACCTTTCAGATAGAAAGGCAGACTCAGAAGACGGAAGAGTTTTATGAAGGCTGGTATGGCCTTCCTGCGATCAAGAGTATAACAGTTATTCCACGCCAAGAAACCTATCAACTTCCGATAAACCGGTCAGAAGTCAGCGAAGCGGAAGGAGAGGAGGCTTTGAGAATCTCTGCCTTGCTGTGAGCCTTGTCTTTTTCCTCGTCTTTTGTGACGCGACTGAAGCCCGATTTATAGCGTCCAAGAAGACATAGCTCTGATGGTTGAAGGTCAGATGGCTGCACTGGTGGTGCGCTCAACTGAATATCCGTGGACAGGGAATGATGGAAGATATTACTTTCAAGCGGGTGCAATTCTAGTTCCTGGTGAGTTCAAAGACAGGACTTTAGTGAGAAAATGACTTACGACTGTCAAAGGTTTCTGGCGAATGCAAGATAAGATTGGCCTACCACTCGACGAAATCCATAATTCCGGCAATGTTCCTCGATGTGAGAAACGATGTTTCATCAATCAATATTTACTCGATTTAACTTACTGTGGCCACCTCCGTAGATAAAGAGAAATTGCAGATGAGCATGGAGCGCTTCTTCCAGAAGTTGGCTGTCGATAAACCAGTGGCTCGTAACAATTACTTCTTCCAAGTCATTGACCCGCGTGGAGCGGCTGGGGAGGTAGAATCCGTAGATCCAGAAGAGCTTGCTTGGGCAGAAAGCAGCCATGGGCCAGAAGATGAATACACACATTCGTTCCCAGCAGAACAGCCAACTCGCCCTCAGGTCACTCCAGCGAATATACGACTTCGTACAGAAAGGCAAACCTTACGGCGTCTTCCAAGATCTGGCGCTATCGTTTTTGGCATTCGTACCTATCTTACGCCGATAGAACAGGTTGTCAAAGAACCAACTGTTGCGAAGAGGTTGGCAGGAGCGCTTAGAGGATGGGGAGATGACATTGGAGTTTATAAGGGAAGGTTCACTGGAGGGTGGTGGGACGAAGTTCTGAGATATTTGGATGACTGTTCCGTGGGGTGTGAAGAGATTGTTGAGACAAAGTACCCTTTCTAGCTCCAGTGTTGTAATGACATGACATCAAACAAGCCAAGAATATTAAGAATCTTTGTGCCCTGAATTGGATTCAGCGATTCTCCGTTCGGGGATATCTTTTTTACAAGCGCCCACCAAGACCAAGGTCCGCATCCGCCGATTCCTTTACCCTTGGTCGAGTCAGGTCATATGGTCTCAAGGCCTCATGTCCGGCAAGAGACTCATATAGATAGGCCACTGGAATGAAGCCGGGGCATTCCAAGGAGCTCCTACATCCTCTCGCAGAAAAATAGGCGCTCATGAGTCTAT
This sequence comes from Clitopilus hobsonii, assembly GCA_015708445.2. Lineage (NCBI taxonomy): Eukaryota > Fungi > Basidiomycota > Agaricomycetes > Agaricales > Entolomataceae > Clitopilus > Clitopilus hobsonii. The sequence continues at coordinate 1,224,257 of CP068001.1, read as the reverse complement.
CATTTCATACCAAGAGCCATGAACTCTGGCAGTTCTTCCAGCACGCTGAATCCTCGCCAGGCGCAATTGGTGGACTCGTACTGATTCTTTTGGCTACACTATGGCTTTTCAGAGCCTTTCCGTCTAAGGGATTGGCACCAAGTCAAAGTGAGCAGGGTAAGGAGAAAGTTTCACATGAGGCGAGTCGAGCACGGAATCGTCCTCCAGGAGGTAAGTTTTGCATTGCATTCTAAACGATCTCGGATCCTAACTCCTTTCAAGTCTGGAATCCTGTAGAATTTGAGTATCCTGCTATCCAGCCTCTCCCTTCAGAGCTGTCAGACACAGAACCCGTGCCTTACAGACCATTCCGATGGGGCCAGTATCAGTGCGTTGTTCGTCAATGATCTTTGAGCATCGCGGCTTACATGGACCAGTGTAACAATGGGTATACGGTCCATGCCATGGAGTGAATGGATAGAGGTTCGTCGGAACTGAAAGTAGTTGCTTCCGACAGGGGCTGACCCTCTTCTCTTTCGACAGCTCGATAACCAGTACGAGGCCTATCATCGCATACGTTCAGCTCGTATCGCTACACGTGGAAAGAATGTCGTGAGAGTGCAGCCAGAGAAACCTGGGTTGGTCCAGTCGGGAGCTGCTGCAGGTACTACATAATCTTCTACTCTGCGGACTCAAGTTTCACTCATGAGACCTCAGCGATCGAACTGCTGCACGAAGTGGCAGAATACCTCCGCCAACGTTATCCAACAACGTTTCGAGTGACTAGACGCCTGATCCCCTCTTCCTCGGACGAGATTGCAAGCATAACAATTGTTCCCCTCGGAGAGACCTATGACCTACCGTCAAGGGACGTGGATCAAGAAGACCTCGAGGCTGCAGAGAAGGCGCTCAAGATTGTGTCACTCCTGTAAGATATCAGCTGGGAAATGTTGGGCTAGGTTGCTGAATCCCGTGTGGCACAGAGTTCAGGACGATCTTGCTCTCATGATTGAAGGTATAGGACTTGAACACTTCCAACGTACGATGCTGATCTGTAATGGACATAGGTCAAGATGGACGATACTACTTCCAGGCTGGAGCTATCCTTATTGCAGGTGGGTGGGATGAGTTGTCATTTTTCCCCCTCAGAGCGAATTTTGACAAATTGATAACAGGGTCATGGCGTATGCAAGACAAAATTGGGTTACCTCTAGCGGAGATCCATACCTCTGGCGGGGTCCCACGATGTGAGTGATTCTGAGGTATTTTCGGACATGGTTCTTAGATTTTTTGTAGACCAAGAGAAGTTGCAAATGAGCATGGATCGATTCTTCCAACGCCTTGCGGTCGACAAACCAGTTGTGCGAAACAACTACACGTTCCAAGCTGTGCCCTCTAAAATTCTGGATACCGTTGACCCCGAAGAACTGGCATGGGCAGAAACCGTTCACGGACCTGAAGATGACTATCCTAACCATCGTAAAGATCCCAACCATCCTCCGAAAGTCGAGATAGCAAACGTCCGGCTACGTACCGAACGTCAAACTCTACGACGACTCCCAAAATCAGGTGCTATAGTGTTCGGTATTCGGACATACATGACACCCATTGAGAAGATCGGAAAGGAGCCTGAGGTTGCGGGCAGGCTGGCGAGCTCGATGAGAGCTTGGGGAGAAGATGTAGGTGCTTACAAGGGGAGGAAAACTGGTGGATGGTATGATTTAGTGTTGGACTACCTGGATCAATGCGGTGTGCAAGATGGGGAGCCCACAACACAGCGGGAAGATCGATATCCATTCTGACACCCTGGTGTCTCTCGTTTCTCATTTTACGAAATCGACAATGATTTTACTTTAAACATTAGAATACAAGACGACATAAAGCTATATTTGGGGGTTAATGAACCGGAACTGCATTCTCCCTACGCCACACTGAGTGAGCTTCACTGAGGTTGCGGCCAGTGTGTAAGCTGCGTTGAGCTCCCCGTGAGGTCAATTTCATGAGTTGCAGCTACGACTCCAGCATCCACCTCCAGCTGATATTTCCCACTGTACAACCAAAGGTTTCCCTGGGTATCGGCGCGAGCGATAGAACCTAGGTTGACGGTCAATTGAGCAGTCACAGACTGGCCAGCTTTGATCCCCGGAACTCGTGTGTAAGAAACGAGTCGTTTATTTGGCGCAGGAGAGGGTCCGTTGTCACCACGAGCAAACAGCAGGACGACATAATCCGATGTGATTGTCCCTGTGTTCTTGACGGTGACCTTGATTGTGTCGAGAGGGGCAAGGTCGGCAGGAGTATCCGCCTTTACCGACTTGATGAGAGTGGGGATATCGTAGGAGCTGGGCGAGGTGGAAGCGAAGCTGACGCTGAAGTTCGTGTAGTGTAGGCCATGACCAAATTCGTAAACGGGAGTACCAGTGTACCACTGGTAGGTTCGACCTGGGTTTGTTACATTGGGTCGAAGTGTCATGTCTGTCATGGGGATCTGGGAGGTATAGTCGGCGGGGTATTGCGTCAAAGGAAGCCGACCAGCTGGGGCTACTTTTCCACTCAAGATATCGAACAACGCATCACCTCCACTTTGACCTGGGTAACCCGCCCAGACAATAGCATTAACCTGACGTTCCGTATATCAGAAACAACCAACAACGTTGAGTTGTGAGAACACACCGTCTGGTTGGCTTTGAGTTGTGAGTTATCTACCTGTCCACCGCCAAACTGAACTACAACGAGAGGCTTGTGGAGTCCTTCGAGCTCAGCAATAAGGCCTAGTTGATTGCCTGGCCATGCAATGGTTGTCCTATCACGACCTTCAGACTCGACACTGTTGTCGATTCCACCTGCAAAGATAATAGCATCCGAGGCATTTGCAGCAGCTAAGGCGGCAGCGAACCCGGCCGTTGACGAGCCAGAAATATCAGTTCCAGCTGCAAAGACGACCTCATAACCTGCATTTTCAGCACCAGTGACAGGACTGACGAGGAACGGGGCAACTCCTTGATAATTCCCTTGCATCTGCTTTGTTGCATTGGCCCACGGTCCAATGAGGGCGAGCTTTTTGGCAGAGGATGCCAGAGGCAATACACCGTCGTTCTTCAGTAGAACGATTCCCTCAACGGCTGCTTTGTGTGCAAGAGACTGGGCAGTGGCTACGTTGACATCGGACCAACCCAATTGCCGGTAAGGCTGCGATGCAGGTGGGTCGAAATAGCCCAGACTGAGAGAAATGGTTGAGAAGCATCGGATTGTGGGTATAGAGGCTACTCACCGAACGAGCGATGTGTACTGGCGCACCACGGCCTTTTCGAGGTCGCTTCTGGTTATAAGGGATTGGTTGTATGCCTCAGGCAAATGATCTGAATATGTGGTGCCACAGTCTAGATCTGTGCCGGCTTTCAGTGCGTCGGCTACAGCTTGGGCATAGGTCGTGGTATAGTTGTGAGGGCTATAGATATTTCCAACCGCATCGCAATCAGAGGTTACCCAACGTTCATCGTTGAAGCCCCAATAGTCGCGAAGGATGCTTTGGAGTAGGTAGGAGTTGGCGCAAGCAGGGACGCCGTTGAGGGAGTTGTAGCTGCACATGATGGATGCAACCTTTGCATCCCTGACACAGCTCTGGAACGATGGGAGGTAATACTCGCTGAGGTCTTGAGTTGGTACCTTCGCGTCAAAAGCAGTGCGGTCGATGCCTTGCCAGTTGTCCAAGTCATATGCCGCGAAGTGCTTGCAGTCGGCAACAACCTTGAAATACGGTTTGGGGTCGATGCCCCCCTGCAGTCCGTCTATCAGGTTGTAGACGTAACGAGAAAGGTGCAGAGGGTCTTCTCCAGGTGTCTCCTGGCCGCGGCCCCAGCGAGGATCTTTGAACGGATTGATGTTCGGTGTCCAAAAGTCGAGGCCTGCTCTGCCGAAATTGTTGAATGCTCGCGCTTCGGTACTAACAACTGTCGCCACGGCTTTGATCAAATCATCGTCGAACGCTGCGCCCATAGTTATCGGTTGTGGGAACGACGTCGCAGAGCTGAAGTTGCCGGAACTGGCAAAAGTAACACCAGGACTGCCTGCCACCCCATGCTAGCCAAAATTAGCACGAAGTCCTTCAAGTTTAATGCGATACTTACAAGAGCTTCAGACCACCACTGATAGCTAGGCAGACCAAGACGTGAAACGCCAGGGGAGAGGTTTACCGTGTTGGCCATGAGTTCAGCTTCCGTGAATTGGGCAACGATGGCTTTAGCCCTTGTTGCGGGATCTTTGGTGATATCACAAACAGTGTTGTTGTTTAACGGCGCTGCACTGCAGTTGGGGAAGGTATAGACCAAACCATTGACGGCAGGGAGGTAGAAGATGGCGAGAGCTAGTAGGGCAGGCTTCAACATTTTGGAAGAGCTCGAGTTGGTTGCTCATTTCCCCGTGACCAATTTATAGATTGTTTTCGCGCGTCAGATGCCGACCTGGAGGAAATCGTCCTTCGATGACGGGGGAGGAGCGCGGCGGCCATGGGTTCGATTCTTGCGAGGTTGGTCCAGAGAGTGAGTCTCTTGACTGAGGCGGGAGAAGTCTATCCATGCGTGGGTGGAGCGAAGTTCTGCGTATACTCCTCAACCGTAGAGAGGATCATCATAGGCAGCCAGGGCTCTGCGTTGTGCACTTTCGAGAGAACCTTAAGAAGCTGAAGGATCCAGTCGCATGACGTCCTTCGGGGACCGACGGTTGCTTCTCTTTCTCGTTGCTTCCCATGACATCCGGGCCGACTGATCTCCTACTTGGGTCGTCGTACGTCCATATTCATGGAACTACCTCTGCTCGCTGTCGTTCATTTGATACAAGTTCGACTCTGTTCGATTGTCAGAGCACAAACGGAAGGTCGCAAGGTCGAGGAATATGAAAAGAATATGATAATATTGGGAATAGTCGGTGGAAAGAGGGGAGTAGCGAAGAAGTCCGAAGATTTAACTATCCCTCCTCTGACATCATGTGGTCTGGTGGAATAATCGGAGTCACCCATCTCTGCATGCAGAATGACTTCTATAATATCCCAAATAGCAGCCGAGGATAATCGATGAGGCGAAGAGTATGGTTGGAGCGTGCTAGACCGAGGGAGGTTGAGGCCATTTGGTGATCTGTTGAGCCTCGCCAACCAACTCAAACTCGTGAGTGGTCAAAGCCGGACCTGTGTCAACCTCAATCCTATACGTCCCATTGTACAACCACATATTCCCCTCGCTGTCGGCGCGCGCAATGGCACCAAGAGTGACATCCAGCTTCGTATTCTGAATCTCGGATGGTTGAACCGAATGAAGTCGGGAATACGAAACGAGGCGTTTGATGGGGGCTGGTGAAGGTCCATTGCCACCTCGGATGAACAACAGTGCAACATAATCAGAGATTACTTTGCCTGTATTCTCAACGGCGAGTGGGAAGCTCTCAAGCAGCGCCAGGTCAAGTGGACCATCTCCACCTTTACTGACGAGGGTTGCGATGTTATACTGTTTTGGAAGGCTTGGCGGGAAGCTAAGGGAGAAGGTGGTGTAATGAAGCCCAGAGCCGAACTCGTAAACAGGCGTTCCAGTGTACCACTGATATGTTCTTCCGGGATTGGTGGAGCTGGGCCGCAAGCTCATGTCAGTCATAGGCACCAGTGAAGTGTAGTTGGTGGGATATTGAGTGATGGGAAGACGTCCTGCGGGTGCAACCTTGCCTGTGAGGATATCAAAGATGGCGTCGCCGCCACTTTGACCAGGATATCCAGCCCAAAGGATTGCGTTCACCTGCAGAGAGGATGAGTATATGCATTAGGAGTTACGAATAAGAAGCAAGCAGCTTTACTCACCGTTTTATTATATTTTAGTCGTGTATTATCGACCTGCCCACCGCCAAACTGTACTACAATTAGAGGCTTTCCCAGTTGCTCGAGCTGGCCAATCAGATCGAGTTGATTCCCAGGCCAGTCGATAGATGTACGATCATGACTTTCTCGTTCAATCGTCTGGTCAATCCCTCCTGCGAAGATGACGATGTCAGAAGCATTTGCAGCAGCAATAGCCTCGGCAAATCCGTCCGTCGTAGTTCCAGAAATTACAGTGCCATTGGCAAAGGTAACGTCATAACCAGTATTCTTGGCACCTTCGACGGGGCTGATGAGGTAGGGTGCGACGCCGAAGTAGTTGCCTTGGAGTTGAATAGTCGCGTTCGAATAAGGACCTATAATTGCAATCTTCTTGATGTCCTTAGATAGAGGGAGAATACCATCGTTCTTGAGCAGGACGATACCCTCTACTGCTGCTTGGCGTGCTAGTGCCTGAGCGTCAGCAGTGTTGACATCAGGCCAGGCCAGCTTGCGATATGGCTGTTCGTCTGCGGGATCGAAATATCCAAGTCTAGGAACTTTGGTTAGCATATATTTGACCGTTAAAAGGAGGTCTTACCTGATCAAGGAAGCATATTGACGGACGAGGGCCGTTTCAAGGTCGCCTCTGGTGATGAGCGACTGATTGAAGGCAGTTGGAAGGTAGGTGGGGTAAGTTTTTCCACAATCAATGTCAGTCCCGGCTTTCAGCGCATCTGCGACTGCTTCAGGATAAGCCACAGTGTAATTGTGGGTGCTGTAAATGTTGTCCACGGCATCACAATCAGCCGTCACCCAACGTTCGTCATTGAAGCCCCAGTAGTCCCTCAGGAGGGTTTGGAGGAGGTAAGAATTGGCGCATGCCGGGATGCCATTCACCGAGTTGTAGCTGCACATAACCGAAGCGACCTTTGCGTCGCGTACACACGTCTGGAAGGGCGGGAGGTAATACTCGCTGAGATCTTGAGAGGTGACCTCGGCATTGAAATGTTTACGGTCGATACCTTGCCAATTTTCAAGGTCATATGCGGCATAATGCTTGCAGTCAGCGGCAACCTTGAAGTATGGTTTTGGATCTATGCCTCCTTGCAGGCCCTGGATCAAATTATATACGTAGCGGGAAAGGTGTAATGGGTCTTCTCCTGGTGTTTCTTGCCCGCGTCCCCAACGAGGATCCTTGAATGGGTTGATGTTCGGGGTCCAGAAGTCAATCCCCGCCCGGCCGATATTGTTGAATGCACGAGCTTCAGTACTGATAAGGGATGCTACAGCCTTGACAAGGTCATCATCAAAGGCTGCCCCTAGTACGATTGGTTGAGGGAAGGAAGTGGCTGAACTGTAGTTTCCGGAGCTGGCGAAGGATACGCCGTGGCCAGAAGCAATACCATGCTAAAGAGATGTGCATCAATTAAATGAAACCTGGTCGTCCATGGAGGACACTTACCAGAGCTTCTGACCACCATTCGTAGGCAGGTAGGCCGAGACGTGCAACCCCTGGTGACGTATTCCCAGTATTGGCCATCAACTCGTCCGTCGTGAACAGAGCGATGAGGCCCTGTGCCCGGGTGACGGGATCCTTTGAGGTATCGCAAACGACATTGCTTTTCAAAGGATCGGCGGTACAGTCGGGGAACTTGAAGGTGATAGCATGGGTGGAATGACGCGACAACAATAGCGCGCAAGTGAACAACGACAGCAGAAGCGCCATCGAAAGCGCGAGGAATAATTCAACGATTGGCCTTCTTAACCATGTGCGATCTTTAAAGGCAGGCTCTTCCTTCCGTAGGCCATATTTCCCCTGCCCTCTGCCGCTCGGGAGCAGAGACAGTTGCTTCATCCTCGAGTTTTGCATCTCGACGGGCCGGATGCACGACAGCCGGATCGTACAAGATGTCTTGGAAAAGAAGTGGTGTCAACCCTCAGACGTCGGTTGGCAGTGTTCAGCAGCCTCGAGATATTGGGAGACGCTGTCGAATGTGCATATGACAGAGTTTTTGGGGACGGCCCGTAGGCACGCGGCATAGATCGTGGAGTGATGAAAGTTCGGCTACATTCAGTCTAGGCTCAGCCGTCCAGAGCGGTTTTGCACGTCGACGTGGGTTGTGGCCTGAGGGTTAAGTTAGCAGACTTTCTGGCAACCAAGGCACCTTCTTCGTTCATTCGTGTGGTAGCAAAGTTTGCAAGCATGCAGAGGGTGGAGGTGAGAGTTAGCCATGTTGCAACGCGGCGACCGCGAAACACGCAACAGTAATTTACTCCGGGTGACATCCTTCGACTTGTTCTCTAAAGCCGCTAGCAGGAGCCGTTCAGCCAGACAGCTTGGCATATTGGTGCCTTCGAGAGGTTATTAGGTGGAAACTCGGCGACGACAATGTTCCGAATCTTGGTAAATGATTCCTCGACCTGACAATGCGCGCTTGGTCAGAGCCAGACCTACGAAAATCATCGACTTTCAAAGAGATGTTCGATTTCTCAAGCTCAACAGCCCATTCTCCTCCTACAAAATGTCGGCCCCACATTAACTTGAGCAACACAGGCTGAACGAGTCGTGTTCAGGTTCAAAGCCTCCGTTCCTCCTCCACCCCTACCAAGCCTGACCCCATCTACCCCGGAGGCACCATCTCTACTGATCGCAAGAAGCTCTCAGCACCATAACGCTTACCTTTTCCTGAATCTGACCCTTTCATGATTCTCTGTAGTTGAGCACGTATAGCTCGACCGATCGATTGCTCTGCAAAAGTCTTCTGTACGCCTTGAGTGCTGACGGGGCTCTTCACATAACTATTGAGGACTACGACTTTACCCCTGCCACACCACCTCTCTGGGGTGTCGGACCTCATGAGGTTCCGTCCGAATGACATCTTCGATGCAGGACAAACTATGCTTCCATGCCCCCTGGACCTTGACAAGGCACAACGTCCACCTAGTTGCCGCCGTTGGAGCCATGCTCACCACTGAGCACGGCGTATAAATTCCAGCTCATCTCGCCCCATCCCCCCATACTCAGTGTTATCCTGCTCTCGCATCCCATTGCCTACTCACACCGAGAATCTGCCCCTATCATGGATCAGGAAAGCCAGCCAGTCATTCCGGATCAACTCAAAGAACAAGCTGGCACTGTAGATCAACTTGAAGTTGCAGCTGATTGGGATACCATGAGCCAGATCGTCTTGGTCAACGTCACCCCTTACCGATGGAAGCTCATTGACAGCGATTATTCAAGTATATATTCGTATTGGGGCTTCAAAAGTTCAGCATCTACCATAGACCCCTGTAAGTCATTCTCCGGCATGTACGTATATGCACTCTTCTTACGCAGATACAGTCACTACCTGCGCCGTATGGGTTGGGTTGAAAAATACCTGGAGTGGTTCTGCACACGCCACCTACCAATTGGATGGTACCTCTTACAAATTCAAGATACGCGCAAATAGTGCCGAAATATGGGCGGACTTCACCGACATCTTCACTCACAACGCCTCCCGGGGACAGAGCTATCAGATGGGCAGGATAGAATACTTCCCAACTTACTTTGTCCTATCTGGCGTCCCGGGAGATTTCAACTCTATCGGAGATGTTAGTAACTGGATGCAGACGAAGTTATCCCTCCTGGGCCAACGCAATCTAAGCCAGATCTGCGTAGCAGCTTCGCACGACACCGGGATGAACAAAGTAACATGGAAGACCACTCTTGCCCCAGATGGCTCCATCCTCACACAGATAGGGAGCATTGAAGAGCAGTTGAAACTAGGTGTCCGGATCTTCGACATTCGACCATACGTATTCAACTCCAGTAACGATTGGGCCTGCGGACACTACTCTTACGCTGATGCCCTTTCTTCCTGGCAAGGAGGGAATGGTGTCTCGATCCAAAGCATCGTTGACGGGATCAATCGCTTCACGAAAGAATCGAAGGAGCTCATTGTCCTCCGGCTTGACGAAGTTAGACACGTCACGAACCGTCCTGGAGAGATGTTAAAGTGGGAGGACGTACGCGGTGCCAATTCTGACGAATGGCGTCGTCTCCTCACTATCCTCTCCACCATCGACAGCCTATGGACTCCGCCCTCCTCCCTTGGCCCGCTCGAAAATATCGAACTCACAAAAGTCCCGTTGAAGGACTTCATTGGGCAGTATAAGGCTGCAGTCGTCATTGTTGCCGACCACCCTTTCGGTGCATCGGAATACAAGGGGGTTTTCCCTTCGTCCTCATGGCACTGGAACTCCTCACCATGGCCCCCTGCAGAAGAATCGAAGAGATTGCAGAAATTCCGCGATGATAAAGCTGCAAGCCCATTGGTCCCGTACTCATACTCCGGATGCCACACACAAACCAACGCCGAAGCAGTCAAAAACAGACTAGGAGATGATAAATGCTCAGTGTTCTCCCTGTCAAAGCCACCGAAATTCAATCTTTTTAAGGATTTACTCCCAGCCTGTACGAAGGATCGCATTCCCAATGCTCTTAGTTTCGATCGTATCACCCACAGTGATATGGCGGCGATGGCGATGGCGTTCACTGACATTGCCCTTCCCCGCACTTGAGTGGAGTATAGTCGTTTCAGATAGTTGCTATTCAATAGAATGTCGCATACAAAGACTGAGATCACTCATTTCAGAACGATCCAGTCGAGAATGACAATCACGATGACATCTCTTCACGCGTCCGATTAGATTAGATCCAAAGTTTTCCTAAATCATCGCCATGATCGCGTGAGCCGTTGACCAACAACCTTTCGTCATTCCATAAACATGGCTTCAGGCGGTATCGGACCAAGAGAGCTCACACAAGAAGAGATCGATGAAAAACTGCGGGCATTCGATGCTGTCCCTCTGTTTATGAGGGAGCTTCCCGAGGATGCAGGGGACGACGTTGCTTTGGCTGCGCTACAGGATCTAGCTCATGAAGGAACGCCGGATGGTCTGTGAGGGAACTTAACTCTCCCGGAGTACAAGGACTCAAACCATAATATAGAGATCGCGGAACGGTTTAAAGAACAGGGGAACGACTACTTCAAGGGCAAACGACATAGAGAAGCACTAGGATTTTACACGCAGGGTGTTGATGCTAAGCCGACCGATAAAACCATCTTGGAGGCGTTGCTGTGTAACAGAGCTGCGTGCAACCTGGAGCTGAGTGAGTACTCGTAACTAGTGACCTATTTGTTGCTGACGCCAGCATCTCTGAATAGAGAACTACGGCTCTGTGTTAAGAGATTGCTCAAAAGTTCTGAGTTTCAACGTGCAATCATCCAAAGCATATTATCGATCCGCTTTGGCACTTCTGGCACTAGAGAAGATGGAAGAGGCATTGGACTGTTGCGACCGAGGACTTGCCTTTCATCCAAACAATAGTGGCATCCAGGTCGTTCGAGACCGCGTAGTGAAAGCCAAGGAAGTGAAGGACAAAAAGGAGAGAGAAAGGGAGGAGAGGCGGCGAAAAGAAGAAGAGAAACAGCAGAAGCTCGCTCTTGCGTTCCGGGTACGTGAAAATCCTCAGCTCCCTACAATGGAGATCGCTGAAATGAACTAGGAACGGAACCTTATCTCTCTGAAAAAGGAGGACGGGTCTTCTAACCCCTACGAGCCTCATTTCAATCCAGAAGATCCGACAGAGAGTACACTTGTGTTCCCTGTCTTCTTTCTGTACCCTCAATATGCGACCTCGGATGTGATCGAGAAGTTCCAGGAAGATACGCCATTCAATGCCCATCTCGGCGCGATGTTCCCTCCCCAAACACCACCACCGGATTGGGACAAGGAGAACCAATACTACGACGGGAACTTATCGGTGTATGGTATGACACGGCGAAAGCGATTACTAAAAATAGGGAAGAAGATGACGCTGCGAGATGTCTGCAAGGCAGCAAAAGCCAAAGAAGGAGAGCCCCGAGACGGAATCGAAGTCAAGGATGGGTGCTTGACCTTCGTTGTCTTGCCGAAAGGAGATGTAGAAACCAAATGGATAGATGACTACAAGAAGGCCAGAGATAGTTAGCTAACTATATAGGTATGTTTAAAGTTCAGTGGATGCAGGTCTATTTGTCGCGTGGTACGAGGATTTTCTGTCTGGATCCGCGACAGGAAATAGATGGTTTGAGATAGGACTTCTGGCTCTGATCCCCGTCAAGGCATGTCCACAGTCTGGGCTGCAATCGCACAGGGACCGGCAGCCTGAAATTGATGTTGGGAAAATATGTCAGAGATGCCAGCGGCGGAGAGGTCATATGAGATATTTAGGAGGGGAATCAGCGCCTCCAAAGTAGGTCCATCAAAATCGCAATGCGTTGCACAGGCGGAGTAGATTGCGAAAGAAGACGCAACCTCGTCGACCCTGTCTATACCGACGTGCTAGCGGGAGATTGTCATCAGGTCTGCGAAGAGATCGGTCGTTCGGGCGATATCAGACGCGTTACACGCGTCCTGCATTTCGTTTCCATCTGTCTTTTGCTATAGATTCAGGACAGTGTGATCCGACGGCTAAAGAGAGGTACTTGGAAAGATAGGTCCGTGGCTGCTATCAGATACTGGGGCTCCATAGATTAAAGGATATGAGGCGCCTCTTATATGAAGCTTTCCGTAAATCCTCAGAAAATCACATTACATGGAGAGGACATATGCTGATGGAAGAAGCCTTGCAGCCCGTTACCGTGCCAGAAGGAGCTTTGAGAGATTACTTTGGCACGGAAAATCGGACCGATGACCGAGTTGCCTAGTTTGGCAGCCATCAGTCGCCTGTGATGTGAGTTTGCGGTTGTTGTGGTACGCCAAATCCCCCTCACCGCTCAGCAAGCAGCACCGTCGCCGTCGTCGTCAAAAGGACTGGTGAGTATCGATTTCACTGTAGGAATGCTGGAAGGATGCTTGATGAAGGATGGAACGCTGGAGAAGCTAAAAGGAGCGAATTGGAGGCCGGGAATCGATGGATGGCAAGGATGATACATGGATGCTGACCAGACATCCACAGGGCACATAACCTCAAGATGTCCGCCAACCAGAAGATTGCCCGCACCGCCAACGCCCCCAACTCAGCTCCCGATGAGTTTGAGTCTAGCGTCGCTCAGGCCCTTGTCGACCTCGAGAACAACGTTCCCGAATTGAAGAATGAACTTCGTCCTCTGCAAATTTCTGCAGCTCGTGAGGTTGATGTCCGTGGTGGAAAGAAGGCTATTGTCATCTTTGTCCCCGTTCCCCAGCTCAAGGCTTTCCACAAGGTGCAGCAGCGGTAGGCATTCCTGTGATCTATATGGGTCTCGTTCTGTCCCACTGAATTTGATAATTGTTTCTAGCCTCACAAGAGAGCTCGAGAAAAAGTTCACCGACCGTCATGTTGTATTTGTCGCTCAGCGCCGAATGCTCCGCAAACCCACACGCACTTCCCGTGTCCTGCAAAAGCGCCCTCGTAATCGCACCCTTACAAGTGTTCACGAGAAGATCCTCGAGGACCTTGTCTTCCCCACTGAGATTGTTGGAAAGAGGACCCGTGTCGCTGTTGACGGCTCAAAACTCCTGAAAGTGTAAGCAATAATTATGTTGTCGAATGCTGTTCGGAATGCTGATTTCTTGTTATAGGTTCCTCGACCACAAGGATGCTACATCATTGGAGTACAAGCTGGATTCATTCTCATCGGTGTACCGTCGTCTGACAGGCAAGGATGTTGTTTTCGAGTTCCCTGTTACTTCACATGCGGATTAGTTTACGATCTTTGTATGTTTTCTTGGCCGAATACCAAAAAAGACATGACCATTTTGGGATTAATCTGGCGATGTGGGTGATGTGGAGAATATTCCCACGGTTACTTAAGGGACAGGGTATATGAATTGGCCGAGTTTGGATTTCTGGGCTCTTAGCGACCGTGTCTGCTCCTCTTAAAGCCTTTTTATCATTCAAACGCCCACCGCGGCCGCTGGGCCAGTCCCTCTGCTCGCTACCCTCAACGACACCAACAGCGAGTTTGCTCGTCGTCGTGGGCGGTCCAGCCCGCTTCCAATACCGCTATGATTATGGACGACTATTCTCATTTGGACCCATACCGCAGGTCCAGGTATGAACAGGGCATCGACAGCAAGATTGTCATCATGGGCAATTCTGGTGTGTACAAACCCTCTGTAATGAGCTCTATCCGAGTGCTCATCGACCCCCTATTGAATGCTACAGGCGTCGGAAAGACTAGCCTCCTACAGCGCTATACCCAAAATAAGTTTGACCCTCATAACACAACTTCAACCAGTGGCGCTTTCTTTGTCACGAAAAAAGTTTATGTCAAGGGGCTCAAAGTACGCTTACAACTTTGGGACACTGCTGGACAGGAGAGATTCCGAAGTATGGTGCGTATCTTGGCCGCAGCCTGCTCGATCTTCTTCAAGCGCTGACCCATGCTTCTTCTAGGCACCTATGTACTATCGAGGTAATACCCAAGCACTTCTTTTGCTTCTCGCCCTCAATGCTCAATCTTTCATTTAGGCGCAAATGCGGCTCTTCTATTGTATGACATTACCAATGCTTCAACCTTTAATGATGTTCGTGGATGGCTGGAAGGTGAGTTCACACTTTTTGTTCCGCTCCATTCCTCGCTAATATGTATATCTCCCGCTGTCAGAGTTGAAGAGAAACTGTTCTCCCGACTTGATAATCTATATTGTTGGTTCCAAGGCGGATCTTGACCGTAGCCGTGCGGTGACCCAGGATCTTGCACGCCTTTCACTACACAACTGGTTTCCACCACCTCGACCGCCCACACCACCGCCCCCTCCTCCACCTCCATCGACCCTATCTTACATTCGGCCTCGTTTCACTTCCTTTCCCAGCTTGCGATCTCCACCTCCCATATCTGGAAACACAACCCCCGAAGGCCCTGCATACTTAGATCTGCCACCGAACCGCCCGTCGGGGCTTCAGCGCAGTAAAACCTCTGTGCAGCAAAGCCGGCCAAAGTGTTCTGGTGCCTCGTCCATAGTCCGGGCCAACTCTACCAACACATCCCGGTCGCCACAATCACCTCGATTTTCACATTATGGCACACCGACAGGCAGCTGGCTCGATTCCGGAGAAACGACCAGTAATAGCATAGACGAGGAGGACGAATATGCTATAGACGATGACGCCGATGACCGAGAATGGGGTCTAAGCAAGGGCATGGAGCTGTTTGAGGTATCTGCCAAAGATGACACCGGTAATTCATCTTTCCTCTTATGGCAAGTTTAGGCAGGGAAGCTTATACGGTTATTTCAGGGATCGAATCGTTATTCGAACACCTCATCGAGGCAATCATAGCTCGGAAGGACATCATCGAGCAAGAAAACGATCTCAAAAGGCGAGATAGTGTCTTCCTGACCGAGATTACTACTCCTGCCTGGGCTGCCCAAGCTGAGGCCGAAGAAGCTCGGGCTAGCTCACAACGTTCGTCGAGCCGATGGAACTGTTGTTAGCACCTGACAGGCGCTTCTTTGCGCCTTCTTTTTGGCTCATGCCAATGCCCTTTGACGCGATACCGTGTCATCCTTCATCCCGGCCTCCGCCCACCCACCATCACATCCGACTCGCTTGTCCCTTTGCGCCATTCGTCTGAGCAGCATGTTCGCCTTCTTTACCTCGCTCCGACATCCGCTTTCCCCTCCAACCCATGATATTGTATCCGGCCCATTTCATTGAATCCTCAGCTCCACTTTTCGTACATTCTTCCGCACACATGTCCCATCTCTACTTTCCTGTCACGACAGCATCGCACATTATCATCTCATTCAATTGGTATTCTTTCACGAGCCTTATCTTCAAGTATACCTCTGTCCTATTACGTTTCTTATCTATCTTATATCTACTATTACCACCATCTTAAGTTTACCTACATGATATGTCTCATGCCCAGTGGAAATCCTTTACCATGCCTGATTCTCCAATGCTCCGTGGTCAGCTGGCCTAAACTCTTAGGAAGTTGATGATTGAACCTGAGTCGGCAACGCATACCTTTGCCTAAACCAGCTGGCTACCGTCCCGGTCTCTGCCTTGCAACCCCTTTGAGCTTTACAGTTATGAACTGCATGTAGAATGGTCGTGGAAATATTTTTTTGAGATGGCCGGATTGTGGAGGCAAAGGTCGATCGAGATTTGTCAGTGACCGGCAAATCTGTGCGGGGAACATCACTTGGATTCGCCCACACGGTTTCCTTCTGGCCATCTCCACGCAGCCTCGCTCTCAGATGTCCGCTACCCTCACCGATTCTACTCCAGACAAACCGCAGGAGTCGGTGAAGGACGTCTGCATTCCAGAGCATTGCTTTCATGCCTTTGATGCGTTATACTGTGCTCTAACTAATGCATCTCCTATAGCACCCACGTTCTCCGATGACGAGTAGTGAGTCAACTGTCAACTCGACTTTTGAAGGTGTGAATGCTGACTCGCGCCGGCGGCCTTCCGTGTCAATTCTATTCTTAAATGAACATTTAGCCCGTTGTTTGTGACATGGAATACTCGATCGTCTCGACCCGGGCGAGCTCCAAGACTGCGTGGTTGCATTGGCAACTTCCATCCTATGCCCCTGCAGGACGGGTTGGCAGAATACGCGCTAATCAGTGCATTTAGAGACACGCGGTTTAGAAAGATAGATGAATCGGAGTTGGAGAGTCTAGAATGCAGGTAAGGAGCGCATACAATGACTGCTTTATCAATATTGTTAACCGTCGGTAACTAATCGTCGCTTATCCTTCCAGGATTTCACTCCTTACGGACTTTGAGGATGCCAAAGGCTATTTGGATTGGGAGATCGGCACACATGGCATCAGCATTACATTCCCTCACCCGTCACTCATTTCGTCGAAATCGTCGTCGTCAGAGACACCCTCACCCCTCTCATCCACTTCCTGGTTGAGCCTTCCCCGAGCCACATCCAAGCAGACTTTCTCAGCTTGCTACCTACCGGATGTGATGCCAGAGCAAGGTTGGAGCAAAGTGGAGGCTATCGACAGTGCAATCAATAAAGCTGGGTGGAATGGCAGAATCACTGAAGACCTTCGGAGGGCTGTCAAGTTGCGTCGCTATCAAAGCAGTGTCTGCTGTGTAGGTTGGGACGAGTACATTCAATGGAGGAAAGCAAACGAATAAAGCGATGTCACACTCGTAATTCCATCTCAATGTAGAATATGATTCTTGTAAAGTAAATGTGTGTATACATCTGAACATTATATTAAGACTTTGGCTTCTATCAGCACTTCGACGATTAGCTTTGATGATTCTACTGCGATGGTGTTGACTTGGCTTGCAGAAAGTGCGCCGCCAATCGCTCTTTACGAGCTTCCGATCCAAAGGTATTCTGTCCGAAGCGTTCCTCCATCCGCTTCCACACCCTGCCAAGTACCTCCGTATCCCCTCCCGACGTCTTCTTGTACCCAAGAAGGATCCAGTGAGCGACCCAAGGGGACGGCCTCACATTTGGGGTGGTCAAAAATTCCTCAAACAAGTTGTCCAAGTTTTGCAAAGCCCAACCAGGGTCATCGGTGCTATGTCTTCCCGAATTGCCATCCTCTCGAGGACAGACGCCGAAACGAGCAAAGCCCATGAATACCGACCTGAACGCCGCCATCGTCGCGTTGTATGTTACAGTCTGCATTACACCGTTCTCGTCGGGTCTGGGCGGCAGGGGAGCGCCTTTGTCCACGTTAGGAGAGGACACCATATCGAGGAAGACGGTGAGCATGGCCCTGAATCGGCCTTGGTAAGCAAACGATTGAAGGACTGCGGTGTAGGTGATCGAGTTGGGCTTTAGGTCCTTGGGAACCTGGATATATTCCTCTTGTTCTAGCCTTTTCGCCACCTCCTGAATCCTCTCCTGATTGTCCTCGGTCGGGGCGACATTGTAGCGCAGCAGACGGTAGATCATCATAACGACATCCTGTCTTCCATTGCGCGCATACGACCAAAGGAATGCATTAAGGCCGTCTATCCCAATTGGTAGATCTTGTGCTTCCATCTTCCACAGCGTCGACCGTAAACCAGTGAATTGTTTCGTCGCAAGGAAGAAAGGGACCAAGGAGAGGTGAGTTATGCGGGTTGGTAGAGAACCTGAATTTTCCAGCAGGTTGACAGCATGTCGGACGCATTTGGGATCGGTAGTTCGGGCAGCCAGATGGATTAAGGATGTGTAGGTGTAGATATCTGGCTGAATAGGGAATATGCGTTTGACATCTGCACCGTCGAGGAATGCACTTCCATATCTGGTCTTGTTAAGAGTCGCTCCAGGTGGTAAACCAGAAGTCATATCTCGGTAGAAGCTCAATGCCGTCTCATAATCGACGGAAGTAACCTTCCGTCTCACCCCTCTGCCTGTGCTGTTGATCAGGGCATTCCATTCATGTAAATGGATGGGACCCCCTGCTGCATGCAGCTCAGCAAGAATGGAATGCAGGCGCACAAATGTCGACTGCCGTACGGGTCGCTCTGTAGCGAGTACGCGACAGAGGCGATGCATGAGCACGAAAGGTACAACTGGTTTTCCGAGTGCTTCGTCTGACTTCACTGCGCCTTGAGGTAGGAAAGGGATTTCGTGAAGTCGCTCGTAGGCATCCCAGCAGCGGTTTGGATGGGGAGAGGAGGAGAGTATAAACATCATCCGCTTCCGCACGTTCTCGTATTCTTCTGTGGGAGTTACTGGCGAAGAGTCGCACTGTTGATGGGTTGCAAATACGCGTTTTGGATGCGTAGCGCGAAGAAAGACTTTCCGGACGACTCCTGGCCTCCACGATAGAGCTACTGGGTCGTCGTCTGCATCGTTTCCTGTCTTTTGACGCTCTCGGGTAAGTACAGACTGCTCTTGGTGAGGAGGGGTGCGTCGGTCTGTGCTGCGACCGTTTCTTAGGTGCGCAATGCTCTTGACAGTAGTGGTAGGTACGTCTAGTGGTGGAGGGAGGGAGAATGGTTGCGGTTGTGATGAAATCTTGCCAGAGGTCGTTGGCTTCACGGAAGGAATAGAGATGGTGGGAAGGGCATGGCTTTGGCCGTCGTTTCTTTCTCGGCCCTTTCGTGTGAGGTATTGGACAGCGACTTCCTCCTGCCGCTTCGAGCCAGTCTGCTCGACTTCCTTGCTCAACTCGTCGCTGACGCTTCGTTGCCGTGCAAGAGAGCTTTGGCATTGATGATGATGACGGCTGCTGCTGCTGGCAGCCCGTATGGCCTGAGAGGCCACACCCGTCCTCCGACATGTTGTTTGAGCTAGCAGTGTTGACGAACGACCACATACAGCTGGCAGTGGTGAACAGAGGCCCTGCGTGGACGCTCTCAGCATCAATGGGACGTGCAGTCATCCTAACAGCAATATTTGACATGTTGAATATATTTCTTGGATCTAGCTGAGCAACACTCACCGAGACTTGCACCCAACCAGCCAATGTGGGTAGCTGAACGTTCGAAAGGACACGTTCAATGCTTTGCTCTCGTCCCAGTGGCCGTTATTCGCTGCAGCAATGGTCGTTCACAAAGTTTTCGCAGCCACGAAAGGCATCAACGCGCATATGGAAGGTGCTTCCCACGAGTTTCCATCCAATCACAACCCATCCTTCTCACAACTCGCAATGAGTCGTGAAGCTCGAATTATTCCCAACCATTTGCTATGAATTTCATTACTGAGTTATCACCCGAATGTGAATGCTGCATTCCATAATGGCATTTTTGTTGTGTATGAGTGCATAGCCGACCGTAGTGACATAAAAAGCGTAGGTAGATAGGTACAGGCAGTAAGAATCAGGAAGATACTCATGCACGAGCCTTGAGGGTACCAAGGAAGGCGGCCTTCTCCTCGAAGGTTTGGAAGGAACCGTGGCCGAACTTGGAGGAGGTATCGATGAACTTGAGTTGCACCTTTTCGAGATCCTTCCTGCTGGTGTGGACCATCAAGCTCTTCCTGATAGTAATGACGCGCTTCTTGGTTCCAGGGATTGAGCCCTTGAGAATGAGGAAGTCGTTCCTGACAATACCGTAGTGGGGGAAGCCACCCATGGGAGTAATGGGCTTCTTGGTGATATCGGACTCAGTGGAGGCATTGCCTTCATCAGTGCCAGATCCAACACGGTAGATCTTTTTGTTGAGCTCGGTGCGGTGATGGTAGCCGTCTATCAAGAGAGATGGTCAGTCACCCATCAGACCCGAAGCCAGAGACATGACTTACTTTGACCGGCACGAGCAACGGAGAACATGACCTCGGAAGGATGCCATGCACCAATACAAGCAACCTTCCTGAGACCCTTGTGTGTTTTCCTGGGGAGCTTCTTGGTACCCCACCTGTGAGTGACACCCTCAAATCCGTGACCCTTGGTGACGGCAATAACATCAACAGTCTCGTCCTGCTCGAAGATGCTGGAAACCTCGACGGGCTTCTCGAACAAGCCGTGTGCGAACTCGACCTTGTCTGCGATGCTGCCACCGTTGACCTGGATCTCCATCAAGTGTGCCTTCTTCTGGCTCAAACCAGTCTTCCTGATCTGAGTGTGTGCGAGGACACGGACGACAGTGCAGTATTTGCGGATACGCTCGAGTTCACGAGCAACAGACTTGCCACTGTCCTCAGCGTGCTTCTTGGCGTAGCGAGTGAAGGCCTTCTTCTTCGACCTGTACCAGTTCTTGTAGAAGCGACGCTTGACTTCGTCGGAAAGGTGGGATGCCCAGACAGTGGTGAGGGTGCGGAGACCACGGGGAGTCTCGACGTAGCCAACAACACCGACGACGATGAGGGGAGGGGTCTCGACAACGGTGACGGCCTCAACAACTTCACGCTTGTGCATCTCTGTTCAACCAACATCGTCAATTTGGGCTGTAATTGTCGGAGGTGAAGGAAACGCACTGGATCCAGGACGGTCTAGATCCCTAACAACGTGGGTCATACCAGCCTTATAACCCATGAATGCAGTCAAGTGGACGGGCTTCTTGGGGTCATCCTAGATCACAGACAATGTTATCTTCTGTCACACTTCACAAGGTAAAAACAACGAACCTTGGGGAAGGACTTGACCTTTCCGCGATGTCTTGCGGACCTTTTTCTTGGGAGGAAACCAAGCGAGCCGTGGCGGGGTGCTTCATACTAATTAACAGGCGATCCAAAAAATTTGGGTAAGCCTTTTAATCTACACCTCGCACAGACGGCGCTGTAAAACCAAAGAACGAACCTTACGGTGACTAGAAAGAGATCAAAGTCAGCGTATAGAGCTCATTATGTCCGACGATGAAGACGACATACCTCATCTTGATATAGTCTTGAAGAGGAGGAGGGGTTGAGGACCTTGTATCTTGACGAGGTGAGGTGAGGCTTGTGGTGTCGTCGGTGGATGCCGAAGTGGCTTGTCACGACTGTACAGTTTGTGACACTGCCCAATTTGGGGAATGGCATTCCTGATTTGGACCTCCGTCGATCAAAACATTGTCTGGACAGGAGCGCCGCAGCAAAGTCCGAGTGTTGTGAACATGGCAGTCTGCTGGATGCCTCTTATCTCTGCACCTCCATATCTAAGCCCGCCGTGAGATGAAGCCCTCGGAATGGAGAGCAAGAGCTAGAGCACATCCTTTTGCATTGAAGTTTCCGCGCTTCATGAAGCCGCTCAAGTCGTGGTGTTCCACATTCGCACCCATGCAGCGACGTATGTGTTCTATAACGAACAAATTTCTCCTTAGTTTGACCGCTTAGCACAGATGCCACTCATCCTTAGCAGCTGCACAGAAGGAATGCCAGATGGTGTAATTTCTGTAAAATAATCTTGGTTGCGCCAGCATGTTTCTCGCTCATATTATTCATAGGTATATGTCATAATGTAATCCCATCATAGAAGGTCCAAAATGCAAAGGAAATACGGAACCAGCCGGTTTTACGCCCCATCTTCAAGCGCCTTGCTTATAGACGAGGCACAGCAGTTGCGCCCATCTCACGAGCACCCTCATCCGACTTCATCAGCTCGACTTCATCCCGGATGTGATCTTGCATCTTATACGAGTTCATCTCGTTTACTAACAGAAGCATTAATATCGATATATGACACGTCAATGGGGAAGGTACTCACTCGTCAACTTGCCCTCAGCTGCCCTCAAGGCCCACTCATGAGGCTGCAAGCTTGTAAAGCCGATCCTCTCATTCAGGTTCTCAGTGGCGCGTGCACTAGCAGATTGAACTCTAGTTGCTCTTGGCTTGCGGATCTTCTCGTATAGCGCCAGTCCTCTCTGAATCGCTTCGGGAGTGCTGGTGAAGTCCATCTGCTCTGCAGTAGTGGGCGAGAAGACAAGACCAAGTGCCGCAGCATCTTCGATAGCCTGGCAAGCCCCTTGACTCTGGTGAGGCATCATTGGATGCGCAGCGTCTCCAAGAATGGCAGTGGTGCCCTTGTGCCAGTGTGGGTAGGGTTGATGAACATACAACCTCCAAGGCATTCTCTCGACAGAGTTGAGGAGCAAACCACGGCAATCAGGGTCAAGCTTCTCGTAGAATCCCTTGAGCATGTCGTCAACCGGAACCTCCTTGAAACTGAAACCTTCTTCGGTGTGGTTTGTCAATTCTGTCGGCATGAAACCTTGTGGAGAGATTAGAGAGTATAGGAAGCCTGAGGGGAAAGGGGCTTACAATAGAAAGAAACGACTTCGGCCCCCGAGCAAGGACTCATCACAATCTTATAGTACTTGCTTCGACCGTCTTCAGTGCCCTCCATGCCGCCCCAGAACTGGATGGCAGGATCGGCGGCCCATTCGACTAGACCGAGCCTCTTGATATCCGAAACAAGCACATTGCAGCGGTAGCAAGTTTGGGGAGCGGATTTCATATCTGGGACGACACCAATCTGGCCTCTGACCGCAGAGCGGATACCGTCGGCACCGAGGATCATGTCTGCCTTGACTGTCTTGCCATTCTTGAAGGTAACGGTAGAGTTCTCAATGTCGACAGAATCACATCTGGGAGATGGTTTGGTCAAATCTTACACTGATAGTGGAGAGCAAAACAGAACGCACATATGGTCGATGTGGATGGTGACGGGCTCGCCTTTCCCTTCCTTGGAGGTAGCCGCAGCGAGGAGACCAGCATGCATATCTTGTCGATGGAACATATTGTATACGTTGCCCCATTGACTCTCGTAATTGTCGAGGTTGTAGTTGTTGAGAACCTTGCCAGTATTCCAATCACGCATGGTCAAGTTCATCTAGACATCACGAGTTTACAGGGCGAGTTCAGCTGGCCTTCGAAAGGAGAGCTCACGAGGATGACAGGCTTCATCGAAGGGATGTCTACTTCCCATTCACGCAACCATTGAGTACCGTTGGCGGCACATGAGATAGAGGCACCGACTTCAACATTGAAGTCTCGGCGTTCGTACACGTCGACTAGGAGAAGCATGGTATTAGGCGGCGTCGAATCTTCACAAGAAGGGGCAACATACCGAAGTGTCCGGCTCGTCGAAGTGCAATTGCGGTTGCGAGACCGCCTAGTCCACCTCCTACGATAGCAACACGAAGCTGCTTGAATGCCGAAGGAGAAGGTGAGGTAACATTGGCGGGTTTAGAGGACGAAGCGAGCATGGCGGGGTGAGATTCAGAGGGAAGAATAAGGTTCTCCATATCAAATGGTACTCAACGTTGTATGAGAGTGGTGAGGGAGACCTGTGCGAGTTCCGACCCGAATTTATAGGGATATCAAGGTCAGCCTCTACTTTAGGGTATGACGCGCCGAACCAGCTCGCTATCTATATTTGGATACGCGTCTGCTGTCACGTGGATTAAGCGCTCAAGAACAGTCTGAACCTCCTCGCACATCCTCCAGTTCGTGCTTCAATTTTTGAACTTTATTGCCGGTTGTGAGGATGAGGGCGGGTTGAGCTTGCTGCAAGGGCATTTCTCTGACACCCAACTGTATGTCCGAAGCCTATAAGCCGAGTTAGACTACAGCGACGCTCGGACTTGAAGTTAGAATTGAACAGATCGAATTCTCCAAAGCCCTGTGTGAAGGAACGGAGGTTATGTGTTCAAGTGTGGCGCCATGGTGCCCCCGAGAGATAGTCTCCGATGGCTTGCTGTCGACAGGCTTGAGTATTCCAATTGATTTTCGTTCCTGATCGCGACTTGACATCATCCTACTTGGATCAGTTCCACCATGTACGATCCAAACTCTCCAGACGAGCAACCGGTACCACTCCCTTCTGCACCTCTCAAACAACTTGCAAAGACTGTTGTTCTACAGCCACCTTTGACGAGAAGAGGTACTGGCCCAGGACTAATCGTGTTCTTGCCTTCGGATGAGGCTCTCTCCCTCCGGGCTGAGCACGATAAGAAACCTCTAGATCCCGAACCCGTACAGAAATGGGCAGAAGAAGGTTTTGCTACAGTCGGCATCTCTCCTGGAAGTGGTCCCGTGAATGAGACCTTCGCACTCGCTTTGGATGCACTAGCTGTGCTGGAATCTTGCGACACGA